>CM062810.1:357759415-358986208 GCA_031772625.1 Pinus tabuliformis | reverse complement strand
TGTTGGTATCAAAGACATGATCTTCCCAAAAAGGAGATTCAATCATCTCCAATTACTCCCTTTCATGCAAAGGAAAATGACAATTCTCCTTCCCAAGGGTATTGATGGGTATGTCATCATAAACAATGCCTGGGAGAAGGGGAGGACCAATTTCAACATCGTCCTCCTTGTTGGTGTCATAAATGGGAACATATTCAAATTGAGGACCAACAATTTCCCATTTCTCCTTTTCAATATGGAAATAATCTTCGATGTCATTTTCCAAGGGGCTAATGGGATCACCTTCCTCAAGGTCCTCAAAAGGAGAATCATCGAGAGTACTATCCTTGAGAAAGGTAAGGTTAGTATCAACTTCACTTTCCATAGAATCATTTATCTCAAAGTCATTCGGCTCATCATGTGGACTTGACGAAGACTCATCACCTAGATTACCAAAGCTTTCACCAACCCCCTTTTCCAATATCTTGTCATTTGTAACGGGAGGAGGGTTCTCTTCAGGCATTAAAGGGGAACCTGAAGCATCTTGCGCACCTTTACCAAGACTGTTTTCAAGATTATACTTTTCAAGATTATACCTTTCATCACATAACTTTGCCTTAGAGGGGTATGTACCAGCCATCCATTCTTCATGAGGGGTGCCACCTCATCTTTCTAGGTAGACATCGTCAAAATATTCATATTCAGTGACAATCTCATGAGGGAGGCTATCATACCAATCTTTAGCTTAGCTTACAAATGATAAGGCCAACAATATCATAGTTGTGTCCTCATTTTCAATCCCTATCAGTGCTAAGGCCCAAGAGAATTTGTCAAGATGGACATTGGGATCTTGATTAGGACTTCCTTTGAATTTGGGCATCCATGCCTTGATGTCAGGGTGCTCTACAACTTCTTTAGTACTAAGGTCATCATAGGGAGAAGGAGGGAGACCATGCTACTCGAAATGATCCATTTCTCAGGATTTTAACACGTTTGAATTGAAAATAGAGTCACCAGGGTTAATGTAGATGCCTTGATAGATGCTTGCTTCACCCTACAAGCATTAACTTGGAAGCTTGAATGCAGAACTAGGGCTTCATTCGTCCAATGGAGTCACTAATAATAATATGTCAATATGTCGTATGGGGAAAGAAACACATGTTTCGTGTCCCCGACAACGATGCCAAAATGTTACTGCTCAAATTAGCAGGGGGCATAAGAGGGATTCCTAAAGGGAAACTGCTAGATCAAAGGGGAACAATGGAGGCTTAGCCCACTATCACCTCAGTTAAGACTCCCTACTCTTTATAGACTTTCACCAATGGGAGGAGACCTAGTATATAGAAGGTCACTTGTGAAGGATGAATTAACCAATGGATATGAAGTGACACTTATAATCCTTTTCCTAGAAGGGATTTTAAGAACAAAGCTTTCTTGCTTATCAAGCAAGGTATGAATATTTCTAGGAAAAGGAGGTGAGGACTTGAGGGTTAGGTTTAGAGGAATATGTATTATAAAGGAGTTTCCCAGTCCTAAAATCTTTATTGAAGTCAACTTCCCGAATGGTTCTTGAAGATTCGACTTTTCAAAGGTGCGGGACCACAAGGGACCAAGTGGACCCATCCTAGCTTTAAGGGGAAGAATCTAGCAACCAATGATGTTCTTAAATTAGACAAAGAGGGGGAAGGATCAAAGCAAGAATTTTCACTTCAAGGTGTCAAATTGATCCTATGAGGCACTAGCCTTAGGAACACAAGGGAAAAGTTTGATCTCAGAGCTAGGGCTTGGGTTATCTCACAACTCCACCGTCGAAATTGCTTCAAATTGGAGGAGGTCTTGAGTACACACCAACACAGGAGGGGCTAGGAGATCAAACGTTTTCTTGGGCTATTTTGTCGGGAAAATGGTGCCCTAGGTGACCCAACTTGGCTAGAACTAGAAGAGAGAGGGAAAGGTGAAGAAAAGTATCTGTTAAGTGACCACCCATTGGAGGGAAAGGTGAAGAAAAAGATTCGTTAAGTGACCCTAGAAGGGTTGTCGTCTAGCCTAAAGGGAGGCCGAGGCCTATTTGTCTCACGACATGGGAAAGCCAAGGGAGTAGTGGACCTTTTAGGGCTGCATCTAGGCTAACAAGGGCAACGACTAGGGTAAAGGAGGTTGAGCGGAGGGGAGAGAAGGGATAGGAGGAGGGAGAAGGCCTGTGAGGGCCTGTGGCCAAGCCTAAAAGGCTTGAGAAGGCTTGCGGCATGACCTAAAGGGCTGTCGTCTAGCCCTAAAGGAAACCGAGGCCTCTCTTGGCTCACGACAGGGCTAAAACAAGGATGGGTTGGCCCTTAAGGCCTGCGGTTAAGCTAGCCAAGGGTAGCGACTAGACTAGAGGGTAGACGCTGGGCGTGGAGGCCCTAAAAATTTTGAAACCTTCACCCAAAAAATTTAATTTGCTTCACATCTTCAAATTTGTCCAATTACTGCAAAATTTCTTGATGTTGGCGTTGCAAAAATTCTTAGAGACTAGATCTTACCCTCAAAGGCCTAGATCTAGCTCGAAACCCCATTAGATCTTCTTGAATGGCTTGGATCTCACCTGCACAAATGAAAATAAAAATACCCAAAGCCCCAATATATATAAAACTTTGAAAATAAATCCCAAACCCTAGTAGCTACAAAATAAGGGTTAGAAAAGTTTTATATATAAAAATTGTTCTACAAAAATAATTTACAATTTATATACAAATAAAAAATGCTTGTGAAGGATAATTTTTTTGAGTTTTTTTTTTTTAAATGATGAGTAATGACAATAGATCAATTGCGTTTCAAAAATTATGGTGTTTCCCACAACTTTAGCAAAGTAAGAAAATCAAACAAAATTTGCGGAGCCCAAACAAGGACAGCTCTTCTCAAAAGTCTGTGAACTTGGAGCCCAAGGGTCAGAGAACCTGCAAACTCTATATATTTCTTCAAGAAAACTTATTAGACATATGGCAAATCAGATCGCCTAAGATAGACCAAAAATATACCAATAGAATGTTCTTATCACCATCTATTGAATAAACAAGTTTATAAAATTTTAAGCACAATATAGGAAAACACATACCCAACACATACCACAGATGATCAGATAAGGAACACCATGAACTGAAACCCAAAGTGTTTTGTTATGATATTTCAAACTTTCTTAGAAGATCAGTGGAACAACACTAGCATTACAAAATTATATAGTCCAAAGTTAGAGTTTTCATCATGACTAGAGAAGCAAATGGCTTTTAATTTATAGACAAATCCTCCAAGTGGAAAATAATGGCTAGTTGGCTTGATCCCCGTCAAAATAATATTGGCTGTTGATAAATATTTGATAATCTTTTAATCTCTGTTGTTGAAAATATTTATTTTTGAGGGATTTTCGAATTTCTCATAAAAACCATTTCTTATTAATCCAAAAATTGGTTTTTTGGATTAATTTCCTCAAACATTTGATTTTGACTTAACCACCAAGGTCCAAGGGCTTAATTTTTCCTTAAAAAACTATTTTTTCCTTGGTGGTGGACCTCCAAAAATTAACTTCTTTTTTACCCACGAATTTTTTGGTCATTTTCCACTTGGAGAAATTAATTTTTATAAAATTAATTTTTTTTACTCTAATTTAATTAATTTTCTGGCATAAGATTTTATTTTTATTTTTGCCATAAAAATTAATTATTTGACACTTGAAGGGATTAATTATTTTTCCACCCTCAAATACTTTAGCCATGGTGTCCGATTGTGAGGGACCATGCACTAAAATATTTTTACATCAAATGATTACAAATTCAACTCTCAAAGAGGAAATACCCATTTGTTATAGACCCTCATAATATTTATCCAATTCTGCGACAAAATATGATTTAGTAGACCAAGTGATCTGTAATAAAATAATTTAGCCAAATAATTGAAATTATTCTCAAATCACAATAAACTCGACTAAAAACACTAGGGTTCACCTAAGACTTTGTCAATAAATTCCACCCTGGTTTTGAGGTTTACGCTCTAGGGAAAAACTTTTTCGATTATCTGTGTTTAAAAACACAATAATTCGGTGAGACGAAAAATCTCCTAGAATGAAATTCGTCGCCAAAATCATAGACTTACCTAGGTTGTTACATAATTAAATAGTCGTACTAGCATCATTTACATTACAACTTGCAAAAATTGGGTTTACAATGACATAAGAACTGGCTGCATGATCACTGTGAACTTTGAAAAAAAATTGTACAACTGCTTCCTTGGACTTGTGATACAATAAGTGCAATAGTACTCAAATTCCCATTGATTAATAAAATGGCTCAATTATTCTACTTATTTTCTATGGTGTTCTGATTTGGGTGCTTGGCTTCAATTTTAATTGTTGTTCCTAATTCATGTTTTTGGTATTTAATGTTAGTTTTCAATTAAAAATATTACAAGATCAACCTTAATCAGGTTTTGTTTCCATGTGCTTTTTCATGTTTATCCACTTTGGATATTTATGAGAGTTAGGTATTATTTGGGATCTTAAAAGTTCCTTGTAATGAAGGAGAATCCTACTCTTTGAAACCCTTTCACACTTTATCTTAGTATATTTGTTGAAGTAAAATCCTATAGATTGTCTCTCCTACAAGTTTTAAGAGCTTTTCTTATAATGTTTTATGTTTTATCCTTGATTTGGTTTCCTTAATTTTCGAAGATTCGCCCCCTTGTAATTGTCTCCTTTCATTCCCCAGTTTCATTTGTAGTCTCTCTTTTTCCCAGTCGATCATTATATTTTCTATGTTATTAGACATGCATAGATTCTACTAAATAAGTTCACAACTTCACACATTTCAGTAAGAATGAAATTCACTACGCTCAAAATAGTAAGTGCTAGAGCTTGTGGACATTTATATGAGAAACTGACAAATATTTTATAAATTTTCCTGCAGATATGACAGTGGGCACATAGCTGGTGACTATTATTAGAAATGTCCTCATTTTCTGCTTTAGGTTGAAAAGTTCACACGATTACTCATTACTACTCAAATTGATCCTTGTTCTAATTGATGACCGTAGCTTGATGTAATTGCATGGAGAGTAGTGAGGTGCATTTACAACCCAGGTAGATTTGTATCTCTGGAGCATTTGCATTAATAATTATGAGGTAAAGAAATCTGGAAAAATAAAAAATTGTGACCATAATTAATTAAAAAACTTTAAAAAGACTAACAATTATAAAATTCTATAATAAAATAAATCAGCATAGATCCATTTAAGCTCAGGATTTTTTAAAAATATGTTTTTTTTTTTATTCTTCTTCTGTTTATTAGATCCAAGATTAAAATGAATCTATGTTGGTTAGTAGTTTAGCACCAAAAATTAGATTTTGTCCATTGTGTTATTTTCATGTGTTGCCTCTTTTGTCAAAAAAAAATCATCGTTTAACATTAGCAACTCTCCTTCAAAGGGTTGGTAATGGCATATTCACTATTATGATTTGGCCTCCATTGTTTGTCATCTTGATTTTTGCATAACAATCCCCTTGATCATTATTTCATACTGTTGCATGACATAAAGGCTTGCAAAGCCTGAACATCACTGAAAATCAGACATTTTTATTTGCAATATTTAAGGTTGGTAATGGCATATTCTTTTGATTTGGCCTCCATTGTTTGTCATCTTGATTTTTGCATAACAATCCCCTTGATCATTATTTCATACTGTTGCATTATTTCATACTGTTGCATGACATAAAGCCTTGCAAAGCCTGAACATCACTGAAAATCAGAGATATTTATTTGCAATATTTAATGTGGAATCTTTCAAGGATTCTTTAATGAGAATTTGTTGTTCTATTGTTTTATTTATAAAAAGATATTGCATTTATGTGTAATTATTCAAGACTGGGACTTAAAAATTCATTTTAATTGCTAAATTTGATTCATAATTGGCCATTAATTCTTGTACTGGATATTAAATTTATGAGTAAATATTAATTGGACACCCACATTCATTGTCACTTGCGAGGTCCACACTGGGTGCTTACAAATTTCAATGTTCATGGTTAATTTATTTTTTCCTTTACTGGAATTAAGAACCAGTATCTTGTGCTTATTATGTATGTCAAAACATTAAAATTACAATAAACCCAGTCTATTGTTGTATTACATATCTGTCTCGTATCATTTTTAGCGTGCAATGTGCTTCCTTTATTGGAGAATAAATATTTCCAAAAGGAGCGGAATACAGTTCATTGCCACAACATGAGTATATGGGTAGACTACAAGCCCTCTTCGAAAGTAATGATCAGAGAAGACAGCAAATGTTGCAGGCATAATGCCTGCCATTAAACCCTACAATCATAAAACGCTGCAGCGGCAAATATACACTAAAAGAACTCATATTACATAAGAAGCAAGGTAACAGAATTTTCACTCTGTAATCCCCCGTAGGGAAAATCTGTATTTAATCACAAATAGACACTCTCATAATCATGTTACAAAACATTACAAATTTTCTCCTTATACACTATATGGGAACTATAACAACCATTTGCATATATAGTCATTAATTCCAATCCTCTCCTTAACCATCTCATAAAATCTTTCAAGATATCTGCAACCAAATCCTCTACGTTTTCTCCATGAATTTCCCCATAACTTCTTATCCCTAATTTCTCTCAATTATTCCATTTTCACTACATTAATAATTCTCTCATATGCATTTGTCTTGTATCCCTTTCTAATGAATGCTTTATAATTATTTTGCCATTTTCCTTCCTCTGGTCCTCAAACTTTTCCTTTTATCTTTCTTCACATGTTCCATCTTCTTGGATTTATGATCTTCTGCCCGTGTCCTCCATACTTTCACCTTGTTCCTACAAAACACAAAAGTTGTTGAAGTCCATATAAAGAAACCATCCACCGGAATTCCATCCACCGGAATACATGGGTTGCCAACTGGGGTATTTGCTAGTTCTCTAGGAAACTCTTTTCTGCACATGGTTCATCAATTATCTTTGTGTCGCAAATGCCTTTTACATATGCTTGTTTTTCCCCTTTCCAGCTTTGTCATCGTCCTTCACTTGTGTTTTTGGCTCACCCATAAACTTGTTGCCAATGCTCTTGCATTAGAATCCTAAGGAACAAAACACTTCATGGTCTCCTAACCATGCATTCTTCATCTCTTGCAAACTCTCTCTTCAATTTGCCTTTTTATCATTGACTCAATGGTCACTCTTAACAACCTCAACTTGAAACTTCTATCAATTGTGGACTACTGCAAGTTTCACGTCGAGGATTGAGCTTCTTACATTGAATGATCTACAACAAATGATGATAAGTGGTTTCCAGTAGACCGCTAACCTTACAAAATGGTCTTTTGATAGATCACAAATCGCGACATAATGGTTTTAAACTTACCACAACCTCTTAGGGGAAACTCTCTCTTGCCTCGTAGGCTTACATCACATATGACTTAGGTACATAACTTTCTCAACTTTCAACTCAAGTTTTATCTAATTGTGTTACAACATATGACCTAAGACCATTTTTCTGTTTACACCAAAATATTTTTCACTTGTTGAAAATGTAGCTTGGGAGGGTACTCCCACAACCCTTGGGGTACTAGGTTATGTGGAGAAAACCCATAAAAATGAGCTTTTGTGGGCAATGTACCCAAGCAGTGGGATTTAGACCCAATGTTGCAGGCTAAAGACCCATAGTTTATTATTGTTTATTCTATTTGTTGTAAGAGGGCACCTTGATGGACTAAAGGGGGCACCTAAAGGCAACAATGGAGAGATATAAATAAAGGAGACCAAGGAGAGGTCTCAACACATCAGAACAACCTATCTCGTGAAGCATAACAAGCTAGAAAGGAGATGCAGAACCTTAGGAGGAGCCGCAACTTGGAGAGAAGCATAGTTTATGGTATTTTTTTATTAAAGGAAAGCTGAGTTTGCTCAGGGATCTAGGCCTAGTTTCTATGTGTGTGTTTTGCAATGTTGCGAACATCGGCATCAGGGTAAAATCAACAAGGGTCTAGAAAACCAAAAAATCGTAAAAATCGGGAAAATATCGATAAACATTGGCAAAATTAAGATACCATAAAAATATCTTTAAAAATCGGCTAAGCCAAAAAATCGTGATTTTGAGATAAAATCAGGATGTTATTGAGATGTTCGCAACATTGGTGTTGTGTGCCCTAGATAGGGCCCTGTCAAGGTCGAAGCAACGAAAAAGGCCACCAAAATTCTCTGTTTGATGTCTTGTCTTGTTATGTACAGAGGGAGGAGGACAGAGTTTGAAAGAGGTTTAATTAACCTCTGTCCAACCCACTATGGAGGGCTGCAAGGCCCTAGGAGTAGCGCTAGTGTTCTATGGGTAATAAGAGACCCTAAAGAAGGCCAAAATTAGCCTCAGACCTTGAGCAAGCGTAGCAAGTCGTCTTACATAGGGAGAGAAGGCAAAGGACAATGTGGAGGGCTTGTCTGGTGGGGTAGATTGGTTGTTGAGGTGGACTGTTGAAGTCTCTTCAACAAAGGAAGGTTTAGGCAATTGTTTGAGGACTGATTGTACAATGACATGAATGATTAAGCCATTGTGAGACGCTGAGTGAATTTGGAGTTGACTATACAATGTTTCTTGAAGGACAAAGTGCATTGTGAGCAATTGGTATGCAGATTCTTTAAAGGAGAAAATTTCTCTGTGAGAAAAGGAGGCAAAGGACTGCTAGGTGTTAGTGACAAAAGAAGGTTGAAAGGACTCTTGTTGAAGGATCTACATCAACAAGTACACTTGTTATTTTTTTCATTTTTCTTTGGGAAAATTGAGGATCAAAGGACATACCTCAAGCCCTACTGTATACTGTTTATACTAGTGTCATGTATCAGGGTTGTGTAAGGGCCATGATCCCTGGTACATGAGCCCTATGCTTTTTTTATTGAAGGACTAATAAAAACAAGTTTTTGGCCAACAAGATTTTGCGTACTTTGTTGTTTAATTGTTGTTACATTTCCGCAATGCAAAGTGCTTGAAGTTGTGTATTTAAATGTGTTTATGATCGTGATTAGACATAGATCTTATTTGAGATACTAGGAAAAATCAACATGGAATTAGAGCTACTTTGAATGGACAAATGAATCAGAATGTGCACAATGCACAACTCAAGAGGGAGTTGGTTGACTTGTTGTTGAAGGACTAACAACATGTCAAAGATGATTGTTGGCTTGAGATATGAGGATAGGTTGGATATGTTGTCCAACTATAGTCCTTGGAATGAAACAATCAAGCTAGTCTTGTTAGTGAAAAATATATGGGAGTTTGCTGACAAGGAGATTCAAAAACCAACAAATCCCAAGGAGTTGGAAGTATATGAAGATTTGGATGCGAAGGCTAAGCTCATCATCCTAGATGGTGTTAAGGATCACTTGATACCTCATCTAACCAGGAAGAACACTACATGTGAGATGTGGAAGGCTCTTCAAGACTTGTTCCAAAATAAGAACAAGAACCGGATGTTGGTATTAAGAGATAAGCTCAAGAACACCAAGATGTTGGATGGCGAGGGTGTGGCTTCATGTCTGATGAGGATTTCTCAAGTTCATGATGAGCTTATTTCCATTAGAGATAATGTTCTAGATTTTAAGTTAGTGAGGATTGCTTTGAAGGGCTTCACTAAGGAATGGAATCCATTTATCAAAGAGATTATCGCTTGAGATAAGCTTCCAGATTGGAACAGGTAATGGGATGATTTCATTTAGGAAGAACTTCACGGTGAGGATCTTCAAAAGATTTTTGATGAAGAGAATAGGGTTCTTGCTAGTAAGATGAAAGGCAAGGGGAAGTTCAATGATGGGAAGAAGAAGAAGGACTTTAGCAAAGTGAAGTGTTTCACATGTGGCGAGCATGGTCATTATGCAAGTAAGTGTGTGCATGGGAAGAAATGAGATAATGAGAAGAAGAAAAAGATGGCAATGGTTGCTTCATCTGTAGCCGAGCAAGATTATTTCATGAGAAGCTTCGATGAGGAGTTTTCTCTAGTCTCTCATTTCTCAAAGCACCACATTGTTGAGGGTGCTTGGTTCATTGATAGCAAAGCATCGAAGCGTATGATAGGATCGCAGGTAGTTGAGACCCTGACTGAGTGGGACTCTAGTTTACATGTGAAGATTAGCTATAAGAGTTAGAAAGCTATCAATGGATAGGGGTTGTACCATTCAGGATGGAGTCAGAAGGGATGCTATGAGTTCAAGGTGTATTGTGAGTACCAAAGCTCAAGTACAATGTGTTGTTTGTCTCAACGATTAAGGATAAGGGGTTTGAAGTATTATTTCGAGATGGGAAGGCGATACTCATACCCAGTGGCTCTAACTCCATAGGAGTAATATTTCGGGTCAGGGAGAAGGGACTATATAGGATAAAGGGCAAGCCTATAAGTCACAAGAAGAAGAAAGTTTCTAAGTCTCTGAGAGAGTCGACTTTGAGAGGGAATTTGTAGGTTTAGGTCGAGAATTCAGAACCCAAGAAGAGCACATTTTAGAGGGAAGAAAGGAGATTTCCACACCTGACAAGGAGGAATCTTGGAATGGGATGAAGGCCTATGAGGAGAAAAAGAAGCATGAGGCTTCTAGTGGCAAGGACAATTCGAAGAAGTGTGTTGTTCACACTACAGGTTATGCTTTCGTGATGGATGACAAAGCATATGATGAATGGAGAGTAGCCGTGTAGGGGGATTCTTGGCTTGCATGGGAAGATGAGATGCTTCCAAGGTATTTTAATACCTCCCTTGCTAAGAGGGAGTGTTGAAAATTATAGCTTGGGAGGTAGTCCCACAACCCTTGGGGTACTAGTTTGTTGGAGAAAACCCACAATAATGACCTTTTGGGGGCAGTGTACCCAAACAGTGGGCATTAGACCCAATGTTGTGGACTAAAGACCCAAAGTTTATTATTGTTTATTCTATTTGTTGTAAGAGGGTAACTTGAGTGACTAAAGGGGGGCCCTAAAAGGAAACAATGTAGAGATATAAATAAAGGAGAGTAAGGAGAGGTCTTAACACATCATAGAAACTTATCTCAAGAAGCATAACGAGCTAGAAAGGAGAAGAAAAACCTCGGGAAGAGTTTCAACTTGGAGAAAAGCATAGTTTATGGTTTCTTTTCTATTGAAGGGAAGCCAATTCTTCTTAGAGAGCTAGGTCGAGTTTATGTGCCCTAGATAGGGCTTTGTCCAGGTTGAAGCAAGGAGAAAGGCCATCAAAATTCTCTGTTTGATGTGTGCTCTTGTTCTATGCACAGGGAGAAGGTTCAAGCTCTGAAGGAGGCATAATTAAACTCTGCCCAATTTACTGTGGAGGGCTACAAGGCCTCAAGAACAACATTAGTGCTTTGTGGGTAGGAAGAGACCCTAAAGAAGGTTGAAAATATCCTTAGACCTTGAGCAAGGGTAGAGAATCATCTTAGGCAGGGAGAGAAGGAAGAGGACAATGTGGAGGGCTTATATGGTGGGGTAGATTGGTTACTGAGATAGATTGTTGAAGTTTGTTCAACAAAGGAGGGTTTGGATTCCGGACAACTATTTGAGGTCTAATTGTACAGTGACCTAAAGGATTAAGCCATTGTGAGAAGATGAGTTAATTTGGAGCTGATTATACAATGTTTCTTGAAAAAAATGAATTTTGAGCAACTGGTATGTAGAGACTTGTTGCCACTCAGATTATATAGGTACGGTGCGACAACGACTCAGGTCGAGGGCTGTCACTTTGATCCTCAACCTCTCCATTCCAGTTATTTCCCAACAACAGGCTATGGGGGGTTGTCCCTATGGAATGTGAAGATGAAGGACAAGATGGCAACCAACAAGTCCAGGAGACATGATTGAATGGCCTAGCCACTTGGTTGATTTTAGCAATTCACGTGATTAGATTGGATTATTAATGAGACTAGTGCCTTATGGAGTCACCACTTGCTTTATGTCAATTAAGGACCAAATGAACAGATGAACAACCGCTGCTTAATGGATGCTTGACTATCCCTTATGCTATGAAAATCCTATGACTTAGGTGAGATGAAAGATCTTGGTTTATTTTAATTAAATGCCTAGCTAAGTGTATCCATTGATCTTTATCTATATTGAACCTAGTCTCTAGAGTAAGTGGCAGAGAAAAGACAAGGTGAAGCAAGCAATGGCTTGGTTAACGATCCCTCTCCTTGAAATCTAACATACTTGATGCTTCTAGCACTATAGAGACTGTGGCTCTAACGACTGCAAGGTCATCGTTTTAAATACTAGAGAGCCTAGACTTCTTTAGCAAATATGGACTTGTGTTCCTATCTCTCTATCAACCAAGCTTATGCTTGGGGGTAAATTGTTAATGCAAGACTAGCTCTAGGATGAGAATGCAAGATTATTGAGTGTCTTCAGTTAATATTTATTAATGATTTTAAGTACTTAGCTATGAGTAGCCTTATGACAAGAGTACTTAATAATGAATTAAGGGACAATCTTATACGCAAGATGATGTGTCATCTTCACAAGTGCTCAAAACATACAAGATATAACCAAGATACAATTTTCTTAACAAGATATAAGATATGTCCACGATACAATTGCTAAATAATCACAAGATATATGCTCTTAAAAGGACATATCACCAATATGCCAAATATCCACAATAACTATGAAATTAATGGCAAGCAAGAGAACTAGAGCACTTATCCACTTAAAGCAATTAGCCAATGAGATAATACAAGATGCCAATGATGATGCGACAGTCAATGCTCTTATGCAGTTAGAATATACAAACAAGATGATGCCAATATTGTAATTAGATTCCATTTTTTTCAAGATATATTAGATATTTAATGCCAATGGAGTTTGAATACCTAAGAGAGTTGATGCTCTTTTGAACACAATTAGAACAAGTTACTTCAAATGCTAATTAGAGTGACAACAACAATTAGATCTCCTAAAAGACAAGTGATGTAACACAAGATGCCCAAATAACTTAAACCATTCAACATGATGCCACATGAGATTAAAGTGTTTTAGAGAATGAACTTATTAGTGCAAAATTATGACTTTAGAATTCATGAAATACTCACAAGAGACAAGAGAATATTAATATTCTAATTCAATATTACCAATTCTAGACAAAAATAACACTTCAAACAATGAAACAAATATTTTCCACAATGAACTATTAGAGCATGAGCAATAGAAGTCTTATGTTACTTATGTTCCAATGTTATCCAAATGAGCAATGAGTGAGCTTTATGGCGACAAAAAATAGATTTAGTCTTAGAACACTTTAGATGCAAAATATGAGATGAATGATGCAACAAGTTAGGAACCAAATCATATGCTAGATAATCCAAGAGACAAATTCCTTTTATAATGCCACTGTTAAGCTATAATCAGACCTTATTATGCATCCCTAAAGAAGATGGCAGTCATCAAAAGATATGAAAATTTTCTCAAATGATGAATGACCAATATGCTTAAGTGACTTATCAATGTGTTAGATAGTTTACCAATTAATTTTATGCCACTTATATGAAGATTGTATCACTTTTATAGATCATACTTCAGTGAACTTATGACAATCACCTACTTCTCATGAAATAAGTCAAATTATGAGTGCCCAATTTATCCAATTGATTTATCATTGCATTAGACAATGTGTGAGTTAATTTTATGTCAATTAGATGAATTAAATGTCACTACTATCAATAGTTTAGATGCCTATGAGTAGACAGTGAGGGATAAAGGGGTTTGGAGATCAAAACAAATGCCTTTAAGCCTAGTGGATGGCTAGTCTCCTAGCCCAAAATTTCTTTAATAGAGAGGCCACTTGCACCCACCAAAATCAATCCCAAAACCTCTGTAAAATGTCAAATAATTAGGTCAAAATTAGAGATGACCCAAATTAGAGGCAAATGAGACTCAGGGTCAGCAAGATAAGGCTCAAAAGGGGAAACGCTACGATGGATGAGGGGATGCAACGAGGACAAAAGGCCTAGATAGGTCTGCGTTGAGGTGGAGAAGGCCTTAAATGCTTGCTACAAGCCTTAGTGGGGTTGTGGCCTAGGGAAGAAGTCCCTTTGGTATAACAACAAGAGGGAAGAGAGAAAATCGAGTGTAACCGAGGGGATGGGAGGCTGAGAAAGGGAAGAAAAAGTGCAAGGGAGAGGGGCTGAGGAAGGGAAGAAAAAGGGTAAGAGAGAGAGGAAGGAAAGAGGCCAAAACATGCGTGCGGTAGGGTAAAGGAGGGAGGTTGAGGGCCTCTAAGGGCTAGAAGATTGCCCTAGAAGGGAGTCATAGGCCTTTGGAGGCCACGACCGACCTTGGAGAGGATGCGATCAAGAAAATGTGGGGGTCGAGGAGCTAGAAAGGGTCCTAAAGGCTCATAGTTAAGCAAGGAGGGATAGATGACTAGGGTTTAGGGCTTTGACGTTAGGCCTAAAGGCCCTAAAAATATTTGAAACCCTTGCCAAAAAATTGATTTTCTTCAGATCTTCAAATTTGTCCAACTACTACAAAATTTTTTAATGCTGGCCTTGCAAAAATTCCTAGAGACTAGATCTTACCCTCAAGGGCCCTAGATCTAGCTCAAAACCCTAGTAGATCTTCTTGAATGGTTTGGATCTCGCCTATACAAATGAAAATAAAAATACCCAAAACCCCAATATACACAAAATTCAAATAATAAACCCCGAACCCCAATATATACAAAATTCAAATAATAAACCCCGAACCCCAGTAGCTGCAAAACAAGGGTTAGAAAAAAATTATTTACAAAAATTATTCTACAAAAATCATTTGTAATTTATATACAAATATACAATGGTTGATTTTTTTTTGAAAAATAAATTTTATTTTAAATGATGAGCAATGACAATAGATCAAATGTGTTTCAAAAGTTATGGTGCTTCCCATAGGTTTAGCAAAGTAAGAAAATCAAACAAAATTCCCAGAGCCAAAACAAGGTCGGCTCTTCTCCAAAGTCTATGAACTTAGAGCCCAAGGGCTGGGGAACCTGCAAACTCTATATATTTCTTCAAGAAAACATGTTAGACATATGGCGAATCAGATCACTTAAGATAGACCCAAAATATACCAATAGAATGTTTTTATCACCATCTAATGAATAAACAAGCTTATAAAGTTTTAAGCACAATTTAGGAAAGCACATACCCAACACATACCACAGATCATTAGACAAAGAACACCATGAACTAAACCCCAAGGTCTTTAACTATGATATTTCAAACGTGCCTAGCAGATCAGTGGAACAACAACAATGTTACATAGGCCAAAATCAAAGATTTCATCATGACTTGAGAAGCAAATGGCTTCTAATTTATAGATAAATCTTTCAAGTAGAAAATAACATCTAGTTGGCTTGATTACCGTCAAAATAATTTCTACTGTCGATAAATAATTGATCATATTTTAATCTCGGCTATCAAAAATATTTATTTTTTGAGAAAATTTCGAAGTTCTCATAAAAACCATTTTTTATTAATCCAAAAATTACTTTTTTGTATTAATTTTCTCAAAAATTTGACTTTGACTTAACCACCAAGGTCCAAGGGCTCATTTTTTCTTAAAAAATCCATTTTTTCCTTGGTGGGGGAACTCAAAAAATTGACCCTTTTTTTTACCCACGAATTTATTGGTCATTTTCCACTTGGAGAAATTAATTTATCTAGAATTATTTTTGTGACTATGAATTAATTTATTGACTGACTTAGGATTTAATTTTGCCGTAAAAATTAATTAATTGACACTCGAGGGGATTATTTATTTTTTCCACCCTCAAAGACTTTAGACATGGTGTCTGATTACGAGAGACCATGCAGTAAAATATTTTTACATCAGATACTTACAAATTCAACCCTCAAAGGGGGATACCCTTCGTTATAGACCCTCAAAATAATTACCCATTTATGTGACTCAATATGATCTAGTAGACCAAGTGATTTATAATAAAATAATTTAGCCAATTAGCTTAATTTATTTTCAAACCACTTTTACAAATACTCAATATAATACTAGAACTCATCTAAGACCTTGTCAATAAATTTCACCCTAGCTTTGGGGTTTAAGCTAGAGGGAAAAAAACTCTGCCGATTAGCTGTTTTTAGAAACACAGATAATCGATGAAGTTAAAAAATACTCCTAGGATGAAATTCGTTGCCAAAATCATAGGCTTACCTCAATTGTTACATAATTACATAGTCGTACTAGCATCATTTACATTACAACTTGCAGAATTTGGGTTTGCAATGACATAAGAACTGACTGGCTGATGATTTTAAACTTTGAAAATTTTTGTACAATTGCTTCCTTGGGCTTGTGACAAAATAGGTGCAACTTCTGGCTCCATACGGGGACACATTGCTTCATGGAAGTGGCGTGAGAATTTATAATCATGTATCTAAGAAAACAAAAGTCCATCAAATAGATATCCAGTCAAAATCGAAATCATAATGCATATATAGAATATCTGCTGGAAGAGAAAAAATCTACTCTAACAAACTGAAATGTAAAGACATATGATATAAATGAAAATTAACTAATGACATAAATAAAAGGGAGTAGGGTTAGAAATAATATACAAATATGCCCCATGGCATTAGATGTCATCCCTGTGGCACACTGTGGAACACCTGTCTACTTGTTGGTAGGTCCATAGGCTTTTTTTCAGATGCTCCTTATTGAAACTTGACCCTTTTTGGCTGATAAAGATTTTGATCATGGTAATACACATCTTTATCAAATTCAAGATTGCTTCTTTTCTTGCTTTGAAAATGGGATGAAAGATGAGATGAATAAAATTGATAAACCAACTGAATGAGTTCAACCTCATACTGCGGTGGATGACCTTGCAGTTCAATCCCTTCACCATTTTCCAGCCTCTATGGAACTTCAACCTGGTATCTTCTCTCTACTTCTTTATACAATCTGACTGTACCACCAACTGTTCATGAATGGTAGCATATGAAAGATCCATCTGAATAAACACTCCCAAATCGGTTGCAAACTTCCTTGAGAGAAACATTCCCCACACATCTTGAACATCAATGATTGCTATGTCCATGGTGATAATCTTATATGGATAATTTTCCAAGGACGCCTATAAATATTTAACTACGCCATGGACTTCAATTCTCTTCGAATCCATAGAGAAAATTTTATCACAAGGCCTAGAAATTATTAAATTTAATTGATCCATAACCTTCTTAGTCATAACATTTGTTGACGCACTAGAATCCAGCATGCAATTATGAATTAAACGGTCATTAATATCCAAGGCAAGAAAGAAAGGTTGATGATCTTCATTAGTTATATAGCAATTCAAATCCTTTAACTTAATTTCTTCATCCTTTGGATGTGTATCCACTTTAACATGTTGAGCCATGCCTAAAGCCTTGAGAAATGTTGCCCTTTGAGAAGGAATCTTTAAGAGTTCAAGCACTGGGACAAATAGTTTTATATTGTTAATCCATGTAGCCCAATCAACTTTTAATCTTGTTTTATACCTTTTAGATGCACCCTGTTTATTATGACTTTTCTCTTTACCTTTTCTCTGATAACTATAAGTCTTACTTCTAGCAATTTCCAGAATTTTTTCTTGAGATAGAGTTTCACCATATGTGTATCCACCTTATCCTGTTGAGCGGTGCCTAAGGCCTTGAAAAATGTTTCTCTTTGAGAAGGAATCTTTAAGAGTTCAAGCAATGGGACAAATATTTTATATTGTTAATCCATGTAGCCCAATCAACTTTTAATCTTGTTCTATACTTTTGAGATGCAACCTGTTTATTCTGGCTTTGCTCTTTACCTTTTCTATGATAAGTATAACCCTTACTTCTAGAAATTTCTAGAATTTGTTCCTGAGATGGAATTTCACCATATTTTTGTGTGATAGGATCCTTTTCATCACTGAAGTTATTGATCGCGAAGGAGGAGGAAATCATATTTGTGCAATGACCTCTATGGAAGAGCTCTGACTTACATTATTTCTTTGTTTATTTGCTGCTTTATCCAAGATTTTTCTAGCAGTAGCACATGCACTTTCCTCATGGAAACTTTCACATGGTCTGCAAAATGGAATAGCTTGATCAACAACATTGGTAGACTCAAGGGGAGTAGGAGGTCTCTGTGTTGATTTATGGTAGCATCGGATGTGCTCTAAGTATCAAAATTTGCAGGGAGACTTAGACACATGCATTATCCAATACCTAAAAATCGTTTTCAGAAATTCCACCCAGAGACAAATTTATTAAAATAATTAATTATTTTAATGGGACCCTAAGTCTAAACTTAGGAAATTAAAATAATTAATGGGTATAATTTAAACTATGGGTGAAAATTCTAGAAGAAGGTCGAGATCAAGTCAATATGCCTAGCCATTGATTAGAATCTAATTTGGGCCATTGATTAATCAATGAGAGGATTATAAGAGGAGGCTTGATGGACAATTGGAGAACACAATGGAGGAAGATACTCAGTTACCTGAGTAAGATCGATTTTCTCACTGGTCGAAGTTCGGAAAGAGAAAATCGAATTAGAGGGAGAGTTGCAGCTGAGAAATGAAGAGAGGGCATCGACGTCTTTCAAGAGTGCAAGGCAACAAGATGCAGAGTCGGAACATGGTGATGCAAAAAGAGGCAGTGTAGAGGCAGATTGATGCAGAGCTTGCATGGGTAGATAGACACTGGGGCAGTGTGATAAGTTTAATGTGGAGGGACACAGAAGGATTCTGGGGAAGAGGTGTACTTCACCTGGATCAGAAATTTGTCAGGAAGCGTCTGTAAAATTTCTCACTCCTGTTTTGCTGGTTGTAATTTGTACATGAGAATTTGCTGAAGAATAATAAAGAAACCCTCATCTGCTACACAGATTTTCCTACAGTGAGTTTTTCCGGGGATGATTGTCCAAAAATAACTATCATTGTGATTCTATTTGTGCTAGTATTTTTTCTTACATTTAATTTCTACAATATTTTAATTTTGAAGGCTTCAGTAGAGTGTATCTCAATATTTAGTGTAAGAACACCATGAATAACTTATTTATGAGATAATAAGTAGAAGAAATAATATTAATCATTGCAGTAGGATTTCTATTTATAAATTTTCACTTGGCATTGGAGCTAAGGGAAAGCAGAAGGAAGAAGCTGGAATACCAAACGTTGAAGGAAGAAAAGAATTCAAAATTCATGTAGGGGCAGTGATTCGAATCTCCAAGGGGCTTGCGCATTTCAAAGCCAAGAGGATTAGATTACGTGGGAAAAATCTCTCTGAGTGAGTCGACAGAGAGGTAAGCCTTTACGATCGAAATTTGTCAGTGGTAGAAGGAAAATCGTTGTAGAAGATTCAACGAGGGGTTGTCTCAGGTAGGACGTAGTTTTTCCCACAACTATCGCTGGGACAGGTTAGTGTTGGAAATTGACACAATATGGATACTCAAAGTGTCTTAGAGTTATCTACCAAATTAGATGAAGAATTTGCATGCCTAGCAAATTCAGCGTCAGCAGATGTTTGGTACATTGATAGCGGGGCTTCAGCTCATATGGTTGGAGTACGAGAACCTTTCTTGAGCTATCAAGAAGAACAAATGGACTTCCAAATCACTATGGGAAATAGAACGAAATGTACTCCAGCAGCTAGAGGCACCATAGCATTTAAGACGAAAGTAGGGACCAACATCCGAGCCACCAATGTTCTGCATGTGCCAGGATTAGGAATGAAATTGATTTCAGTGTCCCAGTTACAAGACAAGGGATACGATGTATACTTCATGGGAAAGAAATTATACGTCAAGCATCCAAGCTGGAAGAAGAAAGGGCAAATTGGGATTCAAAGCAACAAGTTGTATATATTGTAGCTTGAGTCACCAATGGCACTGATAGGAAACAACTATAATGGTGAGAATGAGTGGAATGAATTATGGCACAGGGGAATGGGGCATTTATATCATGGAGCGCTGAGGATACTTAGAGAGACTGTTACAAAAGTACCAGTTCTTAGTAGTGAACATGATGACTTATGCAGATGATGTGTACTAGGGAAGTATGCTAAAGCAATTTTTTCAAGAAGTAACAATAGGGTGGAATGTGTTTTAGGATTGATACACTCAGATATCTGTGGTCCTATGTCCACAAGAGATTTTAGTGGTGGCAAATACTTCATCACCTTTATTGATGATCACTCTATAAAAACCTAGATCTATTTCTTAAAGACCAAGGATGAGGTCTTTGATCATTTTTTAGAGTTTAAAACTCTTGTTGAAAATATGACAGGGAAAAAGATAAAGGTATTGCGTTCAAATAATGGTGGAGAATATACAGACAAAGACTTCACATATTTCTGCACAAAGGAGGGCATCAAAAGAGAGTGAACAACTCCATATAATTCGGAGCAGAATGGAGTAGTAGAATGGAAAAATAGAATTATTGTTGGGCAGCCAAAGCTATGTTGTATGATCAGGATCTACCTAGGTATCTATGGGCATAAGCTTGCAACACAACAGTGTATATCTAGAATAGAATTCTTCATATAGAATTGGTGAAGAGAATGCTCGAAGGGGTCTTCACCGGGAAGAAGTCAGAAGTCAGTCATCTCAGGATATTCAGAAGCGTGGTTTATTGTTACATTCCAGACGAGAAACACAGTAAACTAGATTAGACTGCAGAAAAAAATGGTATATCGTAAGATACAGCGAGACCTCAAAGGTATACAAAATCTACATTCCTAGTAGCAGGAAGATTGTAGTGAGACGAGATGCAAAGTTCAGTAGCAATAGTAGTTTGCAGTGCAGGGATAGTTTGCAGTGCTAATTCCAACAACAACACAGATGCAGAAATTCAGAGGGAGTTGCAGTACAGATTCAGTGCTGACCATGGCAGTGTCAACAACAGTATAGTTGCAACAACAACGTAGTAGTTGGTGGACACACATCAGCAACGCAAAAGGAGATGTTATATAACAGAGTGATGCTTCAACAAGTTTCATTGCAAGAGCACATTCCTCGCTAAGAGGGAGTGTTGATTTTTGGTAGCATCAAATGTGCTCTAAGTCTCAAATTTTGCAGGGAGGCTTAGACACATGCATTCTCCAATACCCAAAAATCGTTTTGGGAAATTCCACCCAGAGACAATTCTATTAAAATAATTATTGATTTTTAATGGGACCCTAAGTCTAAACTTAGGAAATAAAAATAATTAATGGGTATTAATCTAAAATGTGGGTGAAACTTCTAGAAGAAGGTCGAGATCAAGTCAATATAATCTTATCCATTGATTAGAATCTAATCTGGGTCGTTGATTGATCAACGAGAGGATTATAAGAGGAGGCTTGATGGGCACTTAGAGAACACACCAGAGGCAGATACTCAGTTACCCGAGTAAGATCGATTTTCTCATTGGTTGAAGTTCGGCAAGAGAAAATCGAATCAGAGGGAGAGTTGTAGGTGATAAAGGAAGAGAGGGCATCAACATCTTTCGAGAGTGCAGGGAAGCAAGACACAAAGCAGGAACAAGGTGACGCAGAAATACGCAACATTGAGGCAAATTGATGCAGATCCTACATGGGTAGCTAGACGTTGGGCCAGTGTGAGAAGTTTGATGCAAAGGGATGAAGAAGGATTATAGGGAAGAGGAGTACTTCACCGGGATCAGAAATTTGTCACGAAGCGTCTGTAAAATTTCTCTCTTGTTTTGCTGGTTGTAATTTGTACATGAGAATTTGTTGGAGAATAATAAAGAAACCCTCATCTGCTGCACCGATTTTCTGACATTGGGTTTTTCCGAGGATGATTGTCCAAAAATAACTATGTCATTATGATTGTATTTGGGCTAGTATTTTTTCTTACATTTACTTTCTGCAATATTTTAATTATGAAGGTTGCAATAGAATATATTTCGCTATTTACTGTAAGAACACTGTGAATAACTTAATTATGAGATAATAAGTAGAATAAATAATATTAATCACTACAGTAGGATTTCTATTTACAAATTTTCACACTCTGATCATTAGAAGGATTCCTTCTTGGCCATGGATTATTGTTTCCTCTATTGTTATTATTATTTTTAGGCTGAATATTCTGAGCTTGATTTCATTCCATCTGAATCAACCTAGACTGCATAGCACTTATTTGTTGAGCATGTTTAATTCTCATTTCCTTAACCATTTGCGTTAATTATTTAATGGGATCATGCTCTACCTCCTTAATTCCTTTCCTTTACTCTTGAATGGACCTATTTTAAAACCAAGGATCTCAAACTTACCTGAGGCCTTCTTATCTTTCTTTAATTCTTTCATTGTATTCTAAGAAATAGTTAAATTGGAAGGCTTGGTACGTCTTATCTCATATTGAGTGTCAACACTAAAAGCCTCAAGATATTGTTCTAACACTGTCTTTTCAGATGGCTTGTAATCTTGAGTCATGTCTCTGAGGATACCATTGAATCCCTTGTTAAACTCTTCAATTGTCTCATTTTCCCTTTTCTTTGATGGATTTAAGCTCTTTGACCAAATATTTACTCTCTCTTGTCCCCATATTTATCTTTGAATGCATTAGTGAGAGCTTGCAAGGAATCAAAAGTGTTATCAGGCTTGTCATGAAACCATTGCAATGCATCTTCTCCTAGTGTAAGGACAAAGGGTCTCATTATGGCATCTTCATGATTATATGCAGTCACATGGGCATATCTTTGCAAAAAGGTTATGAATTTTTTTATGTGAACCTCAACATTGATTGCATTATTCCCCTAGAATGTTGGAAGCTTGTTCATAGTAGAGTCATCTGGGAGATCGTGAGGATACCCCTGAATGTTGGCAAAGCTGCAAGGCCTGTAATAATCCATGAATTCTTGATTGGTGGGATTAAGGAAAAGCAAGTGGATATCAGGGAGGGCTTCATGTCCGAGAAAGATTAAATGCTTACTAGAATGTAATTTGTTTAACCAAGCTCTTAGAGCCTTTTCAGGATCAGGAGCGAGGTTAACCAAGCTACCAGGATTTCTTCTAGAGTAAGATTTTGTAAATGGATGAATAAGTGGAGTCGCCACCCAAACAGGAAACCAACTGAAATGTCTAGGTGCTAAAAGTATGGATAGAGAAGATGAAAGGATTAGTGAGAGGAAAAAGGATAAGGTGATGATAAGATGAAGAGATATCAACAGTGCCCAAAAATGTGGCATTGACGGGTAATGAAGAATGAGAATGATGAAATGAAAGGATGTTGTGAAAACCAAGGATCAAAAGATTTATCCCCAACAACGATGCCAAAAAATGTTGTCTCTAAGATTATACATGCACGGTTTGACAATGACTCAAGTCGGGGGTTGTCACTCTGATCCCCGACCTCTCCGTTCTAGTTGTCTCCAAACAACAGGCTATGGGGGGTAGTCCCTATGGAATGTAAAGATGAAGGACACGTTGGCAACCAACAAGTCCGAGAGACACAATTGAATGGCCTAGCCACTTGGTTGATTTTAGCAAGTCACAAGATTAGATTGAATTATTAATGAGACCAGTGCCTTATGGAGTCAACCACTTGCTTTATATCAATAAGGACTAAATGACCAGATGAACAACCACTTCTTAATGGATGCTTGAATTTTCTATATGCTTTGCAAATCCTATGACTTAGGTGAGATGTAAGATCTTGGTTTATTTTAATTAAATGCCTAGCTAAGTGTATCCCTTGATCTTTATCTATATTGAGCCTTGTCTCTAGAGTAACTGGCAGAGAGAAGTCAAGGTGAAGCAAGCAATGGCTTGGTTAACGATCCCCCTTGTTGAAATCTAACATACTCGGTGCCTCTAGCACTATAGAAACTGTGGCTTTGATGACTACAAGGTCATCGTTTTAAATGCTAGAGAACCTAGAATTCTCAAGCAAAGATGGAAGGGTGTTCCTGTCTCTATATCAACCAAGCTTATGCTTGAAGGTAAATAGCTAATGCAAGACTAGCTCTAGGATGAGAATGCAATATTATCGAGTGGTTCTTGAGTTAAGATTGCTTAATGACTTTAAGTACTTAGTTATGATTAGCCTTATGACAAGAGTACTTAATAATGAATCAAGGGACAACTTATATGCAAGATGATGTGCCAACTTAACAAGTGCTCAAAAGATACAAGATATAACCAAGATACAATTTTTCCAACCAGATATAAGACATGTCCATGATACAATTTCTAAATAATCCCAAGATATATGCTTTTAAAAGGAAACATCACCAATATGCCAAAGATCCACAATAACTATGAAATTAATGGCAAGCGAGAGAACTAGAGAACTTATCCACTTAAAGAAATTAGCCAATGAGACAATACATGATGCCAATGACGATTAGACAATCAATGCTCTTACGAAATCAGAATATATCAATAAGATGATGCCAATATTATAGTTAGATTCCAATTGTTCAAGATATATTATATATTTAATGCCAATGGAGTTTGAATACTTAAGAGATTTGATGCTCTTTTGAACACAATTAGAACAAGTTACTTCAAATGCTAATTATAGTGATATAAACAACTAGATCTCCCAAAAAGAAAGTGATGTAACACAGGATACCCAAACAACCTAAACCATTCAACACGATGCTACTTGAGATTAAAGTGCTTTAGAGAGTGAAATTATTAGTGCAAACTTATGAATTTAGAGATCATGAAAAACTCACAAGAGACAAGAGAATATTAGTATTCTGATCCAAGATTACCAATTCTAGACAAAAATAACAATTTAAACAATGAAACAAATCTTTTCCACAATGAACTATTAGAGCATGAACCATATAAGTCTTATGTTACTTATGTTCCAATGTTATCCAAATGAGCAATGAGTGAGCTTTATGACAACAACAAATAGAGTTAGTCTTAGAGCACTTTAGATGCAAAATATGAGATGAATGATGTAACAAGTTAGGAACTAAATCATATGCTAGATAAGCCAAGAGACAAATGCCTTTTATGATGCCACTGTCAAGCTATAATCATACCTTATTATGTATCCCTAAAGAGGAGGACATTCATCAATAGATGTGAACATTTTCTCAAATGATGAATGCCCAATATGCTTAAGTGACTTATCAATGTGTTAGATAGTTTACCAATTAATTTTATGCCACTTATATGAATATTTTATCACTGTCACTTACTTCTCATGAAATAAGTGAAAATATGAGTGCCCAATTTATCGAATTGAATTATCAATGCATTGGACAATGTGTGAGTTATTTTTATGTCAATTATATGAGTTAAATGTCATTTTTGTTAGTAGTTTAGATGGCTGTAAGTAGGCAATGAGGGATAAATGGGTTTAGAGATCAAACCAATGGTCTTTAGGCCTAGTGGATGGCTAGTCTTCTAGCCCAAAATTTATTCAATAGAGAGGCCACATACACCCACCGAAATCAGTCCCAAAACTTTTGCAAAACATTAAATAATCAGCTCAAAATAAGAGATGACCCAAATCAGAGGCAAATGAGACTAAGGGTGAGCAAGATAGGGATCAAAAGGGGAAATGCTAGGCTAGATGAGGGGACACAACAAGGAGGAAAGGCCTAGATAGGCTTACGTTGAGGTAGAGAAGGCCCTATAGGCCTGCTGCAAGCCCTAGAGGGGATGCAACCTAGGGAAGAAGTCCCTTTGGGACAACGACAAGAGGGAAGAAAAAGGGCATGGGAGAGGGGCACGAGGAAGGGAAGGGGCCACACAGGCCTGCGACAGGGTAAAGGAGGGAGGTTGAGGGCCTCTATAGGCTAGAAAATTGCCCTAGAAGGGAGTTGCAGGCCTTTGGAAGCCACGACCAACCTTGGAGAGGTTGTAGCCAAGAAAATGAGGGGGCCAAAGGGCTAGAAAGGGCCTTAAAGGATCACTGTTAAACGATGAGGGCTATATGACTAGGGTTTATGGATTTGACGCTAGGACTGGAGGCCCTAAAAAAATTTGAAACCCTTGACAAAAAAATTAATTTGCTTCAGATATTCAAATTTGTCCAATCACTACAAAATTTCTTGATATTGGCCCTACAAAAATTCCTAGAGATTAGATCTTACCCTCGAGGGCCTAAATCTTGGTCAAAAACCCAACAAATCTTCTTGAATGGCTTGGATCTTACTTGCACAAATGAAAATAAAAATACCTAAAACCCCAATATATACAAAATTCAAATAATAAACCCCAAACCCCTGTAGATGCAAAACAAGGGTTAGAAAAAATTTATTTACAAAATTTATTCTACAAAAATAATTTACAATTTATATACAAATATACAATGCTTGAATTTTTTTGAGAAATAATTTTTATTTTAAATGATGAGCAATGACAATAGATGAAATGTGTTTTGAATGTTACACTGCATCCCACAACCTTAGCAAAGTAATAAAATCAAACAAAATTCCCGAAGCCAAACAAGGTCTAGTCTTCTCCAAAGTATGTCAACTTGGAGCCCAAGGGTTGGGGAACCTGAAAATTATATATATTTCTTCAAGAAAACTTGTTAGACATATGGGGAATCAGATCACTTAAGATAGACCCAAAATCTACCAATAGAATGTTCTTATCACCATCTAATGAATAAACAAACTTATAAAATTTTAAGCACAATATAGGAAAGTACATACCCAACACATACCACAAATCATCGGAAAAAGAACACCATGAACTGAACCCCAAAGGACTGCTAGGTGTAAGTGACAAAATAGGGCTAAATGGACTGTTGTTGAAGGATCTACATCAACAAGTAAGTTTGTTAATTTTGTCATTGTTCTTTGGGTAGACTGAGGATCAAATACAGAACTCAAGCCCTAGTGTATACTGTGTATACTAGTGTCTTGTATCGGGGTTGTGTAAGGACTATGATCCCTAGTATGGAAGCCCTATGTTTGTTTTATTGAAGGACTAATGAAAATAAGTTTTGGGCCTACAAATTTTTGTGTACTTTGTTGATTCACTATTGTTACATTTTCATCATGTAAAGTGCTTGAAGTTGTGTATTTCAGTGTATTTATGATCATGATTAGACATAGCCCTGATTTGAGATACAAGGAAAAATCAACATCACTAAGGACCGGTTAAACTATTAGGGATATTTGTTCATGGATTTATTATCACACATTACACACAAAACTTTATTTATACCTTGCCTCCTTTGCTTCGATTTTTTTCCATCATGCTTTTTGTTGCATCACTATCATCTATCATTTTTTCTTCATTCTTTGTGTCCTCGTACTTGTCTGTCTCTCACCTCTTTCCTCTCATAGAATTCCATATGTCATCTTACTTTGTTATCATGATGTCTTCTTGCACTTTCCTATGGCTTCCTCTTGAGCCCTTTGTATGACCATTCATACTAATCTTTTAGTTCCTCATTTGTGAGCTTCTCCATGCCCATTTGTGAGACAAAAAGAGCCTTTCCACAATGATTTACCAAGCTCTCTCTCCTAACTTGGCATTTCTTTGGTTTTATTCACTAGAACCTTCTAAGAAAATCCTTTTGTCTTCTAGGCTTTTGCATTCTACTCACTTTCAAGAGCTTCAACTAATATTTCCTTAAACAACTCTACCCACATCTACAACTGTGGAGTTGTTATAACAACTTCTACCCAATGTCAGTTGGAAGTTGTTCTTCTTAAGGGGTTTCTGCCGTGTATCTTCATTCTTGTTCAACTATCTTTGTGAATTATTTTCCTCTTTTTTCATCTATCTTCAATCTTCATCTCCACACTTGAGTTGTCTACTACAATACTAACACAAAATTTGTAGGAAGGACATCTACCTCTAAGAAAATTCATGCAATGACCACTTGTAAACACATGATCACAACATGTCTCTCATAAATTTGTATTCAACTGTCATTTGCTTTGAATTTCTGTCATGTCTTCGTTATACTTTATCTAGTATGTCCTGTAAACAATTTGAAAATATTTTTATTGCTGGAGTGACTATTTCCAACACATACTCAACCTTTGACACTAGTTAGTCAGACTAATGTCACTATGATAAGAACTAGGCTCTACATGGCATGACTAACTTTGAGCTTCATGTAGTGACATGATCATAACCTGTTGGAATTTTGGGTATCTCAAAAGGCATTTCTGAGAGAAGGAAACCCACCAAAAGTTAGGTTGTTGGGAAATTTACCCAAAGTTGGGGTATTGGAACCAAAGTTGTGGCTTTGGGACCTAAGAAATTAATTGTTTATTCTAAGAGGTTAAGTGAGAAAAAACCCTAAAGATATAGGGTTTTGGCCTCATAAACCCTAAAAGGGAAACTATAAATACGAGCCAAAGGAGAGGCTCATTGTACATAAGTGGAAGGACTCATTTTATGTGCAAGAGAAAGTCAAAGAAGGCCGAGTTTCTGCTAGGAAAGAGGAGGAAAAGTAGGCTTGATGATGAGATTAGTCGATCTAGAGAGCAAGGTTGAGAGGTTTGGTCATTGAAGAAGATCCACTATTTTGTGTACCAGTCCAAGTGCCTCAAGAGTTTGTCACAAGGGCTAGTCAAGTTAATAGAGGTTTGTTTGGTGCCTAAGAATAGTTTGCAACCACAAGTAGGATGGATGTAGCTTGAGAAAAATCAAACCAAACGTAGCTTAGGGATGGTTATAGAGAAGAGAAGCCCTTGGAGTATAACCATATGGCCTAATTTAGAGGTTGAAGTAGAACAATAATTGTCCAAATTAGTCACAATAAGGAGGGAGGCTATTCAAAGTTCGTTCAAAGGTGTCAACTGCTGTTAAGGAGGGTTGAACTGTGCCCTAAGTCTATTGTAGTAATAACTTGGGAGATTGAAGGTCCGTTGAGGTAGCCAAGACTTGGTGTGAGGCTACCAAAGTTAGTAAAGAAGGCAACAATAAAGTTAGAGGTTGCTAGGAGTAGCCTAAATTTGGATTTAGGATTAGGATTGGTAGTACACCTAAGAGGGACATGTCGTAAGGATAACAATAGAACAAGTCTAGAAAGTGTTAAGGTACAACTACACACTATGGAAAGAAACAAGGTCGAGACCCTAAAGGACTAGGGTTAATTCTAGGATAGAGGTAGCTGTGGCTTGGACAAGGAGGGTTTGAGGCTAAAGGAGCATACATTGTTGGAAGAAGACATGTTGGGTCAAAGGAAGGACTTAACAACAAGGGTTTTGATGTTGATAAAATGCAGTGAACCAAAGGAGTAGCCCCACTATGAGTCGCTGTGTGACAGAGGTTCAATGAACTAAATATTTGTGTGATGTTGGAGGAAAAGGACAACCAGAAGAGCAGTGAACAAGAGGACTAAGGATGAAGGACTACCTTTAGCAAGTAAGTCAAATCTTTTCTCTATGTTTTGTTGGGCAGATAGTGTTGAAGAATCTAGGGAAATTAGGTGTAGTGTGATTCTTCTTTACTTGATAAAAATTTGTGGAGTATTTTTACTTTTTTTCTTGTTAGCTTATTCTTATTCTTATTATTATTATTAATGCATGTGTGTTTACTTCATCAAACTGCTACCAAAACATAAGAACAAGAACACAAGATTTTGGCTCTCTGCTAGGGCCAAAACCTCTCTTCTCTTGAGAGGAAAACTCTTTCATGAATTTCGCTTATTAAAGCTTCTATTGATCAATGCCAAACCCTAGACCCTTGATAAGAATGTCCTCCAAGAAAAAGTCAAGTCCTCTCATCTTTCCTACACTTTGTTCCCCATCACATAGGCTTCCTCCTTCTGGCACTTTGCTCCCAACACTTCGTCTTCCTTCTTTGTTTCTTGTCTAGAGATAGACCTTTCTTGAGTGAGCCTTCTAAATGAGGTGTTCCTCTTCTATCCCTTGCTCAAGTAGACTTCTTCTTTGACCAAACGAGATCCTTTTTGAGATATGAGTGTATGACTATATTGTTGTTCTGTTGCCCTAGTTTCTTGCACATGTGGGAGGTTCACTTGGTGTTGTATGCCCTTCTCTCCTTCATTTGAGTGTCTTTCTTCTACGCTTGAGTAGGAGGCCTTGTAGGCCTAGATTTAGCCCCAAACAAAGATATATGGATGACTATGAATTGTTGTTGTCATAGCCGCAGGGACAACCCTCTGTTTCCTCGCACGTGTGACTGTTGTAGCCCTAGAACATACCTCTTTAACTTCGGTTGTATACCCTTCTTCCTCACTGCACTTTGAGACCCTTTTCCTTCGCTCTTTTCCATATTTTCTTGCCTTTTTACCTTTGCAGATTTCAGAGAGGAATGTGTTCTCTTTTGAGGGACTGGACAACCTCTATATATAGAGGTTTGTCCCTCCTTTTGGGCGGACTTGTAGCTTTGAGTCTGATTTGATTTTATTTGTTGCAATAGGTGCTTCTAATGGTGCCATTACTTCTTTTGATGGTGCCTTTTCTTGGATGATACTTGACTTTGCTTGGAGGCGTCTTCTTTGACTTTTATACATAAAAATACATAATGTAACATACCCTTAAGGTCTTCAACATAATTCTTTTGACTCTTTGACTCACCTATAACACTTTGAAATGTGCTAGACCTACTTCAATGAGCAAGAAACTCATTGACATATATTATAAAAATAATATTTCTTTTCTTGAATAAGTACAAATATCAAAAGTACATTTATGAAGACCAAACCTAGTTACATTTCCTTCAACACTTGCTCTTAACTAGGGAGGTATTCGTACAACATTACAAGGTGTTTGGCTATTATCAATCTTGAAGAATTCACATAAGAGAAACCGGATTTGTAATCCATCTGTTATATCATCATATCCATCAGCATTGTCATAGTTCAAGGCCTTGACTAACAACTCCATCTCTTCATGAGATCATGAGCTACAATGTTGGTGAGACCAATGATTTATAGACACCTTCATCATTATCTCTCAAGGTACATACCCACTCGGGTGTTCTCTAAGTATGACTTTCTAGGACTATTCTTATCTTGGGTTCCCAGCCCTTAAAGAATATCGATCCTCTTGCCTACTCTTGTCTTGGATACCCTACACATCCTCAAAGAGTATTAGATGCCATATGATTACCTAATCCTCTCATTCTTTCTTCCCAAGTGAAGACAAAAACTTTGTGTCTATGTTGTGTCTACATTTCCATTCATGGCCTTCATCTAGACTTACAGCCATTAGTGCTGGTCTAGTGCATGACGCATGAAATGGAAAAACACAATTGTCACTCCTTTTCAATCATGGGTGATCCAAAACTCCCTCTTGATCAAGGACTTGTCATAGCTCCCTCTTAATTAGGGACTCTTTCATTCATCAAAAACTTCTTCTTCGTGGGTCCTTCAACTGCTTGATCTCCTTCCTTTATTTGATGTCATGAAGTTTTTGTTCGAACTTCTTCTAGGTAGGGAACCATCCATCGATCAATTTCCTTCCTAGTTTTTCATGTCATTGCTTCCTTCGTGGAAAGTGGATTTCTTGTCATACATCAGGTTTTCTTGTCATTTTTCCATGCTTCAAAATACTCTTCTCATGGATGCTTCATTGTACTTGGTTGTTTACATGCTTTGGCCTAGTAGCCCATCATGACTTCATCTTGATATTGCTTCAACATTGCTTTTTATTTTGTTGGATGGCTTCTTCATCACGACATCTTTGTAGAGTAGAATAAGTTATCTGCATATTTCATATCTCCAAGGTGTTAATAGGTGTCAAGGGTCCTTCCTTTCTTTGTCAGAGTTATTCTACCTTCTTTCGGGAGATATCTTCAAAGTATCTTGCCAGATAGTGATTCTTGGTGATCATGGTGGTCTTCACATGCTTGATCTATTTCTTCATTTTCTTCTTCTTAGATAGATAGGTCAACCATGTTATGCTTCTTGTGAGAGCATTTCTTTATTGTTTGCATCGTGGACCAGTCATCATTTATTCTTCCTTTGTAGTCAGCAATCTTATACTCCTTATGTGAGCATATTCTTTTGTTGACCTTCATTGCAGTGTAGTACATGCCTTTGAGAATGTTCTTGGTGAAAGATATTCTGTCATACTTGATCATGTTATAGAACTATTCCCATGATTCAATAATATACAAATGATAACATGACTAAAATTTGATGCATACATACCTCATCTTGATTCTCCTTTGATCATCTTAGCTTCATTCGGTTTTCCTTGGTGTGGCCCTTCTTTCTTCATCTTAGCTTGCTTGCATATCATCCTTTTCTTGAATCCCATGAATGGGATTCCTGATGAGACATCTGCTTTGGTTCATGAACCTTCTTTTGAAGATTCCATTATATGATCTTAAAGACCCTTGTCTTGAAAATGTTTCTTTTCTTTTGATGATGGAGGCCTTCTAAGATTCTTAATCATGATCAATCTTCTTTTATCATGGATGAGGTCCTATACTAGGTATGCTCCTTCTTCATGAATATCTTAAGCTATGTTCATCATGCTCCTATATTCTAAAAGATATTCCTGACCGTGCATTTTTGTTCTCATTTATAAATTATCTTTCTACATGAGTATCTAGAACTCTATGTACTTCATGTTTCTAGATTCTTAGAAGATGTTTCTAGCTATGAAATTTTATTTTATTCCTAAATGATCCTATCCTACTCAAAACCTTGAAAGAAGACTTGAAGTAAAGAGTTTGACCTAGTCATAGAAGAGATCTGGAGGATCTTCCTTCTTTTTCTTCTTTTCTTCTTCTTCCACCTCTTGAGTCAAGTGAGCTTCTTCACTCTTTATTTTTTTGTTGTTGTCATTCTTAAGCTTAGGACAATTCCTTTTGTAGTTTCCACATTCTTAGCGTCCAAAACATTGGATTTTGGACATGTCTTTGTTGTTTGTTCTTCGTGGACCAAATTTGCCAAATTTTCCCTTTCCCTTGGCCATGGTAGCAAATGATTGCTCCTTTGATCCCACATCTTCCTTTGCTTTAAGTTTAGTTTCCTTTGTCCTGCATAGAGACCACATTTCACTAAGAGTGATTGCTTCCTTCTTGGCATATATGCTTGATGTGAAGTTTCCCCAATCCTCTGGTAGAGCATTGAGTACTACAACTGTCATTTCTCTGTCAGACATGAATTCCCCAAGCTCTTGAAGTTGATCTCTCATTTCAGAGATTTTCATGAAGTAGGGAGCTATTCCTTCCTTTGTTATCTTAATTTTGTACAATTCATTCCTTAGAGATATTACTTCTCTGGTTGTGGATACCGAGAATAGCTCTACTAGCTTATCATAAATTTCTTTCGATGTTTCAAGTTTGGAGACATAAGGAATGAGAGAGTCTTTGATTGATTCTATTAGAATCCTTTGTGCTCTTGTCTCATCCTTATTGTACTTAGCTAAGGCTTGAGTTTGTTCCTTAGCAAGAATGGTAACAGTCCCTTTGACATGTTCTAGGAGATCATTCTCCTTGAGAAGTAAATCAATCCTCTTCTTCCATGCAAGAAAGTTATTGGTACCTACCAATTTGTTGCTTTCCTTGCAAAAAGATATTGATGTATATTCAGAAGGGGACATATACTTGATAGATTTTGAGATGTAATGGATTTGCTTCCTCCTTGAAGACTTGATGGCTTTCCTTCCTTGGATCTTGATGTTCTTCAAGTTGCCTTCTACAAGTGGACTTGCTTGATGATGAGATTTTCTTGATGACTTGTAGCTTGATGCAGGTCCTGCGTCATATGCTCTTCTTTGTAGGTGCCTTTATGTAAGGTTCTTATTCTTGCTTTGTGGTCTTCCTTGGTGAATGATAGGTGATATGCCTTATTTTCCTTGAGTATATTTGGCTTGATGTTTTAACCTTGTAGATGTCTTTGCTTGATGATTGTTCTTGAGTTTCCCTTTCCTTGATGTGTCACCTTAGCTCTAATACCATGTTGAAGAATATAGGGCAATTAGGTGTAGTGTGATTCTTCATTACTTGATAACAATTTGTGGAGTATTTTTATTGTTTTTCTTGTTATCTTATTCTTCTTCTTCTTATTATTAGTGCATGTGTGAGTACTTCATCAAACTGATACCAAAACATAAGAACAAGAACACAAGATGTTGGTTCTCTACCAGGACCAAAACCTCTTTTTTCTTGAGAGGAAAACCCTTTCATGAATTTCTCTTATTGAAGCTTCTATTGATCAATGCCAAACCCTAGACCCTTGATAAGAATGTCCTCCAAGAAAAATTCAAGTCCTCTCCTCTTTCCTGCACTTTGTTCCCCGACACATAGGCTTCCTCCTTCCAGCACTTTGCTCCCAGCACTTCGTCTTCCTTCATTGTTTCTTGTCTAGAGATAGACCTTCCTTGAGTGAGCCTTCTAGATGAGGTGTTCCTCTTCTATCCCTTGCTCAAGTACACTTCTTCTTTGACCAAACGATATCCTTCTTGAGATATGATTGTATGACTGTATTGTTGTTTTGTTGCCCTAGTTTCTTACATGTGTGGGAGGTTCACTTGGTGTTATATGCACTTCTCTCCTTCGCTTGAGTGTCTTTCTTCCATGCTTGAGTAGGAGGCCTTGTAGGCCTACATTTAGCCCCAAACAAAGATAGATGGATGCCTATGAATTGTTGCAGTCATAGTCACAGGGACAACCCTATGTTTCCTCACACGTGTGACTGTTGTGGCCCCAGAACAAACCTCTTTAACTCCGACCGTATACCCTTATTCCTCGCTGCAATTTGAGACCCTTTTCCTTCACTCTTTTCCACCTTTTCTTGCCTTTTTAATTCGCATATTGCAGAGAGGAATGTGTTCTCTTTTGAGGGAGTGGACAACCTCTATATATAGAGGTCTGTCCCTCCTTTTAAGCTGACTTGTAGTTTTGAGGCCGACTTGATTTTCTTTGTTGCAATAGGTGCTTTTAATGGTTCCATTGATTCTTTTGATGGCGTCTTTGCTTGAAGGATACTTGAATTTGCTTGGAGGTGTCTTCTTTGACTTTTATAGATAAATATACATAATGTAACATACCCTTAACGTCTTCAACATAATTCTTTTGACTCTTTGACTCACCTATAGCACTTTGACATGTGCTAGACCTACTTAAATAAGCAAGAAACTCATTGACATATATTCTAAAAATAATATTTATTTTCTTGAATAAGTACAAATATCAAAAATACATTTATGAAGACCAAACCTAGTTACATTTCCTTCAACAGGCCCTATATTTTTGTATACTATGTATACTAGTTCTATCAGGTTTCATAAAGGGCCATGATCTCTTGCGTGAGAGCCCTAATGATTCTTTATAAATGGACTAATACAATTTGATATTTGGGCCATATAAATCTATGTACTTAATTGATTTCATTGTTGTTATATTTCCACCATGAAAAGTACTTTTGTGTTAGGGTTTCTAGTGTGTTTATGTGCTAAGATCTAGTCATAGACCAGATCTAGGGCATATGAAATTTCAACTTGGAATTGTAGATACTTTTAAGGGCACATGGATTGAAGTGTGCACAGTAAATCAGAGCGAGCCAGTGTAGGTTTTGTAGGCTCAGAGGGAATCTAGCTTCAGAAACGTTAGCCACCTAATTGAAGTTTGAATCTTCAGGTTTGAGTACGATAGAAGAGTTTTTAGCCCATGTAATGACAATCATAGACCATGAGAGAACATTAATGGTGGTGCAAGGAAAATACATGTTTCTTGCAAGGACAATCATGCACCATGCAAGTTGAATCTTGATCAAGTACAAAAGAAGACGTGGCACATGCGAAGACAGATACAACTATGTAAGGAAAGTCATGACTCATGTGACGACGGCCTTGGGTATGCAAGGAAAGTCATGGAGATGGAAGTGTGAAGGAAATACATTCCTTGCAAAGAGGAAGTGTTAAAAATTTGGGTAGCTCGGAAGGTATTTCCGACAGAAGGAAACCCACCAAAAGTTAGTTGGTTGGGAAATTTACCCAAATTTTGGGGTTTGGACCTAAATTTGTGGGTTTGGGACCTAAGAATTAATTGTTTATTCTAAGGGGGTTAAGTGAGTGAAAAACCTAAAGGTCTAAGGTTTTGGCCTAAGAAACCTTAAAAATAAAACTATAAATAAGAGCCAAAGGATAGGCTCATTATACACAAGTGGAAGGACTCATTTTGTGTGCAAGAGGAAGTCCAGGAAGGCTGAGTTTCTACTAGGAAAGAGGAGGACGAGTACGTCTGATGATGATATTAGTTTATCTAAGGAGCAAGGCGAATATATATGGTCGTTGAAGAAGATACACTATTATGTATACCACACCGAGTGCCTCAGGAGTTTGTGGCAAGGGTTAGTCAAGGTGAAAGAGGTCTATTTGGTGCCTAAGAATAGGTTGCATTCACAAGTAGGTTGGTCGCAGCCTGAGGAAATGGAAACCAAACATATATTAGGGATGCTTACAGAGAAGAGAAGCGCTTGGAGTAGAATTGCGGGGCCTAAGTTAGAGGTTGAAGTAGAGAAATAGTTGTCGAAAGTACCCGCAACAAGGAGGGAGATTATCCGAAGCTTGTTCAAAGATGTCGATTGTTGTCAAGAGGGTTGAACTATGCCCTAAGTTTGTTGTTGTAATAACCTGGGAGACCAAAGGTCTATTGAGGTAGCCAAGGCTTGGTGTGAGGCTACCATAGTTAGTAAAGTAGGCAACAAGAAGGTTAGAGGTTGCTAGGAGTAGCCTAAGGTTGGATTAGAATCGGGACTAGTAGCAAACCTAAAAGGGACATGTTGCAAGGGAAAAAATAGACCAAGTATGATTGTATGGGCAGTATTAAGGTACTATTGCACGTTATGGAAAGAAGAAAGGCCAAGACCCTAAAGGACTAGGGTTAAGCCTAGGACAGAGGTAGTTGTGGCTTGGGAAAGGAGGGTTTCAGTCTAAAGGAGCATACATTGTTGGAAGAAGAGTATTACGTCAAAGGAAGGACCTAACAACAATGGTTTTGATGCTGATAAAATATAGTGGGATTGAAGGAGTAGCCCTACTGTGAATAGCTTTGTGACAGAGGTTCAATGAAGTAAATATTTGTGTGATCTTGGAGGCAAAGGATAGATAGAAGAGCAATGGAAAAGAGGACTAAAAGGACTGAGGATGAAGGATTTCCTTCAACAGGTAAGTCAAGACTTGTCTTTGTATTTTTTAGGAAGATTGTAGATCTAATGGAATATATCTCAAGCCCTAAAATTTTGTATACTATGTATACTAATTATATTAGGTTTCATAAAGGGTCATGATGCTTGGTATGGGAGCCCTATTGATTATTTATTAAATGAACAAGAAAGGTGGATATTTGGGCCATATAAATATGTGTACTTAATTGATTTCATTGTTGTTACATTTCTAATGTGCAAAGTACTTTTGTATTGGGGTTCCTAGTGTGTTTATGTGCTAAGATCTAGTCATAGACTAGATGTAGGGCTTATGAAATTTCAACATAACCTATACCTTGGATGTTGGGTAACACCGATTATGCATCCAATCTTTAACTTGATTCAAGATTTCTTTAAGCTTGAATTTGACTTAAAATTAAAAAATGACTCAAGATTGCAACATAAACTTCAATTTAACTTTTCTTTGGACTCCATAACTCTTTAAATTACCAAGATCTGCCAATTTGACTTTACGTTGATTTTGACTTATCATTACAAAACACAATATTTTATTTCTCGTGACCCACCCTTGCACTACATTAATAAACTTTCAACTTCTATCATCAAGATGGACTTCAAATAAACTGTCTTATAGATGAACTTCAAACATTGACTATAAACCTTTGACTCAATTTTTTCATTACTAAACATATGTATATAAGCATATACCTTGGAATATGCAACCTTCTTTGATTGACCGTACACCATCACACCACACCACAATACGTTGGCCATCATTTCTACAATACAATGTTGTACTATTGAGTTGTTTTTTTCTAGAAATAATGGAATAATAGTCAGGACATCCCTTCAGCCATCACCTATTCTATTGATATTTCTCTTTGCATAACAACAACGAAGAGTTGATTTTTTTTGGCTTCGCTGCCTTCACACCAGTGTTATTAGGACTGGACCAAACCAATTTGAATTGTCCGGTCGGACTGGTTTGAGGCCAAAACCGGTTCAGAATGGTGACCTAAACTGTTATTGGCCGGTTCGATACTGAAACAGACAGTTCTTGTACTAAATTGGTTGGTTCAGTACCTAATCGACGTTTTTTCATTGAATCAGTCAGTTCAATAGTGAACCAATCAGTTTTGTACATTGCTGCCAAGGACCATTTGAACACATTTGTTTTTCAAAAAAATAAATGATTAATGATAGGGGAAGCCTAGTATTTGACCATATTGTTGTACTAATGCTATGCAATTCATGATAATGTTTAATTCTTAAAGTAAAAGTGACATTCTCTTTTATCTTTCATTTTCATTCTTTTACTTAAATTTTTAAGATTACCATGAAATGGCTTAGGATGTTTGAGAGTGATCCTAACCTCATTGGATTTCGTATGGAGAAAGTAGAATTTTAGATCCCACTGAAAATCCAACAGACTTAACAATTTTCTAGGATTTTAAGATTCGGGCTATTGCAACGCTATGCTGGATTTTGTCATGTACGAGGCTATGGAACTAGTATTTAGTCGATAGCACCAAGCCCTACAGGTACCTTGATGTTAGTGGAATTGGTTGCCAAACTCCTCTATCATGAGCCTACAAAAAAAGGTACCCATCACTCAAACAAAATCTTGACTTGACATGCTATGCTTTTCAATCTTATTTTAATGCTTAGAGGGCGATATTGATGATGAAGATCCCGATATAGGCAATGATTTGATTACATGTAGGTATTTGTTATAGCATATTTTTTTTTGGATGCTAGCAATCATGTGGAGCTTGTTTGCTGATCTATTTTCGGTTTAGAGATGGATTGCGCTCGGTGCTATTTTGGTTATGTGCACCCTTACATGCTATATAAATGAGAATTTTTTCTTATTTGTGCATAAATGGTTTGGATTCATATGGATGAACATGAATATATATGTTTTTCTTTAAAATTTGAATATTTTATGTATTTTTGGTTGACCATTTTTTTGGTCCGGTTTTTTTACCAGTTTCCATCTTGTTTTGACTGGTTCGTGGTTTGAAGGGTCTACCATTTCAATCAGTGGTCCGATTCTAATAACATTGCTTCACACCCAACATACAAGTGGCCTCCTTGATCCGTCTTTTGCAAAAGTATTCCAAGTTTGTAAATAATTCAAGCATAAATCAATGATATATGTAGGCTTCTTTCGATAAGCACTGGCTGGCCAATAAATAAAAACTCACGTTAAGCCTATACAAAGACCTCTGTAATAATAAGGACCATGTAGTAAGCAAAACTAGACTGGTTAGAGGTAAGGAAAATGACCTCAATATCAACTCTTCTTAAGTGAAACATAAAGTGTTGTTTACATAATTTACTATCATTCTCACATTCTCTATGAGTTCTATACTAGGAAGGACATACCTATAATAAGAATTACATACAGGTAACAAGATACCAAAAGATTGGCAAAGTCATAAAAACATGAAAGAGTTTTCCTCCACATAGGCTTCATGCCTCACACAGATCTACGCATAAGGCTCCACGTTTTATGCAGGCTCAACACTCCATGTTGATCAATCTGTCTAGCTCTGTGATCTATTTATTACATGGATTTCGACAACTCCTGTTGCACAAAAAGTAAACCAATCTCTTTGTGTCTTGTGCAAGTGGCTTTTCGAATAGCAAGAGTAGTTCAAACATTTCATATTTCTCTAATAGAACTGTGGCTTGGCTCTCCAGCAGTACTCAGTCCTCCATCATAGTTGTGCTCCACTCCATTCTTTGCTCTGAACATTACAGGTCCACAATGCCTTCAACTCACCAATGTTCAGTCAAATCAATATTAAAGAAAGGTTGTCACGATCCAATCAACTCTAGTGATTGATTGATCCACGTTTTTTTACGGTCAATTGCCAGCGTTATCAATCCATAATTCGCCCAACTGTAAGGTAGTCTATTCAAAACAAATTAACAGTTACAGGTTGTAAATCTGTTTAGAATGCAAATAATCAATTGAGATCACATGCATTTAACCTATAATTTGACGAAATTTCAACTCGGAAACAAAGCAATATTCATCAACACTGTCTGCGACAATAACCTACATTAAAATCCTTTTGACTAAGAGTGAATTTCACTCCGCAACAAATATTTCATGAATTTTCCTTGAAAAATATACCCAACACACTCAATCCCAAAGAACCACTTGATGCAGGCTACAAGAACAAAATGTAGCAATAATATACACTAAAAAATGCACATCACATAAGAAGCAAGGTAACATAATTTTCACTCTATAATTTCCCCGTAGAGGAAATATGTATTAATCACACATATACATTCACATAATCATGTTACAAAAGATTACAAATGTTTTCCTTAAATACTACATAGGAACTAGACAACCATTTTCATATTGAGTCATTAATTTCAATTCTCTCCTTAACCATCTTCTAAAATATTTCAAGAGAGATCCATTAAATCCTCTACCTTATCCCCATGAATTTCTCCATATGTTTATCTCAAGTATTCCATTTTCATATATTAATAATTTTTTCATATGCATTATCTCTCATATCCCTTTCTAGTGAATACTTTGTAATTATTTTTCCATTTTCTTTCCTTTGGTCCTCGAACTTTTCCTTTACTCTTTTCTTCACATGTTCCATCTTCTTGGATTTATGGTCTTCTTCTCACGTCCTCCATACTTTCACCTTGCTCCTACAAAATACACATGTTGTTGCAATCCATATAAAAGAATTATTGTTACGAATATAAAATTGTATAAAATAAAATAAACATAAATAAATATAAATAATAAATAATCAAGTAATGATTATGTTAAATAGTAATTAGTTAATTGAAAAGACATGACTAAAAGACATGTCCAATTATGGAAGGATGTTTGCCTGGTATATATGTGGGTCCTCATTCTAACATTCAAACATTACAAATATCTTTGTGTATTTTAACATTTAAAGTCAAGAAGCTGTAAGTTTTGTTGCTTTTGTGGTATTAGAGCCATGCGAGACTTAGAACATCATCCGTCGCACAATATAACCATGCGAGTTTTTGAACGTCATTCACCACACAATATGTCATTACTTTTACGTCCTGAATTCATTGAGCGGCTTAGTAAAATTCAAGAAAAGCTTCAACAATGGGAAAAATCATATGCAGAAGTTACAACACGTCCAAAGGAAATCGATAATAAGGAAAATGATAGCAATGGAGAAACGAAACAAGGTGAAACAATAGAAGAAGATTTTGATCAAAATGATGATAATGTTGAAGATGAAGATGTTGCAGAAAATAATCAAGATGATGATCCAAATGGAAATGATAAAGATGACATTCCAAGCTTGGGAGAAATTGTTAAAGAACATGTTGCAAACACTTCGATGGAGGTTGACATGCCAGACAAAACCCAAGACACGTCAGGAAGCATCTTAAAGAGTTCTAATACAAGAAGTGGTAAGAAGGCACCCAGTGAGAAACTAAATACCGTGGTTCAGAAGAATATGGATGATAATAATAGAGGACATATTAGTCAATGTTAGAATCCAGAAGCTTCTATAGAATATCGACATACACCATTGAAGCCTTCTTTTTTTATTATGTAGAGAGAAAACACAACTAGGAAACCTATTACAACTTTAAAACATAAATTGTATCTTAAGGAGAGCATTGGTGATATAACCACAAACAAAAAACCTAAAGCCATGATTGAGGCAGGGCTTCAATGCAACTTTCATTAGAGAGGCATAGTCTATATGGAGAAAATGTAAAAAACAATCATTCTCTAGGTCCTATAACAAAATTTGAATGACTTTTTACTAAAAACTCTCTAGATTCCATTAAGAAGATCTCTGGTCATGACAACAAAATTCCAACAAAAAGTATTGAGATAAAAAGATATGATGATTGTCCACCTAAGATTATAAGTGAAAATCAGTGAAGTACTTTTCCTTCTAATGTACCGAAGCCATGTAAGACCAAGCGTGAGAAAATGTATGTATATTTGAGGGAGAATGTGATCTCTTTCAGGGATCCTCTTGTAATGATGGATGGGAATACTAAATCTGCAAATGATAATTTCCACTTAGAGGTAGATGCATATATGGCAAAAGAAATTGATATCGTTTTCTTGGCATTTAACAAATTGGTGGGTCACCATATCTTACACGACAAAGAGTTTCTCGTCTACGAAACACGAAAATCCATCGAAGTGGATAGGTTTCCTCTGTCAATGTCTATTATTATTATTCCTCCCTTGTCACGGGCCTTTCTACCTTCTACCATAAGGCCACAAACAACCCTAACAAGTTCTGCAACAATCAACAATCCTTGCTTCTCCATACAAGGTCTCATCATAGACATCCATGGTAAGATGCTCCCTTGCATTGGCAAACTGATTTTTCCCTTCCCTGCATACAACCCATCTACCAAATGCTCAAGTGAAACACAGGTATCAATACTTACATCATCATCATCATGAGGCTCCTCCATGTGAGTATCCTCATACATCCATGTCTGCAAACTACACGATCTTGGTCCAACTTGATCAATCTCAAGTTCATCCTCCATCGTTGTCACATCTGCAACATCTTCAACTATCATCACTTCCTCTTCCTTGATAGCACAATCTACAATTTCATCTTGCTCCATTGTCCAACCAAGTTGAAGAAGTTCGTCTTCAACATTCTTTTCCAAGACTTCAAGTTCCTCTCGAATCCGGGGATTCTCTTCTTTCAACCTCTTCAACCTGTATAAGGTAAGCAAGAGCTTCCCTTCGCATTCTTCCAAACCTGCCATGCCTTGTCGTTCAGCTTGGTCCAAGCACTAAGCTTCACCTCTGCTAAACCAGTCTCACCAACTTCACCAAGTTCCCTGCAACCATGAACCAGCCTTTGTTCCACTTGTATGTGAAACTAGCTTCCTTCACCTCCAAGTACCTGCTTCCACTGTCATCAACTGTCAAGCTTCTTCAACCCTGAATCAACCTGCTCTGATACCACCTGTCACGCCCCTACACCTGCGGTAATCTTCCAACCGCTTATAGCGAGGTGCGGCACCACCGAACACTTCCTTTTCACCAATACTAATGTTCGTGGACTATGCCTATTACACTTTTTCCTTAGTTTGTGTTTCACAACCAAGCAATATTATGTTTATCCTTTATACTAATGAACACCCATACTCTTTCATTATCATCAGCAATTATCATAGAAAATTTTAGGGGCGAATGTTCGCCATTTGGCGAAATTAAGGGGTTTTAAATTTTTAGTGGGTGAATATTTTGTATCATAGTACATTTTTACAAATCACCTCAAATAGCCCACCTTATTTTAAGGGAGAGGGTAAAAAAGGTAAATTTAGCCCTTGAAATTAGGAGTTACAACCTTCCATTCGCCCATTTTCAAGAATAGATTTTATTTAAGTGAATCTATTCGCCCATTTTCAAGAATAGGTTTTATTTAAGTGAATCCTATGGGCCAAATACCATATTTATAAAAGAGGTATGGTAAATTAATAAAAATATAAATAAATGAGAGGTATGCTAAATAAATAAAACATTTTTTATATTTACTGCATAAGTCAGTGTAAACAAATAAAAATATAAGTAAAGTGGAGGTATGGTAAATAAATAAAACGTCTTTTTATACTTACTCAAAAGGTATGGTAAATAAATAAAAATATAAATAAACTAGACGTATGGTAAATAAATAAAACCTCTTTTTATATTTAGTCCATAACCCTCATTCTATTTATGAAGGCTCAAGAAAGAGGTTTTATTTAAGTGAATCCTATGGGCCAAATACCATATTTGTAAAAGAGGTATGGTAAATTAATAAAAATATAAATAAACGAGAGGTATGGTAAACAAATAAAACATTTTTTTATATTTACTCCATAAGTCACTTTATATTTAGGAACACTAAAAAAATGCATTATATTTAGGTGAAACCTATGGGCAAAATACTATGGGACAAATACCATGGACTAGATTGTTATTAATACCATGCAAAAAAACATTATTAACCCTAATATTAGTATTAATAAAAATAAAAAATGGCACATGGTATTGACCCATGGTATTCACCAAAATGGCACATGGTATTGACCCATGGTATTCACCTGGAATGTAGCCTATTTAAATGGGGGAATTAAACCAGCAGAGATCCATCTTTACTCTAGATCTACTAACCCAAACTAGCATAGAGTGAAAAAATATTTGATCCCTCTCGGGGGTGGATCAAGAGTAAAAATGGATGTTGTAATTTAATGTATGTTAAACATTTTAGCTTGGTTAAAATAAAAAATAAAATAGAAATCAACTATTAATTTTATTAATTTTTATAAATTACTAATAGTAATTTTTAAGCTCCAGGTTTATGATAACCCATGGTATTGACCCATGGTAATACCAAGATCTTCCAAGATTTTATAATTGAGTAAAATATTCACCATGCCTGGTGAGAGATTCGCCAAAAAATTATATATACATATTATATTATTGATAAAATCGCCTTCCATTTTTCCTATATACCATGGAGATTCGCCCATTTATTATACATATAAATTTAGGGGGGTTCTTAAAATTTTCCCTAGCAATTATAAAAGAGAACAAAAATTGCACAGTATAAAGGGAGGGGCAACTCCCTGTAATATGAGTCTCCCCGATAATATATTAAGAACATCAATTTACAATATACAAGTATGTCTTGGCAAGACCAAGTCTCATACTTAGCCAATTTTTACAATCATAGGCAACCCTACCTTTTACAACCTTGTGCACATCTTGCACGATGGGTGGGTGCTCACCCGAGCCACCAAGACACCCTCGCCAAGTCCAACACAAATCTACACTTCGACCAAACACCGGGCACACCTTGCCCACGCCTTCACCCAACCTCCAAGTACGGCTATTTCTGTGCGCTCTTCAAGACTAGCGCATGAGCTATGCGCTCACTCCTTGACCTTTTTGCGCACTCTAGAACTGCGCACTTCTCTTGAGTGAATGCTTGTCGAATGAATGAAGTTTGAATGCTCAAACTGCCATAATATATAGTCACCATAGCGTGTGGGTGGGCTGCCCAGCCGACCGCCCCACAAATGCTATACAAACCCCTTGCACGCTTGTTTTAAGTCGGCCTTACCCTGCCATGGTAGGTCATCCAACTCTTATGCAAACGCTCCCAACTGGGGTATAAACCATTGTTTATTTTCCATTGTTTTATCACATTTCATTTTGCCATCGTTCAGCCTTTCGTCGCACCGAACTCGCACTTTCGTCGTATTGTCATTCAGTCGTGCCCGCCTGTGCGTCCACGCACCCGCCCACGCGCCCGCGTGCCCGCCCGCGCTTGTCGTGCACGCCGACTCGCCCGGCGCCCAACCGCGCCCACGCCCGAGGACCTTACAATGCCGAATGAAAAGTCACCATTAGAAAGTCATGGTCAAGGTCCTCCGACCGAAATATTCCTCGACTGTCTCCCTTCTCTCCCACTTCGCGTGGTCGTTTGACACCTGATATATTTGCTTGGCTCCTGATGAAAAGGACCTCCGCATCTGGGACGTCCACACTAGAGATTACGTTAAGACCCTCAAGGGCCACACCAGCATGGTATTCTGCGTCAACTTCAATCCCGAGTCCAACACAATTAAAACGCGACACATCTAAACATTGTCGATGTTGTTGTTCGGAGCCACCGTCAAACGACGGCTCCACGGTCAAACAATGGACCGATTTGATTTCTCACTATCACTCTATTGAACATACTTAGTTGGAATCCTAACAACTTCAAACATTATGGTGGTAAGGCAGGTTCAACCATTGTGATTTTTCATGGGGAATTGACCACGTCCTTTTCCACAATTACAATTAGTTAACATCTAATTTAATATATATACTATGTTATATAGTTATATATATTAATTTAATTAAATAATTATTAATTAAAAAAATATAGATAAATATATATTATTAAAAAAACAAAAAAAATCGATAACCCCTTGGATTCAAGACAGTGTTACGAGTGAATTATATAGGTGGAGATGCGAATGACATCGAGTTACATATGTCGAGATGACAAATACAAACTGAAGAAAACTGTCAACAATAAGCTTTGAGGACAAAGCTTTTGAAGGAAGGGGCAATGTTACAAACATAAAATTGTATAAAATAAAATAAACATAAATAAATATAAATAATAAATAATCAAGTGATGATTATGTTAAATAGTCATTAGTTAATTGAAAAGGCATGACTAAAAAACATGCCCAATCGTGAAAGGACACCTGCCTAGTATATATGCAGGTCCTCATTGTAACATTCAAACAACCTTGTACATTTTATATATTAATAAATTATTATTACAAATACCTTTGTGTATTTTAACATTTAAAGTCAACAAGCTATAAGTTTTGTTGCTTCAATTACCATGCAACAAAATACATGGATTACCAACCACTGTGTCTGTCAGTTCTCTAGGAAAATCTTTCCTGTACATGGTTCATCAACTTCCTTTATGTCGTAAATACCTTATACCTATACCTATTTTTCACCTTTCCATCTGTCATCATATTTCACTTGGTTTTCTGGCTCACCCATAAGCCTGTTGTAGATGCCCATGCTTCAGAAAATATCACAACTTGAAACTATCCCAAAAAGAGTAAAATATAGTCCATTTCCACAACAAGAGTATATGGGTGGATTACAAATCCCCCCTTTGACAATAACGATTTGAAGGGAAAGAAAATATCACAAAGAATGAAACCACCCCTTTATATTTCTCTGACAAGATGCAAATGAACATCATGAGGTTGAACCAAAACACGAAAAAATAAGTAGTAGTGGCTAAAATGCTAAACAATACCACTTACTTTTTTTAAGGATGTGAGGGGGAAAGTACACTCCTAATGCTACCAAGAAACACTACAAAAAAGGTTCCATAGCACATATGCAAGGAAGAACAAGTTATTTGAGGCTATATAAAACTCCACCCTAGCAACAAACATGTTCATAGACCTTGTCTCGATACCTCACCTTTTCTAGTCATTGACTTTCCATCTTGCACATGTTGGAGAAACCCTCCTAGGGTTTGAGGGAGGTGTTATAATGGTGATAGGGAGGGAGATGTGTTTGCTCTTACATCTTGCTCTCTCCTACTCATGTTATAAGCATTGAATCTTTATAGTTTCCTTATTATCTTTAATAACTAATTGAACTAGGTAATAACTCTCATTATTTTCAATATCTTCTGATAAGTGTGGAAAGTGGAAGGACATAAGTAAAATGTTTTAAGGTGTCAAACTTTATTTTCAACATTTACACATTCATGTAATTCAAAATTCCTTTAAATCATTACCATGAGGCAAAAACCTCTCAAGATCAAGTAAAATGAACAATCATTAGGGACAATAACCATTAATGCATTATAACAGATCATATCTAACGTTGGGGGAACATAAATATTTCACAAAAACATACCTTAAAATGTCTAACTAGTTAAGGACATGTAAACAAGTTACCTCATTTATATTAGGGACGATTAGGTCAACAATGTAGAAATTATGTCTACAAATCCAACTCTGTAGATCTGCTACAGTTTAACCCGATAATGCAATATAACCAAAGAAAAATACTATAACCTACTTCTACTATCAATTTGTTGAAGCTTAAAGATTAAGCAAGATCAAGTTGAACACATATAACCAGAAGAAGAATCAATGCACATGAAACACAAAAAATACTCAAGGGAAAGCCTCAGCTAAAAACCCCACTATCTGTATTATCATACAAGGTGGAAATATATCAGAATTACACAAAGCCTTAGCTCTCACATCTAGCCAGTTTTCAGTACAATCCTCACAGACAAAATTGACTTCTCATAAGCTTTCCTCTCTGCCCTCCAAGATCCTATTTCCTTGCGCAGTTTTTCCTGGGTGATCCTCCTGTTACCAAATGTAATACTGATCTCACCAACTACTCTATCACACTGTCAAAACTGCGCAATCCTCAAGGAATGATTCCTTGACTACATGCATGAGTTTTCTTTATAAGAGAACACATGCAACTGATAGTACACTATCCTTGTCTTTAATCTCAACTGGGTCTTTCCCATAATAGACATGCATGAGTCACTGATGAGGGAATCTTCAGTGATCTGGAGTACACTAGTTGAGTGCATGCATGCATCAACTGACTGATAACTCACAATTAGTTCCTCAAATAGTTTGGAACTAATTTAACTGGACTTAACTTAGTAAACTGAGCTAACTAATTAGAACTCAAATGTAACTCAATATTATCTCCTTAATTAATGGATAATCTCCTTAATTTAAGGGATAACTGTTGCATGACTTTCTAACTTGTATTTTTTCCAACTAATTAACTCAAGATGAATTAATTAATTATTTTCAAGTAGCTGGTGAGACTAAATTCAAATTTTAATTCACAATTTTAATTCAAGGACAAATTAAAATTGGAATATTCTTGTTGCCACATTCCAACACTCCCTCTCAACAAGAAATGGATTATCTGCCACCTTGATCCTGTCCCTATGGAACTTGAATTTACACTTTGTCAATGCCTTTGTCAAAATGTCAACATCTTGCTCCTCTGTCGAAATAGACTGCAACAACATGATCCTCCTTGCTACACAGTCTCTGAGATGATGATACCGGATGTCGATGTGCTTGAACCTATCATGAAATACTGGATTCTCAGATAGTTTGATACAACTCTGATTATCACAATAGATCACAGTTGGATCCATCCTCTGATCAAACAAACCAACTAGGATCTTCCGCATCCAGATGGCCTCACATGCTGCCTAACTTGCAGCCATGTATTCAGCCTCTACCGAGCTGAGTGCAACCGACCTCTATTTCCTACTGTACCAAGAAACTATAGCTAACCCAAGGTTGAAAATCCCTCCTGATGTGCTCTTCCGATCTGATGGACTCCCTACCCAATCTGCATCAGTGAAGCCCTGTAGCTTCACTCCCTCTGTCTGTATGTACCATAATCCATACTGAGATGTGCCTCTAAGGTATCTCAATACATGCTTTTCCGCCTTCCAAAACATCTTGGTAGGTTGAACCATCTTTTGACTCAGTTGGTTCATGGCATAGCACAAATCTGGTCGTGTGTTCACTAAGTACATCAGCGAACCCACAAGCTGCCTATACACAGTAGCCTCCACTACTTCTCCTGAAGTAACATCCTCCTTCCTCCAGTTACCAACTAGAGGAGTCTGCATGGGCTTGCACTTCTCCATGTGGAATCTCTTGAGTATCTTGTTGCCATACTTTCCCTGAGACACAAACAACTCTCCATCCTTCTGCCACACTTCCATGCTAAGGAAGTGATACATGAGACCCATGTCTTTCATCTCGAATTCTCTTGCAAGGTCCTCCTTGCAAGACATGATCAAATGATCATCACCTGTTAATATGAGATCATCAACATAAATTACAATGATCAATGGCTTACCTTTCACCATGATGTGGTATAGGTTCGCATCCGCTTCACTCTTTGTGAAGCCCAACCTGGTGAAGTAGTTGTCTATCCTAGTGTACCAAACACGAGGTGCTTGCTTCAGCCCGTACAAAGCTCTCTTGAGTCGGCACACATGCGACTCACGATCGAAGGTATCAAAACCTTATGGCTGCTCTATGTACACCTCTTCGTCAATATTTCCATTGAGCAACCCATCTGTGCTGATAGTGCCAACATCGATCTGATAGATGAGTACCTTGCGACAGGAGCAAAAGTCTCATCATAGTCAATCCCCTCGATCTGTGAAAAGCTGCGGGCAGCAAATCTTGCCTTATGCTTCTCCACACTACCATCAGCAGCTTGCTTTACCTTGTAAAGCCAATGGGAACTCACAATTGACTTGTTCTTCGGTCTCGGAACCACGCCCCAAACACTATTATGAACTATGGAGTCATACTCCTCCACCATAGCATCAACCCAAATCGGCTGCTGCACTGCTTCCTCAAAGGAAGATGGCTTGGTCTCAACATATTCCCCAATAAGGGCCATGTATCTAGTGTACCTCTCAGGTGACCTCCTCTGTCTGCACTAAGAAGATGGTGCTCCCACATTCTCTCTCGCATCCTCCAACAATCTGTCAGCTTCTCTTGTGCGTTTCCATCCATCTCTGGAAGACTCTGCTTGAGTGGATGTCTCCACTCCTAGAACCTCTGCATGTAGTTGTCTCGCATCAGTCTGAGGCTCCTCCTCCTTAGGAACCAATAGCTCCTCCACAGCCTGTAGTTGGAGCTCCCTCTCAAGGGAAACTCGCATGGCCTTCTGCTCATCAAACTTGAGATCTCTGTGAACCACTGTCCTCCGACTGGTAGGCAAGTACACTCGATAGTTATGAGGTGTATCAGTGTACTCCACAAGTATCCCCAACTCTATTGTCAGCTCAAGCTTCTTCCGTGCATCCTTGGTCACATGGAAATATATCGATGAGCCAAAGATCCTGAAGTGACCCACATCCCATCTCTTACCAAAGAAATCTTCCTTTAGTGTCCTCATCCCAAGTATGCGATGCGAGCTTCTATTATGCAAATAGACCGATGTGTTGCATGCCTCAGCCCACAAGTGAAGTGGTAGGCCTTGGTCATGCAGCATTGCCCGTGTTTCCCCTACAATAGTTCTGTTCTTCCTCTCGGCCACTCCATTTTGCTGTGAGTTATGAGGTGCCGCCAAATCTCATTTAATTCCTCCTGCTACACAAAAGTCCTTAAACTCTTGAGAGACATATTCTCCACCGTTGTCACTTCTCAAGGCCTTGATCTTCTTCTTTGACTCTTTCTCGACCAAAGCTTTGAACTCACAAAACTTTGTGAAGGTTTGGTCCTTCTTCTGCATGAAATAAATCCAACATTTACGAGAAAAATCATCAATGAAAATCACATAATACCTTTGCTTCGTTGTGGATGTCATCGAGAATGGTCCACACATCAGTATGAACTTGCTCTAAGATAGCCTCTGCTCGACTGTCTCGATCATGAAAGGAAGACTTTGTGTACTTTCCCAAGGTACAACCTTTGCATGTGTCAACTTGCTCAAGTTTACCTTTAGGAAATCCTATAGATATCTGCTACATTATCTTTAAAGCCCCATGATGCAAATGGCCCAACTGCTTGTGCCACAACTCGCCAATATCTTGGCTTTGCACCAATTCTGCTTTCGTACTCAATGTTGCACAATCATCTACCTCTAGTTTATAGAGATTCTTCACCTGAATCCCAATCCTCTTGTTCTGACTCATGGCTATGTGTCTTAGGAACACCTTTCCTTTATTGAAGACAAGGTCGTAGCCTTTGTCCTCCAACATCACGACCGATACTAAGTTCTTCTTCAGTGCAGGCACATACTTCACATCTATTAAGGTGAGAAGAGTTCCATTCTCCCTCTAAAAAGAAACCATGCCCACTCCTGAAACATTGTACTTTCTGTCATCACCCATCTCTATGCGCATCTCGAGGTCTTTCTCCTCCAAGGTACTAAATAAACTTTTATCGTTGGTCATGTGGAATGAGACTCCACTGTCAAGATATGAAACACAACCCACCATTGATGACACCCATGCATGTGATGAGGGTAAAGTCCATTTCGAACTGAGAGGCTAATGCCTTACCTTTCGATCCTTTTGTGGATCCCTTCTTAGACTTCTTCAATGGGCAACTAATTGCATCATGTCCCATCTCATGACAATGAAAGCATCTCACTTTAGACTTGCCACCCTTCTTCCCTCCATGAGAAGAATTCGATTTGGAATGGGAAGCATTCCCCTTTCCTTTCCTTGCCTTACTTGCTAAGGCCATATTTTCTTCATCATCATTCTTTGATGAAGAACCATCTCGTGTGCTCCTCCTGATCTCCTCCTGCATCAGATCCAACCATAGTCATTCCCAATCTGGCAGTTTCTCCCTTCCATTCACAGAGTCTTGGTAGTTATTCCAACTCTTTGGAAGGCCAAGAAGAGTGAGGCTCACCATATCATCATCAACAATAGTTATTCCCACACTACCAAACTCATCTCTATAGGTTGTGAGCTTGTTCAAATATGTGGAAATAGTATCACCTTCTCCATCTTGATTTTTCGAAGCTTATCCTTGACCGAAAATTTCCTCTGGTCACTACTGTTCTGGTAGAGGTCCTTCAATGTCTTCCACATTGAAAATGGAGTATCCTTCCCATGGAGACTCGAGACAATATGGTCTCGAACTCCCTCAAGGATGACCCGTATCGCCTTCACTACACACTTCTTCCACTCAACCAACTCTTGTGCATTAGCTGCAGCTGGCCTTGGGATTTCTTGATCAATGAAATCTTTCAAGCCATTTTCTTCTAATACATCCTCCATTCTATCTTTCCATGCTATGTAATTCGAGCTGCCTTCTAAGGAATACTTGAATCTCAAGCCATAGAACGCCATTGACCAACTTGATGTATAATATGAATTCGATTTGCACCTGCAACCCCGAACTTCAAACTTCGAATTCTCTTCTCAATATACTATTCACATCTCCGATAACCTTTGCTCTAATACCATGTAGAAATTATATCTACAAATTCAGCTGTGTAGATCTGCTGCAGATTAACCCGATAATGCAATATAACCAAAGAAAAATACTAAAACCTACTTCTACTATCAATTTGCGGAAGCTTAAAGATAGAGCAAGATCAAGTTGAACACAGATAACCAGAAGAAGAATCCATGCACATGAAACACATAAAATACTTAGGGGAAAGCCTCAGCTAAAAACCCCGCTATCTGTGTTATCATAGAACGTGGAAATATATTAGAATTACACAAAGCCTTAGCTCTCACGGTTAGCCAGCTCTCAGTACAATCCTCACAGATGCTCACAGACAAAATTGACTTCTCATAAGCCTTCCTCTCTGCCCTCCAAGCTCCTATTTCCTTGCGCAATTTTTCCTGGGTGATCCTCCTGTTACCAAGTGTAACACTGATCTCACACACTACTCTAACACACTGTCAGAACTACACAATCCTCAAGGAATGATTCCTTGACTACATGCATGAGTTTTATATATAAGAGAACACATGCAACTAATAGTAAACTATCCCTGTATTTAATCTCAACTGGGTATTTCTCAAAATAGACATGCATGATTTATTGATGAAGGAATCTTCAGTTATCTGGAGTACACTAGTTGAGTGCATGCATGCATCAACTAGCTGATAACTCACAATTAGTTCCTCAAACAGTTTGGAACTAATTTATATGGAATTAACTTAGTAAAATGAGCTAACTAATTACAACTCAAATATAACTCAATCTTATCTTCTTAATTAAGGGATAATCTCCTTAATTTAAGGGACAACTGTTGCATGACTTTAGAAAGACTTCTAACTTGAATGTTTCCAACTAATTAACTCAAGATGAATTAATTAATTAGTTTCAATCAGCTGGTGAGACTAAATTCAAATTTTAATTCAAGGACAAATTAAAATTGGAATATTCTTGTTGCCACATTTCAACACTCCCTCTCAACACGAAAGAGATTATCTGCCACCCCGATCTTGTCTCTATGGAACTAAAATTTACACTTTGACAATGCCTTTGTCAAAATGTCAGCATCTTGCTCCTTTGTCGAAATATACTGCAAAAATATGATCCTCCTCGCTACAAAGTCTTTGAGATGATGATACCGGATGTCAATGTGGTTGGACCTATCATGAAATACTAGATTCTCAGAGAGTTTGATACAACTCTAATTATCACAACAGTTGGATCCATCCTCTAATCAAACAAACCAACTAGGATCTTCCACATCCAGATGGCCTCACATGCTCCCTGACTTGCAGCCATGCATTTAGCCTTTTCCGAGCTGAGTGCAACAGACCTCTGTTTCCTGCTGTACCAAGAAACTACAACTAACCCAAGGTTGAAAATCCCTCCTGATGTGCTCTTCCGATCTGATGGACTCCTTGCCCAATCTGCATCAGTGAAGCCCTATAGCTTCACTCCCTCTATCTGTATGTACCATAATCCATATTGAGATGTTTCTCTGAGGTATCTCAATACATGCTTTGCCAGCTTCCAAAACACATTGGTAGCTTGAACCATCGTGGTAGCTTGAACCATCGCTTGACTCAGTTGGTTCACGGGATAGCACAAATTTGGTCGTGTGTTCACTAAGTACATCAGTGAACCCACAAGCTACCTGTACACAGTAGCTTCGACTACTTCTCTTGAAGTAGAATCCTCCTTCCTCCAGTTACCAGCTAGAGGAGCCTGGATGGGCTTGCACTTCTCCATGTGGAATCTCCTGAGTATCTCGTTGGCATACTTTCCCTGAGACACAAACAAATCTCCATCCTTCTGCCACACTTTCATGCCAAGGAAGTAATGCATGAGACCCATGTCTTTCATCTCGAATTTGCAAGGACATGATCAACTGATCATCACCTGTCAATATGAGATCATCAACATAAAGTACAATGATCAACGACTTACTTTTCACCATGATGTGGTATAGGTTCTCATCCGCTTCACTCTTTGTGAAGCCCAACCCGGTGAAGTAGTTGTCTATCCTGGTGTACCAAGCATGAGGTGCTTGCTTCAGCTCGTACAAATCTCTCTTGAGTTAGCACACATGCAACTCACGATCGAAGGTCTCAAAACCTTTCGGTTGCTTTATGTACACCTATTCCTCAATCCTGCCATTGAGGAATGCAGTCTTCACATCCATCTGATGGATCTTCCAACCCATCTATGCTGATAGTGCCAACATTGATCTGATAGATGAGTACCTTGCGACAGGAGAAAAAGTCTCATCATAGTCAATCCCCTCGATCTGTGAAAAGCCGCAGGCAACAAATCTTGCCTTATGCTTCTCCACACTACCATCAGCAGCTTGCTTTACCTTGTAAAGCCAATGGGAACTCACAACTGACTTGTTCTTCGATCTCGGAACCACATCCCAAACACTGTTACAAACTATGGAGTCACACTCCTCCACCATAGCATCAACCAAAATCGGCTGCTGCACTTCTTCCTCAAAGGAATATGGCTTGGTCTCAACACATTCCCCAACAAGGGCCATGTATCTAGTGTACCTCTCAGGTGACCTCATCTGTCTGCGTTGAGAAGATGGTGCTCCCACATTCTCTCTCGCGTCCTCCAACAATCTGTCAGCTTCTCTTGTGCATTTCCGTCCATCTCTAGAAGACTCTACTTGAGTGGATGTCTCCACTGCTGGAACCTCTACATGCAGCTACTCTGCATCAGTCTGAGGCTTCTCCTCCTTAGGAACCAACAGTTCCTCCACAGCCTGTAGTTGGAGCTCCTTTTCAAGGGAAACTTGCATGGCCTTCTGCTCATCAAACTTGAGCTCTCTGCGAACCACTGTCCTCCGACTAGTAGGCAAGTACACCCGATAGTTATTAGGTGTATCAGTGTACGCCACAAGTATCCCCAAGTCTATTGTCAGCTCAAGCTTCTTCCGTGCATCCTTTGTCACATGGAAATATACTGATGAGCCAAAGATCTTGAAGTGACCCACATCTTGTCTCTTACCAGAGAAATCTTCCTCTGGTTTCTTCATCCCAAGTATGCGATGTGGGCTTCTATTATGCAAATAGACCGTTGTGTTGCATGCCTCATCCCACAAGTGAAGTGGTAGGCCTTGGTCATGCAACATTTCCCGTGCTACCCCTACAATAGGTCTCTTCTTCCTCTTTGCCACCCCATTCTGCTGTGGGTTATGAGGTATCGTCAACTCTCGTTTAATTCCTTTCACTGCACGGAAGTCTTTAAACTCTTGATAGACATATTCTCCACCATTGTCACTTCTCAAGGCCTTGATCTTCTTCCCTGACTCTTTTTTGACAAAAGCTTTGAACTCACAAAACTTTGTGAAGGTTTGGTCCTTCTTTTGCATGAAATAAATCCAGCATTTACGAGAAAAATCATCAATGAAAATCACATAATACCTTTGCTTCACCATGGATTCCGTCGAAAATGGTCCACACACATTAGTATGAACTCGCTCTAAGATAGCCTCTGCTCGACTGTCTTGATCATAAAAGGAAGACTTTGTGTACTTTCCCAAGGTACAACCTTTGCATGCGTCAACTTGCTCAAGTTTACCTTTGGGAAGTCCTATAGATATCTGTTGCATTATCTTCAAAGCCCCATGATGCAAATGGCCCAACCGCCTGTGCCACAACTCGCAAATATCTTGGCTTTGCACCAATTCTGCTTTCGTACTCAATGCTGCACAATCATCTACCTCTAGTTTACAAAGATTTTTCACCCAAATCCCAATCCTCTTGGTTTGACCCATGGTTATGTGTCTTAGGAATGTCTTTCCTTTATTGAAGACAACATCGTAGCCTTTGTCCTCCAACATCGCAACTGATACCAAATTCTTCTTCAGTCCAGGCACATCCTTCACATCTATCAAGGTGAAAGGAGCTCCATTCTCCCTCTGAAAAGCAGTTGTGCCCACACCTGAAACACTATACTTTCCGTCGTCACCCATCTCTATGCGCATCTTGAGGTCTTTCTCCTCCAAGGTACTAAATAAATTTTTATCACCGGTCATGTGGAATGAGGCTTCACTGTCAAGATACCGAACATAACCCACCATCGATGACACCATGCATGCAATGAGGGTAATGTCCATTTTGAACTGAGAGGCTAATGCCTTACCTTCCGATCCTTTTGTGGATCCCTTCTTGGACTTCTTCGATGGGAAATTAGTCACATAATGTCCCATCTCGTGACAATTAAAGCATCTCACTTTAGACTTGTCACCCTTCTTCCCTCCATGAGAAGAATTTGATTTGGAATGGGAAGCCTTCCCCTTTCCTTTCCTTGCCTTACTTGCTAAGGCCAGATTTTCTTCATCATCATTCTTTGATGAAGAACCATCTCGTGTGCTCCTCTTGATCTCCTCCTACATCAGATCCGACCACAGTCATTCTGAATCTGGCAGTTTCTCCCTTCCATTCACAGATTCTTAGTAGCTATTCCAACTCTTTGGAAGGCCAAGGAGAGCGAGGCACACCACATCATCATCAGCAGTAGTTATTCCCACACTGCCAAGCTCGTCTATGTAGGTTGTGAGCTTGTTCAAATATGTGGAAATAGTATCGCCCTTCTCCTTCTTGATTTTTTGAAGCTTATCCTTGAGCGTCAATTTCCTTTGGTCGCTACTATTATGGTAGAGGTCCTTCAATTCCTTCCACATTGAAAATGGAGTATCCTTCCCATGGAGACTCAAGATAATATGGTCTCGAACTCCCTCAAGGATGATCTGTCTCGCCTTCACTACACACTTCTTCCACTCAACCAACTCTTGTGCATTAGCTGCAGCTGGCTTTAGGATTTATTGATCAATGAAATCCTTCAAGCCATTGTCTTCTAATACAGCTTCCATTATATCTTTCCATGCTATGTAATTCGATCTACCTTCCAAGACATACTCGAGTCTCAAGCCATAGAACGCCATTGACCAACCTGAAGTATAATATGAATTCGATTTTCACCTGCAACCCCGAATTTCAAACTTCGAATTCTCTTCTAAATATACTGTTCACAACTCTGATAACCTTTGCTTTGATACCATGTAGAAATTCTGTCTACAAATCCAGCTCTGTAGATCTGCTGCAGGTCAACCTGATAATGCAATATAACCAAAGAAAAATACTATAACCTCCTTCTACTATCAATTTGTGGAAGCTTAAAGATTGAGCAAGATCAAGCTGAACACATATAACCAGAAGAAGAATCAATGCACATGAAACACATAAAATATTCAAGGGAAAGCCTCAACTAAAAATCCCGCTATCTATAGTATCATACAAGGTGGAAATATATCAGAATTACACAAAAGCCTTAGCTCTCACAGCTAGCCATCTCTGACTACAATCCTCACAAATGCTCATAGACAAAATTGACTTCTCATAATCCTTCCTCTCTGCCCTCCAAGATCCTATTTCCTTGCACAATTTTTCCTGGGTGATCTTCCTGTTACCAAGTGTAACACTGATCTCACACACTGCTCTAACACATTGTCAGAACTACGCAATCCTCAAGGAATGATTCCTTGACTGCATACATGAGTTTTCTTTATAAGAGAACACATGCAACTGATATCCCTATCTTTAATCTCAACTGGGTCTTTCTCCTAATAGACATGCATGAGTTATTGATGAGGGAATCTTCAGTTATCTGGAGTGCACTAGTTGAGTACATGCATGCATCAACTGACTGATAACTCACAATTAGTTCCTCAAACAGTTTGGAACTAATTTAACTAGACTTAACTCAGTAAACTGAGCTAACTAATTACAACTCAAATATAATTCAATCTTATCTCTTTAATTAAGGGATAATCTCCTTAATTTAAGGGATAACTGTTGCATGACTTCAGAAAGACTTCTATCTTGAATTTTTCCAACTAATTAACTCAAGATTAATTAATTAATTATTTTCAAGCAACTGGTGAGACTAATTTCGAATTTCAATTAAGGGACAAATTAAAATTGGAATATTCTTGTTGCCACATTTCAACAAAAAACCCTATTAGGTAATTTTGTTGATTTTCTAGTGATAATTAGACAAGCATAATTTTCTGCGATTGATAATTACTTCCAGTGATATATTATATTACTTTAGCATACCCCATAACATCATTAAGCAATTGCACTAAGAAAATTCAACAATAAATGCAATAGAAACAACAAAGATCATAGTAGATAGTCATGCATAATAGACACCAGAAACCCAAACTCAGGAGAAAACCAAACAATCTTTTCTAGGAGAAATTGGTTAATTTAGCAAAAATACAATTTGATATTTTGAAGTCAAACTTGGTCAACCCAAACCAAAAGTCCAGCACAGGTGAAACGTAGTCAATGTTGGAGTAAGGAATTACTGGGGGGGGGGTGGGGGGTTGAATCAGTCTTTAGTTATTTCCTCTACTGTCATTACTTATGAGTGTTGGAAAATGTAACTAGGTTCAGTATTCATAATTGTACTTGAAATCAACATGTAATATATTTGTCAAAAGAATTTTATTATTGAAATTGACTTATTAAAGTATGGGTTTCATGCTTGGGTCAAATGTCTTAGGTCAAGCCTCCGTTGAAGGCCTTAGGTAAATTGTCATAGTCAAAATTTTGTTTAAAGACTCCTCCTCCATCAAGGTCTCCTTGTTGTCGGCTTCAAAAGAATCCTCATCAAGTCCATTACCCTCAGAGGAACTCATGTCGACTCAAAACAGTGACATTGCTCCTCAAATATCATGTCGGCTCATTTATGGGCAATCAAGTATAAATAGGAGGGTGCGCCACTCCACAGTTCAGTTAAGAAGCTCACACTTTATATCTGAAAAAGGTTCAGTGATTACAAAAGAAGAAATCACATTTTAGAGAGTTTCGGTAATGATGTTTGGATACTAGAGGATACTCTTGGAACAAACACAAAAGTTACATAGGTATTGTTGTTATTACAATGAGAAACTCAGATAGGGTTTAGGCAAATTCTCGGGGTTGTTACAGTAAGATAATGAAAAGATGTTATCACAGTGAGGTGCTTGGTGTTGCTACATAACATAGTCTCAAGTGCAAACTTTGTCTCGGTGTAACCTCTGTGATAAGAATTTAGTGTCTCAACAGTGAGAAAGTTTGCAGTTAGAAGGTTCCACCAGAGAAATGAAGTTTCTATGTCATATTATAGTGTGAAATAAATCTTGATATGAAAACTCAGTAAAAGGAGGATGAATTGATGGAGGATGGAGGTAGTCTCATGTCTAAGATGTAATGGTCTTGGTCGTCTCATCTTGAATCTATCGAACAAAGAATTTGTGACTGGGTTTTCCCCTTGAGGGATTTTTTCCCTAGCAGTGTTCCTATATCTTGTGTTCTCTCTTTTTGTTGCTTGACATTAATCTTGATGATAAGTAAATATAATTAAGAAATCGAATACTAATAAGGAAAATATCACAAGTTAATGTCATTAAGAGGAAAATCGTTTTAACTGCCATCTCTATGGATTTTCCAACATGGTATCAGAGCTATGGTCAAAAGTCAAAGGTAGTTTGAAGAACACATATACATCCTTGAAGCATTCTTCTTTCTGTCAAGATCCCTCAAGGTGAAAACATAATGATATTCCAGTGCTGCCTCAAAGAGAATCAGTTCGGTCTTTTCAGAGAATAGGTTCCAATTCATTTCATTGATGGCACAATCTCTACATCTCAGTAAATGCTATAACTCACTCCATAATTCAGAGAAAATATTGCATCTATCTCAGAAGAATAAGTTCAGACATCTCTGAAAGAAGACTCAGTATATCTCTAAAAGGAAGATTGGATATCTCAGAAAATGAAGCAAAGATTATCTCATGTTCAGTACTACTATAACATTGTTTCGGTACCACAAAAGTAAGCAGAGTCAATGTTAAGGGTATGTTTACAGTGATGATAGTTCGGGTATAAATTCTTATTTTGGGTAGAATCAGATGTGCTCTGGCTCCGAAATTTTGTGGAGGGGCTAGAACACATGATATCTCCAAGACCCAAAAATTGTTTGGAGAAATTCCACCCGGATGAGGAGTTATTAAAATAATTAATATTTTTAATGGGTTCCAAAATCTAAAATCAGGAAGATAAAAATATTAATGGGTATTAATAAGAATACGAGTGAGAAACTTCTACGTGACAAAGATCAAGTATGTTTTAATCTTATCCATTGATTAGGGACTTAATCTCAGCGATTGATTCATCAACAAGAAAGGTATAAAAGGAGGCTTGAGGGTCAATCGGAGATACACCAAGTGATCAAAGAAGTTCGATTTTTTTGGGGCATGGTTTGTTGAGAAAATTGAACTGGTGATATGAGTTGCAACAGAGGGGTAGGGATAGTTGGGGTTGGAGGATATTCTCCAGGACCCTTACACAACAGAGAGGTAGGGATAAGCCAGAGGAGGCAGCGCAGACCAGGGAGGTTGAAGCTGGGCTAGGAGGGCCCACGCATTGCTTGACACATTGATAGCACGGGGGAAGAGATGACCCCCTGTAGAAGTCTAAATTCAACCGGGGAGCAGCAAGATCAGCTGAGAAGGCTGGCGTCAGAGCTCCAGAAGGCAGAGGAGACAACACAGAGGTGATGCAGAGTCTCAGAGTGCTCCACGTAGGCCCACACAACTACTACAAAGGGGCAACGTAGTTGTAGTCAAGGATAGTTAGTCCATTTGTTGGATGAGAGATATTTTGTCGAGTGAAGTGAGGTAATCTCACTTATGTTTCTACCAGTATATTTTATCTTTGTAATTTGATAGCCGAGAAGGCATCTATAGTTGTATTCATGAATACTGCTTAACAATAGAAAACCCTCAGAACTGCTGCACTAGTTTTTTCGCATTGGGTTTTTTCGGGGACGTTTGTCCAAAATTAACGGTGTTCCTTATGTGTTTGTCTCATATTTTTTTAATTTTATGATATGTATGTCACTGTAGTCTACAGTAGTGTTTTTCATCACTGTTTATAAATTAAATAACTTGTTGAATGCAATAACAAGTAGGAGATGATAAACCAGTGATTACAGTAGAATTTATGATGTGTAGATTAGAATTTTTCACATGGTATCAGAGCATTGCAGACCATACGATGCTAAAGACATCAGCCGGGAGATCTAGTGAATTTTCTGTAGAGAAGCAGTTGTCTTGAGTGACGGCGTTATTTCAGAGGTAGAGGAGCAACTAAAGGAGTGACGCAAAGCCAAAGAAGTGACGCAAAGGCTCACGTAGTGTCTACGTCAGCATTTCAAGCTTGTAGAGGATGGCGTTGTACCCAAGAGAATACGTTAGCTCTTTGGGCTAGCACAGATCTTGAGATGCTCAAATCAGTCAGTTGCCAGGGTTAGAGGAGCAGAGAAGATTTGATCAGCGGAGTTGGTGGGACGTTGTTGTTGTTGGTGCAGAACAATGTCTCTGGAGACAAATATGAGGTAGAGGGAGTCACTGCCTTGACATATTTCTAGCCAAATAAATCTAGACCCGAGTTGCAGCAACAAAGGAGGATTGGAGAGGAGTGATTTGACATTTGGCTAGAGGATTTCGGTGAAGGAAATCAAGACTCAGAGGGAGTCTAGAGGAGCTTGTTCCTTAGAGGATTTCTAGCATCGAAGAAATCTAGATCCGAGTCTTGCTGGAATAACATCAGGGGAGGGAGAAGAGAACAAGTCCTATGTTTGTTGAGAAGACATGGCATTCAATGGACTGAGGGATCAAGATAGATTGGATGGAGCATCCAATTTTTTCATCTGGAAGGCCAGGATCCTGGCAGTCCTAGACAAGAATCGCATCAAGGACTATGCCTTGAAGGTAGTTGTTAATCTGGTCAACATCGATTTGCTAAAGAAGTAAGAGGAGGCTCAAGTGAAGGCTAAATGTATGTTTCTAGATGGGGTCAAAGACCATGTGGTCCCACACATTGCTGAGAAGGAAACAACAAGGGAGATGTGGGAGACACTGACCACCTTGTACTAGCGGATTTCCATTCAATGGAAGATGCTATTGCAAAATTAACTTAGACAGTACCAGATGCAAAAGGGAGAAGAGATTGATCCCTTCCTTCTCAGGTTGCAAGGGATTCGAGACCAGCTAACATCTGTGGGGTCTACACCACATCCCAAGTTCATGGTCAGGACTGCCCTGAATTCAGTCGTCGAAGGCTGCGAGACATTTTCCAGAGTATCTTGGGCAAAGATTCCCTCCCCAGTTGGGAGGAAATGTGGGCAGCTCTTCGATAGGAAGAGATCATAAGGTTGACCAAGGTAGGAAGTAGCGATAGAGGAGCCTAGGTCAAGGAGGAGGAGGAGGATGCAAATCTCGCATCATCGGGACAACATGGGCAACACAAAAGGAAGAAAGAGGATATATCCAAGGTCAGATGCTTCAAGTGTTGTGAACTAGGACATTTTTCCACTAAGTGCCCTCAGAAGAAGGGCAAGGAAGACACTTATAACTCGAAGGTTTCTCCAGCAAAAGATGACAATGAGGATGTTGACGATGATTGTGCCATGAGTGCTCATGGAGAAGAGGTGGGGCAACATAGAAATGTAGTTAGGTGGACTACAAATAGGTAGGATCCTTAAGGTGCCCAAACTCTTGGATCACATACGGCTATAGGAGCCCTTAATGACAGTAGCAAAATGAAGGGTGTCAGTTGGTGCAAGGTGTGAGGGAGAAACAATGGCAGAGCTAGAGTGCCAAAGTCTGAAGTAGCACAGTGGATGTTGTAGCAGTGCGAGAGGCACAAAGTAGATTGCAACAACGTAGTAGCAGCAGAGGGTTAGCACAAATTAGCAGCAGAGGTAGCTTCAGCATCACGAAGCATCCATACTAACCAACATGTCAGTTTTTGGGTGAAGTTTCAGTTACTTACTTCTCAATAACTGAGTTGCAATGGAGCAGTTAGCAGTGTCAGTGCTATGGGAAGCATGATGCAACATTTTGAGAGGGATTTGTAGTATAGATGTAGCAGTGACAGTGGTAGAGTCATGGGCATCAGTACAGGATGCAGTAGTGCAGTTGATGAAGGGCAACAGGCCAAGCATTAGCAACATAGAGGACCGATGCAGTGGATCAGTGGAATACTTCTATTGAGAAGTATTGCTAGAGCACATTCCTCGATAAGAGGGAGTGTTGATTTTGGGTAGCATCAGATGTGTTATAGCTTCTAAATTTTGCGGAGAGGCTAGAACACATGAGATCTCCAAGGCCCAAAAATCGTTTGGAGAAATTCCACCGGATGAGGAGTTATGAAAATAATTAATATTTTTAATGGGTTCCTAAGTCTAAACTTAGGAAAATAAAAATATTAATGGGTATTAATAAGAATATGGGTGAGAAAATTCTAAGTGAAAAAGGTCACGTCTATTTTAATCTTAGTCGTTGATCAGGGAATTAATAATGGTCATTGATTCATCAAAAAGAAAAGTATAAAAGGATGCTTGAGGGTCAGTTGGAGATACACAAAGTGATCAAAGAAGTTTGAATTTTCTAAGGCATGGTTTGCTAAGAAAATCGAATTGGTGATTTGAGTTGCAGCAGAGGGGCAGGCATAGTTGGGGTTGGAGGATCTTCTCCGGGATCCCTAATACATAGCAGAGAGAGGCAGAGATAAGTCATAGGAGGCAGCGCAAACCAGGGAGGCTAACGTTGGGCCAGGAGGGCCCAAGCATTGTTTGATGCAGTGATAGCGGAGGGGAAGAGTTTCCCTCCCACAGAAGTTCAAATTCAGCCGAGAAGCAATAGGATCAGCCGAGAAGGCTGACATCAAAGCTCCGGGAGGCACAGGAGGCAGCACAGAGTTGACACAGAGTCTCAGAGTGCTCCACACAGGCGCACATAGCTACTACGAAGGGGAAACACAGTTGTAGTCGAGCATAGTCAGTCCAATTGTCGAATCAGAGAGATTTTTGTTGAAAATAGCAACAAGATATGCTATAAATAGCATTACTATAAAATAAAATTTCAGGTACCAGTGTTGAAAATAACAACAAGGAATGATAAAATAGAAATGCTAAAAATAGAATTTCTATAAATAGCATTTCAGGATAGATTCCAATTTTAATTAGTCCCTGAATTAAAATTGAGAATTAAAATTCGAATTTAGTCTCACCAACTGTTTGAAAAACAATTAATTAATTCATCTTGAGTTAATTAGTTGGAGAAAATCAAACATGAATTTTATGTGAAGACTTGCAACAACTATCTCCTTGATTGAGGAAGCTATCCCTTAATTAAGGAGATAAGGATGAGTTGTATTTGAGTTGTAATTAGTTAGCTCAGTTAACTGAGTTAAGTCCAGTTAAATTAGTTCCAAACAGTTGGAGGAACTAATTGTGAGTTCAGTCAGTTAATGCATGCATGCATGCAACTAGTGTACTTTAGATAACTGAATATTCTCTCATAAATAACTCATGCATGTCAGTTCAGACAAAGACCCAGTTGAGATTAAAGGAAGGGACAGTGTACTATCAGTTGGAGGAATTTTCATATATAGGAAACTCATCCATGCAGAAGGAATTTTCTCCTTCAGGATTGCGCAGTTATTTCAGAGGTCAGTGTTGTGTGTGAGGTGAGAATCACACAGGTTGTAGTTGGAGGACCCAGGAGAAACTGCGCAAGGAAATAGGAGGCTTGGAGGATTGAAGGAAGGCATATGTGTTATCTATTCTGTCTATGAGAAACAGTGAGGGATTGTACTGAGAGCTGGATAGCTTGAGAGCTAAAGCTTTGTGTAATCCTAAGATATTTCCACTTGTATGATAATATAGATAGCGGGGTTTTTAGCTGAGGCTTTCCCAAGAGTATTCTTCTGTGTCTCATGTGCGATTGAATATTCTTCTCTGTTATATGTGTTCTGTTTGATCTTGCCCAAAATCAATTAAGCTTCTGCAAGTTTGATTGTAGAAGTAGATTAAGTATTTTTCTTTAGTACATTGCATAATCAATTTAATCTACGATGAACTCTCTACAATTTTTCTGGGTGAAATGAGGTAATCTCACTTAGGTTTCTACCATTATATTTTATCTCTATTATTGGATAGCTGAGAGGGCCTCCAGAGTTGTATTCAAAACTACTGCTTAATAATAGAAAACCCTGAGAGTTGTTGCACCGATTTTCTCGCCTTGGGTTTTTCTGGGGTGTTTGTCCAAAAATAATGGTGTTCCTTATGTGTTTGTCTCATATTTTTTTCAGTTTATGGTTTGTATGTCAATGTAGTTTGTAGTAGTTTTTTTCATCATTGTTTATAAGTTAAATAACTTTATGAATGTAATAACAAGTAGGAGATGATAAACCTGTGATTGCAGTAGGATTTCTGATGTGTAGATTCATAATTTTTCACAATAACTATAGTGATAAGGCTCGGTAGAGAAGATATCGATGTTCTTATAAGTTTAGTGTTACTACAATTTGATGCTTCCACATATTCGGTGATATGAACACAGTTTCAGTGCTTCCACAGTAATATGATATCATGAAAAAGAATAACAAAGATATCAAATTCTAATAAAACTAATGTTTCGTTAATCTCAAACAGGGTGTAAAGATAATATCTATACTTCCACAGTTCAGATCTTTTCTAGAGTAAAGTCCTAGAATCTTCAGTGATGATTCAGTCCTAGCATTTTTTGATGATACAATCCTAGCATTTTCAGTGATGGCACAAATCTTAATATTTTCGGTGAAGAGATGACTTCGGTGCTATGATTGGTGCTCCCAACAACGAGTAGGCTTTGATAAGAAGGTGTTGGTGTTATTACAATAACACAATTTTGGGGCTTCCAACAGAAAAAGAGTTCAGTGCTACTATAATGGTAAGTACTCCACAAGATACACTTTCAACAAGCCTAATACATTATGAAATCAAAGGTACGTAAAACACAAGGTACGCATATTCATAAGTTTCTTATTGTTCTTATTTATAGCCAGTTTAGGGAAAAGATTGTACTCCCTAGATAACATACTAAAATCTTGTATTACGATCTTAATCCTTATCTTCTAGGATTTATAAAGAAATTTAGGATGTCAAATAAAATCAGAAGGAAAGAAAAAAATGATTTGTATATAAAGAATTCCATCCTCCATTGTTAGAAAAATATAGATTGAGAGCTAACATCATATTCTAGGTATCATATATTTTGTCTAGAAGTAGTTGTTATAGATACAGAATATCATGAAACTTCAAGAAGTCCCTACAAGGCTTGTCAATGAAAAAAGGATATCTTAAACTACAAAACATTGATTTCCTTATAATAAATGTTTATTCATTTGATAATATGTTACTAACATCATTATGTCCAGCTATATTGAATCATAATGATTCTTGCTTTGGGTGATTCATCACTTGACTTTAAAGAACCGTGGCCTAGTTCTCTGGAAAACCCTAACCTAAGGGTGTGCTGACAATTTGTGAAACCCTAGCCTGCTTAGGGTTATTGTGAAATTCTATTTGAAGTTTTTTTGATGATGTCATGTTTGGGATTTTGGTGTGATCATAAAATCTTAACTTATTAGGGTTGAATGATGTTTGTCTGAGATCCCAAACCTTTGAAATTTTGGAATAGTAGGGTTTGTGTTGCTATGAAACCTTAGATATTTAGGGTTTGGTTGGGTCTATGAGAAAAACCCTTGTTATGTATTAGAATCGTAGGAATGAAACTCTAAGTATGTGTTCATTTGGTTGAAACCCTAGCCCGTTCTAGGTCAGTATATGTCTAACATATTAATATTGTCTGACATATGATGTGCTTATGATATCTTGATGAATTCCTAGATATATGCATTGACCTAAGTGTTAATGGGTTTAGAAACAAGCCCTAGTCAAATTTTGATGTTCAGGATGATGTTGTTTGGTAAATCTAGGGTTTTGCAGTTAAACCCTAGTAGTATCTAAATTCTCTAGTATGTGTGATATAACAACCGAAGATCTATTTATATAATGATTGTTGAGATTATGAAAATGAAACTCTAGGGTTTTGGAGTTAAACCTTAGTAGAAGTAAAAATCTCTGATGACAATGTGATGATTTGAGATTTATGTAAGAATGATGAAATCTGAGTTTTAGTTGGGATTTATGTTTGATTGGAAATCTAGGATTTGCAACTAACCCTAGTAGAAGTTGGTCATGTTAATGACTAAGATGTGATTGGTTTTGATTGATTCTCTTGTATGAAATCTAGGATTTAACCCTAGTGGAAAGTATAACATATGAATTCTGAAAGTAGTAAGATGCTTTGTAGATCTATATTTGTTTGAATTGTTTCTAGGGTTTTTTATATGTTTTAGTAGGGTATGTCATACCTTTGGAAGAAACATCGAAACCATAGATGTAATGAAATTTGTTATGAAGTAGTATAGGGTTTATGACAAAGTCCCTAGCAAGATGATTGAAGAGTATTTGTCTCTTTTTTATAATTAATTTTGGGTATCTGATATATAAAATTGAAATGCTTTCGTGATTCTGATATGGCTAACTTCACGCTTCTATAGATTTGGTTGTACTTACTATCTAAGTTGTGCGGGAACACAATCTTCAATATGGTGAAGATGATTGTTGATATGATAAGCATGATGTGGATGATGATAACTCTGATGAAATAATTGAAAGCCACATAATATTCTTCGACGTTGAAGAAAATAAGTTGATCTCCCTGGGTTAAGAGGGAGCCTGAATAAGAGACATCTCCCAGAGATTAAGAGGGAGCCTAGATAAAAGGAATCTCCTTGGTTGAGATGGAGGGAATATCATAGTTTTGATTAGAGAATTCATTTTGGAAGATATGTTGTTGGATATGAAGTAGGAAATAAAAGTGTATGATTGAGGAATCTTCTATCAAAGCTTCAGTTGATAGTCCTACTATGATAAGGAGCAACATATGTTGTCTGAGAAACCCTAAAGGTTTTTATTTAATTATGTACATATGAAAGGATATTATTGAATGGGGTTGTGTTTGTACAGGTGAATCTCTCGAAGGTTTTTGTTAGTATGCTGGTTACCAATCAGTTTGATTGTGAGAGATTGGTTATCCTTGATCTGCTGGTTCAAGGAAGGTTGACGCTTTATGAGTGAAGCATTTCTTGGGAGGACATCTAGCCGACAGATTGTGTTGATGTCTAGGTCCCGATGTTGGAAAGGTGTCATTAGTCACTAAGCTCTGACACACACTTGGATTTCTGGGTTGATGGTTAGCAATTAAACCTGATGGTACCTAGAGACATTGAAAGCTTGAGTCCATCTCAGTCCTACCCAGATAGATTAACCTGGTTAGGAATCTAGTGTGTGGCATTGTGGTGCCTAAATTAGTGAGAGACCAATGGATAGATTTCCCTAGGCACGAATCTAGTCCATGGAATTGTGGTGCCTAAAATTCTTCATAAATGGTTTGGTTTGAGATATTCCATGTACCTCCTTGGTTATATGTAAATATAAATACATCCCTAGTTAAGAGGGAGTGTTGCAAAATGTAACTAGGTTCAGTCTTCATAATTGTACTTAAAGTCAAAATGTAATATATTTGTCAAAATAATTTTATTATTGAAATTGACTTATTAAAGAATGGGTTTCATGCTTGGGTCAAATTTCTTACGTCAAGCCTCCATTAAAGGCCTTAGGTAAATTGTCAAAGTCAATTTTCTTTTGAAGACTCCTCCTCCTTCAAGGTCTCATTATTTTCGGCTTCAAAAGAATCCTCATCAAGTCTGCTACCCTCAAAGGAACTCATGTCGGTTCAAAACAATGACACTGCTCCTCAAATATCATGTCGTCTCATTTAAGGACAAACAAGTATAAATAGGAGGGTGCACCACTCTATAGTTCAAATAAGAAGCTCACACTTTATATCTGAAAAAGTTTTGGTGATTATAGAAGAATAACTCACATTTCAGAGAAGTTTTGGTAATGATTTTCAGATGCCACAGGATACTCTTGGCACAAAAACAGAAGTTAGATAGGTCTCATTGTTATTACAGTGAGAAACTCAGATAGGCTTCAGGAAATTTGGGGTTGTTACAGTAAGGTATTGAAAAGATGCTATCACATTAAGGTGCTATCACTCGATGTTGCTACATAACACAATCTAAAGTGCAACCTCTGTCTCGGTGTAAAATCTGTGATAAGAATTTAGTGTCTCAACAATGAGAAGATTTGCAGTTAAAAGGTGCCCCCGCATAAATGAAGTTTTAGTGTCATATTACAGTGTGACATAAATATTGATATGCAAACTCAGTAAAAGGAGGATGACTTAATGGAGGATGGAGGTAGTATCGTGTCTAAGATGTAATGGTCTTGGTTGTCTCATATTAAATCTATTGAAGGAAGAATGTGTGATTGGGTTTTCCGCACAAGGGGGATTTTTCCCTAGCAACATGCCTATAACTTTTATTCTCTGTTTTTGTTGCTTGACATTAGTCTTGATGATAAGAAAATACAATTAAGAAATCGAATGCTAAAATATCACAAGCTAATGTCATTAAGAGGAAAATCGTTTTAACTACGATCGCTATGGATTTTCGAACAATGAGACCATTCATACACAATACAAATGAGCAACAAGATAGAACATTCACATATACATACAATCCATCACATGACCAACATGCACATATTGACACAAGTACTTTTACGTGGAAACGCAAAGGGAGAAAACCACCAATATGTTTGTTGTTATGATGTAAATCAAGCACCTACTTAATTACATTAATTTGTTTGTGAGCACCCACTCACAGGATGCACTGACCCCTTAAGATAACAAACACTGACTTTCCAATAGGAACCAACCTCTTATGAATGCTGGCCACCACCTTCTCTAGCCCTATTCTACCTTTCATACAATTTTCAAATTGAAAACAGGGGCAAATACATATATAGAGAAATAAGAATCTGGTTCACTGCAGTATCATACTTTTTCTCTCGGTGATCTACTGTTCCATAAGCTCTCTCGACATCAAACAACAACACCCTATCCTCTTCTCACTGTGCAACAACACATTTTACTCATCCTTCTGCTCTCAACTGCATATACTCTGATCTTAGCCTTCTATTACACAGGCTCTTTGCATTACTCTTCTTCAATTCAAAACTTGGGTCAGTTGGTCAACTTTCGTACACTCTGCTCCACTCTCTTTAGCAGATACAAAACAATACTGTATACCCCCAGTTGCTCAATGGAAATTCCAAGTTTTGTTCCTCTGCTGTACTGAGCTCAACGTTGTCTCTGTTGCCATCCACATATCCTGAGAGTGTATTCCTGGCATGGCACTCCTTTCTTCTATTGTGTCTCCTTTCACAAATTTTGTCGTTGCATTAAAGCATGAGAATGAGCTTTGTTCACTTCACCAACTTCCTGTTTGATTCTCCATGCTAAGAAATTAATCTCAATCCACCTGCACACTCTAATGAGACTCCCCATGCTTATTCATGGCTCACAAAGCTTGATTGTACTTCAACATGTCTTCTCTATTCTTCATTCATTTCTATAAGGTATGCATGGGAGATTAGAGATGGATTTCTTTCAACATCGAGACAAGCCGAACAATTATTTTTTGAGAATCATGGTCCTCGCCACCTTGACCCAACGATATTTTCAATTGCCATTACTATTGCGACACCAACTCTTCTGTGTGAATTTACCCTCTAGTTGTCGACCCATTCGTCCTTTAACACTTTGTACTACAATATAGGAGCCTTAACATATCGTGACTTTATTAAGTGAGACGTTATGATATCACAAAATTTCGATCCCTTTAGCTCCTTCCTTCTTAGCCCCCTTTATAGTTTTCTTTCACATATGACTGTTTCCTATGACCGTTAGTATAACACTTAGGTGCTAAGACTTTTAGGATCCATCCAGGGGCCTATCTCCTTGTGTATTTCTCTCTGCCCTTGGTTCTTTAGGATTTCACAACCAAACACCAATCAATCATCAGAAGCCCTTGGTATCACAACTTTTCCAAATTTCAATTACAAAAGGAGTTACGAGGTCTTTGAACTCTGATATATTTCCATAGCACTTAGGTGCTAGGCCTTCTCTAGGCCCTTAGTTCCTTTAGATTTCTCAACCAAGTGCCACCGCATTGGAAGACCTGAGATATTGTAACTTTTATTAAAAGGCACTTACACAAGAGTTACGAGAACTCCAACCTCCGATATGTTCCATAGCCCTTAGGTGCTAGCCCCACTCTACACCCTTGATTCTTTGGGTCCCCATGACCAAGTGCCACTTAAAATCATAGCTCCACATATCAGATCATAACTTTCTCCAAAATTCATTTAAATCGGAGTTTCAAAATCTCTAACCTCTAATATGCTTCATAGCACTTAAGTGTTAAGCCTCACTCCACGCCCTTGGTTATATTAGTTTCCTCAACCAAGCACCAACACATCAAAGCCCCTTTCATCATAAATTTTTCAAATATCATTTGCACAAGAGTTATGAGATCTCTGACTTCCGATATACCGACCTCCAATATGACATCATGCTAATGTCATCAATCCCACATGGTTTCTTCTTAGTGGTGACATGTGTCACCTGGATTTTCCCGACCACCCAAAAATGTCGAAACTGATTGTCACATGTCCTATGTATTTCCATGTCATGCTGACATCATCTACCACATTAGCTCCTAAGGGGCCAATCAGGTACCACCATGTGTCCTATTGGAGGAGAGAGAAAGGGTCCCTCGGTCCTTGGTTTTTCATCGAATTCCTTTGTAATTCAAAATAAATTGATTATTAAGAACTTACAAGATTCTGATCTTCGAAATTCCGAGCCTTTGAGTTTCTCGCCTGCTCTGATATTCATCCTTCCGATGTTTTACCAGCTTAGCCCTTCTAATATCGGGTTCCTTTTGAATAAACCATCGAGGAAATAAATTGTCGAGGTCAGATATCACAACCTTTCCAATATCGGAATCTATGAATCGGCTCCTGAAACTCCAACACTCCGAAATTTTGTCCTCCTGAGGTCTCGAAATGCCAGCTTGCTCCAATATTTCGACCTACTTAGTACTTCAAGATCCTAACTTCAACAATCAATAAATTTTGATCCAGAATGCCATTTGCAGACTTCTACACTGTTGGAAGGATATTTTTGAGAACTTTTCAGTGGAGAAGGTCCGATGTAGGCTTTGAGCCCATTTTCTACCTAAGAAATGGCTACAAAATCTCTGTTGTTCTTTTCACCTTGGCCCTTCTCTTGTGCCTGGAATCCTAGACTCCCAACCACCATAGTCATCATTTTATGGCTTCTCTAATAAGCTTGCTACTATGGTGATTCTCTACCAGAGACTGCAACAACCATAAGACTCCCCCTAAGCTTGACACATCAAGAATATCAATTCTAGCATCTGTTTCCACAAACCTCCATGTTGATCTGGTTGACATCAATGCCAACACACTTGCAACCACTAGCCATCCAGATAATTCCAATTGTCCAACAATCTCCCCCTTTGGCATTGATGGCAACAACATAAGCTCTCCCTGAAATTAGGCATGGTCCTTTTCATTTCTATTCTTCTTAGATGCACCAATAATCTTCTCCCCCTTTGGCATCAATGGAAAAGGATGCCCTTGAATAATCCCCCTGAACCACTGTAGCCTACTCTTCAATTGATCCCACATGATGAGTAGATTCCAACACACACTATAATTGAGTCATTTGGGAGGAGGAGTAAAAAATCCTATATGCTACCTGATATATTCAAAGGGTCCTCTTGCCAATGGCTTAGTAAATATATCTGCAAGTTGGTCATTAGTGGCCACATATTCAAGTCAAACAACATTTGTTGCAACTTGCTTTCTTAAGAAATGGAACTTGATAGGGATGTGCTTGGTGTTTGAGTGCATGACATGATTCTTAGAGATACTAATGGCACTAATATTATCTCACATGATTGGAATAGGATCAATAAATTTTACCTTAATTTCCTTCAAGGTTTGCTTCATCCATAGAATTTGCAAGCAACAAATGCAATATACTTTGCTTCAGTAGTTGATAAATTAATGAAGGCTTGTTTCTTGTTGACCCAAGACACTAAGAAGTTTCCCAAAAAGAATGTTGCACCTAAGGTGATCTTCCTATCATAAATATTGTCTTCCCAATAAACATCAGTATAGGCCTTCAACTTAAACTCTCTACTTTTAGCATACCGCATTCCATAATCAGTTGCTCCTTGAAGATATTTGAAAATCCTTTTGATGGTGATGACATGAATTTCACGAGGGAAAGCTTGAAATCTTGCCACAAGACCTACTGCTTGCATGATGCCTGGTCTCGAAGCTATGATATACAACAAGCTTCCTATCATTGATTTGTACTTAGTCTTATTTACTAGTAGTGTCTCATATTATTTGTACAATTTCCAGCCTGTAACCATAGGTATGTTAACTGGCTTGCAATCTTCTAGCCCAAACTTCTTCAGAGTTTCTAATAGGTACTTGGATAAACACCCCATTTTTTGACCGAGAAATTTTCAATCCTAGGAGGAAGGACAACTCTTCGATCGTGGAAATATTGAACTCTGTCTGCATACAGTTTTTGAATTGATGTCCCCATTATTCCAAGTCGCTACCAAAGATTATTTCGTCCACATACACTACTACAATCAGTAGATGATCATCTTTAGACTTTATGTATAGATTTTCAATACCTTTCGTAAAGCCTTATTGCTGAAGGTATCGATTCGGTCTTGCATACCACCCTCTGCGAGCATGTTTGAGTCCATATAAGGCCTTTTTCAGTTTGCACACAAACCCTTTATCTTTGGTGAGTGTGAATCCTTTTGGATGCTAAATATAAACCTCTTCTTCTAGATCTCCATTGACAAATGCATAATTCACATCCATCTGATATACCTTGATATTTTTATGAATGGCAAAGGCAAGAAACATTCTGATAGCTCCAAAGTCGTTACTCGTGCAAAGGTTTCCTCGAAATCTACCCTCTCTATATAGGCTTACTCTTTGCAGACCAAACCAGCCTCGTTCCTAATTACTTGACCCTGCTCATTTAGCTTGTTTTTGAAAACCCATTTTGTTCCTATGACATTTTTCTCTTTGGGTTTTGGAGCAAGCTCCCAAGTGTCATTCTTCTCAATTTGGTCAATATCTTCGTTCATAGATCTCACCCAAAACTTGTCCTCACTTTCATGGCTGATATTTTTAGGCTCAATCTGAGATAACAGAGCAAGATTTGCATAACTTGAATTACCAAGAAATTTCCTCCTGGTTTGAACACCATGTCTTTGATCTCCAAGAATTTGACTCTTGGGATGTTTCTTCTGTACATACCTGGAAGGTGTTTCGGGGCTTGGAGTTTTGCTCGTTTCCATGTCTTCATTATTTGAATCTATTTCATCTTGATCTAAGGGCCTAATGTCTAAATTTTCTTCAGGTTCCCTTTGGAGGATTCAGGTTATGAAGCTATTTCATCTACTACTACATGAATGCAATCCTCAACCTTCTTTGTTCGCTTTTTGTAACACTTGTATCCTTTACTTTGAGTAGAGTACCCGAGTAAGATACCCTCATCAACATGTGAACCAAACTTTCCAGGATTTTTATCATTCCTTTTGATAAAGCATTTTCTCCAAAACACCTTGTAGTGTTTAATTGACACAGGTCTTCCCTTCCACAACTCATAGGGAGTTTTATCACTATTAGTCCCGAGTTGTGTTTTGTTTTATAGGTACACTGCATCTTGTGATGCTTCTCTCTAGAAGATGCAGGGTACATCTGCTTCATCCATCATAGCTCTAGCCATTTCCTGGATTGTTCTGTTCTTTCTCTCAACTACTCCATTTTGTTGCGGAGTTCTCGCCACAGAATACTTCCTCCTAATGCCATGATCTTCACAGAATTCTTCAAACTCTTTTGAAGTGTATTCTCCTCCTTTATGCGATCTTAAGCATTTGATCTTTAAGTCTTTCTCATTTTCTACTTGAGCTTATTTTTTTTTTAAATGCTTATGATTTTTCTTTTAAGGGCTTGATCCAAGTGGCCTTGGTAAAATCATCAATGAGAAACTTACAATACCTTTCTCCTCTTGGGATTTTTCTCTAGTTGGGCGACATATATTTGTGTGAATTAGCTCCAGTGGTCTAGATGAAGATAACTCTTTTGTCTTGAAATAAGTACTAGTATTCTTACCAAATTGACATGACTTGCAGATTGAATTATCAGGCCTTGACAGTCTTGGAAAACCTCCTACATCTCCCAAATTGTTGCCTCTTATCAAAATATCAAAATTCATATGGAAATCTTCTGTGCCACAACTTTGCTTCATTTGTCTTGCTTAAATAACACTTTACTCTAGAGTCATCAAACACACATACATTACTATGAGTTTTGACTGCTTTCCCCACCAACTTTCCATTTTCTTCATTTCAGATCTCGCAGTCCTTGGATCGAAGGGTCACATTAAAGCCATTATCATACATTTGACTTACACTAAGAAAATTATGCATGAGACCTTCTATATACAACACATTTTGGGATTTAGTTTTTTCAACAAGATTGACTATTCCCTTACCCTTAATTCTTGCTAGGGCATTGTTGACGAAAGTGGCATTGTTTCCTTTGTCCTTTTCTTTTAGCAACAAAAAAAATTCTCTTATCCCCAGTGATATGCTTGGAGAAACCACTATCCACATACCATCTGTTTTCTTGATTATGTGTTAATAGAGAAAGTCCACTTTCCATGCTCTTTCTATATTTTCATTTCAAATTATCCTTATCTTTTTGAAAAGTTGGTTGCCAAGTGTTCTAAGACTTAGATGAATACTCAAACCTGCTTCTGCACTCACTTTCCTTGTGCCCAAAATTATTACATTTGAAACATTAAACATCATTCAGTAGGGGAGAAGGCATTTTGATTTCTGAGAGTAGAGTTTTGAGATCTAAAATTCGAATACATATTATATCTGAAATTTTCATCTTTTTTAACTTTGATCTTTCTACAATCAATAGCCTTATGTCCAAATATGTGACATGTATAACAATGACCATAAAATAAATGAGGGTACCTGAAGTTGGAAGGTTCATGAGTTTGTGCATGAAGGTACCTCTGTTTTCTGAATGATTGATTCATTCTTCGTTGGTGTGGTTCCTTGGGGTAGATGGAGTTATTATTCTAGTGATGGGACCCTCTCTAACTTGCTCCCTTTTTGTCTTCATTGATTCTTTCTTGATACATATTTGCATAGCTCTGAGGTTCCTCAAATATTATGGCCCTGAATTTCATCTTTCCCATAGAATATTCTTATGGTCTGGAGTATCCCAGGCCTGTTTTGTTACCTAAAGACCTTTGACTGCTTAGAATCTAATCTAGCTTTCTTTTTCTTTCTCCAAATTTTTCATTTATTCCTTTCTTAGTCTTCATTTTCTCAAGATCCATTCTCAGAGAGACGACCTCTGCCTCGAGACTCTGACAATTCTCTTCCCATTCATGGATCAAATATTGAAGAACTTATTCCTTTCGTTTAGCTTCTTCTAGTTTGACTTTCAAGGACAAAATTTCATCTTTGCATGTTTTTGAGATCATTTCCTTCTTTATCTTGAATAACTCATGTTTTAAATGTTTGTTCTCTTCTTCTAGTTTCTGACATGTTCCTTGTTTTTCTTCTAATAGAAGGGCTAAACTATTTTTTCTTTTAATGGATTCTTCAAGTTTTTATTTTTGATAAAAAAAACTCCTCATTGTTGGAGTTGTACATACCTTCTTCAGTGTGAAAATTTGGAAACCAAAATCCCCTACTGCAACAAACTGATATTACTTCTCCTACTTGTTAATTCATGCAAGTTATTTACCATGTTACACTGTAAATATCAAAGTAAATATGACTACAACCTTCACTAATTAAATTATATGTGGAAACAATAATTGAGCAAGAAGAAACAACCACACACACAATTGACACCATTGTTTTTGGACAAATTTCCCCGAAAAAACCCAATGTGGAAAAACCAGTGCAACAACTGAGGGTTTGTATTATTATGTAGTAGTTTCTGAATACAATATTTGGATGCCTTACTAGTTATCTGATACAGAGAATTTGACTGGCAGAGAAGTTAGTGAGAAATTCCTCACACTATCATTTGAGATTCAATACTGATCCAGGATCTGGATGGCAAGCCACATACCGCCTCTGCATCAGCCTACGCAGTTCAAGGTCACAGCTATTAGGCTTTGTGTCACCCTTCTTGCTAGTCGATTTTCCTCTGTAACTTTGACTCTCTGCCCTTCTAGTCTCACACCTCGACTTTTGGCTATAAAACTCGACTCTCCAACAAATTTCGAATCTCCTCTTAGGCTCTACGGTACCCAGCGTGGCTTTGTGCTACCTCTTCTGGATATCTCTTTGACTTCTCTGCAATGTATCCCCAGATCATGAAACTCTCCAACTGAAAAACTATCTCTGCTCCTAATTGCAAGAAATCTCCTTAATGACCTCTTCAACAACTGCTACGCTGCTCTCTTGAGAAAATCTATCTCCGATCTCTCACTCGATGTGTGTTCCAAACGCCCATTGAAGTCCTTCTTATAATCTTCCCGTTGAGTAATCAAAGGCCCAAATTAAATTTTAATCAATGGCTCAGATCATATTGACTTGATCTCAGTCTTCTTCTAGAAGATTCACACCCAATTTTATTTATACCCTTTAATTATTTTAATTTCCTAAGTTTATACCTAGGAATCCATTAAAAATAATTAATTATTTTAATCAGTGTTGAAAATATCGGTATCAGCAAAATATCGGCAAGGGTCCAAAAGACATCTTATCGGAAATATCAGTGAAAATATTGGTGAAAATATCGGTAAAATATCGGCAAATATTGGCAAGCATAAAAAATGCATAATATGTTCATTTTTAGCATATTTTTAAACATATAAAGCAATAACAACATGAAATAAACACATTGGCACATAAATATGAAGAAAGCACTGATATGTATGATGTCAAATAGAAATGATACATCAAGGGCGATACCAAATCCTGCTGATCCCTGATAATTGTCCAATCAAGGACTCAAATGTGGAGAACCAATACAAAATAGCATCACATATATAAAAGTAACTCATCATCATGAGTTATATGTAGCAAAACAAATAAAACTAGCAGCTATCTATTTGAAATCACTGCCCTCTCCCCCTTTTACGAGAAAACATGATGGGTTGTTTGCTAGTCTTGCCCCTAGTAGTAGAAGGCCTTGGCCCTGCCTCTTCACCTAATGTCAAATAATGAGTGCTAGGTATGGAGATGTGCTCTCCTATATCTATAACAGATGGTGTTGATTTTGATGCTCCCACAGTGTCCTCCTCCTCCTCCTCCTCCTCCTCCTCCAGTGTTGCTCCTCCTCCGAGTCCTCCTCCTCTTACTGCCTCTGTTCTAATAGATCATTTGGCTCTAACTATGAAGGTGACTCCTCCAAGATGGGCTCCTGAAGCATAAAAACTATTACTGAAAAATGAAAATTGATAGCTTGGAGACTTGAGTGTAAAAATACACAAAAGGTATTTATAAATAATAATTTATTATATATAGAAATGTATAAGTGATATGAATGTTACAATGAGGACCCTTCTTTTATACTTCAGCAGGTGCCCTTTCGTGATTGGGCATGTCTTTTAGACATGCCTTTTCACTTAACTTAATGACTATTTAACCTAATTAATATTTGATTATTTAATATTTATATTTATTTTATTTATTTACTTGTTATCAATTATATTCATAACATAGCCCTTCCCTTCAAAAGCTTTGTCCTCAAAGCTTTAATGTTGTCGATTTTCTTCACTTTAGTGTATGTCATCTCGATGTATACAATCTAGTCATCGTTTCGTCATGTAGCTCATCAGTAATATTCCCTTGGATTATTTATTTATTTTTTTATAACTCTAATTTTTTTTTTTTTTAATAACTCTATTTTTTTTAACTCCAATTTTTTTTATGTATAAGGTTTTTTATTTATTTATTTTTAATAATAATTTAATCAATTAAAATATATTAATTAATTAAGTTATATATATATATATATATATATATATATATATATATATATATATATATATATATATATTAAATAATTCTATATATTTTTTAACTCTATTTTTTTCTAATAAAAAAAATTATTATTATTATTTTTAAATAATAATATTTTTTTTTATTAAAAGAAAAATAGAGTTAAAAAATATATAGAATTATTTAAAATATATATATCTATATATATATATATATATATATATATATATATATAATTATCTCACACATATATATATATATATTATATAATTATAATTTATATATATTATATAATTATGCTTATTAACAACTTATATACGTCCCCACCATGAAGGAACAGTCACGACCTACCAAGCATTGACGGTAGCGGATCGAATTGTAAAAAGGGAATCCCAGTTGCTTGAAACTGAACGACGCCGATAGATGCTGACCGCGGCACAAACGTTCCATGCTAGAACCCGCAGATGCACATTGTTCCTCCACAATACCGCGGTCACGCCTGTTCACTGTTGAACGGGTTCTCCACAACGGCACAACAAGATACGGGTCTGCGATTTTAGAATCCCCTCCACTGTTGAGATTATGGAAACTGGTGATATCTTGGAGATTCAAATAATCTAGCTCACAATTTTCTACGTTTGTTTCCCTTCCACCATGATTGTCGCCAAAACTAAAGGTTGTAGCTGCTGCTATGTGGCTGGCATGGCGTGAAGAGGATTTAGAAGCCAACACTGGTATGATCTTAGCATAGTGTGAGCGGATAGGTTTTGGTTTTTTATTAGAAATCTTGGGCGGGTGCCACCAGTTAATCCAGGGATTGAAAGTTGAGTTGCGAGGCATTGGTAATGCGTAACAAAAATCCAGGAGTGGGGATACGGATCTGGGATGGATCCAGATGGAAAGGAAGAATGCCTGTTGATAAGGCTTCTTCGGGCCTGGTGACAGAGAACGGGCATGGAGAATGCTTGGTGATAAGGCTTCATCAAGGCTAGTGACAGAGCAATGGAGACTGGGGCCTAGTGACAGTGTGGATAGTAGAAGCAAGGACGTTGAGAATGGAGAACAATGTGGCAAGGGGTTAGTGAATGGCGGATAGCACAGTGGACATCAGGCTGACTAATGGTGGCAGTGGAGCATTTTTCTTGGTTCTCACAGTCAGAATATGGAACCGTACTGTGATTTGCAACTACTTATAATTATTATAGTCATTTATAATTTTTTTTTCTTCATCTAAATGCTCGTTCTGTGAAAATCCCGAAATCATTGCATTCCACGATATCACATTCTTTTGAGGCATTTTCTGAAATAGTTCTAAAGCATTTTCTTTCCCAATATTCTTGTCTTCCAACCTGTAGCCATTCATATGTGCAATGGCTTGGGCAGCGCAATTGATATAAAATTTTACAAAACCATAACTTTTGCTTGAACTTTTCACATCGTCTCTGATGACTTTGGCTTCAACTATTCTACCAAAAGGAGAGAATAGCTTAATCAATTGTTCCTCTTCCATGGTAGAAGGCAGATATCCCACATATACATTTGAGTGGTCAATTTCTTTACCATGATTATGTTCAAAATGAGGTCCTAAACCTAGATGGAAAATGGAAGGACTGTCAAAACTATATTCCAGACCCACGTGTGAAAAGTTGGGGCTATATCCATGCAAACAAGAACCTTGTACAGAAGAGGTCCCAAATTCACGACCCTTGCTTATGTTTGGTCTTATTCCAGCATTTCCATTTTGCTGGTTGATTTCAGATTCCTCTCCATCCCAATAGTTGTTGAGATCATCTTCATCTTCATGTGAAGCTTCTTTATTATGATCAAGTTTATCTTCTCCATTATTATATGTAATGTTTTGTGCATTATTCTCATCATTTTGATCATGGTTTTCTTCCTCATTGTTGTGATATTCATCTTCTTGTCTCTCAAGATAGTCCTTATCCACATCAAGATCCACTTCATATGAATTTTCAACATTATAATCTTCTTGATCTATATCATCTTCATCGAAATAGTTATCTAGATCATTTTCCTTATTATTGATTTCCTTTTGACAAGCTTTAACTTCTGCATATGATTTTTCTAAACGCTGAAATGCCTCTTGAATTTTACTAAACTGCTCAACACATTCAAGACATGAACATAATGGCACATTGTGTGGTGAACAACGTTCAAAGACTTGCATGATTATATTGTGCACTATGGCTCTGATACCACTGAATCATAAAAACTATTACTGAAGTATGAAAAATGATAGCTTGGAGACTTGAGTTTAAAAATACACAAAAGGTATTTTGTAAATAATAATTTATTATATATAGAAATGTATAAGTGATATGAATGTTACAATGAGGACCCTTCTTTTATACCTCAGCAGGTGTCCTTTCGTGATTGGGCATGTCTTTTAGACATGCCTTTTCACATAACTTAATGACTATTTAACCTAATTAATATTTGATTATTTAATATTTATATTTATTTTATTTATTTTCTTTTTATGAATTATATTCATAATAGCTCCTTAGACTCTACCCTCCACTAAGACAATACATCAATATTGTCTAAGGAAATGGCATCTGGATCTATTGGTGCTTCTATTTGCCTCACTCGAAGTCGGATGTTGTAATGCACATACACTAAATCATTGAGGCGTGCGAACTCCAACCTGTAAGAGTGTAAAAAAAACTAATGAGTCTTGACTCTTGACTTTTGACACTTGAAGGTCATAAATTAAAAATTAAAAATTACAGTAAATGTAATTGCTCAACTGAAGGTTGGAGCTCAATGTTATACCTGTTGTGCTGTTTTGCATGTATTTTCCCAAATACACTCCAATTGTACCCTGAAAAGCTACATGTTTGAATCAAGATTCTTATGGGAAATTTCTGCAAATTTGGTGCCCTTGCACCATAGCTTCGCCACCAAATATCTACAACAAAATAAAGAAATAAAAAATTCAAAAACTTAAAACATAATTAAACTTTCAAATAAAAGTTACATAATTGAATTTAAAAAAAATATAATTATAAGTAAGGAAATTCTAAATTGAAAATTCTAATTTCTAATGAGTGATGACTTGTCACTTACGTGGCATGAAGAGGGTACTTTTCCTAATAGCATCATCAAATCCAAATAGGCCAACACAATCCCGATAAAAATGTATCTCGCGATTGATTTTGCTATGAAGCTCAGGATCAGGTACCATCCTATGAATATAGGAATGGAGCCCTTCCATCACCTCGCCATCAAAATCAAAGCCACATTTGTATGAAAATGCGGGATTGAGGAAGAGTGTTGTTGCATGAATGGGTCGATGAAGCATCCCTGTCCATCGACTGTCAATCACATCCCATAACATCATATGCCTATCAAGGCCAGCAGAACCCTTTTCTGCATAATAAGAACGAATGGCCTCCTTGGCCCTATCCATGGCCTCATACAAATAAGCCATTGCAGGCTTCTCCCCATCTACCAATATGAGAACATTTACTATAGGTTCACTAACTGAGCATGCTTCTTCTACTCCATGCCAAAACGTCTCAGAGTACACCATTTTTGCAATGGATTTCTCATCCTGTCTCTTGCTGTATCTACAATTATGCTGGTCATCAAACACAAACATTTTATTCAACTCGAACTGACATCGAAGCAAAGATTAAAGAGTAATAAAGTTTGTGGCAAAACATGTGATCGCAGGACAATGCAACTCCTTGTTTCTAGTGAACTTCCTCATCAGGCTAAGAACAAAAGCATGGTTATAAATAAACTTGGGGATGCTCCTAGCCATATCAACCACCTCCTTGATGAAGGAGAGTTTCCCCATATCCTTAAGCAGCAAATCGAGACAATGTGGTGCACACGGAGTCCAGAACAATGTGCGATGCCTCTCCATAAGAATCTTGCTGGTAGACACATAATTAGTTGCATTGTCTATTATGACTTGCACCACATTCTGCACACCAATCTCCTGAATGAACCCATCTAACAACTCACATATCATTGTTGCATATTTGATATGTTCTAATGCATCCACTGATTTAATAAACATGGTACCTTTAGGACAATGTACCAAGAAATTTAGAAGGGTCCTACCCTTCCTATCTGTCCAACCATTAGACATCACTGTGCATCGAGTAACTTCCCATGTTTTTTTCAACTCCGCCAATCTAGAGTTAATGTCCTGCTTTCCTTCTTGAATAATTGGCCCCCGCAACTCCTCATATGTAGCACTTTTGTACCCTGTGCCCACAACAGCAATAGCTTCACACATTGGCTACCAAATGGATTGGGTTTGGTGATGCTGAGAGGTGTCGCTCTAGAAAAGGCATATCCCCATGACTATATTTGCATCTTGCTTCTCCTTTTTTTTAACAAGTGATTTTATTCCAGGTTGTGATCCATGTCCTATTTGTGGAACAAAAAATGATGACCTCACACTAGCAGTAGTAGGTGATGTTGTGGAGCCCCTCCCACTACCCTCAGCATCAAAATCAAGAGAAGATATCCTAAAATATCTACCTGCACGTTCAACCTTGTTTCTTTCTGTCTCTTCCTTCTTTCTGTCTTTTTCATCAATTGGCTCAAGAGCTTTTTGTATAAGCTCCGGACTAGAAACTGTACAAATCCAAACATCATGTCTAGTGAGTCTAGCCAGATGGTATTTCAATCGTGTAACCCCTCCTTTCATCCTGGTCCCACACAATTTGCATGTAAGATATGCCCGATTTGTCCCACCATTAGGCCCCCCATACTCCCAAAATGTGTCCAAGGCTTTTGGCATATTTCAATTTTGTAGTGAGCTAACTCAAACCTAGGGCACAAAAAATAAATAAATAAAAATTGAAATTAATAAGTAATAACCACCTTAATTTACAAAATAATTTTTTTGCTTCATTATTTGCAATGTGAATTCAATGAAAAACCATAAATGACAATAAGAGGGTGCATTTGAAAGTTCAAAAAAAAATGGAGTTTGTTTTCCAAATATGGAGAAAACCCTTGCATTTTCTCATGGGCATGAAAATCATAGCAAATGGAAAAGGAAAAAAACAAGCAAAATGTTTGTAGGCAAATAGGCAAGCAAGAATAATCCTAAAACTATCAAAATATTCATTAACATAGTGGTTTATTTAACATACCTGTTAATGGAAGAAATGAAATTGTCTCACTGTTCTTCAATCTCAGATCAATAAAATATTCATTGTTGGTGGCGATAATGGATATTCAACACTCAAATACTCCTTGGCAACAAGCACATAGCTCTCCCCTTCTACAACAATCAGAAATGAAAATGAATGAAAAAAAAAACAAAATCGGCCTTTTCTAGCCGCGATGACAATTTTTTTTTCTGTGCCTGGGCGATATTTTGCATCGTAGCACAATATTTTCCCGACATATCGCTTATATTTCATAAATATTGCTATATTTTCAAGGAGACAAAATATCGGGATATTTCCACGGCGATATCTCTTCTCCCAGAAAATATCGCGATATTTGCGAATATTGGTGATATTGTCAACACTGATTTTAATAAAACTGTCTTTGGGTGGAATTTCCCAAAACAATTTCTGGGTATTCTGGAATACATATGTCCTAGCCTCCCTGAAAATTTTTAGGCTTAGAGCACATGTGATGCTACCAAAAATCAATACTCCCTCTTAGCGAGGAATGTGCTCTAGTAATGCAACCTGCTGAAGCATCACCCCGACTCTATAACATCTCCCTCTGTGCTGCTGATGTCTGACATTACTGCCCACCAAATACTGCACAAATGCTACATTTGTGCTATTGCTGACTCTACATGCTGATGCCAATTGCATCTACACTGCAACTCCTGTTGTTGTTGCAACAGAAAAACATCCAAAACAATGAACCAAAGGTGTTCAGTGTGATGCATATGTTGCTAGAGTTTTGACTACTGCTAGTCTCTATGTTGACCCTCTGAAGTCTTTGCATACTGACCATGCACTGTTCCAATTGTAGTGCTGCCAACTCTACTCTACGTTGCTAAGTCTCTGGTGCTCCTAGCCACTGCAACTATCACTCTGGCATTCCTCTACGCCAATTGACACTGGTCCATCCTGTTACTTTTGATATGGGTTCCCATAGCAAGGTATTGTTCCATGAGGTGGACTCCTCAATGGACCCTACCCATCTGCAATTCTTTCAAACTACAGTACTAGATCACCCCACCTCTTCCTTGGAGGTATTTGGGCAATCATGGAAAACTCCTCCTCCTCAATCTTTGTGGTTGCAACCCGCGGATCATGTTTCTCATCTGTTTCCTTCTTCTTGAGAGAACAATGCATAGCGTAGTGACCAAATTCACCACACCAGAAAAATTTGATCTTAGAAATGTCCTTCTTCTTCCTCCACTGCTCCTGTTGCCCCTTTGATGCAAGGGGTGCATTCTCCTCCTCCTCCTTGGGCTTCATCCCACTATTGTTACTGCCATCAAGTTTGCACTTGACTAAGTCTCGCCTCATCTCTTCCTGTTGAAGAGCAACCCACATCCCTTCCCAATCCGATAATTTATCTCTGCCCAGGATACTCTGGACAAATACATTCCATTCTTTTGAGACTGAATTCAGGGCCAACCTCACCATCTTTGTAAGCTAAGGTGATGATCTTATAATTTCCAACTGATCTCGAACTTCCTAAAGTTTTGATAGGAACATATCAATGCGCTCCCCCTTCTGCATCCTTGTGGATCTAATTTTCTCCTCCAAATACATCTTCCACTGCTCGGAAGATCCTTGATACAACATAGCCAAGGCATCCCACATCTCTTTGGACGTCCCTTTGCCAACAATGTGACATAAAATGTGATCCCTCACTCCGTCGAGGATCAACCACGTGGCCTTCGCCATCTCAGCCTTGTACTTCTTGAGTGGATCTGCATCGGCGGGATCAGCTACCACATTATCGACATAGGTTTTGATATCATGCTCATCAATAAGGTAAATATCCTAGCCTTCCAAATCACATAGTTGGATTCTTTGTCCAATCAATATTGATCTCTCATCCCATTAGCTGCCATCTCTACCAACAAAATTCAAACTGCTCCTTATCTCCTCTACATAGCTACTAGCTTGATCTGTGCATTCCCTACTAGAGTTAGTAGATATGATCCTTGCTATTGATGCTCAACAACTGAGAAATAAAATTCCTTGGCTCGGAATTCACTAAGGAATGAATTCCCTCAAAAAGTGTCTTCTTCCTTCTTCTAACGTTTTTCTACCCCACCAACTGCTGCAGAGAACTGCGTCCCACCTAAAGACTTCTCAGCGCTAAATCTGTTGTTGTGCTGCTCCCTCTACCACTAAGAAATCACGAACTAGAAATCCTACCTCTTTGCCAACTCACTCAGAGAGAGATTTTCCTTGAGAATCTTGCTCTCATGATTGTAGAAATTTCACCTGTAGAACAAACCGATATATGCAATGTTCTAAATCATAATACTTGTTCTACTTCTACAAAACATTAAGCGGAAGCATAATCAAATTCATGAGCAACATCAAGTAGAAACATGCATAACTGATCAAGAGAATTAATCACACATAACACAAGATATATCCAGGGGAAAGCACCAGCATAAAACCCCAACCATGTATTATCAATCAAGTGGAAATCCTCTTCACAATACAAAAGGAATTAGCTCTCAAGCTATTCAGTTCTCAATGAACTATGAAGATATGTATCATGAACCAACCAAGCCCTGTTTATATAGGCTTTACCTATGGTCCTTACGTAGTTTTCTTAGGAAATAATAGCAAAATAATATGCTATTAATTCCAAACATACCAAATTAACCAATGGTCCATCTACGCAATTCTTGAGGACACTAGTTCCTCAACCATGCAAAAACTACTTACTAGAAATAGTCAAGCATTTGATAGTACACTGTCCCACATCTGATATCAACTGGGTCTCTGACAGAACTGACATGCAATAGTTATCCATGAGTGAATCCTCAGTTATCTAAAATAATAGTTGTCACATGCATGCAAGCATTAGCAAACTATATTTTATTATTTTAACAACTTGTTAAAATAATCTAACTGGACTTGACTAGTTAGAACTAAGTCAACTGATTCTCTCATTATAGAACTCATACTTATTTCCTCAATCAGTGGAGGAAATTAAGGATAAATTCCTCAATCAGTGGGACAACTCATGTGCATGCTCACAAAGACTTCAAATTCGAATTTCCTTAACTATTTAACTCAACTAAATTAATTAATTAATATTTCCAACTGCTGTTAAGACCAAAAATAATTTTATTTCCTATAGATAGACTAGGGACTGCTACAAATAGGAAGGGACCCAGAAATTCTATTTTTAGAACTTTCTATTTTTAGAAATTTCACCTCTCACCCAATGTGGTCGATGACCTCACTGGCCAATCTACTATTTTTAGACATGCTATTTTTATCAGGTCTATTTTTAACACATTCTAAATTTAGCATTTCTTGTTGCACACTTTTCAACACTCCCTCTCAACAAGAAAGGGATTATCAGCAACCCCAATCCTGTCTCTATGGAACTCAAACTTGCCCTTTGACAATGCCTTTGTCAAAATATCTGCATCCTGTTCCTCAGTCGAAATATACTGCAACATCATGATCCTCTTGACCACACAATCCCGTAGATGATGATAGCGGATATCTATATGCTTGGACCTATCATGAAACACTGGATTCTCAGAGAGTTTAATGCAACTCTGATTATCACAATATATCACCGTCAGATCCATCATCTGACCAAACAATCCCACTAGGATCTTCCACATCCAGATGGCCTCACATGCAGCCTGACTTGTTGCCATGTACTCTGCCTCCGCTGAGCTAAGTGCAACTGATCTCTGTTTCCAGCTATACCAAGAAACTGCAGCTGACCCAAGGTTGAAGATCCCTCCAGAAGTGCTCTTCCTGTCTGATGGACTACCTGCCCAATCTGCATCTGTGAAGCCTTGGAGCTTCATTCCCTCTGTCCACCTGTACCATAATCCATACTGTGTAGTGCCTCTGAGATATCTCAGCACATGCTTTACCGCCTTCCAAAATAACTTGGTTGGCTGAACCATAGCTTGACTCAGTTGGTTCACGACAAAGCACAAATCCGGTCATGTGTTCACTAGATACATAAGTGAACCCACAATCTGCCAATAAATAGTAGCAGCTACTACCTCGCCTAAAGTAGCATCCTCCTTCCTCCAGTTCCCTGCTAGAGGTGTCTCCATGGGCTTGCACATATTCATGTGGAAGTGCCTCAATATTTCATTGGCATACTTGCCTTGAGAAACAAATACTTCCCCATCTCTCTGCCACACCTCCATGCTTAGAAATTAGTGCATGAGCCCCATGTCCTTCATCTCAAATTCTCTTGCAAGATTCTTTTGCAAGACTTGATCAACTGATCATCACCTATCAAAATCAGATCTGTTAGCGCTTGGAATTCACCTAGGCTGAGATAGACAAACTCTCAAGGCTACATCAAACCATTTCACCTCATAGCTAGCCCTACGAGGTATGAGAAGGCTCTCTCGGGTCAGATTTGATAGATCTTTCAATATGATTAGGCTGACCAATTATGAATAAAGATTTTAGGCTAGTAAATTGATAGGGGGGTTGATTTAATGATTTTTGGGGTTTTTGGTGGCAATTGGTGGAAGTGCATTTCAGGGTGCGGGAAATGAGCACAGTTTTTGCAGGGGGATCTTAGGGGCAAGGTAGGAGTGAGTGCTGATGCCTTAATCTGAGGTGGATGATCAGGAATGATAGAGGAGGAGCTAAAGAGGGCAAACAACCAATTTGAATCCTCTCTAGACAGTAGAAAACATAAATATTGAACAAACTAAAAAGCTGAGCATGTCAAAGCATGAATTCAAACTTTATCACTTCATCTGTTCAATTAGAAGCAAAAGAGAGATGTGGAATACATAAACAAACTTACAAGAACATGTAGAGAACACACCATCAACACAACAATCCACAAGAATCCACAATGATGTCTGCAAAACCCTGGCCTTCCTTTTCCTTAAATTGCAGAGATAGATGTACAATATACAATGAAAGCTTTCTTCCACAAGAGTCCAACCATGAAAATGAGAAAGAGAGAGCATAATATAGACCATCTAACTTCTTTCCCCACCTCTAGGGGTCGAGCTTAGCTTCCTAGGAGCAGTTTGAACTAATTCTAAACTAAGCACTAGATAATAGGCAGTCAAACAACTTGCCTCTATTACTTAGCTAACTCATCCATGCATTAATTATTCACTTTTTACATCAAGGAAGCTTCTAGAAGGGTAAAGAGAGATAAAATCTATCAATGTGCCATGAAAATTATACATTCATCCATCATCTACAAGTAAAAATCATCAACCAAGGTGAAAACAGTGTTTTCTGGCCTGAAAAGTCAAAACTGCCAAATTCAGCTCGAGTGATCGCGCCCCCTGCTCGAGTGGTCGCGCCCCTTTGCAGCAACTTTTGAGTGGGTTCCACTGGTCCAAATCAGGTGCAAAATAGCTCATTGGAAAGCTTGGTCTGTCTACTTTCCATACCAAGTGGAATTTCTGAATTTGGAGTTGATTTGACCCCTCAAAAGGCAATTCTCCCTAGGTCACTTTCTGCAACTCAAAAAGTGGGCAGAAAGTCATTTTTTTGATGTATTTCGAGCTTTTGGAGGCTCAAATCTCAAAATCAGGCTTCTCCCAAGTATAGGTAATTTTAGTCTTTGCATACCCTTTCCAAAAATGTCAACTTTTTGCAATTCCGAGCAATCCTCACGAGTGGTCGCGCGGGGGGTGAGACCACTCCACAGGCAAAAACCTGTAATTTTACAAAAAATTTCCAAAATGCTCCAAAATTCTCAAAATTTTCAGATTTTGATTCTGGATGAAGGCTAATGAGTACCATGGTGAGTGAGGGATGCCTCAGCCAAGATACGGAGTGGATTTGTCCTTTTCTTCTTCTTCCGGGCCTCTGATAGCTTTCGTTGGAGAATTTTCATTCTTGCTTTGCAAACATGTAATCTAGCCCAGTAATGTGTCCTCATGTTTCGGAGCAGCTCTTTGTCATGGTTTGCCTTCTCCAACAATCTCTCCAAGCGAAGATTTGCTTGGATGAGCAATGACTCCCTATCAGCGGGCAATGGGTCCCCGGGCCTCCTGCGGTTCAAGCCTCTGTTACCGCGGATTCTCCATAATTCATCCAGCTCTTTCTCCGTCTCTAGCTGTTTGTTCCGCTGCTCTAAATAAGTGATAGTCCACTGAGCCATCTCAAGCTTCCGCTACAACACAAGGTTCTCCTCCTCTCTCTGCCTAATGAGCTCATAGAAATCTGAAGAGGAAGGAGAATGAGCATCAAGATCAGTGAAATCAGGATGTGCCTTGCCAACTGCCTCATCCTCAACCATGGGCTGCTTGCCCTCTCGTACTGCCTCTGCTACTGAAGGATGCGAGGCCCCTTCCACCTGGTGTGGAGATAACACTCGCTGATCTGAAGAGGATGACGAGACCCCTTCCACCTGCTGTGGAGAAAGTACTCGTCGAGCTGCTGCAAATAAGGTCCTATGACCTTTTTGATAAGTGACCCGAGGAGAAGAAGCCATATGTCTCGGAATACTAGCCTCGGGCTGATGTGATGGCCCTCCCTCCTCGTGAACTGCCTCTGGCTCTGGCTGTGGCTGTGTGAAGAACTCACGGGAGATAAAATCTGCCCAAGGAATGCCCTGCTGGCTCAACTGATGGGAAACAACCAGCTGGATGAGACCATGATGACACAAGCTCCTGAACTGCTGAGCTGGGGTCTGCTTCTGGAAGATAGAGACCATCCTCTGAATGTCATGAAAGAGATAAGCCGGGATTTTCATCATTCTCACCCTGGTGAAGTGCATCAGCATGCGGATGTGACAAGCAAATACCCGTGAGAACCTCCCCTCACATGTGAAATAGTGCATAATGAGTCTCATGATAGCTGCATATTCCTCTCGGAGGAACCTGATAGGAAAGTTCCCTGACAAGTTGTGTATGTATGTTGGCCTCACATATGGCTCAAAGTAAACAAAATCCAGCCACTTGCGCTTTGGCCACACCTCACCCACATTTGGTATCCCGGTAGCCTGTGAAATAGCCTCTGGAGAAAACACAAAATTCACCCCTGCAAGGGTGACCTGCCCGTCATGAAGGTGTAGGACAAATAGCCGGGCCAGCTCTCTATGATGTTGAATCTGTGCAAGCCTCTCGCAAAACTGATAGCATGACATGTACTGAAAGCAAGTCACTGCCAATGGGCAAGCCTGCAACTCTGCCAATGATGTGGGCTCTTCCCTCTTGTGATGACCACCCTTACCTCCTTTGCGAGGCCTCCGCTGTGTCTCAATCTCAGTGGATGAAGATCGGTCATCACCTTGCTCATTAGTCTCAGTGGTTGACATGGTGTGATTGAGCAAGGTGGAATAAATAAGTGAAGATGACTGCTGCCCTGCCTGCAAAATGCTGTGAAGTATGTTGTTTTCAAGGGGAAAAATCATGAGGGACATGTTAGGGGAGGGAATTTACATAAGGAAAGGGAAAAAATATATATAAACAACAGGGAATTTTGAAGGAAACAATCACACAATGTTAAACATGTCATTCTATCTCTCATCATTTGCAAATTAATACTTTATTAGGGAAAATTTGTATTTTGAGCACCAAGGGAAAGGACAATAAAAATCTTCATCATGGAGGAAATAATGGCATGGGCATAGGGGAATAGGGTAGCATCAATGATATACAAGTAACAGGCTACTCCTTTGCTTATTTTGTCTTTTAATGCCTTTCATAAGCATACTTTGTTTTTTCACACGTAAAAATGGCCATTTGATGCTAATGGAAAACAGGGGTCTTGGGTATTTGATTACAAGGGGAAGGGAGGGGTTGCTGTGATTATTTTGCAATGGAAGGGAGAGGGATTGTATCAAGGGAATTAGGGGAATGAGGGGATATAGGGAATTAGGGTTAGGGAGTAATGAAACCTATTAACAAAGTCTGCCAACCAATTTTCACAACAGCAGTCTTTCAATAGTGCTGGCAGCTTCATAATTGCATTTGTCATGAGTGAATTAGGGTTTCATTGCATGTTTTGACAATAGGGAAGGAGATTCAATTGCATAGGGAGTTTGAAGAAGGGATAGGCAATTGAATTAGGTTTTTCATGAGGGGAATAGGTAGGAAAACAGAGTCTAGGGAAAGGGAGATGATACCATGTTAATGCACAAACCCTAGCACAACAAAACTGCTCCTTTTTAATAGCTAGCAGCTGGTACATTTGATAAACTTTGTCATGATTTTCACACAGCTTCTAACCTTTGATATTTACAGCAAGATGACATTTTTCTTTTGTTTTTTATAAGGCTATGCAAGTTATATTTTTTACTCTGTTTTTGTGTGATTATAAGCATGCCTTGTCATCATTTTCTTTTCTTTTTGCTATATTTGTTTTCATTCTTTTGCTGTGCAATTTACATATATATTTTGCTGTGTGTAATAGTGTAGGGTTTGAGCATGATGCATGGTAGAAAACTAGGGTTTGAAATAGGGTTTAGGAGGGGTTAGGGTTTCATGGAATTTGGGGTAGGGTTTGAGTATTTTCTTTGCAAATGAGATTAATGAAAATGACACTCTAACACATGTGATTTTATATTGGGAAAATAAATGGAGGGAAATAAGGAAAAATTACCTTGAAAAACAAACAAACCATCAAAGCATAAGCTTGCAAAAACATCAATCACTTAACCTATTTTTCATTAATTTCTTGCATGATATTTATGACCATAACCCTCCTTATTCATCCATGACACAATCATAAATATGTGAGGGAGGCATACCTTGAAAGATCCACGAGCAAATTCGAAGAATTGGCGAAGTTTGGGTGAGTTTTGGTTACCACAGGACGAGTGGTCGCGCACGTGTATTTTTGCAAAGGAAATGAGCGCTGGAGTGGTCGCGCACCACCCAGGTGGTCGCGCACCCCTGTGGAGTGGTCGCGCACCCTCCAAGAGACTGGAATTTCTGCAATTTGCCCATATTCGCCCTCTAATCGCTCTAGCTCGTAAGTTTTTGCTCCAAATGCACAATGAAACTTTGCAAGGAGGGAATTTACCTTTATAGGGTCATTTAAAAAAAAAAAATTGACTTTAGAAACCCACTTTATAATGTTTTCATTTTACATTCTCTTTTAACACTGTTTTGGAGTATTTTGTCCTGAAATTAACTTTTTGATGCTTTTGACTCCGTTCTTTTTGCAGGTTGACCATCTGATGGACTGTGGGAAAGGAACCAGGGTTGTTGCCGGCAGTTTTGCAAACTTTTGAAAATTTCTTTATTTTTACAAATTTCTCATGACCTTGGATTTTAAAAACAGGGTTTTTAAAACCAAGGCATAAAATGAACTGTAGATGATAAAAAATAATAATGAAACATATGTACATACCTCCTTCTGGCTTGCTGGGCACTTACTGACCATGACTCATGAGCTTGCAGTGATTTTGACTCAAAACCCTAGACCTAAGACCATGGGACCTCAAGACAAAAAAAAAACAAAAACAAGTATGACTCAATTACATTGTGGTATGACCTGATCCAGCGAAGCCGAGAAGGGAACAAAGACCAGCTCCTCCATTCAGTGTTATGGCATGCCTAGTGGGATGCAAAATTTGACACTGATGAGACACCTAACTATGCATATGCAAAGAGCTATTGATCACTGATGGAGGGCTCAAGACCGACACTAACATTGGCTCCAATGGGGATGGCAGCTCCTTGGAGGTGCCAAGAACCTCAGACCTCTTGGGAGAGCAGACCAGTGCTTTATTCATTGGGCAATGGAGTCAACTAGTACAAATATAACCATACTCAAAAAGACTTTATTTGACTTTGACTATAAACTGAAAACTCTCAAAGGACTATGACTCAAACAAACTGACTTTTTGCAGAAAGTAAACAAACTGAAAATCCCACACCAACCAATCTTCATCCTTGGAATTATAGCCTTCACTTCGGGCCCCAAACCATGAATGAAAGATCAGTTCACACTTGCTGTAGTAAAGTAAAATGATATATACAATGAAGATGATTTAGAGCAGCATTGCTCAAGCATGATATCTCTTGAGAAGCCGGCCATTCACCGACCCACCGGGACATTCATCGCCATTCAACTCCTTGAGAATGAAAGCATTAGGACCACGATATGCAGCAATCTTATAAGGACCTTTCCACAAATTATCAAATTTACCGTGCTTACCTTTGTCCTCGTTTCGAGCATCCCATCTCAAAACAACATCTTCTAGCTGAAAATTTTCCGACTTTGCCTTCTTATCATAGATCTTCTTGATACGTTCTTGCAGCTTCAAAGAGTTTTGGAGAACTTCTTCCCTTGTCTGCTGTAAGTGGACCATTTGATTGATTCTCCGTTGCATTGGATCCATATCTTCTCCCGTTTCTTGAAGTAATTTCTCGACCGGTACACTAAGTGATGTTGGAAAGATTGCATCAACTCCGTAAACAATCTCAAATGGCGACATTCCAATGGACTTCTTTTGGCTCACCCGATCAGCCCATAATGCATTTACCAATTTCTTGTGCCAACTTTTCTTGTTAATTTCCAGCATCTTCTTGATAATGTTCACTAGTGACTTATTTGACGATTCGGCCAGCCCATTACCTTGCGGATGATAAGCGGTGGAGTGACCCAAGCTGATGTTGTACTTATAGCAAAAATCCACCATCTTATTTGACTTAAAGGCAGCTGCATTATCTGTAATTATTTTGAATGGACAGCTGAAACGTGACAAGATATTAGTTTCAAGAAAATAGATAATTACTGAATCTGTGGCCTGCCGGGTAGGAATTGCCTCTATCCACTTTGTGAAGTAATCGGTAGCGGTTAAGATCCAACGGTGCTGCCCGGATGATGCTGGGTGGATTTCGCCAATAAAGTCTAAGCCCCACTGCTGAAATGGCGCACTAATCTCCACCGGTTTGAGAGGCAATGGCTGCAACTTTTGCTTTCCTTGAAATATTTGGCATTCATGACAGCTCTTCACCGCTTTGTACACATCAGAAAATAGGGAAGGCCAATAAAAACCAGCTCGCAAGATCTTGTTGGCCGTTGTCTTCCAAAACAAATGACCTCCACAATCACCTTTATGGAAGTCTTCCACTGTTGCCTTCGCTTCCTCTTCGACCAAACAATTCAGCAAGATACCTCCGGGATCTTTCCAATAAAGTGCAGATTTCAAAATGCAAAATTTAGCAGCCTTTAGCTTTAATGTTCTTGCCTTATTTCTTGACATTTCGGGAGGTGCAGATAAGTTTTGAAGTACATAAACTATATCAGCATACCAAGGCGAAGAAACAAAGATGTCTGATACCTGAACTACTGAATTTTCTTCGTCACCATCGGATAAGGTAGCGATCAGGTTGATGTCAAGAGCATGAAGGTTTAATTCAGCCATTAATTTCGCGAGACCTTGACCTTTAATCAGCTTGGTAGGCTTGATTTCAACATCATACTCTAAGAGAGCAGCAATCCATTTGCCTCTCCTACCTTCCGGCTCTGTTTGTACCAAGACATCCTTTACGGCCGCATTAGGAACATATGCCAACACATGAGAGTTGAGAATATATACCCAGAAATCTTTCAAGGCTTTGATTAGCGCCAAAGCTTGCTTCTCAATGATGTTATAGTTTAGTGCTCCATCTCTAATAATCCGGCTGAAAAAAGCTATTGGCCTCTCAACTCCTTCTCTTTTTTGCATCAATACTGCTGCCAATGTATGCTCGGAAGCGAAAGAGAACAAGATGAAATCTTGAGTATAATCGGGACTGATCAAGGTAGGGGCTGAAGACAAGATTACCTTGATTAGATTGAAAGATTTGACTGCCTCCTCGGTCCACTTAATCTCGCTGTCCTTCCGAAGCATATTGGTTATTTCTCTAAGGTGCTCTGCAAGGTTGGGAATGAAGCGGCGCAGAAAATTTAATTTGCCATTAAAAGACTGTATTTCCTTCTTGTTTCGGGGCTGCTCTAGCTGCTGAATTGCTTCCACCCGTGCGGGATCAATTCGGATGCCATCTTTGGAAATGATATGTCCCAGCAATTTGCCTTCACTCATGGCAAAAAGACTCTTTTTCGGGTTCAAGGAAATGCGATATTTTCTGCACTTTTGGAACACTTTAGTTAAGTGAAATAGATGCTCTTCATCTGATTTGGAAAACACGGTTAGATCGTCAAGATACACAACTAAAAATACATCCTTTTCATTAGCGAAAGCCATATCCATAGCTCGCTGAAATGTGGCACCCGCATTTTTCAACCCAAATGGCATTTTGGCGTAGTGAAATGTTCCCCATGGTGTAGTGAAGGCTGTCTTATCACGGTCATCCTCGTGCACTAAAATCTGATTGTAGCCGGAGTATCCATCAAGCAATGACATTCTTGAAGCGCCCACTACCCGCTGCAATATGTGGTCCATTTTAGGCAGCGGATAGTTGTCCTTTAGCGACACTTTGTTTAAATTTATGAAATCTATGCATAAGCGTATTTCACCGGTCTTCTTTCTCACAGGCACTAGATTGGAGATCCAATCAGAAAAGCGAATAGGGACTATAATTCCAGACTTGTAGAGCCTATTGACTTCCTTCTCAATCGAAGGCAACAACTTGGGATTGATCCTCCGCAACTTTTGTCGAAAAGGCTTTTGATTTGGCTTTATGGGAATAGTATGTTGAATAATGCTTGTATCATAGGTCTTTAAATCTGAATAATCCCAAGCAAAAACATCAGAAAATGATGACAATAATCTAATGTATTGATTCTTTACCTTGAGCGGCAATGCTTTTGATAATTTCACCATCTTTGGATTCTCGGCTGTTCCAAGATTCACATCTTCCACACCTTCTTCTCTTGGCATCAAAGTTGGCTTGCGGGCCACATCATCTTGATCAAAAAGTTCCTCTAAAGGAATTAACCCTTTAGGAATATAATTGTCTTTCAGCTGCAAAACATCCATTTGATTCACTCCTTCAGGCTCCATAGCTATTGAGATTTCTTCGAATTTACCTTCTCCATGCAAGAAATCTTTGATCTCCTCATCATCTTGAAACACTTGCCAACATCTTTGATTATCCGGGACTGTAGGACGGTGATTTACATAGATTTCGAACTTGTTGCTTGAATTCATTGGTATCTTCAAATTACTTGCTGCCTTTGCCAATGCATCCGCCACACCGTTTTGAATTCGGGGCACACAAGTCAAAGTATGTTCTGAAAACCGCTTCAAAATATCTAGGACAGCATTGCGATAAGCCCGCATACGAGGGTGTTTGGCTTGAAATTCCCCCTTCACTTGTTTGATAACTAATTCGGAGTCGCCATAAACCACTATCTTCTTTGCTTTCAATTTGCGAAGGATTTTCAAACCAGCAATAAGAGCCTCATATTCTGCTTCATTATTTGAACAATCAAAAGCTAATTTATAAGAACACACCCGTACCTTGCTTGGAACTTGGTTTTGGACTGAAAATGGACTTCGAATCCACACACCTATGCCAGCTCCATCGCTGCCCACTGCACCATCAAAATCCATGGTCCAAAGACCCTCCTCATCATCATCTAATTGCTGCACTTTTGATGTTGTTTCAGTCATAATTTGCTGCCCATTTGTCTCAGCGATTGATCTTATGACAACAGTCCTTTCTTCGCTTTCCGTTCTCAAAACTTCTCTGAAATTTTCTGCAATACCTGGGATATCTTCTACCTGAACTAGCTGACTATCTATATCATTTAAATTTTCCGCAAACAAAACAAAAGATTCTAAATCTGTTTTTACATAATTTACAGGATGATTTACTGGCTTTTCCTTGCTAGTAATCATATACTTCATCTTTTGCTCTCGGTACACCTTTCTCATTTGGCCAAACACCGGAATAGTAGCATATGAAAAATCAAGCTGAAGTATACCCTTTAGCTTAGCTCCCCATGACCTTGAGAGCAGCATGCCAAACCGTGGAGGAATGTCCGCCACCACAACATCCATCAAAAGATTCTTTGCTGGGATTTGATCTAGACTCACAACCAAATCTTTAATCAAACCGATGCATCTAACTCGGCTGGAATCGAATGAGTATAGATCATGGTACTTTCTGGTAATGTCAAGTCCCAACTTCTCCATAATCGCCTTAGGCATTAGATTGTGTGATGCTCCCGAATCAAACATGGCGTTGTGAAGAATAAAATCATGAATTCTCAAACTGATATAGAATGGAGGAACATCACTTTCGGGAGACTCACCATTTAGCGCTGGCCCAAAAATCAACTCCGGCTGATCATCCTCTACGTTCACCGCATCTAGCATTGGATCAATGTTGAACATCTTGGAAATTTGTGCTCTGTATGTGTTGTTCTTCATGACCTCCGTCAATGGAATGGACAACTTCAATTTTGAGACTTCATTCTCAATGCTGAATGCTTGACTTTTCTCACCTTCTTTTGCCGGATTGTCTCGCTTTTCCACTCTATCTTTGGGTACATTTGATGGCTGATCCATCATGTTTGCTGGAACTGTTTGAGTTGATGAAGGATCCATGACTTCTTTACCCTTTCTCTGTGGAACAGCAGCACCATTCTTTGCCAAATTTTCTGCCCTCTTTTGAATTGGATGTATGGGAACTGTCCGGTTTCTCAACTGTCTCTGCTGGCCTTGTTGAGCTGATAAAGCGTGTAAGTAACCTCTTTGGTACTCTTCTGACTCATCTTGAAGTACAACATCATTAGATAGAATGTAATGCTCATCTTGAGGTGTATAAGCATTACTTACCAGCTCTTCTTCTTCCGTGATGTATGTGGGCAGATCATCGGGAGTGAAAAAGTGATTTTCTTCACCCACACCTTCACCTTCATCTTCTGATTCTTGAGTGACATAATTTTGCTGAAATGGAGGTTGGATTGGCTGCTTCACGGCAGCTTCTTGTGCTCATGTTTCCCGCTGTTTGATTCTATATTGGGGCTGCTGCTGTTGACCTCTGAAGTTTGGGTTTCGAACTTGTGGTTCTGGTTTGCCAAGACTGAGATTTTGGAGTGCCTTTTTCACCTCCTCAACTGTACGAAGAACCTGAGAAGTGGATGCTGCCTCTTCTTTGATTGTGACCTTCTTCTCCGCTTTCATTCTTGCCCTTTTGTCATTCAAATTAGCCTCCACACTGACTGCAATTTTCTGCATTTCTTCCAAAGTAGGAGGATCTCGGTCCCGCAGTGAGTAGGCCATCTCCGGATCGAAACCATCTGGGAACTTAAGCAATGCGGACTTTCTTGATGGTCTCAAATCATCGGGTATAGCGTTATACACTGAATTAAATCTGATTATATAATCTTGAACCGACTCACCCGGATTTCGTTTGAGGTTGTTGTACTCGGCATTGATTTGCAGCGGGTCTTTCCTTATTTCCCATCGGTCCAAGAATTGATTCTCGAGTGCTTCCAAGGTGGTGATGCTGTTAGCTGCCAACCCTCTGAACCATTTTCTTACTTCTCCGGCAAATGTTTGCACGAACAGCCGCATGGTAACATCTTCTTCATCTAACTCATATAGATCAAAGAAAGTAGACATTTTATCGATATGTTGCTGTGCTGTAATACTTTGTGGAGTGCCATCGAACATGGGAATTTTACTTTGGTAATCAGCAGGCATATCATGAAGATTAGCAGGCAATACAAGTGGGGCAAACCGGGCTGCCATTTTTCTTGGTAATGTAGGTCTTGGAGTAGCAGGCGGGGTAGGTGTGGCAGTATGAGGAGTAAGAGGAGGAGAAGTAGTGTGTGAAACCGAAGGCGAGACAACTGTAGATGGGGGATGAGTAACTATGGGAGTGATGGCAATATAAGGGGGATTTGACTGTTCATGCGCCGTGATAGAGGATCCAATATGACCAGAGATATTTTCAAGGAAATCAGCAAGAGTTGTAGCTTGTACACGCGTCTGGAGATTCCTCAAAATGAAATTTTCAACTAATTTATTATGCCTCTCGAATTCAATAGCCGCTGCAAAATCAGGATTAGGAACTAGAGTAGCAAGTGCACTTTCAGATTTAGCTTTAAACAACAACAACTCAAAACTTTCATCGAAATCAAGATCTTCAAGATACTCAAAAATAGTTGGGCATGAATTAGATCTAGCAATTGGTCTTGGATCAGTAGCCAGCTTGTTTTCACGAATAGACTAGGAAAGGAAAAACCGCTCAGCCGTATGGAATCTCTTAGCCTATCATCCGAAGCTTAGAGTCCATAATGATACTGGGATAAAGATGTCACTGAAGTGAGAGTTTCAGAAGCTCACGGAGATTGACTGAAGCAGCGTTTATCTACTAACGCTGATGTAAAACAAGAGCGTGTTCAAAGGCTACCTGGCGTGACTTCAGGCTCCGTCTAAGACTTGCGAAACTCACACATCAACACACAAACAAGTTTGTTTTCCCCAGTATGGTCGCCAATATGTTAGCGCTTGGAATTCACCTAGGCTGAGATAGACAAACTCTCAAGGCTACATCAAACCATTTCACCTCGTAGCTAGCCCTACGAGGTATGAGAAGGCTCTCCCGGGTCAGATTTGATAGATCTTTCAATATGATTAGGCTGACCAATTATGAATAAAGATTTTAGGCTAGTAAATTGATAGGGGGGTTGATTTAATGATTTTTGGGGTTTTTGGTGGCAATTGGTGGAAGTGCATTTCAGGGTGCGGGAAATGAGCACAGTTTTTGCAGGGGGATCTTAGGGGCAAGGTAGGAGTGAGTGCTGATGCCTTAATCTGAGGTGGATGATCAGGAATGATAGAGGGGGAGCTAAAGAGGGCAAACAACCAATTTGAATCCTCTCTAGACAGTAGAAAACATAAATATTGAACAAACTAAAAAGCTGAGCATGTCAAAGCATGAATTCAAACTTTATCACTTCATCTGTCCAATTAGAAGCAAAAGAGAGATGTGGAATACATAAACAAACTTACAAGAACATGTAGAGAACACACCATCAACACAACAATCCACAAGAATCCACAATGATGTCTGCAAAACCCTGGCCTTCCTTTTCCTTAAATTGCAGAGATAGATGTACAATATACAATGAAAGCTTTCTTCCACAAGAGTCCAACCATGAAAATGAGAAAGAGAGAGCATAATATAGACCATCTAACTTCTTTCCCCACCTCTAGGGGTCGAGCTCAGCTTCCTAGGAGCAGTTTGAACTAATTCTAAACTAAGCACTAGATAATAGGCAGTCAAACAACTTGCCTCTATTACTTAGCTAACTCATCCATGCATTAATTATTCACTTTTTACATCAAAGAAGATTCTAGAAGGGTAAAGAGAGATAAAATCTATCAATGTGCCATGAAAATTATACATTCATCCATCATCTACAAGTAAAAATCATCAACCAAGGTGAAAACAGTGTTTTCTGGCCTGAAAAGTCAAAACTGCCAAATTCAGCTCGAGTGGTCGCGCCCCCTGCTCGAGTGGTCGCGCCCCTTTGCAGCAATCAGGTGCAAAATGGCTCATTGGAAAGCCTGGTCTGTCTGCTTTCCATCCCAAGTGGAATTTCTGGATTTGGAGTTGATTTGACCCCTCAAAAGTCAATTCTCCCAAGGTCACTTTCTGCAACTCAAAAAGTGGGCAGAAAGTCATTTTTTTGATGTATTTTGAGTTTTTGGAGGCTCAAATCTCAAAATCAGGCTTCTCCCAAGTATAGGTAATTTTAGTCTTTGCATACCCTTTCCAAAAATGTCAACTTTTTGCAATTCCGAGCAATCCTCACGAGTGGTCGCGCGGGGGGTGAGACCACTCCACAGGCAAAAACCTGTAATTTTACAAAAAATTTCCAAAATGCTCCAAAATTCTCAAAATTTTCAGATTTTGATGCTGGATGAAGGCTAATGAGTACCATGGTGAGTGAGGGATACCTCAGCCAAGATACGGAGTGGATTTGTCCTTTTCTTCTTCTTCCGGGCCTCTGATAGCTTTCGTTGGAGAATTTTCATTCTTGCTTTGCAAACATGTAATCTAGCCCAGTAATGTGTCCTCATGTTTCGGAGCAGCTCTTTGTCATGGTTTGCCTTCTCCAACAATCTCTCCAAGCGAAGATTTGCTTGGATGAGCAATGACTCCCTATCAGCGGGCAATGGGTCCCCGGGCCTCCTGCGGTTCAAGCCTCTGTTACCGCGGATTCTCCATAATTCATCCATCTCTTTCTCCGTCTCTAGCTGTTTGTTCCGCTGCTCTAAATAAGTGATAGTCCATTGAGCCATCTCAAGCTTCCGCTGCAACACAAAGTTCTCCTCCTCTCTCTGCCTAATGAGCTCAAAGAAATCTGAAGAGGAAGGAGAATGAGCATCAAGATCAGTGAAATCAGGATGTGCCTCGCCAACTGCCTCATCCTCAACCATGGGCTGCTTGCCCTCTCGTACTGCCTCTGCTGCTGAAGGATGCGAGGCCCCTTCCACCTGGTGTGGAGATAACACTCGCTGATCTGAAGAGGATGACGAGACCCCTTCCACCTGCTGTGGAGAAAGTACTCGTCGAGCTGCTGCAAATAAGGTCCTATGACCTTTCTGATAAGTGACCAGAGGAGAAGAAGCCATATGTCTCGGAATACTAGCCTCGGGCTGATGTGATGGCCCTCCCTCCTCGTGAACTGCCTCTGGCTCTGGCTGTGGCTGTGTGAAGAACTCACGGGAGATAAAATCTGCCCAAGGAATGCCCTGCTGGCTCAACTGATGGGAAACAACCAGCTGGATGAGACCATGATGACACAAGCTCCTGAACTGCTGAGCTGGGGTCTGCTTCTGGAAGATAGAGACCATCCTCTGAATGTCATGAAAGAGATAATCCGGGATGTTCATCATTCTCACCTTGGTGAAGTGCATCAGCATGCGGATGTGACAAGCAAATACCCGTGAGAACCTCCCCTCACATGTGAAATAGTGCATAATGAGTCTCATGATAGCTGCATATTCCTCTCGGAGGAACCTGATAGGAAAGTTCCCTGACAAGTTGTGTATGTATGTTGGCCTCACATATGGCTCAAAGTAAACAAAATCCAGCCACTTGCGCTTTGGCCACACCTCACCCACATTTGGTATCCCGGTAGCCTGTGAAATAGCCTCTGGAGAAAACACAAAATTCACCCCTGCAAGGGTGACCTGCCCGTCATGAAGGTGTAGGACAAATAGCCGGGCCAGCTCTCTATGATGCTGAATCTGTGCAAGCCTCTCGCAAAACTGATAGCATGACATGTACTGAAAGCAAGTCACTGCCAATGGGCAAGCCTGCAACTCTGCCAATGATGTGGGCTCTTCCCTCTTGTGATGACCACCCTTACCTCCTTTGCGAGGCCTCCGCTGTGTCTCAATCTCAGTGGATGAAGATCGGTCATCACCTTGCTCATTAGTCTCAGTGGTTGACATGGTGTGATTGAGCAAGGTGGAATAAATAAGTCAAGATGACTGCTGCCCTGCCTGCAAAATGCTGTGAAGTATGCTGTTTTCAAGGGGAAAAATCATGAGGGACATGTTAGGGGAGGGAATTTACATAAGGAAAGGGAAAAAATATATATAAACAACAGGGAATTTTGAAGGAAACAATCACACAATGTTAAACATGTCATTCTATCTCTCATCATTTGCAAATTAATACTTTATTAGGGAAAATTTGTATTTTGAGCACCAAGGGAAAGGACAATAAAAATCTTCATCATGGAGGAAATAATGGCATGGGCATAGGGGAATAGGGTAGCATCAATGATGTACAAGTAACAGGCTGCTCCTTTGCTTATTTTGTCTTTTAATGCCTTTCATAAGCATACTTTGTTTTTTCACACGTAAAAATGGCCATTTGATGCTAATGGAAAACAGGGGTCTTGGGTATTTGATTACAAGGGGAAGGGAGGGGTTGCTGTGATTATTTTAAAATGGAAGGGAGAGGGATTGTATCAAGGGAATTAGGGGAATGAGGGGATATAGGGAATTAGGGTTAGGGAGTAATGAAACCTATTAATCAAAGTCTGCCAACCAATTTTCACAACAGCAGTCTTTCAATAGTGCTGGCAGCTTCATAATTGCATTTGTCATGAGTGAATTAGGGTTTCATTGCATGTTTTGACAATAGGGAAGGAGATTCAATTGCATAGGGAGTTTGAAGAAGGGATAGGCAATTGAATTAGGTTTTTCATGAGGGGAATAGGTAGGAAAACAAAGTCTAGGGAAAGGGAGATGATACCATGTTAATGCACAAACCCTAGCACAGCAAAACTGCTCCTTTTTAATAGCTAGCAGCTGGTACATTCGATAAACTTTGTCATGATTTTCACACAGCTTCTAACCTTTGATATTTACAGCAAGATGACATTTTTCTTTTGTTTTTATAAGGCTATGCAAGTTATATTTTTTACTCTGTTTTTGTGTGATTATAAGCATGCCATGTCATCATTTTCTTTTCTTTTTGCTATATTTGTTTTCATTCTTTTGCTGTGCAATTTACATATATATTTTGCTGTGTGTAATAGTGTAGGGTTTGAGCATGATGCATGGTAGAAAACTAGGGTTTGAAATAGGGTTTAGGAGGGGTTAGGGTTTCATGGAATTTGGGGTAGGGTTTGAGTATTTTCTTTGCAAATGAGATTAATGAAAATGACACTCTAACACATGTGATTTTATATTGGGAAAATAAATGGAGGGAAATAAGGAAAAATTACCTTGAAAAACAAACACACCATCAAAGCATAAGCTTGCAAAAACATCAATCACTTAACCTATTTTTCATTAATTTCTTGCATGATATTTATGACCATAACCCTCCTTATTCATCCATGACACAATCATAAATATGTGAGGGAGGCATACCTTGAAAGATCCACGAGCAAATTCGAAGAATTGGCGAAGTTTGGGTGAGTTTTGGTTACCACAGGACGAGTAGTCACGCCCCTCGATGGAGTGGTCGCGCACGTGTATTTTTGCAAAGGAAATGAGCGCTGGAGTGGTCGCGCACCACCCAGGTGGTCGCGCACCCCTGTGGAGTGGTCGCGCACCCTCCAAGAGACTGGAATTTCTGCAATTTGCCCAGATTCGCCCTCTAATCGCTCTAGCTCGTAAATTTTTGCTCCAAATGCACAATGAAACTTTGCAAGGAGGGAATTTACCTTTATAGGGTCATTTTAAAAAAAAAATTGACTTTAGAAACCCACTTTATAATGTTTTCATTTTACATTCTCTTTTAACACTGTTTTGGAGTATTTTGTCCTGAAATTAACTTTTTGATGCTTTTGACTCCGTTCTTTTTGCAGGTTGACCATCTGATGGACTGTGGGAAAGGAACCAGGGTTGTTGCCGACACTTTTGCAAACTTTTGAAAATTTCTTTATTTTTACAAATTTCTCATGACCTTGGATTTTAAAAAACAGGGTTTTTAAAACCAAGGCATAAAATGAACTGTAGATGATAAAAAATAATAATGAAACATATGTACATACCTCCTTCTGGCTTGCTGGGCACTTACTGACCATGACTCATGAGCTTGCAGTGATTTTGACTCAAAACCCTAGACCTAAGACCATGGGACCTCAAGACAAAAAAAAAAAAAAAACAAAAATAAGTATGACTCAATTACATTGTGGTATGACCTGATCCAGCGAAGCCGAGAAGGGAACAAAGACCAGCTCCTCCATTCAGTGTTATGGCATGCCTAGTGGGATGCAAAATTTGACACTGATGAGACACCTAACTATGCATATGCAAAGAGCTATTGATCACTGATGGAGGGCTCAAGACCGACACTAACAAGATCATTGACATAAAGTACAATATTCAATAGCTTACCATCTATAATGATGTGGTAGAGGTTCGCATCCGCTTCACTCTTGGTGAAGCCCAATTTGGTGAAATAGCTGTTGATCTTGGTATACCAAGCATGGGGTGCTTGCTTCACCCCATACAATGCTCGCTTGAGTCGACACACATGCGACTCACGATCGAAGGTCTCAAATCCCTCGGGTTGCTCAATGTATACCTCTTCCTCAATCTCCCCATTGAGGAAAGTTGTCTTCACATCCATCTGATGGATCTTCCAACCCATCTGTGCTGATAGTGCTAGAATCGATCTGATCGATGAGTACCTTGCAACAAGAGAAAAAGTCTCATCATAGTCAATCCCCTCAACCTGTGAGAGACCACAGGCAACAAATCTTGCCTTATGTTTCTCAATACTGCCATCAGTTGCTTGCTTTACCTTGTAAAGCCATCGGGAAGTAACTACTGACTTGTTTCCCGATCTACGAACAACATCCATACATTGTTCCTCATGATAGAATCATACTCCTCTACCATCGCATCCATCCAAACTGGCTACTGCACTGCCTCCTCAAAAGAAGAAGGCTCGGTCGCTACACACTCCCCAACCAGAGCCATGTAGTCAGTGTATCTATCAGGAGATCTCCTCTATTTGCGCTGAGAGGATGGCTGCCCCACATTCTGTCTTGCATCCTCCATCAATCTGTTAGCTTCTCGAGAGCGTTTCCGCCCCTCTCTGGAAGCCTCTCCAGTAGTGGTGATCTCCACCACTGGAATCTCTGCATGCGGCTGCTCCACATCATCAGGAGGCTCCTCCTCCTTAGGAACTAGTAGTTCCTCATCATCACCATGCAACTTGAGCTCCCTCTCAATTGACTCTCACATGGCTCACTGCTCATCGAACTTCAGATCCCTACGCACTACTGTCCTCTGACTGGTAGGCAGAAACACCTGATAGTTGTGAGGTGTATCCGTGTACCCCACAAGTATTCCCAACTTAGTTGTTAGGTCTAGCTTCTTTCGAGCATCTTTGGTCACATGACAGTAAATTGGTGATCCAAAGATACGGAAGTGAATCACATCTGGCTGCTTCCCTGAAAAAGCCTCTATAGGTGTCTTCATCCCCAAAATACGATGAGGACTTCTGTTCTGAAGATACACTATTGTATTGCATGCCTCAACCCACAGATGAAGTGGTAGGCTTTGGTCATGCAACATTGTTCGAGCTGCTCCCACAATAGATCTGTTCTTCCTTTCGGCCACCCCATTCTGTTGTGGGTTATGAGGTGTTGTGAGTTCCCGTTTAATTCCTTCTGAAGCACAGAAGTCTTTAAACTGATGGGAAACATACTCTCCACCGTTATCACTCCACACGGCCTTTATCTTCCTCCCTGATTCTTTCTCTGCCAAAGCTTTGAACTCACAAAACTTCAAGAAGGTTTGATCCTTCTTTTGCATGAAGTAGATCCAACATCTACGAGAAAAATCATCTATAAAAATAACAAAGTACCTTTTCTTCGCAGTGGAGGCTGTAGAGAAGGGCCTACATACATATGAATGAACTCGATCCAGAACTGCTCCTGCTTTACCATCTCGATCATGAAAGGAAGCCTTCGCATACTTACCCAGAGTACAACCTTTGCATGTGCTTGTCTGCTCCAGCTTGCACTTGGGTAATCCGGTAGAAATTTGTTGCATGATCTTCAAGGCCCCATGATGCAAGTGGCCCAGTCTCCTATGCCATAACTCGCCAATATCTTGGCCATGCACCACCTCTACCTTGGAATTGAGAGCAGCACAATCTTCTACCTGTAACTTGTAGAGATTCTTAATTCGAATCCCAATCTGTTTGGTCTGTCCAGTGCCGATATGCCTTAGGAAAACCTTTCCCAAACTAAAGACTACATCATAGCCTTTATCCTCAAGCATAACAATAGACACAAGATTCTTTTTCAACCCTGGTACATACATAACATTCGAAAGAGTGAGGGGAGAACCATGCTCCCTCTGAAACATAACGTACCTCTACCTGAGACACAGTACTTTCCGTCATCGCCCATCTCGATCCGTATTTGGAGATCCTTCTCCTACAAAGTGCTGAAAAGATTCTTGTCACCTGAAATGTGGAAAGAAGCTCCACTGTCCAAATACCAAACACATACCATTCAGGATGAAACCATGCATGCAATAAGAAAGAAATCCATCTCAAACTGTGAAGCTAGTGCATCACCATTAGATTCCTTGGAGGAACCTTTCTTGGACTTCCTCTTTGGGCAATTATTAGCATAATGACCCAACTCATGACAATGAAAGCATCTCACCTTCGACTTGTCAAACTTCTTCCCTCCTTGAGAAGACTTGGAATGGGATGCCTTCCCTTTCCCCTTCTTAGCTTTAGAAGCTAAAGCCAAGTTCTCTTCATCATCATGTTTTGATGAAGAAGCTCCATCCCTGGTGCTCCGTCTAATCTCCTCCTGCATCAAATCCGACCATAGTCATTCCCAATCTGGTAGTTTGTCCCTTCCATTCACTGAGTCCTGGTAGCTATGCCAACTCTTAGGAAGGCCAAGGAATGCTAGACTCACCATATCCTCATCAGCTGTAGTGACTCCTACGCTTGCAAGCTCATCTCTGCAGGTGGTGAGCTTGTTCAAGAATGTAGAAATCGAGTCACCCTTCTCACACTTGATCTTCCGAAGCTTGTCCTTTAGTGCCAACTTCCTTTGATCACTGCTATTCTGATATAAATCTTTCAATGTTTTCCACATTGCAAATGGAGACTCCTTCCCATGGAGGCTTGAGACTATGTGATCTCGAACACCCTTCAAGAGAATTCTCCTAGCTCTAGCCACACACTTACCCCATTCCACCAGCTCATCCTTGTCAGTAGGCTTAGGGACTTCTTGATCAATGAAATCCTTCAGACCATTATCTTCCAAAACTGCCTCCATGCGATCCTTCCAAGCTATATAGTTTGAGCTGCCATCAAGGGAATACTCAAGCCTCAAACCATTGAACGCCATCGATGAAATAGATGTGATAAGAACTTGAGATCTATATCAAGAATAAGAAACTTCAAATTCCTCCTGCTAGTATACTATTCTTACTTGATCACCTGTGCTCCGATACCATGTAGAAATTTCACTTGTAGAACAAACCGATATATGCAATGTCCTAAAGCATAATACTTGTTCTACTTCTATAAAACATTAAGCAGAAGCATAATCGAATTCATGAGCAACATCAAGTAGAAACATGCATAACTGATCAAGAGAATTAATCACACATAATACAAGATATATCCAGGGGGAAGCACCAGAATAAAACCCCAACCATGTATTATCAATCAAGTGGAAATCCTCTTCACAATACAAAAAGAATTAGCTCTCAAGCTATTCAGTTCTCAGTGAACTATGAAGATATGTATCATGAACCAACCAAGCCTTGTTTATATAGGATTTACCTATGGTCCTTACGTAGTTTGCTTAGGAAATAATAGCAAAAGCATATGCTATTAATTCCAAACATACCAAATTAACCAATGGTCCAACTACGCAATCCTTGAGGACACTAGTTCCTCAACCATGCAAAAACTACTTACTAGAAATAGTCAAGCATCTGATAGTGCACTGTCCCACATCTGATCTCAACTGGATCTTTGATAGAATTGACATGCAACAGTTATCCATGAGTGAATCCTCAGTTATCTAAAATAATAGTTGTCGCATGCATGCAAGCATTAACAAACTATATTTTATTATTTTAACAACTTGTTAAAATAATCTAACTAAACTTGACTAGTTAGAACTAAGTCAAATGATTCTATCATTATAGTACTCATACTTATTTCCTCAATCAGTGGAGGAAATTAAGGATAAATTCCTCAATCAGTGGGACAACTCATGTGCATGCTCACAAAGTCTTCAAATTCGAATTTCCTTAACTAATTAACTCAACTAAATTAATTAATTAATATTTCCAACTGTTGTTAAGACCAAAATTAATTTTACTTCCTATAGATAGACTAGGGACTGCTATAAATAGGAAGGGACCCAGAAATGCTATTTTTAGAACTTTCTATTTTTAGCAGTTTCACCTCTCACCCAATGCGGCCAATGACCTCACTGGACAAACTACTATTTTTAGACATGCTATTTTAGCAGGTCTATTTTTAGCACATTCTAAATTTAGCATTTCTTGTTGCACACTTTTCAACACTAATCTGGACTACACAATCCCTTTGGGGATTCGATCTGCTGCCTACGCAACACCTCGATCTCCCTCCTTCTCCTCAATGCTGGGATCTTCTAGTCTGCTCTCTTGCTTCACTTTCACTTTGATACCATGTGAAAATTTGAAAACCCAAATCCCCTACTACATCAAACTAATATTACTTCTCCTACTTGTTAAGTCATGTAGGTTATTTACTGTGTTACATTGTAAATATCGAAGTAAATAGGACTGCAACCTTCACAAATTAAATTATATGCAGAAACAAGAATTGAGCAAGTAGAAATAACCACACACACAATTGACATCGTTGTTTTTGGACAAATCTCCCCAGAAAAACCCAATGTGGGAAAACCAGTGCAGCAGCTGAGGGTTTGTATTATTATGCAGTAGTTTATGAATACAATTTTTGGATGCCTTACTAGCTATCTGATACAGAGAATATGACTGGCAGAGAAATTAGCGAGAAATGCCTCACACTATCACTGGAGATTCAATATTGGTCCAGGCTCTGGATGGAAAGCCCCACACTACCTCTGTGCTTCCTCTGCATCATCCTACGCAGTTCAACGTCACAGCTATTAGGCTCTGCGTCACCCTTCTTGCTGGTCGATTTTCCTCTGGAATTTCGACTCTTTTCCCTTACGATCTCACACCCCGGCTTATGGCTCTAAAACTCGACTCTCTAGCAAATTTTGAATCTCCTTGTAGGCTCTGCGCTGCCTCAACATGCATCTATGCTGCCTCTTATGGATCTCTCTCTTCCTTCTCTGCAATGTATCCCCGGATCGGGAAACTCTCCAACCAGAAAACTATCTCTGCCCCTCATTGCAAGAAATCTCCTTGATGACGTCTCCAACAATTGTTGCGCTGCTCTCTTGAGAAAATCGATCTCTGATCTCTCACTCAATGTGTATTGCAAATGCCCATCGAAGTCCTTCTTTTAATCTTATTGTTGAGTAATCAATGACCCAGGTTAAATTTTAATCAATGGCTCATATCAGATTGACTCAATCTCCATCTTCTTCTAGAAGATTCACACCTAGTTTTATTAATACCATTTAATTATTTTAATTTCCTAAGTTTATACTTAGGCATCCATTAAAAATAATTAATTCTTTTAATAAAATTGCCTTCACGTGGAATTTCCCAAAACGATTTCTAGGTGTTTTGGAATACATGTGGCCTAGCCTCCCTAAAAGTTTTGAGGCTTAGAGAACATCCGATGCTACCATAAATCAACATTCATCACGTTGGAGTTGTTCTTTTAACTGCTTATTCTTTCTCCTTTCCTTCTTTAACTCATCAAGAGCACTTATGAGTTCCCCTTCAAATTCCACCACTCCTCCTTCTTCTTCCTCTTCAGAGTTAGTAATATTTTGTTTCTTGGAGTCTACTCCAAATTCTATAAGTAAATACTTATCTAAATCATCTTTTGAAGATTTTTCGTTATCTGACTTTGGCATTGAACTATCCTCTTTGGAATAGAGCTCCTTTTTCTTATAGAACTTCTTGTTCTAATGTTTTTGAGATTTGTTTCTAAATTTCTGATAATCTTCCTTTTGAGTCCTTTCTTTGTAAGGGCACTTGGATGAGAAATATCCAACTCTCCCACAATCAAAGCATTTAAAAGGAAACTTCCCTTTATATTTTTTGAGCCACGCTTCAGTTTCCTGGAAAATTGAGACAACTCCTGATCAAATTCATAGCTGGAGAAATCTTGATGATATTTTTGCTCCTTGGCCTTCTTGGACACTTTGAACGCTTCCTCCTTGGGTTTAGACTTCTCTCTTCCTACTCTCATCTCATAGGTAGTGAGAGTACCAAGAAATTGATCCATCTTGAGACTCTTTAAATCACCCATTTCTTCAATAGTAGAGAATTTGGACTTAAATCTCACGGGTAGAGATCTTAAGGCCTTTTGAACAATCATATATTCCTTGACTTCTTCACCAAGTCCTCTAATCATATTTGTTACTTCATCAACTCTGAGGAAGTATTCTGCTATGCTTTCTTCTTCACTCATTTTTAAACTTTCAAACCTCATTCGGAAGGTTTGAAGTTTGGCCTGCTTGACTTTGTCATCTCCTTCATGACTCTGATTGAGCTTCACCCACACTTCCTTGGCAGACTTATAGTTCATAACCTTTACGAGTTCATATTGACTAAAGCCAAAGAGAATGGCATTCTTGGCTTTAGCATTATTTCCATACAATTTTTTACCATCTGCATCAATGAGGGGACATCAGGGACATCATAATCTATTAGTACAAAGCTCCAAACATCTACTCCTAGAGACATAAGATAAGATTACATCCTAACTTTCTAGAAGGCATAGTTTGTCCCATCAAAGACTGGTATCTTGCTTTAGTAAGCATCTTGAATCTCTTTCCTATACATAATTCCTTATGGATCTACCTTCCAGTCATTAGACTATTCTTGAAGGAACTTGGCTCTGATACCAATTTTTGGAATAACGAGTTACTGGGGGGGGGGGTTAATCAATAATAGTGAGGTTCTTAAGACATTTTATGAGTAAGTTTTTAGTTCTTTCCTCTACTGTCAATTCCTTATGAGAGAATTCATACACAATACAAATGAGAAACAAGACAAGGCATTCACATGTACATAAAATCCATCTCATGAGCAACATACACGTATTTACATAGGTATTTTTATGTGGAAACCCAAAGGGAGAAAGCCACCAATTTGTTTGTTGTTATGATGTAAATTAAGAACCTACTTAATTACATCAATTTGTTTTTGAGCACCCACTCGTAGGAGGTAATGAGCCCCTTAAGATAGCAAGCCCCTACTTTCCAAGAGGCACCAACCTCTTATGAATGTAGGGCACCACCTACTCTAGCAACTGTTCTACCTTTCATACAATTTTCAAACTGAAAACAGGGGCAAATACATATATATAGAAATATCAATATGGTTCATTGTAGTATCATACTTTTGCTTTCGGTCCTCTACTATTCGACATACTCTCTCAGCCTCACACAACAACACCCTATCCTCTGCTCACTTTGCAACATCACACTGTACTCATCCTTCTACTCTCAACCACATATACTCTGCTCTTGACCTTCTATTTCACATGTTGTCTGAAACACTTTGCTTCAGTTCTACACTTGGGCTAGTTGCTCAACTTTTGCACACTATGCTCCACTCTCTTTAGCAGATACACAACAATATTGTATATCCCCAATTTCTCAATGAAAATCCTGAGTTTTGTTCCTTTGCTGCATTGAGCTCAATGTTGTCTCTATCGCTATCCACACTGCTAGAGAGTGTACTCCTGGCATGGAACTCGATTTTTCTGTTATGCCTCTTTTCACAAATTTTGCCGCTGCATTAAAGCATGAGGATGGGTTTCGTTCACTTCACCAACTTCCTGTGTGATTCTCCCTGTTGAGAATTTAATCTCAGTACACCTGTACACTCTAATGAGATTCCCCATGCTTATTCATGGCTCAGAAAGTTTTACTGTACTTCAGCATGGCTTCTCTGTCTTAATTTATTTCTATAAGTTGTGCATGGTAGATCAGAGATGACTTTCTTTCAACATCGAGACAAGCCCAACAATTCTTTTTTGAGAATCATGGTCCTCATCGTCTTGACCCAGCGATCTATGCAGTCACTATTACTCCTGTGAAACCAACTCTTCTACATGCATTTACCCTCTTTTTGCTAACCCATTCATCCTTTAACACTTTGTACTACAATATAGGAGCCTTAACATATCGTAACTTTATTAAGTGAGACATTACGTATCACAAAATTTTGATGCCTTTATCCCCTTCCTGCTTAGCCTCCTTTATCGTTTTCTTTCTCATATGACTGCTGCTTGTGACCACTGGTATAACACTTAGGTGCTAAGCCTTTAGGGTCCAACAGGGGGCCTATTTCCTTGTGTATTGCTCTCTTCCCTTGGTTCTTTAGGATTTCACAACCAAACGCCAATCAATCATCCAAAGTCCTTGGTATTGCAACTTTTCCAAATTTCAATTACAAAAGGAGTTATGAGGTCTTCGACCTTTGATATAATTCCATAACACTTAGGTGCTATGATTTCTCTACGTCCTTGGTTCCTTTAGATTTCTCAACCAAGCACCACCACATCGGAAGCCCCTAGATATTGTAACTTTCATTAAAAGGTACTTACATAGGAGTTATGATAACTCCAACCTTCGATATGTTCCATAGCCCTTAGCAGCTAGCCCTACTCTGTGCCCTTAGCTCTTTGGGGCCCCACAACTAAGTGCCACTTAACATCAATGCTCCATATATCGAATCAGAACTTTCTCCAAAATTCATTTAAAGTGTAGTTCCAAAATATCCAACCTTTGTTATACTCCATAGCACTTAAATGCTAAGCCTCGCTCGACACCCTTGGTTCTATTAGCTTCCTCGACCAAGCACCAACACATCAAAGTCCCTTTCATTGTAACTTTTTCAAATATAATTTGTACAGGAGTTACGAGATCTCTCACTTCCAATATACCAACCTTTGAGATGATGTCATCAATCCCACGTAGCGTCTCCTTAGTGGTAACACATGTCACCTAGATTTTCCCTATTAGGCCACCCAACTGAAAGTGACTGCCATGTGTCCTCTCTACTGCCATGTCATGCTAATGTCATCTACCACGTCAAATCCTAAGGGGCCAATCAGTTGTCACCATGTGTCCTATTGGAGGAGGGAGAAAGGGCCCTCGGTCCTTAGTTTTTCAATGAATTCCTTTGTAATTTGTATTTCCTGCAACCCTCAACACTTTTAAAGGAAATTGATTATCAAGAAATTACGAGATTCTGATCTCCAAAGTTCCGAACCTCCGAGGTTCTCGCATGCTCTGATATTCATCATTCTGATGTTCTACCAACTCAACCCTTCCAATATTGGGTTCCTTTCGAATAAACCACCGAGGAAATTAACCATCAAGGTCTAATGTTCCAGCCTTTCCGATATCGGGTTCCGATAATCGGCTCCCGAAACTCCAACCCTTCGAAATTTTGTCCTCTAGAGGTCCTAAAATTCTAGCTTGCTCCGATATTTCGACCTACTTAGGACTTCAAGATCCTAACTTCGACAATCAATAACTTTTGACCCAGAAGTCCATTTTCAAATTTCCACACACCATTGGAAAGCTCTTTCAGAGAAATTTTCAGTGGAGAAGGTCTGATGTAGGCTTTCAGCCCATTTTCTACCTAATAAATTACTGCAAAATCTATATTATTCTTTGCACGTTGGCCCTTCTCTTGTGCCTGAAATCCTAGACTCCCAACCACCATAATCATCATTTTATGGATTCTGCAATAAACCTACTACTATGATGATTCTATACCAGAGACTAAACCAACCATAGGACTCCCCCTAAGCTTGACACATCAAGCATATCAATGCTATCATTTGCTACCACAAACCTCCATGTTGATTTGGTTAACATCAATGCCAACACAATTTTAGCCACTAGCTACCCAAACAATGCTAATTGTCCAATAGTCAAACATGATGAAATTTGGCCTTCTACAACTTCCCATAAATTTGGTTAACTTGAGTCATAAGGAATGAAATTTGGCCTCCTAAAACAACCTAGAAATTTGACCAAACTCTACCCATAAATACTCTGTCAATAATGGTCAAGGTTGGTCAAAACTTGGCTATTAAGAAATTTGGCTCCTTAGAAATCTTCAACCTCTTCCTCAAACTGCTTCCCACTTGCAAAAGAGAGAGAATGCGTGAGTGATGAGTGAGTGATCAAATGAGAAGTTTAAGTGTCTATTTATAGTGATTTTAGTGTGCCCAAGTGGAACGTCCATTTGTTGGGCTAACTTAAACTTTTGGGGTTGACTTTAGCAGTCTAAATTCAAATTTGAATATAATTTTCCCTCCTTTTAATTTTCTTTCATGGGCTGACTTGTGTAGTTGGTGAATACCTTTCGCAACTACCCAAAAATCAACCCTCCCTCCTAACTAGGGAGGTATTCACCTTGACTTCCTCTAATGTCCACTTTGCTGAAAATTCTTCTCCATCACATAAAAAGATTGAATGAGAATGCTATGTTAATGTATCCATCCACTTCATTTTCTATTCTAGAACCATGTGGAAAACATTTTGCATCAGTATCATGCAAAGGATCTAGTCACCTACTAGCCAAATACCCTTTGGCGATATGGTTAGGTACCCCTTGACAAGGGTAAAGAAAAACTAGGCCTGGGTCACCAACCAACCAAGTCGTCACTTGGAACCAACTCAATTTTCCCAACTAATGGTGAAACCTCGGGCCCATTTACCATTCCCCCGTGTCGTCACATGCCACTTGAATATTAAAAATAGTTTCTCGATGCTTTGGGGCACTAACTCTACCCAGTAGCCAAGTAAACCTTAACAATATGATCATAACCTTCTGATTAAGGGAGAACCATGGGTCCTGATGTATCTGAGTCATTCTCCCTAGCCACATTACAAGGCACTTGGTCATTACCCTTGACCTAGGGAAAATGTTTTCCCTGATGCTACAACATTAACACTCCCTTTCAATGAGGGAGGTATTCTCAACTACTCCAAGCTTGTCCCTAAAGTATACAAACTTCATCTGGGATAGAGGATTTGTGAGAATATCAATGAGTTTCTCATATGTATAAATGTATTGGAGCCTCACTTCTCCCTCCTGTACCATGTCTTGGATGTAGCAATACTTGACCTCAATGTGCTTCGACTTGTCATGGAAAACTAGATTTTCTGAAAGCTTCACAGAGGTTTGATTGTCACAATATATCATGGTTGTCTCCAACACTTGATCAAACAGTCTTGTGAATAGCTTCCAAAGCCACGATGCTTCACAACTCACCAAACTATCTACAATATACTCATCCTTGTAGTGTTGAGTGCGAAAGATATATGATTCCTACTCATCAAGGATATCATAGCAGAACCTCAGACCTTTGTGAGCCAAATCAAAAGGAGAGGAGAAGATGCTTCATGATGATTGTTCAAATAAGGGTCACTTGACTTGTATTTATAGCTATCCAAGGGTGTCCAGATTCTTCTTTTGGGCCAACCTGCCCTTTTGTGCGCATGTGGGCTTTAATTCAAAAATACACTTTCCCTTGTCCAAATAAAGTGATTCAAAAGTCAATATTGGTCCTTTCGAAAAGAGGAATCTAGTCCCATGATTGGAATTTGTCACTTAGCTACCAAATTAACAATGCCAAGTTTTGGCTAAACCATATAAAATGAAGAAACAAGTCATTTAACAAAATAAGGATAATATTAAGAGTATTATTACATCAAAATTTAAGGAAAAATTGTTTAGAGATAAAGAGTTATAGGGTAAAATAAAATTAAAATATTATAAGGAGGTGGTCAACCCTATTTTATAAAATTAAAAGTATGCATATTGAAAATGTTGATTAGACAATCCCAAAACACTTTGAGACGAAAAAATATGTCAACTTTTTAATACTATTGAAAATGAAAAACACTTCTCTTAAAATGTCTAGCATATACCAAAATCGTCTCTCAATTTTTAAAGATATCTACATTACCAACCTTCCTAATATTTTAACTGCACAAAACTATTATTTTGAAAAACTACACTTCATACTTTATAAACACAAACAAATTTGTCAAAAAAAATCCAGTGAACCAAATTTATTGATGTCCCAATGAGACCTTACAAGCCCGACTAATTATTTTAAGTTCAAATGTAACCAGTTTCTAAAGTGAACATGGTAATTTCTTTACATGATGTCTATTAACAAAAATTAGGTTTTATTTTTCCATGAACTAAAATATGGGGCATGTTGCTACTATTTTATTGCCATTCTTTTCTTCTAAAAATCCATCATTTATCTATCATTTTCTCCCATAAACCCCTCATGGTCCATTGAAATTGATTAATGAAGCATTATAATTGTTATTTTACATTAAATTTAATTTATGGATTTTGATGTTAAAAATTGGAAATTTTCAACAAAATTACGGGATGTCATGACTTCCTGTAACTGGTTTATGTTGTGACACGTGGCATGGCAGGAAAATAAAAACAAAGGATATGGACGTGATCACGGATGTACATGTATGGTGAAAGATCTATTCAGCATCGCATCTGGAGCTCCTGGATACATGGTCAATGTTGGCAAACCCAACCTTTTTGGTCATAAAAGCAGCAAAAAGCCAAAGTTACCTAAACTGATTTCATTTTGTTTTAGAAACCAGTTAAGGTTAGAAAGAAAAACAAAAATCGCCTTTTTGACTGTAAAAGCAGAAACATCTGCGTGATAATGTATGTACATTCGATTGTAAACCTTAAGGAATGTTAGTGAACAAAGGATAATAGATTTGAGCAGGCTTAAGACTGCGTATTCCAGAACTCTGTTCTTGCATGTAATTGATTTCCAGACTTTAATCACAGGCAGCATTTCATCATTCCAGTGTTTTATGTGTTAACGGTTTCATCATCTGAAGTTTTCTAAGTGTACCATCAACGCGTGGACGGGCCCTACGTGGGGACTGGTATACTTTCATTTCATTTTCATAGCATTTAGACTTCAGATCTGAATAGCGTTTGATGCCATTTCTTTGCTTGTGAATTAATTAATTCGATTAGAAGTTCTTGCGAGTGTTATTGTATGATTCATGGTGATAGCTTGAAAATTCAATTGCTAAATTATTGAACAAGATCTTGTAAAAGGTTTAATTGAACAGTGAATTTCAAAGTATCTCTATGGACTCTGTTTTCATGAGTTTGAGTTTTAGTATGCTTAAAAGAGTTTTTGGTTTTCATGAATGCTTAGTGTGTTAGCTGGAAAGAGTTTTTGTGAACTATATCCTTGTAAGAGGATTGAAGACTCAGACTAGTAACACTCTGTTTTAGAACAACTAATTAAATTAGAGGATATAGGTGTTTAAATTGTGAAAGGAAACATATTCCAATCTCTTGTAAAAGAGTGTTGTAGCCTGTCACAGTAGACACTTATCTAGGTAGATGAGATCCTTTTAGGTCTATAAATTTTAGACACGTGCCTCTAAGTTTACTTACCTTGGTTGACATTAAATTTAGTCTAATCTAGACCCCTGGATTGGTCACTACATTTTGGCGCCGTTGCCAGGGAGGCGCAACTAGAGGATTTCTAAAAAAAAAAAAAAACATAAACAAAAACAAACAAAAACATAGATTTAATTTTGATTCATCATTTTAGAAGTCATGTTTACTTATGTCTAGATCTAGAGATGATAAAGGTAGATTCATAAAAACCCCCCATCCAAAAACTAATTCACCACTAGGAGCAGACCCTTTAGGAAAAGTTGAACACACAACACCAGCTGGGAAAGTCACCATACAAAAATTAGAGGATAAACTGAAATCAGGGCAAAGACTCACACTCATTGAGAGGAAAATTCTATTGGCACACGAATCACAGAAGAAACATCTCCCTGAATCCTCTATAAAAAGAGAAAGTAGCACAATAACTCAACAATCTCTCCTTGAACCTACTGATTTTGAAAAATTTCAAGAAGGAGAAAAATCACTAGAACAACTTCTCTTTGAAACAAGTGACACTGAACAAGAAATTAAATCAACAGAGGAACCTATCAAAATGGCTGAGGAAGGAGATGGATCAGCAAGAGGACCACAAAATCAAGGTCGAAGAGAGGAGGAAGAGTCAACCTTTAAATTTCCTATTCAAGAACCAGGAGAAAATTATGATGAGGAAATAAAAATGAAAAACATACCTCCATCTGTGCTACCAAACTTTTATGGCATGGCTTCAGAAGATCCTGATTCATTCTTGTTTGAATTTGACATAGTATGCCGCACATATGGTTACACAGATGATGCCCATAGGCTTAGACTCTTCCCAGCAACATTAAAAACATCAGCATTAAGATGGTTCATGGGACTTGGTGAACATGCAATAACTGATTGGGATGGCATGAGAAGAATATTCCTAAAGAAATACCAACCTTATTGCAGATCGAAAGATTCTAAAGATGATATCTTTAGGATGAATCAACAAGAGGATGAAAATTTAGAGGAGTATTTGGAACGATTTGTTTACAATTTTCAAAAATCAAAACATAGGACCATGTCTCTTGAAGGGAATTCGAGAGGAATACTTAGATGATCTTAATTTGATGGGCAAAGGTGATATTTCCACTTTACCTTTAGAAGAAATTGCTGATTTATGTGAAAATTATTCAAGGAGCAAAGCCAGAGATGGAAAAAGAGCTCTATCATCTAAAGCCACAAAATTTGCTTCAGCAAGTGTCACAAGGGCTGAAATAGGAAACCTGTTAGAAGAATTCAAAACAAATCTATTAAGTACCTTAGAAACTCAAATTGACACTCTGAAAGCTAAGAAAAGACAAGAAGAGGAAGATCAAATAATGGTTGTCATTTGTCCAAAATGCCGGAAGAAACATGCCTTGAAAGACTGCCCATTAGAAAACATTCAAGTTTGTGCCTTTTGTACTGAAAATCATGATATATTTCATTGCTCTAAAGTCAAGATATTTCTAGAATTGTAATGTGGAAGCAGCTAACACAGATATGGAGAATGTGTATTTCATGGGCGCTAAGAGACCATGGCAACCTAGACCTCCCCCTCCAGGTATGTTTCCAAACCAAAATTTGCAATTTCCTGCACAAGATCAGATGTATGCTCAGAATTCTTGGAATGTGCCCATGCCATGGCAACACCAAAATTACCCACAACAACAATGGAGACCATTTCAGCAATACTCTCAACAATATCAACCATATCCTCAACCATACCAACAGTATTCTCAGCCATATCAACAGTATCATTAGCCACATTCGCAATATCCTCAAACATATCAGCAATATCCTTAGCAACAAGTTGTTTATCAACCCCAAAACACTCAACAAGCATTGCCTGCTCCTCCACCAATAACTCCACCTCACTTACAACTCCCATCTAACCAACAACCTCCTAGACCCACTCAGATTCCTGCTCAGCCTGTACCAAATCCAAATAACATAGCAGAGAGACTAGATTACGATGTACATGAGGGACCATCATATCCCACATTACCTTTACAAAATATCAATTTGAGGTCTGGTAAGGTACTTCAAAAAGAACCTCCAATAGCTGAAAAACAAGAAGAAAACGAAGAAAATGAAAATGAAACTCCAACTCAAAGGAAACAAAATGATGACATCAAAAATAAACAAATGCAACTGTTGCATCCACCACCTTTTCCAGAACGATTGGTCCAAGCAAAACTTCCCATGTCTATACCACAGTTTGATGTTTTAGATGAGCTAAAGAATGTCTATATAAAAATTCCACTATTGCAAGCCATAAAAGACATTCCCATATATACTAAAGCAATCAAAGAACTGTGCCTCAAGAAGCCTACTAGGAAAAGAATTGATCCACAAACTATTCATGTTATTGGACATTTAGCTGGTCTTATGACAAACACCATTTCAATGGAAAAGTATGTTGATCTTGGTATTCCCAGAGTCACTACAATCTTTAACAACATACATATTCGAAACACCTTAATTGACCTTGGGGCCGTAATAAATGTGATGACTCTTGAAACAATGAAAACACTGCAACTCACAAACTTGCAGCACACAACAATTGTTCTAGAACTAGTTGATAGGTCTAAAGTGATTCCTGAAGGGATTTTGGAGGACATAATTGTTTCATTGGACTCTTGGGAGTATCCAGTGGACTTTTTAGTTCTTCAGCCAAAATCTAATTTAGGAGGACACCCCATCATCCTTGGTAGACCATGGTTAGCAACTGCTGATGCATTCATAGGATGTAGATCAGGTAATATGATTATCTCACGAGGAACTAAAAGGAAACAACTCACTCTTTACCCATCAGCACAATCACCAACAGTAGCACACAATTTATGGCTTGATGATAAATACAATGATAAGGAAGAAGTTCAATCTGTTTTCAGCATCAATCAAATCTATGATTTTCAAGAACATAATAATGATGATTTGGTAGAATTGTTCCTTTCTCAACCTGATATTTCTGAAGAATTAAGAAATGACCAATACCATGTTGCAGATGAACTTTTGGCACAGAATTTTCAGGAAACATGTACCATTCATTCTTTGCAAACAACATTTCAGAACATTTTTCCCATTCAATCTATCACAAACACACAGAGAAAGACCATAGAGATTAGTCCAGGAAAAACTTTGAATATTAGCACTCACCTAGACTCATCTCAGGAGGAAAAATTGATCCAATTATTGAGAAAATACTAGAAAGAATTTGCTTGGGACTACACCGATATGCACGGAATTCACCCTGAAACATGCACTCACCATATTTATACCGATAGTAATATCAAAACAGTGAGGCAATCGTAGAGAAGAATGAATCCCATGCTTCAGGATATTGTTAGAGATGAATTACAAAAACTACTGAAAGTCAATTTTATTTATCCTATCTCTAACAGTCAGTGGGTATCCCCATTAGTAGTAGTGCCCAAGAAAAATGGCAAGTGGAGGATTTGTGTTGATTACAGACAATTGAACAAAGCAACCCTCAAAGATTATTTCCCACTACCATTTATTGACCAAGTGCTAGACACATTAGCTGGGAAATCATCATTCTCTTTTCTTGATGGTTTCAGTGGCTATAATCAGATCAGGTTAGCCATAGAGGACCAGGACAAAACCACTTTTACTTGTCCCTGGGGCACTTATGCCTATAATGTTTTACCATTTGGACTTTGCAATGCTCCAGCTACATTTCAGAGAGCTGTATTAGCTATTTTTGCTACTTTAGTTCATGACTGTGTTGAAGTTTACATGGATGATTTTTCAGTGTATGGTAATTCATTTGAGCATACATTAGAAAATCTTGAAAAAGTTTTGAAGAGATGTATTGAAGCTAATCTGTCCCTGAGAAATGAAAAGTGTTTTATGATGTTAAATGAAGGGATAGTATTAGGTCACTATATTTCTTCTCAAGGCATTAAAGTTGATCCATCAAAAATCCAGATCATTGTCAATTTTCCAATTTCGAAGACTCAAAAAGAGGTAAGAAGTTTTCTTGGGTATGCAAGCTATTACAGAAGGTTTATTGAACATTTTAGTAAAATAGCTTCACCTCTGTTTAAGCTTCTAGCAAAAGATACAACTTTCAACTGGAATGAGAATTGTCAGAAAGCTTTTGAAGCACTCAAAGAAAAGTTATCAACCACACCAGTCTTAAAAGGACCTAACTGGACCCTACCATTTCACATCTTTACAGATGCATCTGATACTGTAGTAGGTGCCTCATTAGGCCAAAAAGAAGAGTCCTTCAATTATGCCATCTATTTCATCAGTAAAAATCTAACACCTGCAGAATTAAACTACATAGTCACTGAAAAAGAAATGCTTGCAATCATACATGCTGTGAATAAATTCCGACATTATATAACTAGTTATGAGGTTTTTGTACATACTGACCACTCTGCCATTAAGTATTTAATGAATAAACCAATCACTAATGGCAGAGTTACCAGATGGCTGTTATTATTACAGGAATTTAATATTACAGTGTTAGATAGACCAGGTAAGGAGAATCAGGTGGCAAATTTTCTTTCTAGACTGCAAAATTCAAGTGAGGTTGTTCTGGTTGAAGATTCTTTTCCAAATGAAAATTTATTTGCAATTTCAATAGTGAATCCTTGGTATGCTGACTTAGCCAACTATTTGTCAACAGGAAAAACACCTCCATATTTTACTCCAAAGGAAAAGAAGAGGTTGATCAAACAAAGTGCTAGATATTCATGGGTTAATGGAGATTTATTTTACACCGGTTATGATATGATTATTAGACGATGTGTAAGAAATGATGAAATAATTGATATTTTAAAATCTTGCCATGATGAACCGTGTGGTGGGCATTTTGCAGCCAAAAGAACAACATTCAAGATTCTTAGTCTTGGATACCATTGGCCATCTATTTTTAAGGATTCCAAGAACTATGTGAAAAGTTGTGATAGCTGTCAAAGAATGGGCAAACCAACAGCTACAGATGAAATGCCAGTTCAGCCTCAAGTACATTTAGAGCCATTTGAAAAATGGGCTCTAGATTTTATAGGACCCATCAATCCAACTTCAAAAGGTAAAAAGTACATCCTAGTATGTACTGATTACATGACAAAATGGGCTGAAGCCAAAGCACTAGTCCGGGCAACTGAACAAACAGTGGTAAAATTCCTTTTTGAAGAAATTTTTGTAAGGTATGGAGTACCAAGGGAGATAGTGACGGATCAAGGTACTCAGTTTACCTCAAAGCTGGTCAAAGACATCACAGAAAAATATAAAATCAAGCACAGGAAAAGTACACCTTACCATCCACAGGCCAATGGCCAGGTGGAATCTACCAATAAAACATTGGAAAGAATTATCACTAAGACAGTAGCAATGAATAGAAAGAATTGGGAAGAGAAGCTCAAAGATGCACTCTGGGCTTACAGAATCACGTGGAAAAACACTACAAGATTTACACCATATCAGTTGGTGTATGGAAAAGAGGTACTGCTTCCTATTGAATTTCAAATACATACTTATAAGATGGCTGCAGATTTAGGAATTGATCTGAATGAAGCAAAAAAAGAGAGAATTCGTCAATTGAACCAGTTAGATGAAATGAGGCAAAAAGCAGAAGAGACAACAATCCTAATGCAGAAACAAAGGAAGCAGTGGCATGATGCACACATTAAAAAGAAATAGTTCAAAGAAGGAGACTGGGCTTTACTCTTTGACTCTAAATTCAGAGATCATAAAGCCAAATTTACCACACATTGGATGGGCCCATATGAAATAGTTCAAGTATATGAAAATGGATCAATCAAGCTTACTATCATTGATGGAGAAGGCAACACCTTTATTGGCAATGGTCATTGGATTGAAACTCTATCATAAGCCCATCAGCAAGGAGAATTTTATTCACACTGTATCTCAGCAAAGGGAGGTTGAGATATTGCAGCCTTCAGTTGTGATATCTCTACCTTAGTTCATTCAATTTCATTTAAAAAAAAAACCACAAAAACAAAAACATAAAACAATAATAATGGTTTAGATGTGAAAACTAGCCTCTGGCACACTCTAAACCCGAATTCTTACTAGAAAACCAATCATTTCGCTGGTAAGAATCCCTTGCTCTACTTGTTTACTATTTTTCATCCATTCAATAATGACTTGAGGACAAGTCAAAGCTTTAGTGGGGGAGAAGAATCAGCAAGAATCAACATTTTGTTTTCCCTATCTCATCTCCTCATTTTTATATCTTCAAGGAATTTGTTTCAGTAATTTAGTATTTCAATAAAAGAGCTATTTTTGTTCTAATTAGAGGGACCTGTTCAAGCAATATGCAGTGGGACCTGTTCAGAAGACTATGTCAACATTGAAGAAACAGTGAGGGACCTGTTCAAGCAATGAGATATGCAGTGGGACCTGTTCAGAAGACTATGTCAACATTATCAATATCAGAGGGACCTGTTAAAGACTGCATTCAAGATACATCAGGCTACTTCAACAAAGTTTTCAAAGGTTGCTTATCATCAAAATTATAATCAAGGCTACATCAACACCAAGGATAAAAGAAGCTTCACAAACATGGTTCTTCAGAGTTCTTCAAAGTTCTTCAGATTTTAAAGGGACCTGTTATATTCAATTTCATTTCAAAGGGACCTGTTTTGGACAGTGAAGACCAGTCATATTTGGACAGTGAAGATCAGTCCTACCTGTGCACGCCAAATCAGCCATTGTCAACCAACAAGTGTAATGTATTGGTGAAATTTTTATTTTTAACATTTAAAATTCTTGAATTATTTTAGTGTTAAAAATGATGATTATGATTGCTTGTTATCAATTTCAAAAACCCCTATACCCATCACCCTTGTAACATTCCTAACTACTCAACTCTGCTATCACTCTGCTATCATTTCCCATCACACTTTAGCCTATTGCCATATTCCTACTACGATTTTCAAACCTTTTCCTACACCACTCTTCAAACCTTGTCATCAACTCATCATTTTTAAATCGGCCATCAAACCTTGTCATCGATCCATCATTTTTCAATCGGCCAAGTACCAACACGTAGTGGATAAGTCGTTCCATTGGAAAGACAAGTGTTAAATGATTTCGTTCATTTTGAATGTGGGAGTTATAAAACAGTCTTTTGACCCAAGTCGGCTCATGAAACATATATCCGTTATCATCACTACAACACTCTTTATATGTATATGGTGTTCTCATGATTGTACCTATGCAAATCAGTACCGCTCCTCTGTCTTTATGATGTGAATGCACCTTCAACTCTGCATTATCATTATAGCAATTGGGTGAAGGTCGGCTGTTAAGTTTTCACTTTATAAAACTCTCAGCTCATAAAGTGCGTTACCATGTGAGTGTTCAAACTCTGAGTTTTCAAAGAGGGCCGAGACAGTAGGCGCTACAAAGGGAGAGCATAGAAAACAGGCTTACCACGAGTTTCTACCGCCGCCCAAGCAATTAAAGAAGGAAACCCTGAGAATCGAGGGCGTTACCAGGTCGGCTAAGTGGAACGCAGGAAAAGAGGTAACACATTGAAAAAACCTTGATTGAATTGTTAAGCATAAACAAAAGGGTTAGAACAGAGATTTTTTTTTTAAATGACCAATAGAGCAGAGCCTGAAACATTTGATAGTTCACAATATCATGATGACTGTGTCACGATTTTAAGGGAAAACATTGGTTATCTTTTCTAGAGAAATTCAATGGAAACAATGAAGAAGTGAAAAAGCAGTTTGCATTCACATTCAACGGAGAGAAAACATTAATAGGAAACTTCTCTTTTAGAATTTCAAAGGATACCATAGCACAAACATTGGGAATCAGTCCAGAAGGGGAAAAATATTTCAAAACCAAACAATTTAAGGAAAAATCATGGACTCAATTTATGTCTAGGTCAAGGGTTTCCTCTGTCAACTGGAAAAAGGGTGTTCCCAGAAGTTGGCTAATTCACCCTTGGGACGAAATGGTATACATTATTCAAAAATTTGTTACATGTGAAGGACGTTACAGTATAGTATACCTATATCACATCAAACTTCTGTTGCACTTAAAAGGTCAATGCACCATCAGTTTGCCCTACTTCCTCTTATAGAGTTTGACTAAAATGTCGAAGACCATTCAGAAACGAAAAGGTAATGAAGATAAGAGTTTGTGTCATTTTGGGTTGATCAAAATTCTAATTGAATTTGAGTTGCAGAGGAGAGGAAAAACATGGAAAGAATTTTTAATTTCCAATCAAATTAAAGAAGATGAACAGGAACAGCAGCAAGAACGCACAAAGTTTATGCTTGATATTGATGAAGAAATCCTTGAGCATAAGTCAAGCAATGTTCCTCAACCCAGCAGTGGTGTAAGGACAAGAAGGATGAGGCAAGAAACTGCCGAGAAAATTGAAAAAGATAAAATCTTCACTACTTATAAGCGAAGATCAAGGAGAATAAAAAGGAATCAAACACAAGATGATCAACTAGAGCTGAATGCAGATGCACAAATGGACATTGAAAGCAATACTAATTCCAGCTAGAATAGGAAGCAGAAATGGAAATCGAGAGTAACAAGGAAGAAAGGAAAGAGCCAGTACCTACAAACAAGAAACAGAGAAGGTTAGAGAAACAAATTGAAGAACTAAAAGAGGAATTGATGGAAGCAAACATGTTAGAGAAGGTCATAAAGAAGGAAAATGAAATGTTGAGAGCTCAGAGCAAGAAGACTCAGCAGAAAAATGAGAAACTGAAGGAGCAAATCAAAGAACTTAAGATTGAACAAACTGAAATGTGCAAATGGGCGACAAAATGGTACACTCAGAAAAAAGCTCTCAAAGAAAAATATAAGAATCTGAAACATGAGTTCCAAGTTCAAAAGAATGCCCAAGTTCAGAAGAGTATAGATGTCTTGCTACAAGCGGCAGAGGCACAAGCAGGAATAGAATATAAAGGGAGCACATCAGGATTAGCATGAGGACATGCTAAATCATTGAGTTTGGGGGAGATGTTGGTACTATTTTAGTGCCATTCTTTTCTTCTAAAAATCCATCATTTATCTAACATTTTCTCCCATAAACCCCTCATGGTCCATTGAAATTGATTAATAAAGCATTATAATTGTTATTTTACATTAAATTTAATTTATGGATTTTTATGTTAAAAATCGGAAATTTTCAACAAAATTACGGGATGTCATGACTTCCTGTAATTGGTTTATGTTGTGACACGTGGTATGGTAGGAAAATCAAAACAGAGGATAGGGACGTGATCACAGATGTACATACATGGTGAAAGATCTATTCAGCATCACATCTGGAGCTCTTGGATACATGGTCAATGCTGGTCAAACCCAACCTTTTTGGTCATAAAAGCAGCAAAAAGCCAAAGTTACCTAAACTTATTTCGTTTTGTTTTAGAAATATGTTAAGATTAGAAAAAAAAAAACAAAAATCGTCTTTTTGACTGTAAAAGCATAAACATCTGCGTGATAATGTATGTACATTCGATTGTAAACCTTAAGGAATGTTAGTGAACGAAGGATAATAGATTTGAGTAGGCTTAAGACTGCATATTCCAGAACTCTGTTCTTGCATGTAATTGATTTCCAGACTTTAATCACAGGAAACGTTTCATCATTCTAGTGTTTTATGTGTTAACGGTTTCATCATCTGAAGTTTTCTAAGTGTACCATCAACATGTGGACGGGCCCTACTGTTGTTGGGAAAAGTATCCAATACGGAATGACCCTATCCCACTCTAAGGGTGATAGTACCTCAGCAACAATCAAAGCAAAGCTATTCGAGATTACTTCTTTATGAGATGTAAGAGAGGGGAGAAAGAGATCCACTAACCATTGTCTTCCGCTAATGATTGATCCAATCTTCTCTCTTTGATGCTTGCTCCCAGCTCCTTGCTCTTTCACTGGCCCAGCTACACCAAGATCCTACAAAAGGGCAAGAGAGGGAAACTACAAGAAGCATACATTCATAATTGATTCAAGGATTAGAATAAATCAAATACACAAGTATAGCAATACACCATTGAGACACATGCATATAGAAGAACCTCAAATGCTTTATTAATGGAAGAAGTAAAGTTCAGGAAGTAATACAACCATAAAAGGCCCAATCCATCATCACCTCCCAGCAGAAAGAAATCTCCTCTTCACCTCCTTCAAGCAAATCACCCAATAGTTCTATATTCAAACCAACAGCACTTCCTTACATTCACAAGATTCCAGCCTCCTTAGACCTCATGAGAGAGCTCTATATATAGGAGTTTTGGAGAAAGGATGAGTCAGCTTGTAGCTGGCATGAAGCTGACTAGTGTCCTCTCCCACTTCAGTTATTCTTCAGTTCTTGAGTCCACTTGGAGGTTCTTGAGTCCACTTGGAGGTTCTTGCTTCCACTTGGAGATCTAGACCCTCTTACTCATCACTAGTCAAATTCCCTGATCCAAGTGTCATTTTGGAAGCTTCCTGGGCATTGACACCTTGAGGAATGACTGTGCCACTTGGCCAAACTCGCCCAGCGCAGGTAGCCTTCTTTGCAGTTGACATTCAGCGCAGGTAACAGTGGAGCAGTTGACATTCAGCGCAGATGCTCAGTGGAGCAGCTGACATGATCCAGAATTAGCCTGTTTTTGAGTATTTTCAGGTGGAGAACTGATATTTAGTGTTGTGGTTTGCTGACCTTGTTCCTCTAGGGGTAAGAACAACATGTTTAGGGACTTTGGATCCCTTAGATTATTGACATTTCATGCTTCATGCTGTAAGGCACAAAAATGTCTATAACAGTTGCCCCCTAAAGTATGAGGTCGTTTATCGGGTGAAATGCTTTATCAGGAGGATCCGAAGTTCATTCAATCGCTGAGAGGTGACCTGTAATAGAATAGAATAGAATACATTATTTTTCATTCTGCTTTCATGATCTAGCTGAGGCGGGCATTCCCATGCTCAACTTTATAAATTCATTTTAGTACATAGAACAGACGATCGTCTGATGGTAGACTGATAATTCTCTGCTGAAATTATCATCCTTTGAGTAGGATGATCATCTGCTGCAATGATGTACATGTCAAATGTTTTTATATTTCCTGAATATATATCGCAACCCGGATGGATGGAACTAGATCCGGGGTCTTCAAACTCGTTCGATCTTCACTCTAAGTACAAGTCAATCCATGTGAGAATTGCGCTGAAGTCGAACATGGAAAGACATCGCTTGATTACCGGTCAATAATGTAAACCGTTAACAAGCGCGAGAGGAATCACCAATAATGATAATGACCCTCAAGGTACTGCAGTACAATTCACGTGGTGTGAATAAAGGACTTGGCGTCGAACACCACGCAAAATCTTCTGGTTGAAGGTCATTGATGTATACCTGTCGCCGAAAGTGAGAAACTTGCCATTGAGGCATGCAAGCTTCAAAGTACTGAAGGGGTTGTTCCTAGATCAACTTCTTGGATAATGAGCTGAAGTCGACAAGAAGCGATCCGTCAAAGGAGGGCCTTAATGAATCCCACATCAGTGACACGGAACGGAGCTAATGATTTTAGTGGAGGTGAAAACAATCTGTGAAATATGATTCAGGGTGGCGATCATGGGTGGATGAAGGATAATGTATGGCAGTGGATGGGACACGGTTGACTCTTTCTGAACAATATCTCTTGAACATATAACGACACTGATGCGATGGATCGGTAGCATTACCCCAAATGTGGATGGTTTGGCGAAGACCATGGTGATGAGACCGGCGAATGAAACAACCCAACCCGATGTGATACGGAGGAAAAGTGTCATGTTCAAGAGCGACTTGCTACCATTAAAGCTTTGAGGTTCTCCCAATTTTTCCCCAGTCATTTCTGACCAGTACCTCTTTATTTTTGTCAAGCTTGAGGAGGATAACATATGCTTGTTCCATAACCTGCCCTTCGGGCAAGCCCATCGCTATGTTTTAACGAGCCTAGCGATAGGGAAACTCGTTCTCGTCTAAAGACAAGTTTGTCGCTATTTAATCATTTTAACGAGTCTAACGACAAGGAAAACTCGGTCCTTTTCATTTTTAGAGAGTCTGAAAAGGTACATAAAGTTAACTCCAAAATTCCTTTTTCGTCATCTAATCCCTTAAGTCCGAAAAAGTATAAAACAATACAGAAGGGATGAGTTTTCGATAACTTTAACGAGCCGAATAAAACAAGCGCTCGACCTTTTTGTGTAATAATCCCTCAGGTCCAAAAAGATTAAAATCTAGAGGAGGGATAGCTCTTCCCGTCACTTTAACGAGCTGGAAGGCCAAAACTCGGCAAACTTTTCATATTTTACGAGTCAGATGAAAAGAGCTCAAAGAAGACTCGTCTTTTGAGGAACGAGTGATAAACAGGGATAGCAGCAGATTCCAGGTACAGGTTGGAATTTTCCAATCACGGCAGTGTCACAAGGATGGCTAAGTGAAATCACTCTTCGCAGCTGTTCCTCAAAATAGGTAAACAATCATATGGAGGTGAACGATTGGCCAAATGGAATGGAGGTGGCAGGTGCAAACATGACCAAGGCTTTTTACGGCTAATAAATTTACGATCACAGAGATTATTTACCGGGGTATGTTCATTTTTTAATGAGCTTGAATGCTCAATCTTATGTTTATTTTTTAACGAGCATGAACTATGCGCTAAAACTGCTCGGATCTCACTTTTCTATTTTTTAACGAGCATAAATTCTACGGTAAAACTGCTCGAAATACCAGTCATAAGATAAGAATGTCTCCTGTGAGATAGCTATTTTTTATGGAGCTTTATCCCACGAAGCTATGCTCCTTCTCATCCTTTCTTTATGCAAGTTTGGAAACGGCTAATCCTACGAGTTTAAAGGGTTAGACCTACAGGTTTAAAGGGAGGACCTAAAAATTTAAAAAAATAAATAGTCATCCCTTGCTTGCACTCCAAAAGGTTTGCATGCCCCCAGGTATAAAGTAAAATTTCAAGGCTGCCCCTACTTATCCGTCAAAACATTTGTTTTAAAGGGTGAGGCTTGCCTCTTTCTGGTTACCCAAAGATTGTTTTGTTAACACCATCAAACGAAAACATCTCCTCGGCACTGTCTACCGAAGTAGACAATGGTGAATGACCCTTGTCAAACAAGTAACCTTAACAAAAGAATCCTATTCTAGAACAACCCCTCTTCCATCCACGGACGGGGTACGGACTAGTCATATTCTTTCATGGAAATTTTGCCTTATACCCAAGGTTTCCTCTGCCCGAAGCAGACCAGGATGCATGCCCCCTGGGTTCCAGTCCCATCTTTCCGAATCACTCGCACTCATCGGGAAGGAGGACTGGGGGTGGAGACATTTCTTGAGTGAATAGGCCATTGAGGGTTGGTATGTGACTATTTGCGATGCGTGATCCCGGAAATGAAAGTTGGTCTACGAGCTTGACCATTCTTCCTTCGTGTGGAAAACACATTACTCTAAAGAGTGAGGAGACTATTGCCTCCATGCAATATATATAGTCTCGTCCAAGGAGTAGGTTATAATCCAAGGGTCCTTGAACGACCATCACGTTCATTTGAATGGTCTTCCCTTTCAATGTAACAGGCACATTGGGGAGGATCCCTAATGGTCGACTGGTTCCTTTATCAAAACCCGAGAGATTTCTTATCTCAGGCAAAAGCTCCGGGGAACCCAGTGCTTTCCAAGCAATAGAGGAAAGGATACTCACAGATGCCCCTTCATCAATGATAGTTCCATCCATTACCATTCTATAAATTTGGACTATGATTCTGAATGGTACACTGGCTGGCAACCGGGGTCTGCCTAGTTGGTTCCAATCAAAGGACACAACCAGGTTGCTTGGCGGTGGGACCGAATACACGGCCGGATATGACCCTGACGATGTTCCTTCCTGCAATAAAGGAATGGGCGCATTGCCCTGATGCTCATCAGAGTCAGTGTTGATGAAAAGAATCTAGATGGTGTCATCCTTATTCTCTTCAGTGAGGGTGTCATTTGAAGATGAATCTTCAGTGACGGTGTCATTTGAGGGTGAAACCTCTGAAGGAAGAACCGGGTCAACTGCCGTTTCGACCTTTGGACTTTCGTCCGGTCTGGATTCAGTAGGTTCATTCTCAATGACTGATGCTTCAGCTGACCACTTGAGTGGGCCAGCTGTATTTTCAACCAACGAAGGACTTGGCACGAGTTTTTTGTATCCAGGAGGAAGTCTCAACGGTGAAACCGGGCGATCTTCCAAAACTCTCTTCGCTTCGTCTAAGAAGGGACAACGGTGGATGGCGTGATCGCCTTCACACAGTCTGCAGGGGAATCTTGCTCCCCCTCTTTGTCTTGATCCTTCACTTTCGCTGGTTGACGGTAAGCATTCAACATGGCTATCAGAGGTTGATGCTCCCGAACTGTGCAAACGAGGGGACCAGTCCCTTAGTATCCGGGGAATACAGGGACAATCTCTATGGAAGTGGTCTCCTCTACATATGACACATGGCGATTTAGGCCCGGTCTGTGCTGTGTGTGGATTTTTGTCAGATGTCTTTTGCTTGCCCCCAGTCGCCTCAGGCTCCTTCTTCTTCTTCTCTCTCTTCTTCTTCTCCTTCTTCTCCATGGGAGCTTGGCTTTTGCCGGCTCTACCTTGCGAAGATGAAGGATTGGAGGAAGAGTTATAGGAAGTTGAAGGCTGGTGGGTAGCTTTAGACTGATCTAACTGTTGACTCGACTGTTCAGGAACCATGGTGTTCTGAACTACATTGGTTGAGAATAGCCAAATAGGCAGGCCAATTGTCAGTCCTGGAAGCGACAATGTGGCCATGTGGGGTGCACCAACTTCTCCCCAAGAGGAGAAAGGACTAGGATTTCCATCATGCGGAATTCTTTGGTTGGGGCGTTCCATGTTCTCAACCTACAGATCAACGCAGGAATAGGAGGTGATTATGTTCCGTTTAAAATAAATTTTATAACGACGCTTTAGACACAACTTGCTTTTTCACTTTTTAAGAGTCGAGAAAAAGCTAAAGATGACTCTAGTCTCCTTCGATGTTTTAACGAGCCCGAAGTGACAAATGCTCGGATGGACTTTTTCAGTTATAGAGTTTGAAAAAGGCCAAAAGAAACTACTATGGAGATCTAGGCAGAGGGTGTGCCAAACTTTTCGCAAAACCACAGAATACGTTTTACGGTACGGGTGGTCGATCTTCGTGAATACTGTGTTCACTGCATTGCGATCAGTAGGGCGGCCGACACAGCTTCCTATGGATAAAGGCTTTGTTCCTATAGGGGTCTCCCAATATATACGCGACGGTACGTGGGAGCACAAGTCCGTATTGATACTTATCGCTTCACCGTGGAGGAATCACCCAACCACTCAACGCTAAGATATCACGTTTAACGACGCCGGAACACGTCTCTAGCTTAGACCTCTATGTGTTTGCGTTATGTTTCAATGCGTTGTTATGTAAATTCAATTTATTTTAAGGTTGATCTTGTTTAGCAGTTTGCCTTTATGGATCACCACTAGATGTATAGTAACACTCCTAAATGCAGTCTAAGATGATAAGCAAGCTTTTCAATCTTTCAACTTTGAAAATCTTAACTACTGAGGGAAAAGAAAGACATCATCTTTTCACACAGATCATAGAGCACACACTAATGCACTTTTCCCTAAATCAACATGCAAACTGTCAAAATGCACATGCACAATGCAGGTATTTCTTTTCTCTTTCTTAATGTTGGTGCAATACAAAAAGAAAGCTGTTGTATAATTTCGAATTCAATTTCAAGTGAAAGCAAACAAGCTTGTCCAAAATCAAAAGACACCTTAAGATTTAATTGTTTCGACACTAGAAATACATAAATTCAAACCATATGACGAAAGCAAAAGCTCAATCAGCTATGAACAGCAAACAAACTAACTCTTAAGATCAAAACGACACTTATCACAGGTCTAGATCTAAGAGGCCACAGCAAGACTAGTTCACTTTCGTTATGGGAAACTGTAAATGATATAAGAAATACACAAAGAACAAACACAGTTTCTTTATACAACCGAGGCGGAATAGTGGCAAGGAAAGTTGGTTTCAGATAGGTACATTGACTGGTAACTGGCTGCAAAAACAAGGGTGAAAACAGGGCAATAAACAGGAGGGAATCCCAGTAGCACTAGGCAAAACTGGTTCAGCGCAGGTAGTACACTGGAAGTTTGACCTTCAGCGTAGGTAGCCCCTTCGGGAACTACGCTGAAATGCAGACTGCCTTCACAGTGCCTGCACTGAAGAGATAAACTTTCGTTTTTCTCAGTTTCCGGGTCACAGATTGCTCAAAAATTCACAGTTTTTGGCCAAATCAGAAGCTATTAGTCAAGTACACACTAAGGGATGAAAAGGAGGATGAAAAGCTATCACTAAGAGCTATTCAGAGTCCTTGTGGATCAGCTCTTCAAATCATAAACTTGCCCAGAAACTGAGCTAGAGTAGCTGCCCTCTACTTTGCATTTGAAAGATCCAAATGCAGTTCGATTCGGTACTCCCTGTGTTTATGAAATGAATAGCAAAAACACAAACAACCAACAAGATACGACCCCCAGTGGAGTCGCCAATTTGTTGTTGGGAAAAGTATCCAATACGGAATGACCCTATCCCACTCTAAGGGCGATAGTACCTCAGCAACAATCAAAGCAAAGCTATTCGAGATTACTTCTTTATGAGATGTAAGAGAGGGGAGAAAGAGATCCACTAACCGTTGTCTTCCGCTAATGATTGATCCAATCTTCTCTCTTTGCTGCTTGCTCCCAGCTCCTTGCTCTTTCACTGGCCCAGCTACACCAAGATCCTGCAAAAGGGCAAGAGAGGGAAACTACAAGAAGCATACATTCATAATTGATTCAAGGATTAGAATAAATCAAATACACAAGTATAGCAATACACCATTGAGACACATGCATATAGAAGAACCTCAAATGCTTTATTAATGGAAGAAGTAAAGTTCAGGAAGTAATACAACCATAAAAGGCCCAATCCAGCATCACCTCCCAGCAGAAAGAAATCTCCTCTTCACCTCCTTCAAGAAAATCACCCAATAGTTCTATATTCAAACCAACAACACTTCCTTACATTCACAAGATTCCAGCCTCCTTAGACCTCATGAGAGAGCTCTATATATAGGAGTTTTGGAGAAAGGATGAGTCATCTTGTAGCTGGCATGAAGCTGACTAGTGTCCTCTCCCACTTCAGTTATTCTTCAGTTCTTGAGTCCACTTGGAGGTTCTTGCTTCCACTTGGAGATCTAGACCCTCTTACTCATCACTAGTCGAATTCCCTGATCCAAGTGTCATTTTGGAAGCTTCCTGGGCATTGACACCTTGAGGAACGACTGTGCCACTTGGCCAAACTCGCCCAGCGCAGGTAGCCTTCTTTGCAGTTGACATTCAGCGCAGGTACACAGTGGAGCAGTTGACATTCAGCGCAGATGCTCAGTGGAGCAGCTGACATGATCCAGAATTAGCCTGTTTTTGAGTATTTTCAGGTGGAGAACTGATATTTAGTGCTGTGGTTTGCTGACCTTGTTCCTCTAGGGGTAAGAACAACATGTTTAGGGACTTTGGATCCCTTAGATTATTGACATTTCATGCTTCATGCTGTAAGGCACAAAAATGTCTATAACACCTACGTGGGGACTGGTATACTTTCATTTCATTTTCATAGCATTTAGACTTCAGACCTGAATAGCGTTTGATGCCATTTCTATGCTTTTGAATTAATTAATTCGATTAGAAGTTCTTGCGAGTGTTATTGTATGATTCATGGTGATAGCTTGAAAATTCAATTGCTAAATTATTGAACAAGATCTTGTAAAAGGTTTAATTGAACAGTGAATTTCAAAGTATCTCTATGGACTCTGTTTTCATGAGTTTGAGTTTTAGTATGCTTAAAAGAGTTTTTGGTTTTCATGAATGCTTAGTGTGTTAGCTGGAAAGAGTTTTTGTGAACTATATCCTTGTAAGAGGATTGAAGACTCAGACTAGTAACACTCTGCTTTAGAACAACTAATTAAATTAGAGGATATAGGTGTTAAATTTGTGAAAGAAAACATATTCCAATCTCTTGTAAAAGAGTGTTGTAGCCTGTCACAGTAGACACTTATCTAGGTAGATGAGATCCTTTTAGGTCTATAAATTTTAGACACGTGCCTCTAAGTTTACTTACCTTGGTTGACATTAAATTTAGTCTAATCTAGACCCCTGGATTGGTCACTACAGGGCATTCTCTTGGTTGTTGTTAAAATTTTAAATCTAGTAAAACGATAACCCAAAAACACAAAGTACTGCGGCAAGCCAGGATTGAACAAGCGACCTTCGAATCTTCATTCTTCACCCCTTAATCCGAATATCCTTATTGCAATGAGGGAAATCCCTGATATTTTAAATTTTGGTGTGAAAATTTCAATCGAGCGAATTTTTTTATAATCCATCTCCATCACAAAAATATATTAAATAAGTATAACGAAATGAAATGAAATGATATTTTAACATCCATTAGACTAAAAATAGTCCATGGGATCACTAGTTCAAGATGGTCTATGGGACCATTAGTTCAAGATAGTCTATGGGACCATTAGTTCCCGGCTTTTTTCCTTTTGCAATTTAATCATTTTCTTATTCAAATTGAGGATGAGTTGACCCAACCTTCAAACGATCCCCTCGCTAAAAAGGAAATGCCAAGAAACCGATGCTAACATATTCCCATAACTTTATCTGATGTCTTTGAAGGCATCACATTCCAAAATAAAATGTTCTTCTGATTCTACTGCCCCAAACGTGCAAAATGTACACACCCATTCTTGCTAAGCTTCTTTAGGCTTTTTCCATTGTTCCGTTTCACATTTTGAGTGTTACTTGGTCCCATAGTCTAGTGGTAAGGACATTGGACCCTGAATTTGGTATTTGGAGGTCAAATCTCAATGGTACCTAGGTTATATTTTCAATGGTAATTAATGTAATGTCTGTTGGAAAGGAAGAGGAGGCAAAACAAATATTGACACACAAAACACACAAGTTTTCGATTTTCTATTGATCAAACAAAACTTGATTATTACAATGATCTCGGTGAAGGGTATTTAACCTTTTCCAACTAATGACTCGCCTAAAATAACTGGACATGAAACCACACACTAAATTTGACTATGACTTAACTTGACTTGACTCAACGCTCATTTAACTGACTCTCTAATTTTAGATAAATCTCCATGCGAGAGTTAATTAGCTCCCCCTTAATTACGACCACTAAACTAAGACATGACTCATGACAACTCAAACATTCCTACTGGTCTATGTCTCAGCTAGCTTTACAACATCAAAATTCCTTCTATGAAACTCAAACACATCTTTTGCTAATGAATTAGTAAATATATCAGCCAATTGATCACTAGATTTACAAGGCTTCAAGCGAACTTATCCATTTCTCACAAGTTCTCTAATAAAGTGATATCTAGTATCAATATGTTTGCTTTTTTTATGAAACACATTATTCTTGGATAGTGCAATCACTGAGGCGTTGTCACAATATATTTTTGTTGATCCTTGTTGTCTATGCTTGAGTCCATCAAAAGATCTTTTTAACCACACTGCTTGACATGTTGCTGCTACATATTTTGCTTTTGCTGATGAAAGTGTCACAATAGGATGCTTCTTAGATGCCCATGAAATCACACTTGAACCAAGATGGAACACATAACCAGAAGTGCTCTTCCTATCATCCAAACTACCCGAAAAATCACTGTCGGTGTATCCAATCAAATCCTTCTTTTTTGTGCTTGCATACATTATGCCACAATCTCTAGTTCCTGCTATGTATCTCAAAATTCTTTTTCCTACTCTCCAATGTGTGTCTTTTGGAGTCTCCATAAATATCGAAATCAAACTCAATCCTTGCATAATATCTTGCAAGGAAAATTCTAAGGATGGAAAATTTTCTTGAAGTTTAAAAACATTGGCGAATCTAACTAATCCCTAATATGAAAACTATAAAATGTTTATCGATACATTTGTAAAATTATTCAAATTTATAATGATTTTATATATAGTCTCTATATAATGTTGGCTATTTTTAAGATAAAATAATTTTATATTCTAAAATTTGGGCGAATCATCTTTTATAAAAATTGGAATTTGGCGAATATTTTTTGTGGAAAAATCATGGAAAATTAGCCCACTGGGCGAACATTAGCCCCTAAAATTTTCCATGATATCTTGTCTTGTAGTCATGAGATACATGAGGCTACTAACCAATCTTTTGAATAGATTTGGATTGACATATGATCCTTCATCATCCTTGCTTAACTTTGTACCTATTGCAACTGGTGTAGGAATAGGTTTGCAATTCTCCATCCTGAATCTTTTCAACAAATATCTAGCATATTTATTTTGACAAATAAAAATTCATTTTTAAGATTGCTCAACTTCTATGCTAAGAAAATATTTCATGAGACCAAGATATGTCATCTCAATTTTTTTCATCATGGTTGCTTTAAATTCATCCAATTCAAAATCAATTGTATAAATCATATCATCAACATATAAGCAAACAATGAAAATATGTCCATGCTCATTTACCTTTGTGTACAAGATAGGCTCAAGGTTGCTTCTGCAAAATCCATTCTTGATCATGTAGCTCTCAATTCTGCTATACGAAGCTCCAGGCGCTTGCTTGAATACATATAGTGCTTTTTCAACCTGCAAACTTTATCTTCTTTACCTTCAACATCATATCCTGGAGGCTGCTACACATAAATTTATTCTTCTAGAATTACATTCAAGAAGGCTGATTTCACATCCATCTGATATACTTTTCACTTGTTCTGAGATATTGTGGCTAGAACTTCTCTTACAATATCCAATCTGGATACTACCGCAAATGTTTCTCCAAAGTCTATTCTTGGTTGTTGTGAGAATCCTTTTGCTACAAGTCGTGCTTTAAATCTATCAATTTCACCTTTCTCATTCAACTTTGTCTTGTACATCCATTTCACACCATTGAGATTTTTTTCCTTTGGAAAATCAACCAAATCTCATGTATCATTCTTTTCAACAGCTTCAATTTCTTCATCCATGGCTTGCATCCAATTTTCATCTTTGATTGCTTCTTCAAACAAAGAAGGTTGGAATGAAAACAATGCATAATTTGAACTAACATCCAAATCATCATAAATATCTTTCATACTTCTCATCTTTCTCTTACCATTGCATGATTCATCACTTGATTGATTTCTAGGAGAATCTTGATCTGTTGATCTACTTGAATATCCATGCTGCTAAGAAAATCTTGGTGTCATTGTTGGTGTGTCTTTGTTTGGTGTCTTCATCTGTGATTATTTCTGCCCCTTTTCTGCTACATCATCTTCTTCCATCAGTGGCACTTGTGCATCAACTGTTTTGTCTATATTACCATTCCACGACTCTTGTTCTTTGAACACAACATCTCTTCTAATTATGGTCTTCTTGGTGACAAGGTTATACAATTTGTAAGATTTTGATTGCTCACTATAACCAAGAAATATGCATTTTTCACTTTGATCATCCAATTTGCCTCTTATCTCTTTAGGCAAATGCGCATAAGCTACACATTCAAACACTTTGAGATGAGATACGCTGCAAGACATACATGACCATGCATCTTCTAGTACTCTGTTCATCACACTCTTTGTAGGAGATCTGTTTATCACATAAACAACACATGCAACTGCTTCTGTCCAATACTCACTAGACAAATTTCTTCCTTTCAACATGCTCCTTTACATATTCATAATGGTTATGTTCTTTCTCTCTGCTACACCGTTCTGATGCGGTGTGTACTTAGTTGTAAATTTTCTTCTAACTCCATGTTTGTTGTAATCATGGAATGTCTTTGAATCATATTCTCCACTATGATTTGACCTCAATACCTTGATCTGTCAATCACTTTGGTTCTCTGCTAAGGTTTTGAATTCCTTGAAATTTGAAAAAAAATCAGACTTAAGCTTCAAGAAGTAAACCCAAGTATTTCTGCTATAGTCATCAATAAAAGTGAGGAAGTAACAACTTCCACTAATTGATTGTGTCTTCATAGGTCCACATAAGTCTGTATGCATGATCAGGTGATCAGTATTTAGCTAAAAAATAAAAGTGCTCAGAATTTCTCAAACACTGAACGATCGCGTCCGTCTCGGTAATATGATCTTAATGCAACTCGTTTCACTCAAAAAGGAGCTCGTATGAGGAAGATATTGCGTTCTGTCCACTTTGCTAAATAGAAGAATTTTTGCAACAAAAAAGATACGACCACTACACAGCTAGTAGTTTGTACTGCTGACATGGAATGTGACTAGGCAGGAAAACGTTGGTCAATGGCCAGTAAGGTTTCACCAAGTGGTGCATTCTGGTTGGTTAGTGGTGTGGTGATTTGGCTCGATTTCTTAATGGTGGAGGATGGACCAATGAAGAGGGGACATGTGCCAAGCCTGGAGGTCGACATGTGTCCCTCCCTAAAGGTAGGGCATCTATCGGTGCATAGTAGAAAATTTATGGGTAGGTCGGCAGAGTCGAACTCGCGACCTCGACCAAACAAACTCCACGACTTACCACTACACCGCCACCATAAGTCTTAACCTGTAACAGTTGCAAGTTGCATACATTATGTTAGCTGTGGTGGGTTGGGGGCAGGAGAGGGCCAGCTCCCTCCCATTTGACCACTACCAAGAACTGGCACCCAATGCAAGCTAGAACCATTAGCTTAAACCGTCGGGTAATCTCGCATGTGAACACCGCCACTAAACCGTCTGCCAACGGTTAAGCATAACCGCGCGCTTAATGCGCTAATCATGATTAACATTAATTAAACCGCACTTATCCATAATTAATTGCGTAGTTAAGTTGGAAGAATTTTTGCCGATCCCCTAAATTCAGCGCTAACTCCATATTTAGCGGAGTTAACTGGAGTTCCTCCAATTTTAGTGGAGAATTCCTAGGAGAAACTGTTTTTGCCATAATGTTTGCAATTGACCAAATGGAGATAAGAAAAAGTCATTCTTAGATGATTTTGATGTTCTGAGCATATTGAAGTAGGTTTCAGGAGTAATAGATCATTGTAAACAACACTTTTTCAATTTTGAGCTAATACAAAGGCCCAAGCCATGGAATTTGGACCAAGGAGATGTAGCCCAAGAGGGGTGAACTCCTTCATCAAAACATTGTGTTAAGTGTTCATTTTGATATTTTGTTGTACATTTGTTTGTTTTTGTTCAGCACTTGATTTACATGCTATTTTGCTCATGAATTTGACATAAAACTTGACAAAATTTACCTTTTCATTCACAAACACCATAAAGGAAACCTATGCACATGAAGAAAATGATATGAAATTGTTTTTAATTGTGAAGTTGAAATTAGCACAAAAAAACTAACATTGAACAACAGATCAAGTTGGTATCAGAGAAAAGGTTATTTGCTTGATTGCTTGATTTTTGTGCAAGTAGGGTTTAGATGGTTGCAAAATTGTGATGCTTACAAGGTTAAATTTGCAAAGAGGAGAAGGGAAACTATTGGTTGCAAATCCTGAGGTCATGCCGAGAAGAAGGAGAGACACAAGGCCACAATATCCACCCAAAGTTCCAATCCCAACTGCACTTGAAGCACCTCAAGTTTTACCTTCAATTGAGATTGAGGAGGTACAAGCAGTACCATAAGTTGAGCTTGAATCCAAAGGCATCATGTCTGGAGCAGGAGAGACCAAAGGTCTTTTAGAAGAGGAAGCATTTAAGAAAGCTTTCTATGACTTAACTAACATGGTTAGAGTCCTCTATGAAGAGAGGAATAATAGAATGGCTGGAGAGAGTTCTAAGTCCCCACATGGAGAGGGAAACTCATGAGATAAAAACGATGAAAAGAAGGATTCAATGGGTAATGGAGGAAAGCCTCCTCCATCTCCACCATCTTCATCATCTTCCTCATATTCTTCATCATCATCATCATCTCAAACAACATCATCTTCCACTTCCACCACAAAAATTGTTCATACTCAGTCAAAAACCCAAAGAGAAAAAACTTCCTTACTCAAATTGAACATTAAGTTTGAACTTCCCATGTACAATGGTGAGGTAAATGCATAAAAGTTAGACAGTTGGATTCGACAATTGGAGGTTTATTGTAGAATTCAGAACCTTCAAGAAGATGACATAAAGATTTAGTTGGCTTCATTGAGGCTAGAAGGAGTAGCATTAGTTTGGTGGGAGGAAAATACTCAAGAGGATATGAAAATTCATGGTAAGATATCCATTTCTTGGTTTGAATTTGTTTCTTGAATTAAAAGATAGTTTTATCCTTTAGCCTATATGCAAAAAGCCATTATGAGTTGGAAAAATTTTAGGCAACTCAAGGGCCAAACAGTTCAAGATTATACCCAAGAATTTAAGAAAAGGGCTTTGTTGTTAGGAGTAAATTTGAATTCCCAAGATACACTGTTAAATATATTGGCGGTTTACATTCCTACTTAAAACATACTATCCTTATGTTCAATCCAAGAAATTTAGATGAGGTATGTGTGAAAGCCACGCACCTTGAAGCAAGAGGAAAGAACATTTAGGAAGAGGGTAGTAAGAAGAAGCCATTCAAGGGTAAAGAGAAAGAGAAGGGTGGAAAATGGAAAGGGAAGAATAAGTCATGTGTAAAGAAAAAAGGGGAGAAAACTATATGCCAACAGTATTCCAAAGTGGGGCATGATTAAATGCATTGTTGGAAATTACATCCCGAACTAAGGCCTAAGAAACCAAACAATAAGGGAAAACAAAGGACGACCATTACCACACAACATGATCTTGGATCTGGTTCTGGTGATGAGACCAAGATTTCAGCCATGGTCACAAAAGAAAAAGAAGCTATTGCAAGCACTAGTTCCTCACATAGTCACAACAACACTCCAAATGAAGAATCAAGGATAGAGTTGTTCCATGTAAGGGTAATTTCAAATCATACAAAGATTGATGCATTATTTGATAGCGGGTCACAATCAAACTTAATTTCAGAAGACTTGGTCAAAAATCTTAACCTTGAAACTGTAACTCATCATAATCCATATACCTTGGGTTGGGTAGTCGATAATGAAAATTTACAGGTTAAAAGGAAATGCTTATTTAGGTTTTCCATTATTGAAAATTTCAATGATGAAGTTGAGTTAGATGTAGTTCCACTTGACATCTCAGGAATCATATTGGGAAGGCCATATTTGTATGATAGGAAAGCGTTATTTTATCGTTGTGAGAACAAATACCAATTGCTAAAGAATGGAGTGGAGTATATTGTGAGAGCCCATCCAAAAATGTTAAACATTTATTTGGTTAATGCAAGGGCATATGAAGAGACTAGTAAATGCAAGTAAACATTTTGTGCTTCTCATTATCAAGAAAAAGAATGATATTGATTGTGAATCTTTTGAAGGTTGTGATGATAAGTTAAAATTTGATTGGATTGATGTGGTAAGAAAGCATGGCGAGACGTTTCAGGAACCAAAGGGGTTACCTCCCAAGAGGGGAATTCAGCATGAGATACAGCTGTAGCAGGATGTTCCACTTCCAAACATTGGCATGCATCACATGTCGATCATGGAGAGCATGGAAATCAAGAAGAAAATTCAAGAATTTTTGAACAAAGGTATCATACGCCCATCTACTTTGCCATGTGGTTCACCCATTGTTTTGGTGCCAAAGAAGGATGAGACTTGGCGCATGTGTTTGGATTTCCGTGCACTGAATAAAATAACGGTAAAGAATCGTTATCCACTCCCAAGAATTGATTATTTGCTTGATCAATTGAGGTATTCAAAGTATTTCACTAAGTTAGACTTACGAAGTGGTTATCATCAATTTAGAATGGTTGAAGAGGACATTTGGAAAACCACATTTTAAACTAAACAAGGATTGTTTGGGTGGCTTGTTATGCCTCTCGGTCTTACAAATGCTCCAGCTACTTTCATGAGAGCTATGAATGATGTATTGAGACAATTTCTAGATGACTTTGTCATTGTTTACTTAGATGATATTCTCGTATTCAGCAAATCTAGAGATGAACATGTCATGCATGTGAACAAAGTACTTGATGTCTTGAGAAAAGAACAATTGTTTTTAAAGATGTCAAAGTGTGAATTTGGCAAGACTTCTTTAGTGTATTTGGGACACATTGTTGGAGGAGGTGAGTTGAAGATAGACCCCTCTAAGGTTGAGGTCATTGTGAATTGGCCCAAGCTCAACATAGTTACAAAGATAAGAAGCTTTCTAGGGGCAACACAATATTGGAGGAAATTTATTGCTAATTTTTCTTCCATTGCAACACCACTACATGCATTGACTAGTGTCAAGGAAGTCTTCCATTGGGGAGATGTACAACATAAAGCATTTGATTGTTTAAAAAAAAATATTAATTCAGCACTGGTATGGGATCTTACGGATCTTAGACAGCCATTTGAAATTCAAAAGGATGCTAGTGATTACATCATGGGAGCAGTTCTTATGCAGCATGGTAAGCCCATTTCATTTCATTCTGAAATTTTTAATGGTGTTGTGACTAACTATCCCACTTATGACAAAGAACTTTATGCATTGGTACAAAGTGTTAAAAAATGGAAACACTACTTGATGGGGAAGGAGACCATTATCCATACCGACCATCAACCATTGCAGTACTTACAGCCACAATCAAAGTTGCAGTAATCATGAAACTTCAGATAGATGGGTTTTCTACAATAGTTTCATTTGGTTATCAAATACAAAAAGGGAATCTACAATAAGGTAGATGATATGTTTTTTAGGCCTATTGTAAATTTATCTATTATACTCAAGCACAATTATGTTTTACATGAAAGTTACATTGAGAAACATGCATATGATAACGACTTTCAAGATGTGTACGCAAGATTGAGGCAAGGAAACCAAATTGAAGAGTTAGATCACCATGTACATAACAGTTTTTTGTATCACTTGGGCAACTTATGTATTCGACAGGGAGAAAGAAACAATATCATAAGGGAGGCGCACACTTCACTGATTGTTGGACACTTTGATGTAAACAAGAGAGTAGCGAATCTCCAAAGGTATTGTTATTGGCCACGCATGTTTGATAATATATTTCGTTTCATTAGAGGATGTTCTTTGTGTGCAATAAGTAATCCTAGCAATAGGAAACTAGGATTGTACACTCCACTTTTGGTACCTTCACGTCCATGGGAGAGTATCTCAATGGATTTTGTAGGAGGCCTTCCATTGCCAAGGAAAGGTCATGATTACTAGTATGTAGTTGTAAATAGGTTCAACAAGATGTGTATTCTAACACCATGTAAAAAGAAAATTAGAGCTGAACAAACAACTCATCTTTTCTTTCAAAACATTTGGGTTCATTTTGATCTTCCTACTTCCATTGTAAGTGATCGAGATTCTCAATTTGTTGGGAATTTTTGGTCAAATTTGTGGGACATGATGGACACTAAGTTGAAGAAGAGTACAAATTTTCATCCAAAAACAGATGGACAAACCGAGGTGGTCAACAGGACAGTCATTCATCTTCTTAGAGGATATTGCAGCAAACATCCCAAGTTTTGGGATTAATAGTTGCATTACATACAACATGCATACAACAGGGCAAAGCATTCTACCACAAACACATCGCCATTTGAGGCATGTTTGGGGTACTTGCCAAGATCTACATTGGACTTCATCTTTGAGAAAGATGTCACCATCGATGGTCATAGCGACATCGATAAGGCAAGGAACTTCATTGAGTAAATTCAGTTGATACATCACATAGTGCAAGAACATCTTGAAAAAAGTCAAAGCAACTATAAGGTAAGGCATGACAAACATCGTGTCGATCATAAATTTCAAGTTGGAGACAAAGTTTGGTTATATACTAGAAAAGAGAGACTATTAATACTAATAAATCTAGGCAATATTAATAATAATAATAATTGAGTAAAATGTTAACATATTTATGTTTAATATATTAATAGATCTAGGGATTATTAATATTAGAATTTATTATTATCCTTAATATAACTAAAATAATAATATTATAAAATTAATTATTATTTCAAAAATTATATTATTATTATTATTATTATTATAATATTTTAATAATAGTATTATTCTTATTATTACCATTATTAATGGTTTGGGTAACTTATTAATATAAATTCATTAGTTAAGCTATCTAATGTAAACTTGAACTTTCTACTTAAATCTAAATTTTAGATCAATAGCTATCTATAATAGATAATTTTAACCCATTAAGTTAATTATGAAAATGACTATCTAATAAATATAAGGAAAAGAAAATGAGAAGAATTTTTGCAAAAAAAAAGGTATAGTCACTGCACAGTTAGCAGTTCGTACTACTGACATGGTAGGTGACTGGGCAAATCAAATTTGGTCAATGGCCAGTAAGGTTTCACCAAGTGGCACATTCTGGTTGGTTAGTGGTGTGGTGATTTGGCTCGATTTCTTATTGGTGGAGGATGGACCAATGAAGAGGGGACATGTGACAAGCCCATAGGCTGCCATGTGTCCCTCCCCAAAGGTCGGGCATCTATCGACACGCAGTAGAAAAATTTATGGGCAAGTTGGCGGAGTCGAATCCGTGACCTTGCCCGAACAAACTCCACAACTTACCACTACACCGCCACCATAAGTCTTAACCTATAACGATTGCAAGTTGTATACATTATGTTAACCGTGGTGGGTTGGGGGGAGGAGAGTGCCAGCCTACGGGCCAACCCCCTCCCATGTGACCACTACCAAGAACCGGCGGCCAGCACAAGCTATACCTGTTAGCTTAAACCGTCAAGTAATCTCGCATGTGAACACCACCACTAAATCGCCAGCCAACGATTAAGCATAATCGTGTGCATAATGCGCTAATCATTATTAACATTAATTAAACTGCACTTATCCATAATTAATTGCGTAGTTAAGTTGGTGGCATTTTTCTTGGTCCCCTAAATTCGTCGCTAACTCCAAATTTAGCGGAGTTAATTGGATTTCCTCTAGTTTTAGTGGAGAATTCCTAGGAGAAACTGTTTTGGTCATAACTTTTGCAATTTTCGACCAAATGAAGATCATAAAAAGTCATTCTTAGATGATTTTGACATTCTGAGCACGTTGAAGTAGGTTTTAGGAGTAGTAGAGCATTTTAAACAACACTTTTTTCCATTTTGAGCTAATAAAGAGGCCCAAGCCATGGAAGTTGGACCAAGGAGATGTAGTCCAGGAGGGGTGAACTCCTTCATCAAAACACTATGTTAATTGTTCATTTTGATGGTTTGATGTACATTTTTTTGTTGTTTTTCAACACTTGATTTACATGCTATTTTGCTCATGAATTTGACATAAAACTTGACAAAATTTACCTGTTCATTCACAAACATCATAAAAGAAACCTATGCACATGAAGAAAATGATAAGAAATTGTTTTTAATTGTGAAGTTGAAATTAGCACAACAAAACTAACATTCAACAACAGATCAATGCACTAGCTCAAGAGGTTGCTTTGCTTTGTATGCAACTCCCTTTGGAAAAATTTCACAGTGTTTCTTTCCCAGGATGAAACACTCATAAGTACTGGCAGGTTCTTTGATGGGAGGTAATCCTCCGACCATTTGTTTATGTTGCAACAATCTTAAACCAAAAAAGTGCAAGTGTCCAAACCGAAAGTGTCATAACTAATAATCATTAGAACATGCAACTATAAAAGAGTTGACCTGATCACTGTAATTCATAATTAGAAGAAAGAGTTTGTTCCTCATCATCTGCACCTTTGCTATCAACTGCTTGCTTGGGGGCTTGTCATATATAACACACTCTTGTCCTTGAAAGATAAATTTGTATCCCTTCTGTGTCAATTGACCAACACTTATCAAATTATGTTTGAGACTAGGGACATAATATACCTCTGAGATTGTCTTCGACTCCCCCTGCTTGGTTAGAATGTTGACCACTCCTTTTCCATCTACATCCACAGTCTTGTCAATTCCCAAATTTACCTCTGTCTTCACAGATTGATCCAAATTTGCAACCAAATTCTTGTTTCCTGTCATGTGGTTACTGCAACCACTATCTAATAGCCACACATTATTAGAAGGTTCATGCATGGTATGGCAAGCTAGGAACATGGAGTTAGTACTCTCTATAGTGACATTAGCTCTTTGGTTCCCTTGATCAGCTATCCTCTTCCTGCAATCACGGGCATAGTGACCAAATTTATTACAATAATAACATCTCACATTTGATTTGTTAACTCTTTGATTATTGTTAAAGCTTCTGCAGTTGCTTCCATCTTCATGTTCATGCTCCTCTTGGACATCTCTCCGACCACCATGTCTTCCACCTCGTCCTCTGCCTCGACCATGGTCTCTTGAAATAGAAACCTGGCTTTTGAAAGCGATTTCTAAAGTGGAATCCTTATTTCTGTCTATCCTTGCCTCATGTCGTAGAAGTGATCCCATCAACTCAACAATTGTTAATGATGCCAAATCCTTGGCTTCTTCTATGGCTTCTACCACAACATCAAATTTGGTAGACAAAGATTCAAAGACCTTCTCAACCACTGTTTGATCTTTAATTTCCTCACCAAATTTTTTTAACTAATTTACGACAGCCATGACACGATTCATGAAAGAATCGATGTCCTCTGTCTTCTTGATATGCAAAGTTTCAAAATCTCTCTTAGTATTCTACAACTTAACAATATTGAATTTATACATACCTTTATAGCTTGTTGCCAAGGTCTCTCATGTTGTCTTTGTTGAAGACGTGATCATAATCTTCTGGAACATTGCTAGGTCCACTCCCTGCTGGATGAGCTGCAATGCTTGTGCATTCTTCTTTTTGTTTTTCTTCCATATTTCCCTTTCTGCATTAGTGAGGGCTAGTTCTTCTTCTTCATTTTTAGGTTTTGAAACCCAAACTAGATATAATCCCAAACATCATGTGCCTGCAACATGGTTGCCATCTTAATGACCCAAACATCATAATCATTTCGTGTAAATAATAGGCACTGGGAGTGGAAATTTGAGAAAACATCTTTCTTCAAAAAATACCCCTTTTAAACTTTACAAAACTCATTTTATTTAAAAAAATCCTTTCAATAAATCTTTAAAAATCCCTTTTAATAAAACTTTAAATTTTTATTTTATATAAAAAAACTTTAAAAAACCTTAATTGATTTTTTTTATATAAAATAAATAAATATATATATATATATATATATATATATAAACACTTTATAATAAACCTTTTTATAAAACCTTATAAGAACTTACGATTCTTTCGACGCAAGACTTATTTTTATTTTTTTTCGTAACTTTATGAAATTTAGGTTATGAAGGAGAGGAGCGTTGATCCAAAATATTAATTATTTCACAATTTTGTTGCATACTAATTATTTGATAATTTTGCAAACTGAAAAAATCACTGATCTTTTTTATTTACTCTTTTTTATAATTTTGTTTATTTATTCTTTTTCTTGAATTTGCTGGCTCTATGGATGTTGGGATCTTTTCTCTGCTGTGATATCAATTTGTTGGAAAGAGAGAGGAGGCAAAACACAAATTAACACCCAAGTTTTGGCTTTCTATTGATCACAAAAAACTTGATTATGACAATGAACCCCGTCAAGAGTATTTAACTATGACTTAACTCCACTTGACTCAACGCTCAATTAACTAACTCCCTAATTTTAGATAAATCTTCATACCTGAGTTAATTAGCTATTTTGACAATGTCTTGTTTTTTTATTTGATCAAATTACATAAAAATAAGTAAAATAAAAATAATGATAAGTTAAATTAGGTATTGAGATATGGTATTCTTTAATTCTACTCTTAATGCATGGTATTTCCTCTAATATAACTTATTTAAAAACATAAATTTTCAATGATATTTTTTTTTGGAGAAAACTAATTAATTGGAGTTTGAATACTCTTAGATTACATAAGATAATAAAAATAACAATAATGATAAATAAAAATAAAAATAATGATATGTTAAATTCAGTATTGATATATGGTATTTTTCAATTGTACTCTTAATCTATGGTATTCCTTCTAATATGACTTATTTAAAGCATAAATTTTCAATAATTTTTCCTTTTTCCACAGAAAAATAACTAGTTAGAGTTTGGACATTATAATTACCATTTCCAATTAAGGTTCTGGCAAGGTTCTATAGTTAAACATTGAAACCAAACAATAATGAGAATCAAAATCATAGTTGTAATAGTGGTTACCCCTTGGTGTTTCATGGTTAATCAAAATATAAAAGGTGAAACAACTTTTGCTGGGTAGAATATATTAGGTGGAGTAAAATATATGTTTTTGCTCAAGCAATCAAATTTCCAAGACATAAGCTTGATAATGTAAATTGTTACCTTCCATAAAGGAAACTACAATGCTTCTCATTTTTTTTTCTGTTAAAATGAAAACTGAAGCTATTGAACTGAATCATAACCATAACATCAACAACTGAACGGAGAGCAGGCAGAAGTGAGGCTCAACCAGATCCAAAGAATTTCTCCATGCAGAAGTTCAACCAGGTATCTTCTTCTGTTCACTTGATTTACACTTAATTTTGTGAAGTTCGTTGGTTTTGGCATCTGGCATTTTTTTGATTAAAAAAAAAGGCTCAAATTTACTATTTATTGGTCACAGAAGTTTTATTTACCAGGAAGCGAGAAGTATAAAAGGCATTTCGAAGTGCTGAAGATCGACCGATTTGAGCCTTCGGAACTCAATATTAGCCAGGGCCCCATTGTTTACACAGATCAGATGGTCAAAAATTTGCAGCAGAGGATAGGGGTTTCCCGTTCTTTGCCGTTCCATTATTATTGACGTTTGAAATGTTAAGGTTGATATTCACGATGTTTCTTATCAATTGGTTGATTCATAAAATTTATATATATATATATAGAGGGGGAGAATTGCAAAGGTTTTATTTAATAGGGAGGGATAAATAAGGCATTTCAGAGTGTTAAGGTTGATTCATAAATTTTATAAATAGAGAGAGAATTGCAGAGGTTTTATTTAATAAGGAGGGATAAGTATAAAAGGAGTTTCAGAGTGTGGAAGATTAACTGGGTGGAGCTTTTGAAGCTCAATATTAGCGAGGACTTCCATTGTTTACATGCAACAAGAGGTCAAGAATTTGTTACAATGATCATCTGTCACACTTTTAGGGTTTCCCTGTTTTATTGACATTTAAAATATTAATGATATTTCAGTGCTTTTTTTTTGCTGTAGCAAGAGCAGAACTTTCTATATCATTAATTCAAAATATGGATACATAATGTACATTAAACCGTCCGATAACAAGAACTTTGGACAAACAGTCCCTTACTAAAAACAAAAACCTCACACCCAACCTCAGGTCTAACCCAACCTACGGGGGCCATCTTATGAGTTTATATCAGTGATCCCCTGCCTCAAAAACCGTGCCAAAGGGTTTGTAAATCCTCCTGACCCCACCAAACCACCCGCTCCTTCCCAACCGTCGATTCGGGTGCCTAGATCCAACGGCCAGGAACCATATCGCTCCCCCCCACACAACCGAACATTAATCTGCGATGAAGGGTGGTAAACAAAACAAGCCTCTGCCACGTGTTGAATACTCAATGGAATCGCGGCCGAAAAAGTAAAACCGCTTACCATGCAATCTTCGCGCGATCACCAAAAAACCACCGTGGCGCGGTATTCCACCCGAACCCGGCAAGGAAGACATTTCCGGTGACTGGAGGAACGAACCTCCCGCCGCTTCCGATCTTACCATGGACCCTGAATCCGAGACTGCCCTGATGAAGCAAAAAGCTCCGTCTTGAATCCATCCAAAAATCAGGGGAACCCAAAGGAGTTACTTCAGGGGAAAAGCGGCCAAACTAAGAGGCAGAGGATGCTCTGGCTGGGGAAACTCCATTCCTGCATGACATCCTCCCTCGATATCGGACCACTTCAATGTCCTCTGCCGCTTGTTCATCGCAGAGTGCCTTTAAACGGTTCTGGGGCATTTCCTGCCACTTCTTCTCCATCCTGCAATCCGCATTGTTCACACCTTGGTTGGCCAGAATGTCCGCAAGCTTATTAGCATTTCGACGCACATGATTGAAACTAACAATACGAAGTCCTTGAAGGTGTACTTGAATTCTTTGATAAACCTGAATTAGTCTCCAATGATTTGAGACTTTCTCCGGTTTAGTGCCACAGCTAATTCTTTTTACAGAGTTGATGGTTATTTCGGAGTCTGCTTCTATAATGACATTTGGGCTGCGATTTTGAATCAGAATCTCTAGGCATTGCTCCAGAGCCATTAATTCCGCCATGTTATTGGTGGCTTTACCTAAATGGCTGTGGAAGATTAAGATGATCTTGCCCTCTTCATTTCTTAAAACTCCTCCAAAACCAGCTATACCCGGATTGCCTTTTGAGGCACCATCAATATTGAATTTCAGATAGTTTTTTAGAGGAGGGTGCCAGAAATCTTTCTCTATATACAGGGCAGTATCCTTTTTTTCAAGCCCTTGGGGAATGATCTCTTGCATTCCCAGAAGCTTGAGAGTTCTCAGTTCCATCTTTGAGAGAGGATTCTTTGGGATATTGCGAACTATGGTGCTGACTGTCTCCTTGATCTGATTCAAAATCAAATCATAAAGCTTCTGAGGGTTAGACTTTTCATTCTTGAAGATTCTTTTATTTCTTTCTTTCCACACATTCCAGATAATGAATCCTGGCGTGAAAGCCCAGGCCAAATTAAGTGATTCATTCTTCGAAAAGATCCTTCTCCATTTATTTAGGGTATTAGTGATACTTCCTCTATCCCTGTCTGTTTGTTGGAAAATGTTGGAAAAATAATCCCATAGCCAGGTGGTGTAAGAGCAGCAGTTGAGAATGTGCTCCATAGTCTCCTCTTGCTCTTCACAAAGCTGGCATCTGGAAGGACCCAAAACACCCCTTTTTCTAATATTGTCCCAAGTCAAGATTTTCTTATGATGAACCAGCCACATGAAAAGCTTGATCTTCATCCATCCTTGGTATTTCCAGAGTTGCTGCCAGGTTTTTCCTGGAACACTGGACTCCAACCCAAGGAGAATACTCTTTGCCTCCTTTAGATTAAAGGTACCTTTGTTGTTGTTACCCCATCTCAATTGATCCTGCCCCTCTGTAACCAAGATCATCCTTTGTTTTAGTAAGCTTCTCAGTGCCTCTGCTTCTATTGTTATGGGGCTATTATCTCTGCAGTCAATGTTTCTCCAGCTTCTCCACTTTCCCTGTATCTGTGAGATTTCCCAGAAATCCTATACTTTGTTTAACCCTTGGGAATTTGTTTCCTGTTTGAGACTTAAAAAGTCCTCTTTTAACAGCACTGGTTCTTGTTGCCATTTGTCCTCCCAAAAGAGTGCTAGATCACCTTCTCTGATTTCCCAGAAACTGTGTTGTTGCACTATGCTTCTATTATCCCAAGCCCTGTTCCAGATGTGAGAACCCTTTATGTTTCCTGACATTCTTATGAGATCCTTTGTGTGCCAAGAGCTGGCATATTTTTCTTTCCAGATCCTTTCCCAATGGGCTTTTGGCTCTTGCACCCATCGCCACCAAAGCTTGGCTCCTAGAACTTTACTAAGAATCTCCTGATCATCTAAGCCTAGACCCCCATGGCTCTTGGGTTTGCAGATTTTGTCCCAGGAAACCAGGGCCCATTTCTTCCTGGTTTCCTCCTTACCCCATAGGAAATCTCTTTGAATATTCCTGAACTACTCTAAGACAACTTTGGGCGCTAGAAGGGCTGATAAGATGAAAACCGGGATGGATTGCAAAACAACCTTTGTCAAAACTAGCCTACCAGCCAAGTTCAAGGCTCTGAAGGTCCATTTTTTAACTTTATCCTGCAACTTATTTAGCACAGGTTCCCAAATACTTTTAAGCATTGGTCTAGCCGTGAGTGGCACTCCCAAATATTTTGAGGGGAGGGAGTATCTTTGGAAGCCAAGGATCCTTGATATATTTCTTTGAATAGCAATGTTAGTATTTAAGAAGAAAATTTTTTATTTTGAAAGATTAACTTCCATACCTGTTGCCATTACAAAAAAATTGAGGATTTGATTGTAGGTGGAAGCTTCTTTGACTGTGGGGATTCCTTGCAACATGGTGTCATCTACAAATTGTTGGTGTGTAAGTGTCTGACCATTCTCAGTTACTTGAAGACCCTTAATTTTGCCCATGTCTTTGGCCTGCTTGATAGACCTCCCAAGTCCTTCCATCATAAGGATGAAGAGAAAGGGAGAGAGCGGATCTCCCTGTCTAAGGCCTCTAGAAGGAATGAAGATCTCAGAGGGAGAGCCGTTGACCAAAATTGAAAAGCTGGAAGTAGTTACTAGAGCCATTACCCATCTAATCCAATTGTGATCGAACCCAAAGGCCGTGAGTACCTTTTTGATGTAAACCCAATTGACCTTGTCATAAGCTTTGGCGATATCCAGTTGCATGATCATCCCGACCTGCTTTTTGCTTGTGAGAGAGTGAAGCACCTCATGGGCTTGAATGATGTTGTTCAAAATTTGTTTGCCCTCCACATAACCTGATTGCTCCTCCGACACCAATGAAGGAAGGAGAGGTTTGAGTCTGTTAGCCACTACTTTGGATGTTATCTTGTATACTACATTGCATAAAGCTATGGGTCTATACTTATCTGTTGTTTGAGCTGAGTCCTGTTTGGGTATCAGGGAGATGAAGGAGGTATTGAAAGCTTTTAGGATAGTTTTACTACCCCTTGAATCCTCTACAACATTTAAAATATCCAGTTTGACTATATCCCAACAAGCTTTGAAGAAATCCACATTAAAACCATCTGGGCCTGGTGATCTGAAAATGGAATGTACTTGTTTAAGGGTGCAAGGTATCCATTTCCAATAATTTCAACTGTGAGCTATACACTCCAAATGACCTCTAAAAATGTATAGACTTATTATTTCTTATACAGAGATAGACTGTAGGGGCATTCACCGGACATGTCACCTCTAAAAAGAGGATGAGTTCCAGAGGCTACCTGGCCCTTTACAGGCTCTGCCTAAAGAAATAAAAAAGTAATCACTTAGAAGTCTTTGACATACACATGCTTGAAGTTTAAGGTCCTTGCGGAATAAGACAAATAACTTTCTGTAGCTGAACAGGTGTTTATGTGGGTATGTAAGTTATGTATATTTGCTGTTTAAAACTTTATTTCAGTTTTGTTTACCATATTATCTTCAGCAAATAAAGACATCAAAATGATAAAGCAGTTCACCCCCTCCTGGGCTACATCTGCTGGACCAAGCCTCTCCAACTAGGCTTGTCCTCTTGTATTAAAATTGCTACAAAGGCTAATACAAGAATATGGGTGTCTCAAAGGACAGATCTGACTGTAAATACAGAATCAGAAGATAGGAATTAGCTAAACATGCTCTTTCCCAACACTAAACAGTGAAAATTGTACCTTCATACAGTACTTTCCCCAATTGGCCCTGATGGCTCTTTACACTTGAATGGAGAATTTCGAGGTGAAGATGACCTCAATTGGTTCTGAAACCTCTGCCATTAGACTCAGAAGGTCGAAAATAGCAGACATAGGCTTTTGAATCACCAAAAACTGATGAACATAGCCCCCAAACAGCTCCAACACTGAAATGGCCCTGGTGGCCCTGAAAGCTTCCCTGAAGCTAAACAGTGAGAAGAATGCCTCAGAAGGAAAAACGAGCTGTAGAAATGGATTCAGAAGGCTGGAAAACTTCAGGAATGACCTTCGTTCCACTTCCAATGGCTGCACAATTCCCAATGCAGCTCCCAAACTGATTTGGCCCTAGTGGCTCCTGGAACTTCCACGAAGCAAAAACACCTGCAAATGACCTCAAATGGCTGTGAAACCTGTGCCAATGGCTTCAGAAGGTCGAAGAGACCCAAAATCAAAAAAAAATTCGTCCAAAACGGCCTTTCCTAGCCAAAGTTATGGCCATTTAATGTTTCTCCAGTCTGTCCCTAGAAAAACTCCAGCTAACTGTAGTGGAGGTCCAGATAAGTCCGCCAATTATGGCGGGTCCGCCAAACTTGACGGTCCGCCAAGAATCCCGCCAGCCTAACTGCTGCTTAACTGCCCGCCAATTTCGCATGTGACCAGCTGTCTCGGATTTCGCGCTAGTAGTTAGTGCTGGCGGTTGGTGCTTAACCCACGGTTCCTGGGTCACGGTCACGTGTATGGGAGGGGCTGGCCCTATTTGGTTTCCCGCCAAACTTTATTTCCAATTTAAAAAGCATTTGTTCCATTCGTATGACAACTGTTCCTCCCGTGGCCTAACGGTAAGGCTTGGCATTCATGTGGAGTTGGTCGCGGGTTCAAACCACCATTTGCCAACAAATTTTAATATGCGCCCATGCCATTGATGACGTCACCTAGGGGCCACGTGGCGCCCTCCAGGCCTGCCACGTGGCGGCCTGTGATTGGCTGGCCCAAAGGAATATTCCCCGGAATATTCCGTGGAATATTCTTTTTTTAATTTTTTTTGAAAATTCAAAAATTAAGGGTTATTGGGCGATTTTGTTTTTGCCATAACTTTCACATACGGCGACCGTTTTTCGAACCGTTTGCGGCGCCGGAATCAGGAGAACGAGCTCTATCCAGTCGTTCAGGTTCCAATCAGTTCTGAGCACTTTCATTTTTTACCATTTTACGACACTTGGTCCTGAGCTCCTGATCACCTGGTGCTTTGCCATTCTGCATTTCTTTGAGTACCTCACTGACCTCCTCTTCAGTTATTGGTTTGTTTAGGTTAATATTGTCCTCTCTAGACACCAGCATAGGAATATATCTTGTGATTTCCTTTATTGATTTCTCCCTGTCTGGATTGTTTTCTCGAGAAATGTCTCGAAAATGTTGAACAAGCACCGTTTCAATATCCTTATGTGTGTTCTGAGTCTCCCCCTTCTTATCCTTTATCGCCGAGATTCTGTTGAATGCTCTATTGGCCATAGTGGATCTATGGAAAAATCTTGTGTTGCGCTCTCCTTCTTTGAGCCATTGCACTTTGGACTTTTGCCTCCAAAATATTTCCTCTTGTTTGCATAGGTTTTCCCATTCATGGTGAAGTTTGTCAGCCTACTCATTTTTGTCTTTGTTAAAGCCATCTTTGATCAAATCTTGGTTGAGTTCCTGAATTTTGGATTCCACTGATTTTTTGTTCACAAAAATGTTATCAAAATCCTTCTTATTCCATTCTTTGAGTCTAAACTTAATATGCTTTAGTATTTTATGTAGGAGAAACATTTTAGATCCTTGGATCTGCAAGTCCTCAAGCCACCATTTTTTGATATTACTCAAGAAATCTGGGTGGGAGAGCCAAATATTTTCAAATCTGAAGGGTCTATTCCTTGGAGAATCCAAACCCTTGATTTCCAATTGAATCGGCGAATGATCTAAGCCTCCAAAGGGAAGAATTTTTGCTGTAATTTCATTATTTATAAGCATAAGTTCCTCTGAAATCATGAACCTGTCTAACCTAGAGGCCACCTGAGCTTCCCCTCCTCTCTTGTTGTTCCAAGTAAAAAGGCCATTGTCTGAGTCTGAGTCAACCAATTTCAAGTTCTTTGTGAACGATTGAAATGCTAATGAGTCTTTGTTTAGTGCTCTGGTTCCTCCTTTCTTTTCCGAAAGAGATTTGATCATATTAAAATCCCCTCCCATGATCCAAGGAATACTAGTCTATGTATTCCTGAGATCAGTGAGGGATTCTAGCAATCTGAGCTTATCCTCTATTCTTTGAGGACCATAAACATTAGTGACTAGGAAGGTTTCAAAAACCCCTACTGGTTGAATGACTACTGATAAGTAGTTTTTGGATGCTTTTGCATCTAATACTTTGATTTTTTGGGGGTTCCAGAGAGTAAGAATGCCCCAAGCTATCTTTTCTGCTTTAAATTCTAAAAACTCAAATCTATGGAGCCATTTGCTATGGATTAATTTTATTTTTTGGATGGAACACTTCGTTTACTGGATGAAGATCATATCCAACATATCTTGTTTCATTCTAAAACTGAGCATTCTTTGCTTTTTTTTACTACCTAGACCTCTTATATTCCAAGATGTAAACTTCATAATTAAAGATTTGTAAAGGAGTAACTAGTTAGGTCTTTCATAGGACATTGAATTCAAACAGAAATGCATCTGGATCTTCTAAAGTGAGCCCATGAAAGGTGGGAATTTTTTGTAATGGGATGGATTTCTTGGGGGCATTGACAGCTGTGTCAACAATAGGAGACTGTAGTGTAGAGGTCTGGGTTGGTTGTGGATTATTGGCCATTTGGTCAAAAATATGCCAGTATCCTTCTAGGATCTCTGAGGCTAGAGAGTTGTTCCTAGGATGTCTAGAAGAGGCGGGGATGATTCTAACAACACTACCTTGATCTGGGACACTGGGTGTCCTCTTCTCAATCACTACCTCAGGAGATCTCGTTTCTGCTGATTTAATCTCAGATTTACCTATTTCTCCTTCTCCTTCATGGAGGTTGCAATAATTCCCTTCTTATGAGGGACGTGATTGTGAATTTTCAATATCTTGAAAACTCTATTCAGTCCCTTCAGTTTTACTGTGAACCTCAGTGTAAGCTACAGATGGTGATCCTGTGGCCTGAAGGGAGACGATAGGGTGTCTAGAAGCAATGGTTAGAGGCCCTACTGATGGCTGAGACTTAGCTATCCTTATGATTTCATCGATAAAGGTTTATCGTCCAAGGGTCACTAGACCCTTAGACTTTTTAGGTTTGGGATGTGGGATTATATCATTTTTTGGTCTTTTCTTCTTAGTCATTCATGCAAAAATACAAACGTTTATTTCTACCTCAAATTCCTAGCAATTCTACTAGAAAGTGGGCAGGGGAGAAAGCATTTTACTTGCTCCTTACGCAGGTTCTTACCTTTCATTTTTAATACCCAGTTCTCCCTTAGCAGACAAACATCAAACACCTACTTCAACTTCTATGCAATTGTGCTGAAAAGTGGGCGGAGGAGCAAGCACTTTACTTGCTCGTTACGTAAGTTCTTACCTCCCGTTTTTAATACCCAATTCTTTCCTAGTAGTAAATATCAAACATACATCACTCTTTATGAAATGGCAACACTCTCCCCCGCAACGGTGCCAAAATGTTGGTTGCTAATATGTGTCTTTTAAAACTCCTAATTGCCTGACATTAATTATCAACCTGGGTAAGTCTTTTTGTTTCAAGAGTGTACACAATATGTGCAAGCTATAAATCCAGAGAGTGATGTTTTTTAAGTTGAACTATAAAACTTGATACAAGAGTAAATGGATGCATCCATACAACTCAAGCTGCAACTGTTAATGGAAATATTACATCCAAGCATCAAGACTTAGTCTTCAACTGAAATCATAATCAAATATGAGGCAAGCAATTCAATTGAAAATAGCATCAATCGAGAGCATAGTAGCATTAACCAATCTCTTTCAGCTGATTCTATACTAACCACACTCTTATCGTAATCAACCAAAAATCAATGTCTTAACTGATAATTAATTCAACCTACAATGAACATAAATGAAATCAAACAGCAAAGTTGTGAAGTACATGAGGTCAAAAGATCAAAAGATATCAAACTCACAGGAGATCAAAAGATATCAAACATGGTAAACTTAGCACAAAATGGAAGAAAACATCAAACCAATTAGACTTGCGTGAATTAGAAAGATATAACACAAAGGATAGCAGTTTGATCCACTAGAGGTCGGGCCCTAGCCACCAGCGAATACTGCTGAGCTACTTCAGAGAATACGAATGAACAACAACATAGATTATGTATTAACCATTGAATTCAATCCTCATTACAATACAATCGTGTTCTTCAAAAGCACAATTCTGTAAATTAAAATTACAATTTGAGATAAACAGTGATCGATCCCCTTTCTTCCTACAGTTTTCACTTTTATAGTCGAAAGGTAAAAGATAAATGTGATCCCTTAGAATTGGAAGATCTTGAGGGATTCACAACTAAATTCTATCTTCTGACATTCTTCTTATTTAGCGTTGATCCTCCTAATTCATTCTCTAACTTGATCACACCCAACGCGCCTCATTCTCCTTTGTTGGTTTATGTTGTTCCATCTCTAGGGGACAACAACTGTTCCTTTCATTGTTTTTCTGCATAAAAAGGAATAAGAGTTAGTTAGGATGGCTAAATCTTAATCAAGAGTAGTTCATTCATTTCTTATCACAATCCATCAATATGTTAGCGTATCAAGGTATGAAAGAGATAAGAAAAGAGGAAAAAGGCAATGTAATTGATAGTAAATACATACCCATTGCATAACTCAACAATACCAAGCCAAGTCAATTGAGTTGTTTTGATTGGGGATGAGGGGTATATTGATACACAAGCAATATACACTGTCAAAATTTTAGCTTCATCTCTGGTGTTGCTCTGTTTCCAGAAGGACTGGATAGTACCCCGATGGAGTCACTTCAGGAACACAAGCATTGCTTCACTGCTAGCGAGCTTGGATAGTAACCCGGTGGAGTTACTTGTTTAACCTCTCTGCGCAGGAAGCCCTTCTCTTCTTTCGCCTTTATCTTTTTTTTTCATTTCATTTCATTTCCAAAGAACTGTGCATAGGCATTTATTTATTTCATGAGGCGGAAGAGTGATCCCAACTTATTGAGAGCAGAAGAGGTTGTCCCTTTAGAGAAGGATTTTTATATATACCTCTAACTGATTGTTAAGGTTTCCCATCTCTTGACTCTAGTTGACGGAGGTGACAAAGGTTAACCGAATACAAAAAATTGATTAGAGTAGGTGGTACTAGTTAAAAGTGCAAGTGTTGTGATTTCACCAAGACTCACTCTGAAAGGAATGTATTTTCCATTAGGGTATCATCAACTAGAAGAAATGCAATATCTTCATAAAAAGAGGGAATAGACAGATAACCAAGTGTTGATAGTTGTACAAGTCCTCTTGTATTTCACCCTATTAGCCTTAAGAAGCCAAACATGGTTTCATGTGGAAACTAATCCTACGAGTGCACAAGCAAAGAAGCAAAGGAAAGAAGTAAGACAAACCAAAACAGAGTAAGCAAAACAAAATAGAAAAGAAAACACTACTCCTACTCCTAAGCTAAGCAGAGCATGGGCCAACTCATGTGAAGTGATATTTCCAATGCAGCCACTGGCAATGTTTTTGACCCATGTATGTTATGGCATGGTTGGCGAGAAAGATATTCAAGAATACCAACAAACAAGAAAGATAAAGAAATGCAAACCAAAACGTTCGAAGTTTGAATACATCCACAGAAAAGAAGAAATTGAAAGCACATGAAAGGAGCTCTGCAGATGTATCATGGTGTTGTGTCACATTGCGCGTGGATGACAAGCATGTACACACCTTCGAACTAGACAAACGAGAAAACATGAAGAAAGAAGAAAATTTTCATTTCACAACAGTGCTTACCACGTATGACTCCTCCAATGCATGAGAAATAGGATTATGTGATTCTGGTGGAGGATGCGAAAAATGTGAATTGGATTTATTTTCAATGTGAATAGGAGGTTGATGAGGAGACTAGGGAGATTCAACAGATTTCCAATCGGAAGTGGGAATGACCTCAAGGCTATGGTAACTTGACATAATCATAAGATCGAGATGAAGTTCCTCGACAACTTGAGGATTTTCCACTTCATCAAAATATGGATCATCAAAGATTGATGGCTTGGAAATATCAACAGTAGGTGAATCAAAATCGTGATCAAATGAATGAGTAAACAAATCACAATAGCCATGATCTGAAAATTCAATACGGACAATGACATACTTATGATCTGACAAATCATAAAGAGGGGTTGATGAGAAACAAAATTTTCACCCTCTGAGTTTGAAAAAATGAAAGATGAGAGATCGAGTGGATCCAGGAATAAATATTTGTCCTCTCCACAATCATATGATAGACTGAATGATCGGAAGTGGAAACATCCAAAGATATATTTTCACAAGAGGAATCAGAAATGGGAGAACCGTAGAATATGTTAAGATAAAGTGGATGAGGTGCGTACCAAAGGAGGTAATCCTTCACTACAACTTCTTGTTTAGATTCCCACACATACTCATAAAAAATAATAGTGTAGGTTGGTTGTTCAACACCAAATCCATCCATAACTTGATCCTCATGAACATCACATGTGAAGTCCAAAATGGATGAACACAACATACCAAAATCTGGAGGATCAAAGGAACCAGTGGGCGAAGGCTGAGCAGATGAGACCACGTGACAACCATCAGGCTTGCAGTCCAAATATGTGCAAAAATATAGAGCAGGTGGGGTAGGAGGAGATGGTGATAGTTCAATAGGTAGGTTCATAATTTCTCCCACCTCGTCCTACGGAGTTAGATCTGTTTGATGAGAAGGGGATGGAGGGTCACTTGGGATAGCAAACTTGTCTGTCTCAGATTTCGAAGATCTAACACCAAGGTATGTTGGGAGGGGTTCAAAAGTTTCTAACTCATGTGGATTTTGAGAGACGTGGACAAGATAATGAAATATTTGATTTAGAAATTTCTAGTCAACTTCATCTTCTAGAAATTCAAAACAGTAATGACAGAATTATCGTAAAAGTGTGCAATTGATTCATTAGGTGATTTTCACAATTTTAACATTTTGTGATGAAGTGATTTATGGTCATAAAAGATGAAAGAACGACCTAATTCTCTGATGATGTGCTCGAAAGAGTGTATAGAGGTTGCGGGCAATGTGTGACACCATTACTTGACATTCCCTTCGAACATGAAAGTGAATAACCCATAGGTCATGTCGTTTGAGGGGACCTCATTCCTGTCATAGAAACCTAGAAAGGGAACTGCGTGAATTAACAGGTATTTTTTTCTTTCGCCATCAAATTTGAGTTGTGACAAGTCATCTATAACATCCTCCGACACATTGAAATCAGTAGCGTGAGAAAAACATATTGGGTTTGTGATTGTGATATAAGTCATGAATGATGTGTAGAAATTCAAAATAGACTTCAAGGGCTCATATGGTCATCTGGCCCTCCTTCTAGTGCCAAAAATATTGACGGTGTTGGACCTGCCAACATTCAGGGGGATCTCCCCAGTAAGAAGTCCCAACTAGATGTCAAACCATTAGGAGTAGGAGTCCCAGCAGTGAGTGGTAATGTAATGCCTTGACCATGATAGAGCATAGAGAAAAGTATGATGAATTTGGTCGGAAGCAAGTGTGTGACTGTTATAGACATTTTTGTGCCTTACAGCATAGAGCATGAAATGTCAATAATCTGAGGGATCCAAAGTCCCTAAACAAGTTGTTCTTACCCTTAGAGGAACAAGGTCAGCAAACCACAGCACTGCAAAACAGTTCTCCACTGAAAAACACTCAAAAACAGGTCAGTTTTGGATCATTGCAGCTGCTCCACTAGGCATCTGCGCTGCATAGCAGGTACAACAAAGGCTACCTGTGTTGCATAGCAAGTAGAACAAAGGCTACCTGCGTTGGGCGTACTTGGACATGTGGAGGAATCTTTTTCTCAAAGTGCCAGTGCCCAGGAAGCTTCTAAAAAGACACTTGATGATAAGATTCGCCTAATGATGAGTTAAGAGCTTCTAAAACTCCAAGTGGAAGACAGAAACTCCGAGTGAAGAACTGAAGAACAACTGGAGTTGAAGAGGACAACAAGTCACACATCAAGCTGACTTATCTTCACTCCAAAACTCTATATAAGGATCTCATCCCATGGGATCTGGAGGCCGGAATTTAGTGCAAAGAATTGCTGTTGGTTTGCAGTTGAGAGTATTGGGTGATTGCTTGAGGGAGGTGAAGAAGAGATTTCTCTCCGTCGGGAAGGTGATGCTGGATTGGACCTCTCATGGTTGTATCACCGCCTGAACCTTACTTCCATATATTAATAAAGCTTTTGAGGTTCTTCTATTCGCATGTGTTTCAATGATGTTTTGTCTTACTTGCGTATTTGATTTATGCTAATCCTTGAATCAGTTATGCATGCATGCTTCTTGTAGTTTCCTTTTCTTGTCTTATTTGCAGGATCTCGTGTAGCTGGGCCCGTGAAAAGACTTGGAGCTGGGAGCAAGCGGCAATAAAAGGAGATTGGATCGACCATTTGCGCAAGACATCGGTAAGTGGATCTCTTCCTTTTATCTCTTGCATGTCATAAAGAAGAAACTTTAGATAGTTTTGCTTTCAGCTGTTGCTAAGGAACTGTCACCCTTAGAGTGGGTTAGGGTCATTCCGAGTTGGATACTTTCCCCCACAACAGACTGGCGACTCCGCTGGGGAACGTGTCTTGTTGGTAGCTTGTGTTTCTTGCTATTCTTTTCTTAAACAAAAGGGTACCGAATCGAAAACTGCATTCGAGTTCTTCGAATGCAAAGTAGAGGGCAGCTACTCTAGCCCAGTGCTGGGCATGTTTATGATTTGAAGAGCTGATCCACAAGGACGCTTTTTAGCTCTTTTTGATAGTGTTCATCTTCCTTTAATCATCCTCTAGAGTATACTTGACTGATAGCAACTGATTTGGCCAAAAACCGCTCATTTTTGAGCAAACTGTGAGCTGGAATCTGAGAGAGACGAGAGTTGTCTCGTTCAGTGCAGCTGCAACAAAGGCTACCTGCACTGCAACGCAGGTCCCGAAGGGGCTACCTGCGCTGCATCTCAGATTGACAGTGCAGCACCTGCGCTGATCCAGTCTTGCCTTGTGCAGTTGGGATTCTCCACTGTCTGTTGCCCAGTTTTCAGTACTGTTTTTGCAGCCTGTTGTCAACCTGTATACCCAGCTGAAACCACTTCTCTTTGCCTTCATTCCGCCTCAGTTGTGTGAAGAAACCGTGATTGTTCTTATTGTATTTCTTGCTGTCATTCACAGTTTCCCATAGCGAAAGTGAACTAGTCTTGCTATGACCTCTTGAATCTAGACCTGTGAGAAAGTGTCGTTGTGATTCTAAGAGTTAGTTTATTGCTGTTCATAGCTGCTTGAGCATTTGCTTTCGTTATATGGTTCGAATCTCAGTATTTCTTGTGATTGAAACGAGTAAATCTTAAGGTGTTCTTTTGATTATTGGACAATACTTGTTTGTTTTCGCTTGAAATTGAATTCGAAATCGTACAACAGCTTTCTTTTTGTCACACACCAAACATTAAGAAAGAAGAAAAGAAATACTTGCATTGTGCATGTGCATTTTGACAGTTTGCATGTCGATTTAGGAAAAGTGCATCAGTGTGTGCTCTATGATCTGTTTGAAAAGATGATGTCTTTCTTTTCCTTCAGTAGTTAAGGTTTTCATAAGTTGAAAGAATTGAAAAAGCTTGCTTATCATTCTTAGACTGCATTTAGGAGTTGTCTCATACATCACGTGGTGATCCATAAAGGCAAACTGCTAAGCAAGATCAACCTAAAAAGAACTGAATTTATCTAACAACGCTTTGAAACATAACGAAACACAGTAGAGGTCTAGGTAGAGACGTGAACTGGCGTCGTTAAACATAGTGACTGTCGATCTCTACGAAGGTGGGTGATTCCTCCTGAGGGACGATAGCACTAATACGGACTTGTGCCCCCGCGTACCGTCGCGTATATTGGGGGACCCCTATAGGAACAAAGCCTTTATCCATAGGAAGCCGTGTCGGCCGCCCTACTGATCGCGATGCAGTGAACACAGCATTCACGAAGATCGACCACTCGTACCGTAAAACGTATTCTGTGGTTTCGCGAAAGGTTTGGCACACCCTTGCCTAGAACTCCAGAGTAGTTTCTTTTGGCCTTTTTCAAACTCTATAACTGAAAAAGTCCATCCGAGCATTTGTCACTTCGGGCTCGTTAATACATCGAAGGAGACTAGAGTCATCTTTAGCTTTTTCTCGACTCTTAAAAAGTGAAAAAGCAAGTTGTGTCTAAAGCGTCGTCATATAAAATTCATCTTAAACGGAACATAATTACCCTTGATTCCTACGTTGATCTTTAAAGTTGAGAACATGGAACACACCAACCAAGGGATCCCACAGGGGGGGACCCCTAGCCCTTTCTCCTCTTGGGGAGAAGTTGGTGCGCCCCACATGGTCACATTGTCGCTTCCAGGACTGACAATTGGCCTGCCAGTTTGGCTATTCTCAACCGCTGTAGTTCAGACCACCACGGTTCCAGAACAGTCGAGTCAACAGTTAGACCAGTCTAGAACTACCCTCCAGCCTTCCACTTCTTATGAGCCTTCCTCCGATCCTTCTTCTTCGAAAGGTCAAGCCGCCAAAAGCGCGGCTCCCATAGAAAAGAAGAAGGAAAAGAAGAAGAAAGAAAAGAAGCAGAAGGAGCCAAAGGCGCCTGGGGGCAAGCAGAAGGTATCTAACGAAAACCCACACACAGCACGGACCGGGCCCAAGTCGCCATGTGTCATATGTAGAGGGAACCACTTCCACAGTGATTGTCCCAGTATTCCCCGGATACTAAGGGACTGGTCCCCTCGCTTGCACAGTTCGGAAGCGTCAACCTCTGACAGTCAGGTTGAATGCTTACCGTCGACCAACGAACGTGAAGGTATTAGACGACGAAGAGGATGGACATCCTCCTGTGAATTGTGTGAAGGCAATCACACCCTCCGCCGTTGTCCCTTTTTAGACGAAGCCAAGAGAGTTTTGGAAGATCAACCGGTTGCACCGTTGCTACTTCCTCCTGGATATCAAAAACTCGCGCCAGGTCCTTCGTTGGTCGAAAATACAGCTGTCTTGCTTAGAGGGCCAGCTGAAGTGTCAGTCGCTGAAAGTGAACCTACTGAATCCGGACCGGACGAAAGTCCAGAGGTCGAAACGGCAGTTGACCTGGTTCTCCCTTCAGAAGTTTCATCTTCAAACACCACAGTCACTGAGGATTCATCTTCAGTTGACACCCCCGCCGAAGAGAATAAGGATGACACCGTCCATATTCTTTTCGTCAACTCCGATTCTGATGAGCATCTGGGCAAAGCGCCCACTCCTTTATCGCAGGAAGGAGCATCGTCAGGATCATATCCGGCCGTATATTCGGTCCCACCACCAAGCAACCTAGTTGTGTCCTTTGATTGGAACCAACTAGGCAGACCCCGGTTACCAGCCAGCATACCATTTAGAATTATAGTCCAAATATACAAAATGGTGATGGCTGGAACTATCATTGATGAAGGGGCATCTGTGAGTATCCTGTCCTCTATTGCTTGGAAAGCACTGGGTTGCCCGGCGCTTTTGCCCGAGACAAGGCGTCTCTCGGGTTTTGACAGAGGAACCAGTCGACCATTAGGGATTCTACCTAATGTGCCTATCACACTGAAAGGGAAGGCTGTCAAGATGAATTTGATGGTCGTCCAAGGACCCTTGGATTATAACCTACTCCTTGGACGAGACTACATATATTGCATGAAAGCAATAGTCTCCTCACTCTTTCGAATAATGTGTTTTCCATACGAAGGAAGAATGGTCAAGCTCGTAGACCAACTTTCACTTCCGGGATCACACATCGCAAGTAGTCACATACCTATCCTCAATGGTCTTTTTGATCAAGAAAGGTCTCTTCCCCCGGTTCTTCTTCCTGATGAATGCGAGTGATTCGGGAAAGGAACGCAGGAGCCCAGGGGGCATGCATCCTGGTCTGCTCTGGAGGCAGAAAAAACCTTAGGTGTAAAGTAGAATTTCCACGGAAGAATATGACTAGTCCGTACCCCGTCCCCCTCCTTCATCTTTGAGAATCTTCCTCTGAGCCATCTTCGTGGAGAAGAAGGACAAGAAGACAAAGAGAGAGTTGGACTCTCAGAAGGGGCTGTTAGGGATGGGGTTGTTCTGGAAAAGGATTCTTCTGTCAAGGTTACTTGTTTGACAAAGGTCATTCACCTTTGTCTAAATAGGTAGGCTCTACCAAAGAAGGGGATCCGTTTGTGGCAGCAAGTAGGTACCGGCTTTGGGTAAAAGGCCAGCCTCACCCATTAAAACAAATGTTTTAAAGGATAAGTAGGGGCAGCCCCCAAAGATAGAGACGCTGTTGTTGCCACAGATTGTAACCATCTTTGTGTACCCTAATGATAGACATCGCCGAAGAAAGAGTTTCATTTGCGGCTGCAAATAAAACCATTCTTTGGGTAACCAGAAAGAGGTAGGCCTCTCCCGGTAAAACGAATGTTTTACCTGCAAATTGAGGGGTAACCTTGAAATTCAACTTATACCTGGGGGCATGCAAACCTCTTGGAATGCAAGCGCGGGCGGCTTTTTAGTTTTAGATAGGACTAGCCCCTCTAACCCGTAGGATGGGCCGATACCCAGCTTGCATAAAGAGAGGATATGGAGCAAAGCGTAGGGAGATGAAGCTCCTTAAAAAATAGGAATCTTCCATGAGACCTTACTACTTTATGACTGGTAAAAACGAGCAGTTTTGGCAAAGTTCATGCTCGTTAAAAAATAAACATAAGATTGAGCAGTGTTTTGGCGCATTCAAGCTCTTTAAAAAAAATGAACCCAGTACCGGTAAATAAACATCTGAGACCGTAAATTCATCAGCCATAAAAGCCTTGGTCGTGTTTGTGCACCATCACCTCCACTTCTCATTTGGCCGATCATTCACATCCACTTGATTGTTTACCTATTTTGAGGAACAGCTGCGAAGAGTGATTCCACCTAGCCATCCTTGTAATACTGCCGTGATTGGAAAATTCCAACCTCTACCTGGAATCTGCTGCTATCCCTGTTTATCACTCGTTCCTCAAAAGACGAGTCTTCTTTGAGCTCTTTTCACTGACTCGTAAAATATGAAAAGTTTGCCGAGTTTTGGCCTTCCAGCTCGTTAAAAGGACCGGAAGAGCTATCCCTCCTCTAGATTTTAATCTTTTTGGACCTGAGGGATTATTGCACAAAAAGATCGAGCGCTTGTCTAGTTCGGCTCGATAAAGATATCGAACATTCATCCCTTTTGTATTGTTTTATACTTTTTTGGACTTAAGGGATTAGATGACGAAAAAGGACCCCTTGGAGTCTACTTTATGTACACTTTTCAGACTCTCTAAAAATGAAAAGGACCGAGTTGTCTTTGTCGCTGGGCTCGTTAAAAATATTAGATAGCGACAAACTTGTCCTTAGACAAGAACGAGTTTCCCTATCGCTAGGCTCATTAAAAACATAGCGATGGGCTTGCCCGAAGGGCAGGTTATAGATCAAGCATATGTTATCCTCCTCAAGCTTGTCAAAAAATAAAGAGGTACTGGTCAGAAATGACTGGGGAAAAATTGGGAAGAACCTCAAAGCTTAATGGTAGCAAGTCGCTCTTGAACATGACACTTTTGCCTCCGTAAATATCGGGTTGGGTTATTATCATTCACCGGTCCCTTCACCATGGTCTCGCCATACCATCCATACATGGGGTAATGCTACCGATCCATCACATCAGTGTCGTTACATGTTCAAGAGATGTCATTCAGAATGTGTCAACCAGGTCCCATCCACTACCATACATCATCTTTCATCCTTCCATGACCGCCACCCTGAATCATATTTCACAAATTGTTTTCACCAATCATCACTAGCTCCGTTCCATGTCACTGATGTGGGATTCATTAGGGCCCTCCTTTGACGGATCACTTCTTGTCGACATCAACTCATTATCCAAGAAGTTGATCTAGGAACACCCCCTCAGTACTTTGAAGCTTGCATGCCTCAATGGCAAGTTTCTCACTCCTGGCGATAGGTATACATTAATGACCTTCGACCAGGAGACTTTGCGTGGTGTTCGACGTCAGATCCTATATTCACACCACGTGAATTGTGCTGCAGTACCTTGAGGGTCATCATCATTATCGGTGATTCCTCTCGTGCTTGTTAACAGTTTACATTATTGACTGGTAATCAAGCGATGTCTTTCCATGTTCGACTTCAAGAAATTCTCACATGGATCGACTTGTACTAATGTGAAGATCGGACAAGTTTGAAGACCCCGGATCTAGTTTCATCCATCCGGGCTGCGATATATATTCAGGAGATAAAGACATGTGCAGCAGATGATCATCCTACTAAAAGGATGATAATTAAAAGCAGAGAATTATCCGTCTATTATCAGACGATCGTCTGTTTATGTACAGCAAATGTATTTATAAAGCTCAGCATGGGAAATGCCCGCCTCAGCTAGATCATGAAAATAAAGTATGAAAAGATAATGTATTGTATTGTATTTTGTTACAGGTCACCTCCCGGCGATTGAATGAACTTCGGATCCTCCTAATAAAGCATTTCACCCGATAAACGACCTCATACTTTAGGGGGCAACTGTTATAGACATTTTTGTGCCTTACAGCATAGAGCATGAAATGTCAATAATCTGAGGGATCCAAAGTCCCTAAACAAGTTGTTCTTACCCTTAGAGGAACAAGGTCAGCAAACCACAGCACTGCAAAACAGTTCTCCACTGAAAAACACTCAAAAACAGGTCAGTTTTGGATCATTGCAGCTGCTCCACTAGGCATCTGCGCTGCATAGCAGGTACAACAAAGGCTACCTGCGTTGCATAGCAAGTAGAACAAAGGCTACCTGCGTTGGGCGTACTTGGACATGTGGAGGAATCTTTTTCTCAAAGTGCCAGTGCCCAGGAAGCTTCTAAAAAGACACTTGATGATAAGATTCGCCTAATGATGAGTTAAGAGCTTCTAAAACTCCAAGTGGAAGACAGAAACTCCGAGTGAAGAACTGAAGAACAACTGGAGTTGAAGAGGACAACAAGTCACACATCAAGCTGACTTATCTTCACTCCAAAACTCTATATAAGGATCTCATCCCATGGGATCTGGAGGCTGGAATTTAGTGCAAAGAATTGCTGTTGGTTTGCAGTTGAGAGTATTGGGTGATTGCTTGAGGGAGGTGAAGAAGAGATTTCTCTCCGTCGGGAAGGTGATGCTGGATTGGACCTCTCATGGTTGTATCACCGCCTGAACCTTACTTCCATATATTAATAAAGCTTTTGAGGTTCTTCTATTCGCATGTGTTTCAATGATGTATTGTCTTACTTGCGTATTTGATTTATGCTAATCCTTGAATCAGTTATGCATGCATGCTTCTTGTAGTTTCCTTTTCTTGTCTTATTTGCAGGATCTCGTGTAGCTGGGCCCGTGAAAAGACTTGGAGCTGGGAGCAAGCGGCAATAAAAGGAGATTGGATCGACCATTTGCGCAAGACATCGGTAAGTGGATCTCTTCCTTTTATCTCTTGCATGTCATAAAGAAGAAACTTTAGATAGTTTTGCTTTCAGCTGTTGCTAAGGAACTGTCACCCTTAGAGTGGGTTAGGGTCATTCCGAGTTGGATACTTTCCCCCACAACAGTGACCTTGCAATGAGTCAACTGAAATGCATGGGGGTTCTAACACATGGAGGGTAAGAGCAAGTGTGCCCCTTAGAAGCCTGTAATAGTACACAACTTTAAAGGAACACATGAGCAGTTTGACATGACAAGCTGAAATGAGAAATAGTCCAAAAACCAAAGTGATGGGTTAATCCAACAACAAGCATTCAACAGGATTCATACAATTGCATACAAATTAGTTCATAAGCAAATGCGTAAATCAAACAACATACATTTCTAAAGAAACTAGAATAGTCCAATTACAATAACAACATATGCATGAAAGTGTGTTGGCTCAGTTATTATTGTTATAAGTGAATGTTCCATCCATCCATACACCATTAACAACCACTAGCCCCAATAGTGGAACATTATAGTCAAGAATACTTGCTCCTCCAAAGAAGTATACTGGCTCTACATTGTGGAGAAGCCAAGGCTCATCACAATACTCCCAAGCCTTCTCTAAGCCTAAGCCTAGCCAAAAGCTTGTTCTATGAGTTATGAGGTTCTATTTATAACAAAGGGTGGGGTGACCCTTGACCTTCCCCTTTGTGACTCTTTGACTACCCTCATGACTCTTCAACTTCTTTACATTTTACTCATTACATTACATAGTGATTTTTCACATTCCACTAATGACACTTGGAATTTCACTTACAACATATTTACAAGTAATATAAATTTTCCACATGTACCCATGTGAAACAAAATAGGCTAGAGACAACCTAACAGGAAAATCACTATTACTCATAAGTTTTGGGAAATACCAACTAGGCAACCTCCACTTGATTCTTCTTGGTGTCGTACTGATGCCAATCTTGGTACTGTGTTATGATGTCCCCAAACTGCTTGATGGTGTCTTTCTGATAGCAAACTCTTGCCTCCATAGGTTCTGGGTACATGGTCTTGGAACCTTTGTCCAACTCATCTTGAAGTATGTGCAACATGGTATTGACCATGACAGGACCACCAATGTACTTCTACATGTTTTTTGCGCTCAACTCCAAGTCATCGCTGGTGGCCTCTCACCTTAGCTGCTCGATGTCCCTGTCGACCTCTAACGAAACTTGGTTCTTGTGCTTAGCTTGAGTGAGGGAACTGATTGATGGGATCCTATGTTCTTACCATTACATCCAAACTCTTATACAACCATGCATATGAAACCTGTATGCTACTGACGAACGGGGAGAGCTGCTCATAGTTCTGGATCAACATTTAGATCTTCATTAGGGGGATTTTGAAGTCTAAAATGGGCCTCCTAAGGAAATTATAAAATAATAGTGGAAATAATAAAATAAGATTAGATTACATCATCAAATTTTAGAGGTCAAAAATAAAAAACTATTTTTTCAACTTATCTCCCTATGGGTTTACTCAAAATTTGAGTGGAAACACTCGTTGAATGTAGAATTTGATTCCTCATCCAAGCAGTACCCATGTTGCATACTTTCGATGGACCTTTCTACACGAAAAATGAAAAATACATGAAAACCATGATTTCAATCACGTTTTTTCATGTATTTCTCATTTTTCGTGTAGTAGGGTCCATCAAAAGTATGAAACATGGGTATTCGTTGGATGCGGAATTAATTTTTTCATCCAATGATTACTTCCGCTCAAAATTTGCGTAAAAAATTAAGGAGATAAGTTGAAAATAAGAGTTGAAAAAGCAGTTTATTATTTTATTATTTTTTTAATCTTTTCACTTTTTCACTCCAAAAATGGTGAATCATCCCCCATGGTTGAAATCGTCATATTGAATCCTATTGGTTCTTATAAATTTTATTTTGGTTGTACATTTTTCTTAGGATGTCTGTTTTAAAACTCAAAATTTCCCTAATGCACTTTGTCTAGCTCTCCCTACGGCTTCATCATCTTTTGTAAGTGAAGCAGGGCTCCCTTGTACCACATTGTCCATTCTTTCACATGGGCGATAACATCATGTATGTCCTTGAGAGTTTGGACAACCCTTTTTCCTCGTTGCTGAAATCCATACAGATGGACAACCGCCTTATGCACAGTGACAAATCCGTCATAGAGCTTCTACATGTTGGTCTCAATATTTGATACTTCAACAAGTATCACTTTCCTCATCTCTACCATTATGGAACCTACAGATTGTTCTACATTTTTCCTAGACACTTGAAATTTCTTTTCCATCTATTCATTCTTAGCTAACAAGAACTTGACATTTGAGCTCGTGGCTTCTGCATAAGCCAAAGTGGCATTGGCCATGGAAACTCAATGCTTTTTGACATATGACAATATCACCCTTTCCTTCATGAATGCAGGTGATGCATGATCATCCAGGAAATGATTTCTCCGTTCTTGTACAATATTCCTCTGAATCTCATCAAATGATAGATTTTACACTTCCATCATCGAATCATCATCAAGGAGAAAAACCTCTCCTTGCTTGCTCGAGACTGGTTTTTGTTGAAATATGGCAACAAGAATATTCCAATTTAATTTGTTCTTGAATTAAATTGTGAATTAAAATCGAGTTTAGTCTTAACAACTACTTGGAAATAATTAATTTATTTATTTTAAATTAATTAGTTGGAGAAATTCAAGTTAGAAGTCTTTCTGAAGTCATGCAAGAGTTATCCCTTAAATTAAGGAGATAAGATTGAGTTATATTTTAGTTGTAATTAGTTAACTCAGTTTACTGAGTTAAGTCCAGTTAAATTAGTTCCAAACTGTTTGAGGAACTAATAGTGAGTTAACAGTCAGTTGATCCATTAATGCACTCAACTAGTGCTGCTCCAGTTAGCTGAAGATTCCCTCATCAGAAACTCATGCATGTCTATTCTGAGAAAGACCCAGTTGAGATTAATGTTCAAGGATAGTGTACTATCAGTTGCATGCATTTTCTCATGGATAAAAACCATTCATGCAGTCAAGGATCTATCCTTGAGGATTGTGCAGTTTTGAAGGTTGTTTTCCACTTGGTAATAGACTAATCATCCACAAGGAACAATGCAAGGAAATAGGAGCTTAGAGGGTAGAGAGGAAGGCTGGAGAGAAGCCAAGATTACTTGTGAGAATCTATGAGGATTTTACTGAGAGCTGGCTAGCTGTGAGAGCTAAGGCTTTGTATAATTCCTATGTATTTCAACCATGTATGATAATACAGTTTTGTGGGATTTTTAGCTGAGGCTTTCCCCAAAGTATTTTCATGTGTATTGTGCCATTGATTCTTCTTCTTCTGGTTATATTGTTCAGCTCGATCTTTAAGCTTCTGCAAATTGACAGTAGAAGCAGGTTATAGTATTTTGCTTTGATTTATATTGCATTATCGGGTTAACCTATCACATATTTTCTATAGTTTTGACACTAGAGGAGGTGGAGATTGAGAGGTGACCTTGGGTGCTCTAGGCATGAGGTCAGTGTCTTGGTCCTGTGGCTCCTACCCCAAATCGATGTCCATCACTTCAATTAGTTTCTCAATCTATTGAGCATGTTGAGATTGCGACAAGATGATGGAGCTTAGTGAAAAGAGTCGCCTTCACTAAGTGGGCCCGCAGGCTATTTTTGGCGCAAGTCTATTTTTAGACTATGTCTATTTTTAGACATATGGATCATGTCTATGTTTATGGATGATTGATCAAGTTGGGAAAATAGATGGACTTCTATTTTTGATGAAAGTGTGAGTGATCACAGTGTGAGTGATCAAGTCTATTTTTAGACTGGCTGTCAAAAATAGAAAAGTCAAATATTATTATCTCACAATAATATTTGGACTATAAACTTAATCTTATTCTCTTGGAGCACTTCAGTTTGAGCTACGGAAGTGGCACATGCAGCTGTCAGAAGGAAATTCGTTTTTCTTATGAGTCAGTTGAGTTGTTGCATGCATGACTTCAGTTAGAACTCAAGTGAGTTGAGTTTAGTGGACTGGAGGTACAGTTGATGGAGTTGTGTTCAGTTTAACTTAGTTAAACTGGTTGTAGTTAGTCTAACTGCAGATAGACTAATGATGAGTTGTTCAACTAATTATTAACTCATAATACAACTAAAGAATACATTAGTTAACTCAGTTGCATGTCAGTGCATGTTCAGTTCAACAGGGACAGGTGGTAGAGAATCATATTGCTATCAGTTGTGACTATAGTTGTGCACCAGATCTTGCACAATCAAAGGATTGAGTATGCCAATGAGTTTGCTTATGTATTTGGCCCGCATTTTAGCCTTTGCTCACGTCCACAAAGAGTGAGTGACTATTTTGCAGGTGAAAATCGAGTTTGGGAAGCAATTCTCATCAGTTCTTGAGCAGGTATTGAGCAGTGGAGGCAGGAAAGCAGTGGAAGAGATTTGGAGATCAGATCTAAGCTGTATTGTGTGTAACAGAGGTGGAGATACTTGTGAGAAGTATTATGCTGTGTAATGTTACATGACTCAATCATTAATATACAGATAGTGTGGGGTTTTTAGCGAGATGCTTTCCCCGTGATACATACTGTGTTAATGTGTGAATGCTCTTGATGTTTTATTGTTATTGATGCTGCTATATTCTTGATCAATGTAGAGGAGCTTATGTATTGTGTATGTTTTCCGCATTAGTACATGATCAGGATAATCTCCATTGAATATGTGTTAAATTATTCAAAATTTCTACATGGTATCAGAGCTAGATAATTGTAGAAAAAGTTTCTACATGGTATCAGAGCCAGATAATTGTAGAAAACGTTTCTACATGGTATCGGAGCAGCTTGATTTGTAGAAGAGATTTTTACAGGATATCAAGCGAGGGTTGATCGGAAGCAGTTGAGTTGGTTGCTGGTGGAATTCGAATTTGCAGCAGTGTTTTCTTGGTGACAACGCAGCAATGTCTTTCAACGGATTGCGATTGGAGTATGCTCTTGAGGGCAGCTCAAACTATATTGCATGGAAGGACAGGATGGAGGCAGTATTGGATGATAACGGGCTGAAGGAATTCATAGATACGGATATCCCAAAGCCTACTGATGCTACTCAAGCTGATGCTTGGCAAAAGAAGATCGCAAAATGTCGAAGAATTCTGTTGGAGGGCGTGAAGGATTACATTGTGTCCAGCCTCCATGGAAAGGCTACTCCATATTTGATGTGGAAATCATTAACAAAATTATTCCAAAGCAAGAGCGATCAGAGGAAGCTGGCGCTCAAAGATAAACTCAGAAACATCAAATGCGAGAAGGGAGACAGTATTCCCAAGTATCTCACGAAGTTCACTCAGTGTCGAGATGAGCTGGGAAGTGTGGGGGTTACTGTCGATGATGAGGACTTGGTGAGCTTGGCTCTCCTTGGTCTTCCGAAGAGTTGGCATTCCTATCAGGACTCTGTCAATGGTCGGGAGAAGTTGCCAGGATGGGAAAGACTATGGTCAAATCTTATGCAGGAGGAGATCAGGCGGAGTACCAGGGATGGATCTTCGTCAAAGGGAGCTGATGAAGAGAATTGTGCTTTGGCTGCCAAAGCAAAGAAAGGGAAGAGCAAGAAAGCTTCTCAGTCTGGTGCGAAAGGCAAGAAGCAGGATATGTCCAAGGTGAAGTGTTTTCACTGTCACCAGCATGGACACTATGCCACAAATTGTCCGCAGAAGAAGAAGAACAAGCAAGCTGCTGGATCTGCAGGGGGAGAGGCTTTAGCTTCTCAGTTTGAGCTTGATTTTTCATTGATCGCATGCTTGGTTTCAAGTGTGATGGGATCAGTGTGGTTCCTGGACAGTGGTGCGTCTTTTCACATGACGGGAGATAGAGATTTGTTCTCTGATCTGGAGGACAAAGATCTTGGAGTGCACATCGAGATGGGCGATGATGGTAGATATAGTGCGACCGGTATCGGTACCATTTCCTTTGAGAGGGAGTCTGGTAAACCCTTTGTATTGAAGGAAGTCATGCATGTTCCAGGATTGAAGAAGAATCTCATCTCAGTGGCGATGTTAGAAGACAAGGGGTATGATGTTGTTTTCAGCGAGGGAAAGGCCTTCCTGCGCAGCAAGAAAACTGGTGAGACCCGGAAGATAGGGGTTCGAGTGAGGAACCTTTATCAGTTGCATGTAGATGGATGCGCAGCAATGGCAGGCAAGGCAGAAGGATTGGTGAGCCGGGATGATGGCGAGTTGTGGCACAGGAGATTGGGTCACCTTCACCATGGAGCCTTGAAGATACTGCAGCAGATCACTACAGGGCTTCCTAAAGGCACACTTGCGCAGTCAGATCAATGCAAGGGGTGTACTTTGGGGAAGTTTGTGAAAGCCACCTTTCACGAGAAGGATAGTCGCGCCACGACGATCCTTGAGAGAATTCACACAGACGTGTGTGGACCTTTCTCAGTTGCTTCGACAACAAAACACAGGTATTATGTGATTTTTGTTGATGATTTCTCTCGTAAGTGCTGGATCTTCTTCATGCAGAAGAAGAGCGAGACATATTCAAAGTTCTGTGAATTCAAAGCACTGGTCGAGAAGGAGTCGGGGAAGAAGGTGAAGGCTCTTAGGAGCGATAATGGTGGTGAATACATCTCGGACGAGTTCAAGGATTTCTGCAAGGCAGAAGGGATTCGTAGAGAGCTCATAGCTCCCCATAACCCACAGCAGAACGGGGTAGCTGAGCGGAAGAACAGAACGATTGTGGGTGCTGCACAGGCAATGTTGCATGATCAGGGCCTACCCCTTCACTTGTGGGCGGAAGCATGCAATACAGCAGTTTATGTGCAGAACCGTTGTCCTCATAGGATACTTGGCATGAGTACACCCGAGGAGGCTTATTCTGGTAAGAAGCCTGATCTTTCTCATTTGAGGATTTTTGGTGCTAACGTTTACATGCATGTGACGAAGGATGCCAGAAAGAAGTTGGAGCCGACTGCAGAGGTTGGGATATTTGTGGGGTACACTGATACGCCCCACAACTATCGTGTGTATTTGCTAGACAGTGGTAAAACTGTTGTGCGACGGGATATAAAATTTCAGGAGGAGAAAGCCATGAAGTGTTCGCTTGAGAGGGAGCTACACTTGCATGCAGATGAGGAGCTATTAGTTCCTAAGGATGAGCTTCAGGACGTGGATCAGCCACAGGATGAGGTTCATGGAGTGGAAGAGACCACTCATGCAGCGCCAACCATCAGAGGGCGAAAGCGCTTGACAGAAGCTGAGCGACTGGCTCAAGATGCAGAGAAAGTTGTAGGACCACCTACAGCCCAACGCAGGCAGAGACAGTCACCTGATCGGTACACTGGATACATGGCTCTTATGAGCAAGTGTGTTGTGACTGAGCCATCCTCTTTCGAGGAAGCTGTGGAGGATCTCGCATGGGTAGACGCCATGGTGGAAGAGTATGATTCTATTGTAAGAAACAGTGCATGGGAGATTGTTCCTAGACCGGAAGGGAAATCAATGGTAGGTTCGAGATGGATCTACAAAGTTAAGCAGGCAGCTGACGGGAGTGTGGAGAAGTACAAGGCAAGATTTGTTGCCCGAGGCTTTTCACAGATTGAGGGGATCGATTATGAGGAGACCTTTGCACCTGTCGCAAGGTATTCTTCCATACGGACGATTCTTGCTCTCTCAGCGCAGATGGGATGGCACATTCATCAGATGGATGTGAAGACTACGTTCCTCAATGGATTCATTGAGGAGGAGGTGTACATTGAGCAACCCGAAGGCTTTGAAGTCTTCAGCAGCGAGTCGCATGTGTGCAGGCTCAAGAGAGCGCTGTATGGGTTGAAGCAAGCACCACGTGCTTGGTACACACGGATAGACAGCTATTTCACAGGACTTGGATTCTCCAAGAGTGAGGCGGATCCGAACCTATACCAGATTGTGGTGGAGGGTAAGTTGCTTATCATTGTACTGTATGTTGATGATTTGATTCTAACGGGTGATGAGCTGTTGATACTGTCATGCAAGAAGGATCTTGCTACAGAGTTTGAGATGAAGGATTTGGGCCTCCTTCACTATTTCCTAGGATTGGAAATATGGCAGCGCAGTGGTGGACTGTTTGTTTCTCAGGGCAAGTATGCTTGGGAGATACTGGAGAAGTTCAACATGCATGGCTGCAAGCCTGTTGATACTCCTCTTCCTGGAGGTTGGAGGAAGGAGGATGCCACTTCGGGAGAAGAAGTGGATGCCACTGTTTATCGACAGTTGGTGGGGTCGCTGATGTATTTGGTCAATACACGACCTGATATATGCTATGCAGTTAACCAGCTTTCACAAGCTATGGTTAAGCCTACCAAGCTCTTCTGGAAGGCGGGCAAGCATGTATTGCGCTACTTGAGAGGCACATTGGGATATGGTTTGTGGTACAGAAAGGAGGATGAGGTGAAGCTATGTGGCTTCACGGATGCAGATTGGGCAGGGAGCCCAACAGACAGAAAGAGCACATCAGGAGGGGTCTTCAGTATCGGATCGACAGCAGTTTCTTGGTACAGCAGGAAGCAGAGATCCGTGGCACTCAGTTCAGCGGAGGCCGAGTATATGGCAGCAAGTTTGGCTGCATGCGAGGCTATATGGATGAGGAAGATCCTGGTTGGTTTGTTCGGTTCTCATTTGGATCCTACTGTGATTTACTGTGATAACCAGAGTTGCATTAAACTCTCGTCTAATCCTGTATTTCATGATAGATCTAAACATATTGACATCAGGTACCATCATATCAGAGATTATGTGCAGCGGAGGATCATGTTACTTTCGTACATTCCAACGGAGGATCAGGATGTTGATATTCTGACGAAGGCTCTCACCAGGAGCAAATTCGAGTACCACCGAGGCAGGATAGGGGTTGCTGATAATCCATATCTTGTCGAGAGGGAGTGTTGAGATTGCGACAAGATGATGGAGCTTAGTGAAAAGAGTCGCCTTCACTAAGTGGGCCCGCAGGCTATTTTTGGCGCAAGTCTATTTTTAGACTATGTCTATTTTTAGACATATGGATCATGTCTATGTTTATGGATGATTGATCAAGTTGGGAAAATAGATGGACTTCTATTTTTGATGAAAGTGTGAGTGATCACAGTGTGAGTGATCAAGTCTATTTTTAGACTGGCTGTCAAAAATAGAAAAGTCAAATATTATTATCTCACAATAATATTTGGACTATAAACTTAATCTTATTCTCTTGGAGCACTTCAGTTTGAGCTACGGAAGTGGCACATGTAGCTGTCAGAAGGAAATTCATTTTTCTTATGAGTCAGTTGAGTTGTTGCATGCATGACTTCAGTTAGAACTCAAGTGAGTTGAGTTTAGTGGACTGGAGGTACAGTTGATGGAGTTGTGTTCAGTTTAACTTAGTTAAACTGGTTGTAGTTAGTCTAACTGCAGATAGACTAATGATGAGTTGTTAAACTAATTATTAACTCATAATACAACTAAAGAATACATCAGTTAACTCAGTTGCATGTCAGTGCATGTTCAGTTCAACAGGGACAGGTGGTAGAGAATCAGATTGCTATCAGTTGTGACTATAGTTGTGCACCAGATCTTGCACAATCAAAGGATTGAGTATGCCAATGAGTTTGCTCACGTATTTGGCCCGCATTTTAGCCTTTGCTCACGTCCACAAAGAGTGAGTGACTATTTTGCAGGTGAAAATCGAGTTTGGGAAGCAATTCTCATCAGTTCTTGAGCAGGTATTGAGCAGTGGAGGCAGGCAAGCAGTGGAAGAGATTTGGAGATCAGATCTGAGCTGTATTGTGTGTAACAGAGGTGGAGATACTTGTGAGAAGTATTATGCTGTGTAATGTTACATGACTCAATCATTAATATACAGATAGTGTGGGGTTTTTAGCGAGATGCTTTCCCCGTGATACATACTGTGTTAATGTGTGAATGCTCTTGATGTTTTATTGTTATTGATGCTGCTATATTCTTGATCAACGTAGAGGAGCTTATGTATTGTGTATGTTTTCCGCATTAGTACATGATCAGGATAATCTCCATTGAATATGTGTTAAATTATTCAAAATTTCTACATGGTATCAGAGCTAGATAATTGTAGAAAAAGTTTCTACATGGTATCAGAGCTAGATAATTGTAGAAAACGTTTCTACCGAGCAAGCTCCCGATCCTGCACTTGCTTACCCTCCTCTTCAGTTGCTCGTTGTTCTGACTCCTCAACCTATATGGGTGTTGTTTTCTCTGTCAACGCACCATGCCTTTCTTCTTCTTCTTATTTCTTCTTTTCTTCCCTCTCTCTCCTTCTTAGCTCCTGCTCTTCCTTGAACTTCTTCTTTGTTTCCTACCACTTCCTTTCTGTTAAAAATAGCAACAAGACATTTAAATTAAATTTGTCCTTGAATTAAGTTGTGAATTAAAATTGTAATTCTTTTTTCATAGCAACTTGTAATAGTTAACTAAGTTAAGTTGACTTAGTAAGCATAGGAAATTCAAGTTGTAGGTCTATCTAGAGTTATGTAGAGTGTTCCCTAAATTTTAGAGGCCCAGGTTGAGTTCTTTGGAGTTGTAATTAGCTAACTCAGTCTAACTGAGTTATAGTCAGTTAAACTAGTTCTAACTGTTGGAGGAACTAGTAGAGGTCTAGTAGTGGATTACTGCACCAGTGCATCAACTAGTACCACACCAATTAAATGAAGATTCACTCACAAATAATTCATGCATGTCAGTTCAAAGGAAGACCCAATTGAGACTAGAGTGCAGGGATAGTGTACTATCAATTGTATATTTTTCCAAGTTGTACAGATGCTGCATGCAATTAGTTGAGGACCTAAGTTTGGATTTCGTAGTTATGGAGGAAGGATTTCCCAATTAAATATGGGTTGACTCTCTCAAGAATTTCGCAAGGAAGTAGGGGCTTGGAAGGAAACATGATTGGCTAAGTGTTGGCTATAGTGGGCTTGTGAGGGAGAGAGTTATATCATACTTGTGCAGGGGTTGTTCTAGTGTGAACAAGCATTGTATTTTCTTCTCAGATCTTCTGGTTAATGCAATCAGATAGTTAGGGTTTTGAGCATTTTCTTTCCCCAAATAAATATTGTGTTATGTAAAATTGATATTCTTCCTCTTTCTGATTATTGTTTTCTTCAATCATTATTGGTTTTTGCTGTAAAGAATAGAGTAGATTCTTGTCTTGTGTTTTAGTATATCACATGAGCTATTGTTTTTATAGAGAAAATCTACATGGTATCATAGTTGAAGACAATATAGAAGAGGATAGTTTGAGTTTGTTGTGCAGGTGAAAATCTAATTTGCAATTCACACTTCAGATCAACAATATGTCTTTCTATGGGTTGTGACTTGACTATGCCTTGGAAGGCAACTCGAATTACATAGCATGGAAGAACAGAATGGAAGTAGTGCTAAAAGACAATGGACTCAAGGTATTCATGTATCAAGAAATTCCTAAGCCTCCAACATTGGATGCTCAAGATATGGTTGAATGGAGAAAGTTTGTGGAAAAGGTGAGGTGGATTATTTTTGAGGGAGTTCGAGACCACATTGTCTCAAGTTTTCGTGGCAAGGAAACTCCATATTCAATGTGGAAGGCATTGGTGGACCTTTTTTAGAATAACAGTGACCATAGGAAGTTGGCATTGAAGGACAAACTCAGAAAGATCAATATGGAGAAGGGCGACTCTATTCCAAAATACTTGACCAAGTTCACTCATTGTCGTGATGAGCTTGGAAGTGTTGGGATTACTATTGCCGAGGATGATATGGTGAGCCTAGCTCTTCTAGGACTCCCCAATATTTGGCACAGTTATCAGGAATCTGTTAATGGGAGGGAGAAGCTACTAGATTGGGAACGAATGTGGCCGGATTTGGTATAGGAAGAGATTTAGAGGAACACCAGGGACAGATCCTCATCAAAGACTCATGATGAGGAAAATTGTGCCTTAGTGGGTAAGGAAAAGAAAGGGAAGGGGAAGGCATCCCATTCCAAATCAAATTCTTGTCATGGAGGCAAGAAGAAGGACATGTCAAAAGTCAAGTTCTTTCATTGTCACAAGTTTGGAGATTTTGCTACAAATTTTCCACTCACGAAGTCCAAGAATAAGTCATTAGGAGGAGCGACGGGTGAGACTCTTGCCTCACAATTCAAATTGGACTTTACCCTCATCACATGCACAGTGTCATCGATGATGGGTAGTGTATGGTACCTAGATAGTGGGGATTCTTTCCACATGACTGGTAACAAAGAGCTCTTCAGTGACTTGGAGGAGAAGGATTTCCATATGCATATTGATGGCTGATGATGGGAGGTATAGAGCTACCAGGTTGGGTACAGTTACATTTTAGAGGGAGTCAGGTGCTCCCCTCACTTTGCGAGATGTTATGTATGTTCATGGTTTGAAGAAGAACTTGGTATCTGTTGCCATGTTGGAGGATAGAGGCTATGATGTGATATTTCGTAAGGGAAAGGCGTTCCTTTGTCACATAGCCACGAGATAGGTAAAGAGGATAAGGATTCAGGTGAAGAATCTCTATAAGTTGGAGGTAGAAGACTGTGTTTCCTTGAGCATGAAAGCAGAGGAGGTGCAGAGCTAAGAAATGGGTGAGTTGTGGCATAAGAGGTTGGGTCACTTGAATCATGGCGCTTTGAAAATCATGCAGCAAATTTCTACCGATCTTCCCAAAGGTACACTAGAGAGAGTTGATACATGCAAAGGGTGTACTTTTGGAAAATTCACCAAAGATTCCTTTGACGACAAAGACAGTCAAGCACAGGTGATACTTGATCGAGTCCATTCAGATATGTGTGGATTGTTCTTGACAACATCCATGTCCAAGCATAGGTATTATGTTATATTTGTTGATGATTTTTCTTGTAATTTTTGGATCTTTTTCATGCAAAAGAAAGATTAGACTTTTCCAAAGTTTTTTGAATTTAAATCATTGGTCGAGAAAGATACTGGAAGGAAGGTTAAAGCTCTCAAGAGTGACAATGGTGGAGAGTATGTTTAAAATGAGTTTAAAAAATTATGTGCAGTAGAAGGGATTAAACAGGAGTTGACAGCGCCCCATAACCTACCATAGAATGGGGTGGCTGAAAGGAAGAATAGAACCATTGTAGGGGTAGCATGGGTGATGTTTCATGATCAGGGCCTACCACTACACTTGTGGGTCAAGGCATGCAACACAATTGTTTATTTGTAGAACAAAATCACTCATCAGATTCTAGGGACAAGTACAATAGAGGAGGCTTTCTCAGGGAAGAGACTAGATGTGGGTCACTTCAGGCTTTTTGGCTCATTGGTAGATTGCCATGTGACCAAAGATACACAAAAGAAGCTTGAGCCAAAAACAAAGTTGGGGATATTTGTGGGGTACATTGATACACCTCAAAACTATCAGGTGTACCTGTCGGCCAACAAGATGATAGTGGTTTGTAGGGATGTCAAATTCAATGAAGAGAAGGCCATGTGATGTTCCCTTGGGAGGGAGCTTCAGCGACATGCAGTTGAGGAGATTTTATCTCCTAAGGAGGAGCCTCAAATTGATATGGAGCAGCCACATTCAAAGGACCCAAGAGTGGAGACATCCACTCAACTAGAGTCTTCTAGAGATGGGAGAAAGAACACCAGAGAGGTTGACAAGTTATTGTAGGATGTGAGAGAGAATGTGCTAGAACCCGCATCACATCACAGGCATAGGAGGTCACCTGAGAGGTACACTAGATACATGGCTCTTATGAGAAAATGTGTTGAGACAAAGCCATCTTCTTTTGAGGAGGTGGTGCAGAAACTAGTTTGGGTTGATTCCATGGTGGAGGAGTATGACTCCATTGTTTGTAACAGTGTTTCAGATGTGGTCCCAAGACCAGTAGACAATTCAGTGGTGATTTCCCGATGGCTTTACAAGGTAAAGCAAGAAGTGGATGGCAGTGTGGAGAAACATAAGGCTGGGTTCATGGCCCGAGAATTTTATTAGGTAGAGGGGATTGACTATGTTGAGACATTTTCTATTATTGCAAGGTACTCATCAATCAGATCCATTTTGGCATTATCAATGCAGATGGGTTGGAAGATACATCAGATGGATGTAAAGACAACCATCCTTAATGGAATGATTGAGGAAGATCTGTATATTGAGCAGCTTGAAGGTTTTGATACCTTTGACTAAGAGTCGCATGTGTGCTGACTCAAGCGAGCATTGTATGCTCTGAAGTAAGCACCTCGTTCTTGGTACACCGGGATCAATAGCTTCTTCATTAGGTTGGGATTCACCAAAAGTGAAGTGGATGCAAACCTGTACCATATTGTGGTGGAAGGTAAATTGTTGATTATTGTTTTGTATGTTGACAATTTAATTCTGATAGGTGATGATAAGCTGATCATGTATTGCAAAGATTGTCTTGCAAGAGAGTTTGAAATAAAGGACTTGGGGCTCATGCACTACTTGTTGGGCATGGAAGTATGGAAAGGTGATGGGAAAAATTTTGTTTCTCAGGGAAAGTATGCCAACAAGATATTGAAACGGTTCCACATGGAGAGCAGTAAACCCATGGGGAATCCTCTAGCAGGGAACTGGAGGAAAGAGGATGTTTCTTTAGGTGAATTAGTGGAATCTACCATTTACAAGAAACTTGTGGGTTCACTCACATATTTGGTGAACACATGACCAGACATGTGCTATGCAGTTAAACAACTTAGTCAAGAGATGGTTAGGCTGGCCAAGTTGTATTGGAGGGCGACCAAGCATGTGTTGAGATGCCTTAGAGGCACTACTCAGTATGGATTGTGGTATAGATAGACAAAGGGAGTGAAACTTCAAGGCTTCACCGATGCATATTGGGCATGGATTCGATCAGATAGGAAGAGAACATCAGGAGGGATCTTTAGTATTGGGTGAGTAGATGTTTCCTAGTACAATAGGAAACAAAGATCAGTTGTACTCAGTTCAGTAGAGGTAGAGTACATGGTTGCTAGTCAAGAAGCTTTTGAGGCCATCTGGATGAGGAAGATTCTAGTTGGTTTGCTTGGTCAATAGATGGATCCAACTGTGATTTACTGTGACAATTAGAGTTGCATCAAACTCTCTAAAAATACGTTTTTGATGATTAGTCCAAGCATATTGATATCTTGTATCATCATCTTCGAGATTGTATGCAGAGGCAAATTATGTTGTTGGAGTACATTCCCACAGAGGAGCAGGATGCTGACATTTTGACAAAGGCATTGTCAAGATGTAAATTTGAGTTTCGCAAAGATAGGATCGGGGTAGCTGATAATCCCTTTCTTGTTAAGAGGGAGTGTTAAAAATAGTAACAAGAAATTCGAATTTAATTTGTCCTTGAATTAAATTGTGAATTAAAATTGTAATTCTTTTCTCATAGCAACTTGTAATAGTTAACTAAGTTAATTTGACTTAGTTAGCTTAGGAAATTTGATTTGGAAGTCTATCTAGAATCATGTAGAGTGATCTCTAAATTTTAGGGGCCCATGTTGAGTTCTTTGGATTTGTAATTAGATAACTCAGTCTAACTAAGTTATAGTCAGTTAAACTAGTTCTGATTGTTGGATGAACTAGTAGAGGTCTAGTAGTGGATTAGTGCATGAATGCATCAACCAGTACCACAATAGATAACTGAAGATTCACTCACAAATAATTCATGCATGTCAGTTCATAGGAAGACCCAATTGAGATTAGAGTGCATGGATAATGTACTATTAGTTGTATAATTTTCCGAGTTGTACAAATGGTGTATGAAATTAGTTGAGGACCTAAGTTTGGATTGGGCAGATATGGAGGAAGTATTTCCGAATTAAATATGTGTTGATTTTCTTAGAAATTGCACAACGAAGTAGGGTCATGGCATGCAACAAAATTGGCTAAGTGTTGGCTATAGTGGGCTTGTGAGGCAGAGAGTTAGATCATACTTATGCAGGGATTGTTCTAGTGTGACAAAGCATTGCATTTTCTTCTCAGATCTTCTGGTTAATGCAATATAGATAGTTTGGGTTTTGAGCATTTTCCTTTCCTAGAGAAATATTGTATTATGTGAAACTGATATTCTTCCTCTTTTTGATTGTTTTTCATCGATCATTATTGGTTTCTGCTGTAAAGAGTAGAGTATATTATTGTCTCGTGTTTTAGTATATCACGAGTTATTGAATCTACATAAAAAAATCTACACTTTTTGCTTTCTCCAGCCTTTGCTTTTCTTTCTTCCTTCACTCTTCCCTATGTATGTTTTATTGCCTCTTTGCCTCCATTGTTAAAGGTGCTTTTTAAATGATTGGATATTCTTTGAACTTGTAGCTTTGCTCAGCCTCTGGGTTCTCGAAAATCTCCCTCTTACCCTTGTCTTGCGATGATTTGCTACATATTACTGTTATTGTTGTTGCTTCCTACGGTTCTGCTTCTTGCATGAAAAAATTCCATGTTGTGGCTATACTGACTGGTTCATTGAGCTTGGAGTAGCTATAACAGTACCTCCAAGGGTCCTCCTCTGCCCAATGAAATATCCCATGGATCCATAGATAGTACACCTTCACACAATGGTTCTTGCAAATATCATGGGGATCATACAGATCATAGTCCTTGGTGCTAAACTCAAACTTCAATATCTCCTTAGCTTCAACATCCACATCATTCAATCTCTTAATATCTTACAATCCAATCCGCAAAGGAAGAGCAGGCGATGGTGCCTTATTCCTCCTATGTAGCCCTGCTGATAACTCCATGGAGATGTGATATGAGACCTCTTGCATGACCAACTTAACCATGGCATACCTTGGTAGAACATGTGGATGCTTCTCTCTACTAGCCATCCTGATGAAGGTGCCATTGGGTGAGGCATACCAATCTGCAATGTCAAGTATTGCCTCCATCGCTTCTTGGGACATGCAAGGCAGATCCTTCTCAAAGATCAACTTGTACAACGGGATGATGAAATGATCAGTCAACCTCACCATAACTCCTTGGTAGCTGCAGTAAAAAAACAACTTGTAATAAATGTTGGCGACAGTCTCTTTTGGTGTCCATGTCCAACCCATGCCAGGAAATTGATGTTGGGCAAAAATTGCATCAAGTAAATAAGTGGACATGTAGAATATCGATTTCTCATTCTTGGGCGAATTCTAGGCGCTAGTCACATGGAATTTCAACTAAAGATCCAACAGATCTGACCAGTTGAATGACCTTCCATCATTCACCAATTGGTCCAATACAACCACCCAATTTTCTTGAAAGGTCTTCATGCTCTCTTGATCATATAATCGACACGCAAAGATGATCAAGAATTAGCAGGCCTTCCTGAGTTACTTTTTCGTGTAAACATGATTGAATGTCACTCTGAACTTCGATGAATCTTTCACATAACTCTTTACAATATCTCTGGTGTTCACAAACTGTGGGTGGCATAGAAAAGTGCATCCATGCGGTTCACCAGATGAGGTAAATGATACATTTGTTGATAGTTCTCCACCCTAAAGTTGGCAAGTTGTATCCCACTGGCACTACTCAATGTCATAGTCTCTGGATCTGTGTGTGAGACAATCCAGTGGATGATGTCCACACATGGGAAGGCAGGGTACCTACATGCAACCTTATGTAAGCCTGACCAATGGATATTGATATAAACCTACCGATCCTCTAGATCTTCCTTGAAGTCCCCTGCAAAGATATCCTTGATTTCCTACCATGTTAACTTCATGCCCTTCTCAATGAACAACTGAGTGTCTGCATAAACTGGAAAATTCACTGACACCTGCTCAACTGCTTCCCCAATCCTACTCTTGACAATATCCTTCGATAAAACTCTCTTGGAAGCCATGTTACCTGTAACTGCTAGAGAGTTGCTCGACAACTATTGTACTTGGAGACAAAGAGTACACTCCTGGCATGCAAATTTTAGCTTGAAGCCAAAATCACTTCATGAACAAACCATGCAACAAACTGGGCAACTGTTGGGAAGGATTGTGAAATCTTCTCTCACAGTGGTGAATGGCTACCAGCTGGAACCGTGCATTGCGCAGTCCCAACAGTCAGTGGGGATGTCTTGCTGACTGGAACTATGCAATGTGTAGTTCAGTCTGGGCACATGCCAGGAGAGACTGCACATTGCGCAATCTCAGTGGCCAATGCTGGAGGTTGGCTCCAGAAACTATGCAATGCGTAGTTGGAGCCAGGCTTGGGAACCCTTGGTGAAATTCTAGAAGCCAAGGCCGAGGCCTTTAGCTCTAGAAACGCACAGTGTATGCTTGGGAAAACGAGATTCAGGCCAAGGAAGCCCAAGTATTACCAAGGGAAGTGAGAAATTGAACATATATGAAAGATTGAATGATGTTGGGTGTAGATCTAAGTGAATGATAATCCATGCAAGTCAAACAAGTGCAGGAATCAATCAAACTGAAGGAAAATGAAGCATGCAGAGAGAGTCGCCAAAATGACGAACGTTAGTGCAAAAACTAGGTGATGCGTGCGACACTTGGGAAAGGCAATGAAAAACTTAAAAAAAGACTTCTACAACCTAAAACAAGTTGAAATGCCAGCGTCCATTCAAAAAAATGAGTGAAACAACACTCTCACAAGCTAAACAAACAAAAGCGATAGAAAAAACAACAAAAGACAAAAAAAAAGACTTACTCGAAAAAGCAATGATGATCACACTGAAGGTTCCTTGATTTTCTCGAGAATGCCAAAGCTCCAAGATCAAATGTAAAAATGAGCTCTAGAAGTGTCCATTAAATATATTTGATTGATTTAGGGCTTATGATGTGAAGGCCAAAAATCAAGGAAAAAGCGACACTTGGCTGCAGTTTCCAAAATAACTCAAGTGTCCCCTCCGGGCTACTAAAAATAGAACCAAATTTGCTAGGGATGCTTTTTCTCTTTTTCTTTTTTCTTTTTTAGGAAAAAATTCCATGCATTTCCTGGAGAGATTGTGTAGTTCTGGGAAGGATTAGGCAACTCATTAGCTCATGCACTGAGCAACTTATGAGTAGGAAGGTCTTGCGCAATTTCTGGGTTGAGTGGCTCTGGGCTGCCTCTCATGCTCTGTACAATTTCCCAGATGAAAACATGTCGTCAGCTAGCTCTGCGAAATTATGGCGCTGAAGGCTCACTGTTAGCTTGGACTGCATAATTCCCAAAAGCAAGGCTCATTGCCTTAAGTATTGCGCAGTTCATTAAGCCAAGCTTGGAACCGGCTTGAAACCAAGTCAAGAGATTAGATTGTGGGTTAGATGGTAAAGCAAGTAAGAAAAAACAAGCCATAATGCAAAAGATAAATCTCCATCCAAGCACAAGTACTTGGGTTAGTGGAATATGAGCTGTTGTGATTTAGGAGGGAGGCTCCGAAACGAAGCATAGGCAAAATTTTGGAGGGTGGTTGTAGCCGCTACAACATAACACTCCACTTTAACGAACACTCCAGTTATAATGAGAAACAAAAAATACTTTATGGCTACTTATATAATCATATTATTAAAGTTTTTTGAAATAAATTGTTTCTAGTGATTTGAAATATGAACACTCAACTCAAGAGAACACTCCACTCAATATGAAAGACAAATAACTTTATCTCTCCATATGGATGGAGTGTCCATTCATTCTGGACATTGGACATTTCACATTTATTCCAAAAACCTTAAAAAAACAAAAATAATTTTATATTAACATATTTACAAATATTAAACAAATATTTAAAAAATTCACATCAAATCATATCAAACATGATTTTCAATGATTATATTTTCGAAATTTCAAAATACAACTTTATTTTGTTAAATATCTTCATCCTATATTAAATATGCCCCCTTTGAGAACTATTTTTTCACCATTTTAAAAGTCCAAGTATGTTTTCTATGGTTTTTTTGTTATTCCCTATTTTCGATAACTTTATTTCTCGAAAACCATATTCGTAACATTGTTGTAGAGAGGCAGTTGAAAGTAGAGTTTGAGGTTTCCATTTTGTGTGCTCATTAAAGGATCATTTAGCTCCAATTTTTTGTACACTAGAGGTAATTTTAAAGGATAAAGGTTAGATCGAGAAATACAAAGGACACTGAGCGAGATAATCACTCTTCGCCTTAAAAAATGTGATAGTGGAAAAACGCAGGAACCCCTATAGAAAATATATGCTTGGCTTGATTATGGTGGAAACTAAAAAGATGAATGGGAGGCCAACATGTCTTTTCAAGATATGGTTGATGAATGCAAGACTTTATTCATGGATAGACATGAGACAACCTCCCTTTAGCTGGATGGACTGCCATCATCCTGGCCATTGACACACATAAATATCCATCCTACCAATTCTTGTATAATTAAAAACCCAAAGGCAGGAGGAAGGCACATTCCCTCGAATGCAAGTAATCATAAAAATAAAGCCATTCAGAAGAGATTCAATGACCTTCTAGTCCGAAGAAAATTAGGTAACATGAAATTCCTTTAGCGTGCAATGGCGATCTTACCAAAATAGGAATTATTATAAAAAATGGGCTAAACAAAAACTTATGAACTATATCATCAGGGTACAAATGGAGAGAAAACCCTAAAATAAATGTTAGGAAAGAATGGTTGAACAAAACTTTCCTTTATGATTATAATTCCTTTTACATATACAAAATCAAAAAATTTCACCTCATGTTAATTCATCGGTATTCCATAATTACAGGATGATATAGATCTCAACCCAACAAGTGCTTTTGCTTTCATTTTCCAGATAGAAATGTTGGCATTTGCTACTAATATCGACAACTCATCCTCAACCATAATAACAATTACTTTTTCCTTGATATTATCTGAATAATTTGGCACATAATTCCTCATCATCTGATTCATTATGCCATTATGAAGAGTTGATTCGGTGCCTGGTCGTGATGGACCAACATCACTGGAGTCCTTTCCCAAAGAGAAACCCAAATCTCTTTAAGAAAAGACTATCAAAATCATAACAAAAACGACGCCGCACAACATATATGGAAGCAACATTGTAGTATTTCCTAGATTACTCGAGCTTTGTGAACCTAGTTTATTTGATGCGGTTGATATTTGTAGTGAATTCAATAGATCATCCAGAAGAACCTAGCCCTAAAAAGGAAAAACCACACACAAGAAGCATTCATGTATCAATTTTTCAACACACTCAAAACTCAAATTTCAAATTTCAAATAGAGGGATTGTGTTGCGTCAATGCTTTAATTCTGTCCACCCTGCAGGACAACGATCATTGGCTTTGTTCAGTGTCAGACCTCGGGAACTATCCATTCACCAAAGATGCAAATGGCGTAGACAGGAAGAGGAGTTGCAAGAAAATCAAGAGCTCAGTCAGGATGGCCATTGATATGCTGTATGTATGGGCAAGGGCTAACGAGCCTGCCATAGGGCATTAAATGCCCGCTCAGCTGCAAGCTCGTTAGCCATATAACACGAGGTGGGGACGGAGTGTTTGGAAAGTCACCGCGCGTGAGTGTTAGATATGGCTAACAAGCTTGCAGCTGAGCGGGCATTTAATGCCCTATGGCAGGCTCATTAGCCCTTGCCGTATGTATGGGTCATTGGCTATCAGGTCCATTAAAGGCCCATTATTTGTTTCTATTTCCCACCTGCCAATCCATTAGAAAGTAGAGAAGTCAAATCACCTCCGTCAAATAAAATAATATGGATGGCCATGTAAGTATGTTGTATGGGTGACTATGTCTTAAAGGGTGTATTAAATAGTTTATAGTTTGTAAATAAAAGGGTTGGTGTGAAGTAGAGCTTCATGTCCCACGCCATAATTATCAAATTTGAATTCAATTCAACAAGGAAAAAAATATGATGTACCAAATAAATCTTCAAGCATAATTATAAGAAATAATTTCTTGAAGCTAATGTTTCCAAAAATAATTTTAAATTGAGTTTGACATCTTTTCACAAACAATTTGAATGAATACTTAGAAAATTTTAATGAATTTTGTGAAACATTTTGTGCTCAAACTAGAATAAGAGCAATTCTGAGGCAAGAGAGTGCTTTTTATTGAGAGAAAATAGTAGATTATAAAACTAATGTAAAAATTACTCCTGGAACTTGATTTGAAATTGTTTTGAAACCAACTCGTCTTCTTTAGATAAGATGCTACAAGAAGAATACCAACTCATCTTCTTGAGGTACGCTGCTACAGGCAATGGCATTCAAGAAAACTTTAGATCTGGAACATGAACAAGTTAGTGGATCTCTTGACATAGAGAATTTTACTTTTCTTCACTGGAATCAACAACTAAAACTCTCTGTTATGCTACTCAATACCATTGAAATATTAAGTTTTCTACAGTGTAGATAATGTGGCCTAGTTAGATATCAAATATAGAAAATACAATGCATTTGACCTCCCTCTAAAATTATACAATTTGGCCCTGAGATTCACTTGCTAGAGCATAAATATTTTGGCCTTGGTCCCCTTTAATGAAGTAATTATGGAAAATGCATGGAGCAAGGACACTTGAAATCCTTAGTCTTTGGAAGATAAATGCGGCCTCCAAGTTACAGTATTTGATCTCCAAATTTGGCTATGGGTTTAACCACAATCCTAGGATGAGCTTGATTAAAAAAATTATATTCTTCCTTGACACCAAGTTAAGAAACTTGACCTTCCAACCTCTGCAATTTGACCTCTTGTAGCTCCAATGAAATCAATCTACAATTCTGTAAAGGAGACACTTTAGATTTATGAGCAAGTTAAATCTGGTATCAAAAGGAAGGGTCTCTTCCTTAGATTTAAATGATTCAACCTATTTCCAATATGGTAGAAAATATAGCTTAGAAATTTATTCGTACCATTGATCTTGAAATGAAATGGATATAATCTGATATGATACTTGTGCTTGGAATTTAGCCTTTGAACCTGTTAACACCCAGGTTGTTCCCTATGACTCCCAAGGGAATACGGCCGGGGTAACCACTAACCAATCTTTTGATCACCGTTTCTAGCCAAATTGTGATCAGAGAGGGCTCTCTCTTTATGATTTGTATCTGTTATGATAGTTTTTAGGCTAGGTATTATGCACAGGTTTTGTTTATGTTTTGGTTGAAGATTTTCTTTCAGGTCTTGTGATATAATGTTCAAAGAGTCAAATATCATTGGGCAATGGAGTCTATAGCTGTAGGTGTCTAGAAACCTTGAGGTGAATTGGTGAAACTTACAGGGCCATTTGGATACTTCATACAACAAAATTTTTGATTTATAACACAAACAGGTGAAAAAACCAGTGAAAGCAATTAAGAATTTTCACTAAAGTATTTAAGTATTTCCACCAAACTAGATATGAGAAACGGATAGATGTCTCAGGAGCAAACTTGAATTCCTGGGAATGTCTATCACTGTAAAAGATATAGTTTTAAAGTGCAGCAGTTAAGAATTACGCTTCATTCACTGTATCTGAAGAAAACATGGATAATAGCTCAGATTGAGTTCAGGGTAATCAGTGATTAAATCCTGGAACTATTCTTCTACTTTGCTATTAAGTGTAAAACATTTAAACAATAAAAGAGAACAAAAGACTCGAAAACATGTAACACAGAGATTTAAGAAAGACTTATTGTTTTATGAAACACTCTGGAATCCTGCAACATTCACCATTCATCACAATGCATCAAGGTACGCCAAGCTTTGGAAGTTCCATTCACCCTTTGTATTATTTCTCTGAGAAATTTACAGCAAGTGAGATCTCCGAAATGAAAATAACAACAACCCCTTCAGCTTATGTGCGGGGTGAATATATACTTTGATTTTTACAAAAATATCTGAGTTCTAAGTTATCTCAGATTTAATATTCTCACCAACTTTTGAGATATTTTTATCAGAAATTTATTACAGCATTGAATACAAAATAAAGGCATCTTGATGTTTTGTCAGAAGATACTTTGGCCTTTGGGAGCTGCTGAGTCAGTTGGGGATGTGCTGTTCAAAATGTGGCAAGCTGTCATCGTTAGTGATGAATCACTTTATGGATGCTTTTCAAACATTAATCCTTTTACACTTGTCTTCTGGTGACCTGAGCTGGCAGTGGCCGAATGTCTTGAAACTACCGTGGCAAAATTTGGAGCATGGCCTGCCACCAGTCCTCCTTAGGCATTTGATGCCTCCGAATTTTAATTAGAGTCTCATCAAGCTCTGTATATCTGAAAAAACTAGGAGGAGTTTCAAATAAATGATTTACCTCATTTTCAACAAAAAATGAGCCTTCGAGCTTAGTGTACAAGCTCTGTCCTGTTGGAGGAACTGTTTCCTCAGAAGTACTGCTGGATGCAGTGATTTGATTTTCAATGTAAGCGGCCACCCTGTTTGTAAATTGATCTCTGCTGATCAATTTCCCTGTGTTGCTCAACAGGCTAGGCAGTCCTCTTGCTTGTAGCATTCCCATTCTGAGTTTATAATCTTCAACTTCAGTCTGTATCTCATAACTTTTTCTTTCTGCCGTCTGTACATAACCTCTGAGAGTTAGCACCTTTTTAGCCATGAGGATGGCCTCTGTTCTGTTGGTGATTCCAACGGCTGCCAGCTCCTCTTTGTCTTGCCTGTTCAAAAATTCTATCAATTGGCTAGCTTGCTCAGGTCTGTTTCCTAACACTGTCTTGGCTCTCTGGACATCTGTCTGGGCTTGTACAATTAAATCCATATGCTCATGCATTGTTTTAATGGATTTCCACTGTTTGATAATAGCTTGGGCAATTTTATTCCACAGGATTCTTTTGATTTCTGCCATAGTATTTTCCAGATTGATCTCCTTCTCCAGGGCCTTTATTTTATCTTTTTGAGCCTTAATCTGTCTGCCCTGTTCTGCTACCGTTATCTTTGATTGGTCATATTTGGCATCTATCTCTGCCAGTTTTTCTTTTTCTTTCCTTATTTCATCCGCCTGTAGCTCCATTGCCTTGACAGCTTTGGTTAATTCTTCTACACTGGGGTGGGCATCTGTAGCTACTGTTGTACCTGCTGCTTCTGTTGTGGGGGCCACTGCTGCCCCAGAAGTTGTTGCTGTTGTGGAATCTGTTGGAGGAACTTGGAGTGTAGATCTTCCCTGTTTGTCTTGCAATGCTCCTTCCAGCTCCTTCTCTAGTTCTTGGATCCTTTGATCTTGCTGTAATAAGAGGTCAAGTTGTTCATTAACTTGCTTTTCCTTTTGCAATTCAGCTGTCTGAGGGTGTTCTGTAGGTAACAGCTTCAACCTCTTCTTCATGGCATTTAGATCATCATCCTTTTTCTTTATGAGGGCTTTTACCCCGGTTGGATCACTAGGGTCATGTCCTAGATCAACAATAATCTCCTCAAGAGATTTTATCCTATTGTCCTTGGCCTTAGAGGACAACCTCTCAAAGTCTAGTTGAGTGTTTGTGTTCTTCAAAGATTCTTTCAGCTCATGAGCTAATGTGGCCTTCTCTACCAAGGTGGCATAGACCATCTCCCCGGTCTGCTTGTGGAGCTCGATTTGGTCCATAGGATGTATGTCTTTGGCCAGGACCTCCACCCTTGTTTTGATGAAATCTGCAGTTGTCATTGGGTGCGGCCCCTTGGGTCTGAAATGGCTGAATATCATTTTTTCCTCTTTGAAGTCGTAGACCGACATCAACCTTTCCTGCTGGGCTGGAGTGGCATCTATAAACTGTTTGTAAACCTCAGCCCTCAATAACTCATTTGCTGCCTTGATTTCTTTGAAGGTAGCCTTAGCACTTTTAAGCTTCTGGCTTTGCTGAGAAGAGGATGACACCTCCAAACCAAGCTGTAAATTCTGCTCCTGCTGAAAGGAGCTTGTCCCTGTATGTTGGCTGCCTTCCCTGTCCTTTGCTGTATCGTTCAAGACATCTTCAGTGATGTCTTCCACTTCTGGGGAATCTGCCCTTTGCTTTTTGGCCTCTGGCTGGTGGGAGGATCCACTGAGGGGAGTGGACTCTTCTCTTTGCCTTTTAGTACCCCTCTCTTCATGTGCTGGGGTCTGCAAAATTGAGGTAGTTAGTGGCTCAATTTGAGGTGGCGGTGTTTGCATTAGGGGGGTTTCTGGCAGCCCAGTTTGTGGCAGAACAGTTTGTCCTTGTTGCTGCTCTGTTTGTTGATCTTTTTGCTGTGATTGTTGTTCTGACTGTTCCTTTTTTGCTTCATCCTCTGCATCCATTTTTCCTTTTCCTTTATCTAAGCCTGGTGCTGGTGTAGAGAGTGTCTGCGGCGCTGTCCTGGTAACTGAGGTCCCTCCTCCCACTGATTGAGGCAATCTGAAAGGTACCTGGAGCACATAGTCCAGGTCAATAGTCTTCTCAAGTTCTTTCATATTTTTAAGCATTCATTCTTCTTCAGTTAAGCTCTCAACTAGAGTGTCCAGCTGCCATTCTTGTAAGTTGGCATACTTTTCTATGTGTGGGTAGTGGCAGTGTTTAATCCCTAGGAGTCTGTACTTAGTTCTCCTAGCAGTGATGAAACCTTGAGGGTCATAAGGGACCCATCGAAAACTGTATGACAATTTATATTTGTCCTTGAGGATCAGGTCTGCAGATTCCCATCCTTCCTTCTTGTTCATGATGAAAGGACCCAACTCATTTTTGAAGTTAAGGTGTGCCTTTTTCTTGGAGCTGTGGAAATGGGTAAGGTCTGACTGAATCAATTGCCTGTAATACTCCAAGGCAAATAATCTCATAGGAACATACTTGGGTAGCCTGTATGGACAGAGCTCACAGCCATATACTCTGAACAGAGTATGGTGTTCATATAGGTACCAATCACCTATTTTGTACTTCTTAGACAGCTGCAAAGCTTTCTTGATCTCATTAGATACTCTGGGTGGAGGGGACTTCATAAGCATGCAGGAGACTGGGTATACAAACTGGTCAACAAATTCACAGTAGGTATAGGGTGAATTTGTGATTTCATGATAGACTGAGGTCCAGAAAATGACAGATCTCTTCTCTCCTTTGTTATCCAGCCTTCTGATGTAGCATGGGAAAGCTTCAGAATGATAAAACATGAACAGGTGGTAGATGTAAGCTGAGTATCTGAAGACCCCCTGTCTGTCCATTTTGCTCAATTGATCATGAATCCTATTGGCTATGAACTTAGCAAAGTTATACTTTCGGGCAGGGGGTTGACGTGGGCTGTAAGCAGACAGCAATACGAGCATGGCTTGATCCACATGCTTACTGTTTTGGTAACCTAACACATAGGCTATCATGTCTAGTAGCAGCCTGCCTGAGTCATTGAAATGTTCATGCAGATAAGGGGGTGGCCCTGTAGGCTGGCACTCAGCTCTCATGTAGTTCCTGGTGACCTTTTGCAGCTCCTCACTGGTCATCTTGTCACCAGCTTCCAGCAAGTACCTCATGGAGAATGGGACTAGCAACTCCGTTTGATCAAACTGCAACATCTTGTTGATGGACTCAGCATTTATATAAAAAAGGATCCTCCCTGATGGAGTATTGACAGCTCTGTGCTCCAGATCATAGTTTTGAGCACATAAGTGAATGATTTCAGGGAAAACATTCACAGCTGGGAGACAGTAATAGGGCAGGTTTGACTCCCACATTCCATCTGTACCAAATCCCTCCTTATGGTCTTCCCTCAGTGTAGTGAAGGTCTTCAAAAAGTCCCTGTCCCCCTCAAAGTCATTGATGAGACAATCCTTGTCAATAAATGGCAAGGCCTCCAGTTCCTTATTGGTCTGATTCAGTGGAGTAACACTGAGGGAAGAGGATGCAGAGGCTGCCATGATTTAATCTGTATGTGTGCAGGGAGAGGTAAAAGTTTGATAAGTCTTTGAAGACTTAAGCAGCAGGAAAACTGTACACCGTGTGATGTCCTCTTCTAGTGTCAAATTGTAAGCAGGTTGGTAAAATGCTGTAAAATCTCAGGGATGTGGATTGCCTAAGGGGACGTTGCAGGGACAATGATAATTTATTAGGAAGAGTGCAGGTGGCCTGTACTTGGCAAAAGGGAACAATGCCAAGTACCTCGGGGGCAAATTTTGCAGTTTTAACCCGCGAACTGATTTCTCCAATGTCAAATTGTGGCTTAGGGATGGGGCAAGTTGCTTGGGTTTGGTTTAGGTGCTCAGGTGGAGCTGAATTAAGTGAATTTACCAGTCTTTAATGGTGAATTCTACAGAGAATTGGAATTCATGGGCAAAGTGGAAGGAAATGGCAAAATACCTGGAAAATCGACTTGGAAGCTCGCTGGCCGGGTTGTGACGACTTGGTGCCGTTGAATTCTGAACTTTGAATGGTCGGATTGTTGAATTTGATGGCTGAGTGAGAGGTTTCGCAGCAGCTGTTGGCAACGGCTAGTTTCTCTTTCGCATGAAAATGAACGAAAACGACTCATTTAGTCGTTTAAATCGTTAAATTTGGCAAAAGTGTGCATTTGGCGCTTTTCCGCCGATGACGTCAGCATGACGTCATGGCGGGGCCCAGGTACGGAGGTGACGTGGCGGCTGAGGTGTTCGCCAGGGTGGCAGGACACGGTGGCGGGCGGGTACAGTGGTGGGTCCACGTGGAGGGCCACGGGACGCTGGGGCGGGTACCGGCGAGGTGACGTCAGGGTGACGTGCAACTGACGTGGGAGGAAAGTGGTATTAGGGGTGGCGGTAAGCGGGTTCCCCGCACCACCTTTGGGCAAAGGCGGTAATGGGGAGGGGGGCTCCGAACAACCCCACCGCCTGCCACGCGTCCCCTGTACGGGATGGCCAAAACCATTTTCCCCGGACGCTAAAGGTCGGCAGGTCGGGGAGTGAAAATGACCGCCCACCTTTAGATCCGGGCGACGGAGATCTGACGACTGGCGGGCCTTCCGACTGGTCGAGCATGTTGGGGAGGGGTCCTGCCAGCGTAATAAAATATTCAATTTAATGATTGGGTGGAGGACTATAGAAAAAGTGGGTTTTTTCGCAAATTTTGGGTTTTTTGGGTTTTTTCAAGGGTTTATATAGGAAAATGGGGTTTTTGTGCGTTTTCAGCAGAGAGACGGTGAGGGTTGAGGGACAGGATTTCTGCTCATAACCAGAGGTCAGAGCACATCCAAGACAAGGTTGACCACAGTCCCAGGTGAACTGAAGTCCCCTTAGACCATTTACTTGGCTATAATACCAAAAGGAGAATATGTAGATAATGCTGGGATTTATACACCTTGGTGTTAGTAATATTAGGAAAAAAGGTGATATAAGGGATTTATATAGTAGGGTTAGTGTTAGTTATGGAGGAAGGGGTAAGTGGATGTGGAAACCATTGAGTTTATGTGAAACAAGCTTGGTTTCAAGAGTAGATCAAAATGAAAAGATTTTTGGACAAGAAATGTGGCTTTTAAAGATTAAGAACCACCATGAAAACTTAGTCTTTTCCATGAATCTCAGGCTAGTGAGGGAATGTTAGAAATGAAATTGGAGGGGAGTGAGGGAAATTAGTCATGCTCCCAGCTGTAATCTTTTGCCTTGCTGCCCACCATCACCAATCTTGCAATGATAGGGATAACCTTTCTGCAACCCCAGCTACCTACCCAGCTACTTGCCTAGCATTTTATTTCTTCTTGGAGGGTGCATTTGGACTTGCAGACCCTTACTTGCCTTTTCTTTTCCTTGGCTTTTTCTTTTGCTCTTTCTATCTACTTCTACCCTTATCTCTTCCAAGGTCCCAGATTAAGCTGTTGGGATCCTTTTCTTCTCTACCTAAACTAGTTGTCTGCCCAGATTAAACAGTTTGGACAGACTTCTTTCTCTAGTCTACAACACAAAATTGAACACATGGCATGATCCAGATTAGACTGTTGGATCATCCATCAAAATTTGAAATAAGGTCATCAACATTTGAAACACTTTACACACCTTCTTTCTCTTTAGGAAATATGGGATCTTTGTGAACTCAAAGCAGAGCATATTTGGACTTTCTCTTGCCAATCATGAAATATGAAACCTATTGGTATAGGTATCCAACAGTGGCTCCACATGGGGATGGTTTTTCTTTTGAAAGACCAAGAACAGCAGGTCAGATTGCCTTGCTCTTTAGCTGCCCATACCAAATCTTTGAACTTTACTGCATTAATGTGTCAAAATTGTGTGCTTCTTTCTTGGAAGACCTCTGATTCTATTTGCCTCTTGCTGTTTGGTGAATCACTTAGGAAACTGCATTTTTACAATCTAAAATAGAAATAATATGTACATCTGCATATATACAAGGGAACCTGATGTTGCAGTCATGGGAAATAGTCAAAATAATGCTTCAGCATCCTGCCATTGACAGGACCTTCATCCAAGTCAGTTTCAGTCAGACTTTTGAGGAAGTAGGTGTTGTTACCTTGTACTGCTTGGACAGCAAATGGTCCTCTCCATAAAGAGTCAAACTTTCCATGTTTTCCTTTCTCTTCTCTTCTTGCATCCCACTTTAAGAATTTGTCCCCCACATTGAAATCTTCTGCTTTGGTTCTTCTATCAAAGGCCTTTTTCAGTTTCTCTTGTAATGTCTGCACTCTGCTGAAAACTTGTTCTCTGGTCTGCTGTAAACAAATTATCTGGTTAATCCTCCTTTGCATATCATTTGGCTCTGCTTGACTTTCTTGCAGAAGCTTCATAACCGGTACTCCTAGTGATGAAGGAAATCTGGCTTCTAATCCATAGACTAACTCATATGGGCTGGTCCCAATTGATCTTTTTGTTGTTAGTCTATCTGCCCATAAAGCATTTACTAGTTTCTTATGCCAGTTCTTTTTGTTCTCTTCCAGCACCTTCTTTATAATATTTATTAAACTTTTGTTTGATGATTCAGCAAGGCCATTTCCTTGAGGATAGTAAGCAGTAGAATGACCCAAAGTAATGTGAAATTTGTGGCAGAAGTTCACCATTTTCTTGGATCTGAAGGCAGCAGCATTGTCTGTTATTATCTTGTCCGGACAGCCAAATCTAGCCAGTATATTGTTTTCCAAAAACTGAATGATTACTGAATCATTTGCTTGTCTGCATGGGGCAGCTTCAATCCACTTGGTGAAGTAGTCTGTTGCTGTTAAAATCCATCTGTGTTGTCCTGAAGATGAGGGATGAATTTCCCCAATGAAATCCAAGCCCCATTGTTGAAAAGGTCTCTCCGTTGCAATGGGTCTTAAGGGAAGTGGCAGCAACTGTCTTTTGCCTTCAAACAGTTGGCATTTGTGGCATGAGGCTGTGAATTTCTTCACATCAGAGAACATGGTAGGCCAGTAATAACCAGCCCTCAATATCTTGTCCACAGTGGACTTCCAGTACAAATGTCCACCATAGTCTCCAGCATGGAAATCTTGCATGATATTATTGGTTTCATTCTCTATTAGACAGTGTAGCAATATACCTTCATGGTTTTTCCAAAGTAAATTTCCATCTATCACACAAAATCTAGATGTTTTCATTTTTAGGAACCTACACTTAGTTCTGGACAGTCCTGGGGGAGCACACAGGTTTTGTAACACATAGCAGATATTAGAGTACCAAGGAGATTGTTCAAAGGCTACATTGATCTTTGGAGTCGCCAGCTCTGTTTCACTGTCCAGTTGGTTGATATCTAAGGCTTGGAAATTTGCTTCTGTCATTAATTTGGCCAAACCTTGCCCTTTTATCAGCTTTGTAGGTTTTATTTCAATGTCAAATTCTAGTATATTGGCAATCCATTTTCCTCTCCTACCCTCTAAGTTTTCTTGGGTAAGAATGTCTTTGACAATAGGACTTGGTACATAAGCCACAACATGGGAGTAAAGGATGTAAATCCTAAAGTCTTTAATAGCTTTGATCAAAGCATAGGCTTGTTTCTCCATTATTTGGTACTTTAGAGGGGCATCTCTGAGAGCTCTGCTGAAAAAGGCAATAGGCTTCTCACTCCCTTGGTCATCTTTCTGTAATAAAACAGCAGCAATAGTATGTTGGGAGGCAAAGGAGAAAATGATAAAGTCTCTGTCAAACTGAGGATTGGTTAACACTGGGGTTTGAGTCAAGGCCAATTTTATACTTTCAAAGGCTTGTTTTGCTTCGACAGTCCATTTGACCTTTGAATCTTTCTTTAGCATATTGTTTAGTAATCTGATTAATTCTGCTAAATTAGGGATAAACCTTCTTAAAAAGTTGATTTTCCCTAAGAATCCTTGCAACTCCTTGACATTCCTTGGGTGAGGCATTTGTAGGATAGCTTGTATCCTGTCCGGATCAATTCTTATGCCATCTTTTGAAATAATGTGCCCTAAGAGTTTCCCTTCTTCCAAGCCAAATAATGACTTCTTGGGGTTTAAGGAAATACCATATTTCCTGCATGTTATGAAAATCTGTCTCAAATGTTTCAAGTGTTCTTGGTCAGATTTTGAAAAGGGTGTAAGATCATCTAAGTAAATGACCAAGAAGTCATGAATCTCTTTTGCAAAAGCAATGTCCATTGCTCTTTGAAACGTTGCCCCTGCATTTTTCAATCCAAAGGGCATTTTCACATACTTGAAAGTTCCCCATGGGGTTGTAAATGCAGTTTTGTCTTGATCATCAGGATGCACTAGGATTTGATTGAAGCCTGAGAATCCATCAAGCAATGATATCCTTGAAGCCCCTACTACTCTTTGAAGAATGTGATCCATTTTGGGTAAAGGGTAGTTATCTTTGAGTGATACTTGATTCAAATTCCTTAAGTCTACACAAAGTCTAATCTCACCAGTTTTCTTTCTTGTAGGGACCAAATTTGAAATCCACTCAGAGAACCTGATTGGTGCTATGATACCAGCTTTGAACATTTTATGTAATTCTTTTTCAATGGAAGGAAGGAGCACAGGATTGATCCTTCTCAATTTCTGTTTGAATGGTTTTTGATTAGGCTTGAGGGGAATGGTATGCTGGATGACAGAAGTATCATAAGACTTTAAATCCTCATAACCCCAAGCAAAAACATCTTGAAATTCTTTAAAGAGATCAATGTATTTGGGCTTTTGATCAGGGGGCAAAGAGGCAGATAGCTTTATTATTTTAGGCTTGTCAATAGTACCAATGTTGCATTCTTCAACTGTTGCATCTAATGGCTGCATCTTTGGCTTCCTAGGGATGTCATTTGAATCAAAAATATCCTCTAGTGGGGTAAGGCCTACTGGAAGGAAATTGTCTTTGAGTTGTATGATTTCAGCTTCAGCGCTGCTCATCTCTTCACAGTCAATTTGGTGAATTTGCTGAATGTTTTCATTGCTGAAAATGGTTGGAGTCAGTAATTGTTTTGCTGTTCTAGGTGACATTGGGTGAGCAGACTGTTGAAACTGTATTTGTGATGGACTTGCTCCATCAAGTATTTGTGATTGACTTGCTCCATCAATATCAATATTTAATCCTGTGAACTCTTGTTGCAAGGTTAAAAAATTGTTTATTTGCATGTCATCCTCAAATACTTGCCATTCTTTGACATTGTTTGGAATAGAGGGTCTGTATTTGACCTCGGCTGTGAAACAGTTATTGGGTTCTAATGGGAATTTGAAGGTGCTGGCAAATGTTGCCAAGCTGTGTGCATGGAGATTGTGGCCCCTTGAAATTTTTGTGATAACATACTCAGAGAAGGTCTCTAATATTTCAATTACAGCAGATCTGTAGGACCTCAATCTTTTGTCATTGGTGACAAAGTTTCCTTTCACTTGTTGAATTACTAGATCAGAGTCTCCCATGATGGAGAGTTTAGGAGCTTGTAGTGATTTTGCTAGCTTTAGGCCCAGCAACAGAGCTTCGTATTCTGCCATATTGTTAGTGCATCTAAAATTCAATCTATAAGCCCTGCCTTCTGCATAGTCTTTCTCTTTGTTATGTATCCACACTCCAGCTCCTGCCCCTAACTTGTTAACTGAGCCATCAAATTCTAGGACCCACAGGATGTCTTGCTGAACAGGAGATTTAAAATTCTGTTCATGGGATGGCAATGTGAGCATGAGTTGGGGTTTCTTTTCCCATTTGTTTTCTAGGACAATTTCATCACTTTTTGACAATCTTTGACAACTAGAGGAGGGATACTGTGTATTGTTGGGCTGATTGATGTTTGGCAGGTGATACTTGTTTGATCAATGTTTTGTTCTTGTGTGAGTGTTTCGGTCCTAATGTCATTGTTTGAGAGGCTTGTGCTGTCATTGAAGAGGATGAAGGAGTCTATGTCCGAATGGACAGCATATATTGGAAAGTTTTGAGGCTTTTCTTCACTGCTGACCATATACTTCATGAGTGTTTCCCTGTACAGTCTTTTTGGTTGCCCAAAGACAGAGATAGTGGCATATGACATATCTAATTGCAGGGAGCCTTGGAGCTTGGCTCCCCATGATCTTGATAACAGCATCCCATATTTAGGTGGGATATCAGCGACTACAACATCCATTAGAATGGTTTTGTTGGGATATTGAACCAGAGACACACATAAATCTTTTATTAGGCCTAAACATTTGACTTGGCTAGAATCAAAAGAAAACAGGTCTTTGTATGGTCTTGTTATATCCAAGTTCAATCTTTCCATGACTGCTTTTGGCATAAGGTTGTGAGAGGCGCCTGAGTCGAACATTGCATTATGCAGTATTTTATCATGAACATGCAGGCTGACATAAAAAGGTAAGACCCCTGTGACTATTGTTTTTCCATCTACCTCTGGGCCAAACAGTAATTCTGGAGTGTCATCTAGCACATTTACATCATCTTTGCTAGTAGTGAGTTGAAGGGATTTTTTGATCTGTTGTTTGTATATGTCATGCTTGGCTAGCTCTGAGAGAGGAATTGCTATTTTTAGCTTGCCAATCTCTGTGCCTAGGTCAAAAGGTTTGTCAACTTGGGTTTTATAGTCACGGATACCAGTCTTTTCTTTGTTCATTAAATCTTCTTGTTGGATTTCATCTTGATTTTGAGACCTGCCCCTTTTACTCATGTCTTGAGGGGTAAAATTTGAATCAGGGTGAGAGGACGAAGTTGCCATGGGCTGTTGTAGTGGGGACAATAGTTCAGTAACCTCCTCAACTATAATTTCCTCTGCAGGAAAGTTTATTTTGTCATTGGGTTCTATGATCATGGTTTCTTTAGACCTCTGTTTATCCTTTATCTTGTCGGGCTGGTTTACATTCACAGTCCTACTCCTCAGTTTATACTGTTTATGGACTTCATAGACAGCAGTATCATATCCTTGTTTAAAGTCAAAGGATTCTCCTGATTTAGTTTGGAATGTTTTGCTTTCATCCTCCTCATGGTCTTCTTGTGTTAGGAAAACATGGCTTTTACCATCCAGACCCATTAAGTTAATTTCAGGATCTTCATTGAGCTGATTGGCTGTGGAAGTTTCTGCATAGTTTTCTTGAAAAGGGGGTCTAATGTCTTGGTCAGCACTTGTCTTTCCTATGTTTGGGTTCTGAGGTCTCCTAAAATTCGGGTTTCTAGGAGGGTTGCTTTGTGATGCCTCCCATGATGATTTTCTTTCAACTGATTCCACTCTTTCACCCAATCTTTTCATGCTGTTTAGTATTGCATCCAGCTTTTGATCAAAACCTGAGGGTTCTTCTCTGAAGCCAGTCTTCTTTTCCAACTTTGCCCTGTTTCTTTTGGCAATTAGGTTAGCCTCTACAGTGACTGCAACCCTTTGAGCTTCTGCAAGGGTGGGGGGGTCTCTTTCTTTCAATTGATAGGCCATATCAGAATCAAAACCGTCAGGGAAGTTATACAGGGCCAAATCAGGAGGGGGCCTTAAGTTCTGTGGGATAGCATTATATACATTGTTAAACCTAGCACAATATTCCAAAACTGTTTCTTGGGGACCTCTTTTAATAGTGTTATATTCACCAAGTATGTGGAGAGGATCTTTCTTCTTCTCCCATCTCTCAGTAAAGGCTTCGTAAAGCTGATCAGGTGTTGCAATGGAGTTTGCATTGAGGGATCTGAACCAAGTTCTAACATCCCCAGTTAAGCTTTGAACAAAAATTCTCATCCTGACACTGTTATCATCTATTTCATAGGTCTCAAAGTGGTCTTGCATCTTCTTAGCATGCTGGACAGCTGTCAAAGGGCCATGGGAGTCAAAAAATGAGATTTTGGTTTGGTAGTCTTGGGGTAGAGCTGGAGCATTAGCTGGTATCTGCAGAGGTGCATACCTGTTGGCCATGTTTATGGGATTTACAGGGTTGACAGGAACAAATGGGACAACAGGGATTACTGGTGTAACAGGGTTAATGGGATGGGTAACAAATGGGGAACTGGTTGAAAGAGTATGTGCAGTGGGTGAAGATGTAAGAGGAGGACTTTGAGGTGTTGATGATGAACTAGGGGAACTAGGAGTGGACCGGAAAAGAACTTTGCAGGGTGTGGGAATGCAGATAGGCTGATCTGAAATTATATCTGACTCAGCAGGCTTCTCCTGCTTTTGCTGTCTCCTAATGTTCTTTGGAATGATATTTGGATTATCAACAATGATAGGTTGATTAGGGTCAGGGTTTGCCCTAGTGTGCCTTGGGTTTCTTTTGGGAGCCAGCTTCTAATTTCTTTTGAATTTGTACAAGAAGTTTATATATGCAAGGACTGGATGTGAATTTTGGAATGGCTATATATGTTCCAAAGCTGGGATGAAGATTCCCTAATTAGCTCTTCCCTAAAGCTGTCCCTGTATTACAGAAACAGTTCTAAGGCCTCTTGGCTAGTTTCAGGCTTGATGGTAGCTTTGGAAGATAGATAGTAATTGAAAAATCTTAAGAAGTCCCCAGTGGAGTCGCCAATTATGTTAACACCCAGGTTGTTCCCTATGACTCCCAAGGGAATACGGCCGGGGTAACCACTAACCAATCTTTTGATCACCGTTTCTAGCCAAATTGTGATCAGAGAGGGCTCTCTCTTTATGATTTGTATCTGTTATGATAGTTTTTAGGCTAGGTATTATGCACAGGTTTTGTTTATGTTTTGGTTGAAGATTTTCTTTCAGGTCTTGTGATATAATGTTCAAAGAGTCAAATATCATTGGGCAATGGAGTCTATAGCTGTAGGTGTCTAGAAACCTTGAGGTGAATTGGTGAAACTTACAGGGCCATTTGGATACTTCATACAACAAAATTTTTGATTTATAACACAAATAGGTGAAAAAACCAGTGAAAGCAATTAAGAATTTTCACTAAAGTATTTAAGTATTTCCACCAAACTAGATATGAGAAACGGATAGATGTCTCAGGAACAAACTTGAATTCCTGGGAATGTCTATCACTGTAAAAGATATAGTTTTAAAGTGCAGCAGTTAAGAATTACGCTTCATTCATTGTATCTGAAGAAAACATGGATAATAGCTCAGATTGAGTTCAGGGTAATCAGTGATTAAATCCTGGAACTATTCTTCTACTTTGCTATTAAGTGTAAAACATTTAAACAATAAAAGAGAACAAAAGACTCGAAAACATGTAACAAAGAGATTTAAGAAAGACTTATTGTTTTATGAAACACTCTGGAATCCTGCAACATTCACCATTCATCACAATGCATCAAGGTACGCCAAGCTTTGGAAGTTCCATTCACCCTTTGTATTATTTCTCTGAGAAATTTACAGCAAGTGAGATCTCCGAAATGAAAATAACAACAACCCCTTCAGCTTATGTGCGGGGTGAATATATACTTTGATTTTTACAAAAATATCTGAGTTCTAAGTTATCTCAGATTTAATATTCTCACCAACTTTTGAGATATTTTTATCAGAAATTTATTACAGCATTGAATACAAAATAAAGGCATCTTGATGTTTTGTCAGAAGATACTTTGGCCTTTGGGAGCTGCTGAGTCGGTTGGGGATGTGCTGTTCAAAATGTGGCAAGCTATCATCGTTAGTGATGAATCACTTTATGGATGCTTTTCAAACATTAATCCTTTTACACTTGTCTTCTGGTGACCTGAGCTGGCAGTGGCCGAATGTCTTGAAACTACCGTGGCAAAATTTGGAGCATGGCCTGCCACCAGTCCTCCTTAGGCATTTGATGCCTCCGAATTTTAATTAGAGTCTCATCAAGCTCTGTATATCTGAAAAAACTAGGAGGAGTTTCAAATAAATGATTTACCTCATTTTCAACAAAAAATGAGCCTTCGAGCTTAGTGTACAAGCTCTGTCCTGTTGGAGGAACTGTTTCCTCAGAAGTACTGCTGGATGCAGTGATTTGATTTTCAATGTAAGCGGCCACCCTGTTTGTAAATTGATCTCTGCTGATCAATTTCCCTGTGCTGCTCAACAGGCTAGGCAGTCCTCTTGCTTGTAGCATTCCCATTCTGAGTTTATAATCTTCAACTTCAGTCTGTATCTCATAACTTTTTCTTTCTGCCGTCTGTACATAACCTCTGAGAGTTAGCACCTTTTTAGCCATGAGGATGGCCTCTGTTCTGTTGGTGATTCCAATGGCTGCCAGCTCCTCTTTGTCTTGCCTGTTCAAAAATTCTATCAATTGGCTAGCTTGCTCAGGTCTGTTTCCTAACACTGTCTTGGCTCTCTGGACATCTGTCTGGGCTTGTACAATTAAATCCATATGCTCATGCATTGTTTTAATGGATTTCCACTGTTTGATAATAGCTTGGGTAATTTTATTCCACAGGATTCTTTTGATTTCTGCCATAGTATTTTCCAGATTGAGCTCCTTCTCCAGGGCCTTTATTTTATCTTTTTGAGCCTTAATCTGTCTGCCCTGTTCTGCTACCGTTATCTTTGATTGGTCATATTTGGCATCTATCTCTGCCAGTTTTTCTTTTGCTTTCCTTATTTCATCCGCCTGTAGCTCCATTGCCTTGACAGCTTTGGTTAATTCTTCTACACTGGGGTGGGCATCTGTAGCTGCTGTTGTACCTGCTGCTTCTGTTGTGGGGGCCACTGCTGCCCCATAAGTTGTTGCTGTTGTGGAATCTGTTGGAGGAACTTGGAGTGTAGATCTTCCCTGTTTGTCTTGCAATGCTCCTTCCAGCTCCTTCTCTAGTTCTTGGATCCTTTGATCTTGCTGTAATAAGAGGTCAAGTTGTTCATTAACTTGCTTTTCCTTTTGCAATTCAGTTGTCTGAGGGTGTTCTGTAGGTAACAGCTTCAACCTCTTCTTCATGGCATTTAGATCATCATCCTTTTTCTTTATGAGGGCTTTTACCCGGTTGGATCACTAGGGTCATGTCCTAGATCAACAATAATCTCCTCAAGAGATTTTATCCTATTGTCCTTGGCCTTAGAGGACAACCTCTCAAAGTCTAGTTGAGTGTTTGTGTTCTTCAAAGATTCTTTCAGCTCATGAGCTAATGTGGCCTTCTCTACCAAGGTGGCATAGACCATCTCCCCGGTCTGCTTGTGGAGCTCGATTTGGTCCATAGGATGTATGTCTTTGGCCAGGACCTCCACCCTTGTTTTGATGAAATCTGCAGTTGTCATTGGGTGCGGCCCCTTGGGTCTGAAATGGCTGAATATCATTTTTTCCTCTTTGAAGTCGTAGACCGACATCAACCTTTCCTGCTGGGCTGGAGTGGCATCTATAAACTGTTTGTAAACCTCAGCCCTCAATAACTCATTTGCTGCCTTGATTTCTTTGAAGGTAGCCTTAGCACTTTTAAGCTTCTGGCTTTGCTGAGAAGAGGATGACACCTCCAAACCAAGCTGTAAATTCTGCTCCTGCTGAAAGGAGCTTGTCCCTGTATGTTGGCTGCCTTCCCTGTCCTTTGCTGTATCGTTCAAGACATCTTCAGTGATGTCTTCCACTTCTGGGGAATCTGCCCTTTGCTTTTTGGCCTCTGGCTGGTGGGAGGATCCACTGAGGGGAGTGGACTCTTCTCTTTGCCTTTTAGTACCCCTCTCTTCATGTGCTGGGGTCTGCAAAATTGAGGTAGTTAGTGGCTCAATTTGAGGTGGCGGTGTTTGCATTAGGGGGGTTTCTGGCAGCCCAGTTTGTGGCAGAACAGTTTGTCCTTGTTGCTGCTCTGTTTGTTGATCTTTTTGCTGTGATTGTTGTTCTGACTGTTCCTTTTTTGCTTCATCCTCTGCATCCATTTTTCCTTTTCCTTTATCTAAGCCTGGTGCTGGTGTAGAGAGTGTCTGCGGCGCTGTCCTGGTAACTGAGGTCCCTCCTCCCACTGATTGAGGCAATCTGAAAGGTACCTGGAGCACATAGTCCAGGTCAATAGTCTTCTCAAGTTCTTTCATATTTTTAAGCATTCTTTCTTCTTCAGTTAAGCTCTCAACTAGAGTGTCCAGCTGCCATTCTTGTAAGTTGGCATACTTTTCTATGTGTGGGTAGTGGCAGTGTTTAATCCCTAGGAGTCTGTACTTAGTTCTCCTAGCAGTGATGAAACCTTGAGGGTCATAAGGGACCCATCGAAAACTGTATGACAATTTATATTTGTCCTTGAGGATCAGGTCTGCAGATTCCCATCCTTCCTTCTTGTTCATGATGAAAGGACCCAACTCATTTTTGAAGTTAAGGTGTGCCTTTTTCTTGGAGCTGTGGAAATGGGTAAGGTCTGACTGAATCAATTGCCTGTAATACTCCAAGGCAAATAATCTCATAGGAACATACTTGGGTAGCCTGTATGGACAGAGCTCACAGCCATATACTCTGAACACAGTATGGTGTTCATATAGGTACCAATCACCTATTTTGTACTTCTTAGACAGCTGCAAAGCTTTCTTGATCTCATTAGATACTCTGGGTGGAGGGGACTTCATAAGCATGCAGGAGACTGGGTATACAAACTGGTCAACAAATTCACAGTAGGTATAGGGTGAATTTGTGATTTCATGATAGACTGAGGTCCAGAAAATGACAGATCTCTTCTCTCCTTTGTTATCCAGCCTTCTGATGTAGCATGGGAAAGCTTCAGAATGATAAAACATGAACAGGTGGTAGATGTAAGTTGAGTATCTGAAGACCCCCTGTCTGTCCATTTTGCTCAATTGATCATGAATCCTATTGGCTATGAACTTAGCAAAGTTATACTTTCGGGCAGGGGGTTGACGTGGGCTGTAAGCAGACAACAATACGAGCATGGCTTGATCCACATGCTTACTGTTTTGGTAACCTAACACATAGGCTATCATGTCTAGTAGCAGCCTGCCTGAGTCATTGAAATGTTCATGCAGATAAGGGGGTGGCCCTGTAGGCTGGCACTCAGCTCTCATGTAGTTCCTGGTGACCTTTTGCAGCTCCTCACTGGTCATCTTGTCACCAGCTTCCAGCAAGTACCTCATGGAGAATGGGACTAGCAACTCCGTTTGATCAAACTGCAACATCTTGTTGATGGACTCAGCATTTATATAAAAAAGGATCCTCCCTGATGGAGTATTGACAGCTCTGTGCTCCAGATCATAGTTTTGAGCACATAAGTGAATGATTTCAGGGAAAACATTCACAGCTGGGAGACAGTAATAGGGCAGGTTTGACTCCCACATTCCATCTGTACCAAATCCCTCCTTATGGTCTTCCCTCAGTGTAGTGAAGGTCTTCAAAAAGTCCCTGTCCCCCTCAAAGTCATTGATGAGACAATCCTTGTCAATAAATGGCAAGGCCTCCAGTTCCTTATTGGTCTGATTCAGTGGAGTAACACTGAGGGAAGAGGATGCTGAGGCTGCCATGATTTAATCTGTATGTGTGCAGGGAGAGGTAAAAGTTTGATAAGTCTTTGAAGACTTAAGCAGCAGGAAAACTGTACACCGTGTGATGTCCTCTTCTAGTGTCAAATTGTAAGCAGGTTGGTAAAATGCTGTAAAATCTCAGGGATGTGGATTGCCTAAGGGGACATTGCAGGGACAATGATAATTTATTAGGAAGAGTGCAGGTGGCCTGTACTTGGCAAAAGGGAACAATGCCAAGTACCTCGGGGGCAAATTTTGCAGTTTTAACCCGCGAACTGATTTCTCCAATGTCAAATTGTGGCTTCGGGATGGGGCAAGTTGCTTGGGTTTGGTTTAGGTGCTTAGGTGGAGCTGAATTAAGTGAATTTACTAGTCTTTAATGGTGAATTCTACAGAGAATTGGAATTCATGGGCAAAGTGGAAGGAAATGGCAAAATACCTGGAAAATCGACTTGGAAGCTCGCTGGCCGGGTTGTGACGACTTGGTGCCGTCGAATTCTGAACTTTGAATGGTCGGATTGTTGAATTTGATGGCTGAGTGAGAGGTTTTGCAGCAGCTGTTGGCAACGGCTAGTTTCTCTTTCGCATGAAAATGAACGAAAACGACTCATTTAGTCGTTTAAATCGTTAAATTTGGCAAAAGTGTGCATTTGGCGCTTTTCCGCCGATGACGTCAGCATGACGTCATGGCGGGGCCCAGGTACGGAGGTGACGTGGCGGCTGAGGTGTTCGCCAGGGTGGCAGGACACGGTGGCGGGCGGGTACAGTGGTGGGTCCACGTGGAGGGCCACGGGACGCTGGGGCGGGTACCGGCGAGGTGACGTCAGGGTGACGTGCAACTGACGTGGGAGGAAAGTGGTATTAGGGGTGGCGGTAAGCGGGTTCCCCGCACCACCTTTGGGCAAAGGCGGTAATGGGGAGGGGGGCTCCGAACAACCCCGCCGCCTGCCACGCATCCCCTGTACGGGATGGCCAAAACCATTTTCCCCGGACGCTAAAGGTCGGCAGGTCGGGGAGTGAAAATGACCGCCCACCTTTAGATCCGGGCGACGGAGATCTGACGACTGGCGGGCCTTCCGACTGGTCGAGCATGTTGGGGAGGGGTCCCGCCAGCGTAATAAAATATTCAATTTAATGATTGGGCGGAGGACTATAGAAAAAGTGGGTTTTTTCGCAAATTTTGGGTTTTTTGGGTTTTTTCAAGGGTTTATATAGGAAAATGGGGTTTTTGTGCGTTTTCAGCAGAGAGACGGTGAGGGTTGAGGGACAGGATTTCTGCTCATAACCAGAGGTCAGAGCACATCCAAGACAAGGTTGACCACAGTCCCAGGTGAACTGAAGTCCCCTTAGACCATTTACTTGGCTATAATACCAAAAGGAGAATATGTAGATAATGCTGGGATTTATACACCTTGGTGTTAGTAATATTAGGAAAAAAGGTGATATAAGGGATTTATATAGTAGGGTTAGTGTTAGTTATGGAGGAAGGGGTAAGTGGATGTGGAAACCATTGAGTTTATGTGAAACAAGCTTGGTTTCAAGAGTAGATCAAAATGAAAAGATTTTTGGACAAGAAAAGTGGCTTTTAAAGATTAAGAACCACCATGAAAACTTAGTCTTTTCCATGAATCTCAGGCTAGTGAGGGAATGTTAGAAATGAAATTGGAGGGGAGTGAGGGAAATTAGTCATGCTCCCAGCTGTAATCTTTTGCCTTGCTGCCCACCATCACCAATCTTGCAATGATAGGGATAACCTTTCTGCAACCCCAGCTACCTACCCAGCTACTTGCCTAGCATTTTATTTCTTCTTGGAGGGTGCATTTGGACTTGCAGACCCTTACTTGCCTTTTCTTTTCCTTGGCTTTTTCTTTTGCTCTTTCTATCTACTTCTACCCTTATCTCTTCCAAGGTCCCAGATTAAGCTGTTGGGATCCTTTTCTTCTCTACCTAAACTAGTTGTCTGCCCAGATTAAACAGTTTGGACAGACTTCTTTCTCTAGTCTACAACACAAAATTGAACACATGGCATGATCCAGATTAGACTGTTGGATCATCCATCAAAATTTGAAATAAGGTCATCAACATTTGAAACACTTTACACACCTTCTTTCTCTTTAGGAAATATGGGATCTTTGTGAACTCAAAGCAGAGCATATTTGGACTTTCTCTTGCCAATCATGAAATATGAAACCTATTGGTATAGGTATCCAACAGAATCCTTGGTGTTTAACCCGCTAGAAGTAGATGAACTTGGCCCTTGGATTTCTATAGATATGCAACCAAATTATGGTAAATATGGTAGGACTTTCCTACAACAAATATTGTTAGATATTCAGAGATAAATAAGACAAAATAATTCCACTACAGTGGCAAGTGATTTCCGGGGAAGATGGAATAAATATAACCAGGGTGGCAAGGGATCCATCGATGCTAGCATGAGGACTTCACCCAAAAACCTGATAAATTAAACTCAACTTGAGCTTCTCACCCAATAATAAAGAATATAGAATAAAATGATCAATCATTAAGCTTCCTCTTATAATCTTTTATTGAGACTTCTCCAAGCTTTTGGATCTTCTTTTTATATTAATTTCTTGAAGAAGTTAATTTTGTCCTTCTAAGTGTTTTTTCCCCCTTTTTGAAATAAAATATTTTTTTCCTCTTTTTATTATTTATTATTAATTACCCTTTTATTTAATAATAACAAAATTGGGTAAATTTCCCATGGATCTCCTCGATTATTTTTTCCTTCTCTCTAACGTATTAGGAGATAACTAGGCAAGATAAAGTCATATCTCCAACTCATAAGATACTGGAAATTATAGTCCTCCTCGCTAGAAATTTCTTGCCCTCAAACAATTTTAGCCTTTGATGCTGCAATATTTGTTCACCCTCCCATTTAGCATCTTCTAAAGGTATATCTTTCCAACACACAAGATATTCTTTGATCACCTTGCTCCTTAGCTTTCTCTCTCTTACCTTGAAAATATCCTCAAGAATTAATACCAAATCTCCCTCCTCATCCAAAGGAGGTAGCTTGGATGAAGTGACAACTTGTTGTCCAATTGACTTCTTCAAGAAAGATACTTGGAACACATTGTGTATCTTACTTCCTTCTGGAATATCCAACTCAAAAGCCACTTATCCTATCCTCCTAATGATCCGATTGTTGACATCATGACACAGGTTTGGCATAGGTTTGGCTTGATGACATAAGTATTATCCTTGATGGCAACTAACTCAAATAGCAGATCACAAGTTCAGGCTCTCAAAATAGTAGAAAATGAGATACCCGCAGGTTTTTGTTCCCAAAGCTGCGGACATACGCAGGTGCACCGAAAAAAGATGCGGACATGTACGCAGGTTCTCCGAACAAAAAGTGCGGACGTAAAGTACACGCACTTTCATGCAGAGGAAAGCACGCACGTGGGGAAATCTTATGGTTAGTCCATGGTATTTAGTCTGACATTTTTGATCCTATGGTTTTGGTCCGTGGTTTTGCATCTAAAGTATTGAACCTAGGTTTTGGGTCCCTAGTATTGGATCTATATGGTTTTGGACCATGGTTTGAGTAAGGCCTAGACTATAAAAAGGAAAGGAGATCATTTGGCTGGAACAACTAATGTGTTGAATATCTTGAGATGAGAAAGATCTGAAATATTGGTGATCGGTTGGTGAGCTGGACCTGAATCAAGGAGAAACCTGAGCATTACAAGACGAATCTACTGAGGGGTCGAGATCTCTTTGGCACGTGATCTGATAATCTGGGGTATAATTAAAGTCTGATAAATTTCTATACCCGCAGGCCCAACTCAGTGTAGGCGCGGATACCTGCAGGCTCGACATAGCGCTGTGTGGATACCCGCAGGTTCAACACAGAGGAGGTGCGGATACCCGCAGTCTCGGCAGAGCGCAGGTGCGGATACCACAGGTTCGACACAGAGAAGGTGCAGATACTCGTAGAGTAAAGAACTGAATACTGCAGACGTACGCACGTTTCTTTTGGTGAAGTTGAGGACTTTTCCCTTGAAATATGTTTTAGCTACTTCTGTCTATTTCTGCAGTGTTCAGGCTTCTGACTTGGTGTCTAGTTACTGGTACTGTGTTCTGAGAAGTTATTGATTCAGTATTTGTACAAGGAAGTTGGTTGATTGCAGATCTATTTGATGTTTGATTGATATTCATGGATCCAATTTGAAAATTTATGAAATGTGGTCCTTGTAAGAAAAGAGAAGTCTTCTGTAGGTCAGCACCTACATACTAGTACCTCAGCTAGTATAAGAGCTAAGGGGGTTGTAGATCCCTTCCAGAAGAATCTAGAGAACAAGAGAAGGTTGTAGCCTTCTGCAGGTTGAAGCCTACGCATTGGTATAAGACTGCACCAGTACAAAATCATTGTAAGAAGAAGTTTCTAATTGAAAGAAGATAGAGACATATTGCAGCAGGTGGTTTTCACCCACATTGGTTTCCACCTTATATATTGTGTTCTTTTATGTGACTGTCTACTCTACTTTTTTGTTCCTGCTTACTATTATATGATTAATGATCAACATTTGAAGAATAAATTAAATTATAAGTCTGAGGGGTATACGCAAGTTTCATTAGTCAGATCTGCAAATCTTTGTATAAATTGAAAAAGAGTTTGATAATACTGATTCACACCCCCCCTCTCTCAGTATTATTTCCAACAATTGGTATCAGAGCAGGTCCTTTAGGAAAATCTTGATCGCTTGAAGGAAGATCTATCATCATGAGCAACTACGAAAAAGAAGCATCTATTAGGCCATCGATTTTTTATGGGAGCAACTTCGTCTATTGGAAGGTAAGAATCACTGCTTATTTTCAATCTCTTGGTACATAAGTTTGGGATATCGTGGAAACAGGATACACATTTCCATCAGCAACTCCTACAGATGCAGCCGGTAAGAAGCAATATGAAACAAATGCAAAAGCTGTCAATATTCTATTAGGAAGTCTATCTCAATCAGAATTCATCAAGGTTATGCAGCTCAAAAGCACAAAAGAAATACGGGACAAGATCGTTCTGAGCTACAAAGGAGATGAATAGGTAAAACGAGCAAAATTGCAAACTCTTAAAATTCAATATGAAAGTCTCAGAATGCATAATGATGAAAGTGTGGCTAGCTATTTCCTACGTATAGATGAGATCGTAAATTGTATGAAAAACTTGGGTGAAGAAATTAAAGAAGTTGTTTTGGTTGAAAAGCTTTTAAGATCTTTGCCTTCTAAGTTTGATTCAAAAGTTTATGCCATAGAAGAAAAGCAGAATCTACAAAGCCTTACCATGTCACAGCTGCACGGAATTCTAACTGCTTACAAAAAGAGAAAAGGAGGACCATCAGACAGGAGAGAACCTGCATTCAAGGCTTCAAGAAAGGGAGATTACTATGAGTCAGGACATATGTTAGAAAAAGAGGAAGAATCAAATTTTGTCAAGAACCTTAAATGGGGAACTAGAAGATTCAGAGGTAAGCTGCCTTTCAAATGCTTTGCTTGTGGAAGGGTTGGTCATTATGCCGAAAAATGTCCACATAAAGATAAATTAGAAAAAGTTAAGGAACCTATTAGATGGAACAGAAAACAGAATGTAAATAAGAAGAGCTATTACACGCATGAAGACAGTGATGGATTGTCAAATAGTGACGAAGATGAACAAGGTAACGATGATAGACTTTTGATGGATTTTGAAGATGATGATTTCTTGGATGCTACAAATGAAGAAGGGCTTTATGAAGAAATTTCTAAACTTAAAGTTTATTTAGAGGAAAGGAATATGATTATAGATACTCTAACATTCCAACTCACTGAAAAAGATAAACACAATGAAGAGTTAGAATGTGAAATTGTGGGACTTAGAAAAGAAATTGAGAAAACAAAAGCCCTTAATCTCAGATTTGCTAAAGGATCTGAAACTCTAGATGAGATTATCAAAGTGTAGCGTTCTCCTCTAATCAAGACACGTCTCAGATATTCCAAAGAAGCATCTCAAGCTCAGAATCAAGCGCAGAAGCCATTCACCTCCAAAAGTTATCTTGATGCAGCAAGGAGAAGTGAACAAGTTGACAATCGACAGCAAAAGCACAATGCGGATCACTAGGTAAATCAGGGACAATTTTCTTCAAGAATGATCAAAGATTATCAAGTAAATAAGGGGCAATCTACTTCAAGGATGAACAGAAGCTTCAACCAACCACAGGTAACTCATTCTCAATTTGGCTCAAGAATGGATGGAAACTACAATCATATGGTTGGTAGATTTGATAATCGCAGGAATTTCTTCAATGGCCAATGTTTCTCTTGTCATAACTTTGGTCATAAAGCTGCTCAATGTGTTGCCTACAAGACCATCATGACTAGGGAAGATCAAAGACAAAGGAGTATGACTAGAATCATTAAAAGAACCTACAATAACTTCTCTGCTCTTGAAAATGAAATAGAATGTTCTATCTATAGCAACTTCGGTCATGAAGATTCTGAATGCAGGGGTAGGTTTTGGCAAACAACTCAGAAGGAGCAAACTTCATTGAGTTCCAAAACATGGAAAAGGAAAGAAACACAACCGGAAAGATGTGGGATAGCCTTATATGTGGAAGGATAGGAAAATCAATGGTACATCGACAGTGGATGCTCGAAACATATGACAGGTGATAAAGAAAAACTTCAGTCATATAGTGCCTTAGAAAAGGAAAAGAAGGTCTCATTTGGAAATGACACCCCTACATTCATAAAAGGTAAAGGCTCTGTTCGTTTGAAAGAAAAGGTCAAGGTTGGAAATGTTATGTGTGTTGATGGCTTAAAGCATAATCTATTGAGTGTCAGTCAGATGTGTGATCAAGGAATTGAGGTAATATTTCGATCAAATGGATGTATTGTTTGTGAGCTTGATACAGGAAAGATAGTGATCAGAGGCATAAGAACTCCAAATAACTTATATGTACTCAAGGGAGAACAACAACGATGTTATTTAAGAAAGAATGATGAACACTGGTTATGGCATAGAAGGCTGGGGCATCTTAGCTTCTCTCAGATAAGGAAAGCATGCAAACATCAGGTAGTTCGTGATCTTCCTGACATCAGAATTCCAGACAATACAATATGCAAATAATGTCAATTTGGTAAGCAAACCAGAACTAATTTCCCTGAGAAGGAAGGATCAGCTAGCAGGCCACTTGAACTTGTTCACACCAATATATGTGGTCCAACTAGGAAGAGGTCACCTCAAGGAGAAGAGTATTTCATATTGTTCATTGACGATTTTTCAAGGATGTGTTGGATAGGACTCATGAAGTATAAAGATGAACCTTTCGAAAAGTTCAAGTCATTCAAATCTTTGGTTGAAAATGAATCAGATCGCAAAATCAAATGCCTCAGATCTGATCGAGGAGGGGAATTTACCTCAGATGAATTCTTCGATTTTTGTGAAGAACATGGAATAAGAAGGGAATTCTCTACTGCAAGGAATCCTCAAAAAAATGGAGTAGTGGAAAGGATGAATAGAACGGTTCAAAAAATGGCTCGTGTTATGTTTGATGAGTCTGGAACTCCAGCAACCTTCTGGGGTGAAGCCGCATTTGCCGTTGTTACTATTCTCAACAAGACAAACGTCCAGGTAAACAACACTCAGACTCCTCATGAACTTTGGTATGGTAAGACTCTCACGGTAAAATACTTCAAAATTTTTGGAAGCAAATGCTACATTAAAAGGACTGATGAAAATCTTGGCAAGTTTGAAACTAGAGCAGATGAAGGCATTTTACTTGGCTACTCTCCCCACAACAAAGCTTATAAATGTTACAATAAAAGACTTGGTAAAATTGTTGAAATTATTGATGTAGTGGTTGATGAAGAAGGAAACACTCCTAGGCAGGTAAAATCTGAATATTTCGAAGATGGCGAAGGCTATCCGTCAACATCAAATCAGATTCATAACGAAGAAGAAACTCATGAGGCTCCAAAAGAACAGATAAGGATAGAAGAAAAGACTCCATCCAGATACGTTCAGAAGAATCATCCAGAATCTCAAATTTTGGGGCAGAAAGATGCAGGTGTAAAAACAAGGAGAACCATTTCAGAAGCTTCAAGTTATCTAGCATTGCTCTCCTCCACTGAACCACAAAATGTAAGAGAGGCTTGCAAAGATGAATGCTGGGTCAAGACCATGGAGGAAGAACTCGAGCAGATTGAAAAGAATAATACTTGGGAGTTGGTTCCTAGACCAGAAGATAAGAATGTGATAGGGACAAAATGGATTTTCAAAAATAAGCTGAATGAAAATGGGGATGTGGTTAGAAACAAGGCAAGACTTGTTTGTAAAGGGTATGCACAACAAGAAGGCATAGACTTTGAAGAAACATTTTCACTAGTTGCTAGACTTGAGGCTATAAGGATGTTCCTTGCTCTATCTAGCTTTCAGAAGTTCAAAGTATTTCAAATGGACGTAAAATCTACCTTTCTGAATGGAGACTTAAATGAAGAAGTATATATTGAACAACTAGATGGGTTTATTCCTGGAAATGATCCAAAACTTATATGCAGACTCAAAAAGGCTCTCTATGGCCTTAAACAGGCTCATAGGGCATGGTATTATCGGTTGGATAAGTACCTCCATCAACAAAGCTTTATAAAAGGATCAACTGATAGCAATCTATATATAAAGGTTGACAATGAAAAGTTGCTAATACTTGTTTTGTATGTTGATGATATCATCTTTGGCAGCAATGAAGAAGACATGAGTCAAAATTTTGCCTTGGTGATGCAAAAGGAGTTTGAAATGTCCATGCTTGGTGAGCTCACATATTTTCTTGGTTTACAAGTCTAACAAAACAAAGACGGTATCTTTCTATCACAAACCAAGTATCTCAAGCAGATCTTGAAGAAATATGGGATGGAGGATTCGAAACCAGTATGTACCCCTATGGTGACAGGATGCAGCCTCAGCGCAAAAATTGGCAGTTGTACATCAACCAACCTATAGATCCATGATTGGTAGTCTGCTCTATCTAACAGGTACCCGACCAGACATTATGCATGTAGTGGGAATAGTTGGAAGGTTTCGGGCAAATCCAAAGGAAACTCATCTTCAGGCAGTTAAGAGAATCTTCAAGTATCTTTAAGGAACTAAAAACTATGGTGTATGGTATCCTAGAGGTACAGATCTCACACTTCATGCATACATTGATGCGGATTAGGCAGGAAGCGCGGATGAAAGGAAAAGCACTAGTGGTGGTGCATTCTTCATGGGTCCTAGATTAGTATCTTGGTTCAGCAAGAAACAAAGCTCGATTGCATTATCTACAGCTGAAGCAGAATATGTAGCTGTTGCATCTTGCTGCACACAACTCCTTTGGATGATGCAAACATTGCAAGACATGCAAATCACTTGTAATCCACCTATCTCCATCTTCTGTTATAATACAAGTGCAATCAGTATTTCAAAGAATCCTGTCATGCATTCAAAGACTAAGCACATACCAGTCAAGTATCATTTTCTCCGAGAACAAGTGCTTGAACAAAAGGTCAAATTGGAGTATGTTCCCTCTAAGGAACAAGTTGCTGATATTCTCACCAAGCCACTACCCAGGGAGACCTTTGAATACCTTAGACAAAAGCTGGGGATAGTTGATGCATCATCCTGTTGTTGAATCTTGTCTGTTTCAAAGATTGTTGGCTATACGCGCATTTCATATGAGGTATACACGTACATACGCTGGTTTATGTGGGTGCAGTCGACTTGAAGAAAAGAAAGGATGAGAAGAGTCCGATATGGGTCTATCAGAGACCATCTGGCACAGGTTCAGGGGAAGCATAACCCTTTTCCCTTGATGTCAAAGGGGGAGAAAAGACTTTGAGTGACCCTGGGTTGCCATCAAGTCCAAAGGGGGAGATTGTTGGCATTATGACACAGGTTTGGCTCGATGGAAAAATTGTTGTCCTTGATGGCAACTAACTCAAATAGTAGATCACAAGTGCAGGCTCTCAAAATAGTAGAAAATGCGCAAGTTTCTATTCACAAAGCCGCGGACATACGCAGGTGCGCAGAACAAAAGCTGCAGACATGTACGTAGGTTCTCCGAACAAAAAGTGTGGACGTAAAGTACACGCACTTTCATGCAGAGAAAAGCACGCACATGGGGAAATCTTATGGTTGGTCCATGGTATTTAGTCCAACATTTTTGATCCTATGGTTTTGGTCCGTGGTTTTGTATCTAAAGTATTGAACCCAGGTTTTGGGTCCCTAGTATTGGATCTCTATGGTTTTGGACCATGGTTTGAGTAAGGCCTAGACTATAAAAAGGAAAGGAGATCATTTGGCTGGAACAACTAATGTGTTGAATATCTTGAGATGAGAAAGATCTGAAATATTGGTGATCGGTTGGTGAGCTGGACCTGAATCAAGGAGAAACCTGAGCATTACAAGACGAATCTACTGAGGGGTTGAGATATCTTTGGCACGTGATCATATCTGTAAATCTGATAATCTGAGGTATAATTGAAGTTTGATAAATTTCTATTCCCGCAGGCCCAACTCAGCGCAGGCGGGGATACCCGCAGGCTCAACACAGCGCAGGCGCAGATACCTGCAGGCTCGACACAGCGCTATGCGGATACCCGCAGGTTCAACACAGAGGAGGTGCGGATACCCGTAGTCTTGGCAGAGCGCAGGTGCGGATATTGCAGGTTCGACACAGAGAAGGTGTGGATACCCGTAGAGTAAAGAACTGAATATTGCAGACGTACGCACGTTTCTTTTGGTGAAGTTGCGGACTTTTCCCTTGAAATATGTTTTAGCTGCTTCTATCTATTTCTGTGGTGTTCAGACCTCTGACTTGGTGTCTAGTTACTGGTACCGTGTTCTGAGAAGTTATTGATTCAATATTTTTACAAGGAAGTTGGTTGATTGCAGATCTATTTGATGTTTGATTGATATTCATGGATCCAGTCTGAAAATTTATGAAACGTGGTCCCTGGAAGAAAAGAGAAGTCTTTTGTAGGTCAGCACCTATGTACTAGTACCTCAGCTAGTACAAGAGCTAAGGGGGTTGTAGCTCCCTTCTAGAAGAATCTGGAGAACGAGAGAAGGTTGTAGCTTTCTACAGGTTGAAGCCTGCGTACTGGTATAAGACTGCACCAGTACAGAATCATTGTAAAAAGAAGTTTCTAATTGAAAGAAGATAGAGACATATTGCAGCAGGTGGTTTTCACCCACATTGGGTTTCCACCTTATATCTTGTGTTCTTTTGTGTGACTGTCTGCTCTACTTTTTTCTTCCTGCTTACTATTATATGATTAATGATCAACATCTGAAGAATAAATTAAATTATAAGTTTTGGAGGTATATGCAAGTTTCATTAGTCAGATCTGCAAATATTTGTATAAATTGAAAAATAGTTTGATAATACTGATTCACACCCCCCCCTCTCCGTATTATTTCCAACAATTGGTATCAGAGCAGGTCCTTCAGGAAAAGCTTGATCGCTTGAAGGAATATCTATCATCATGAGCAACTACGAAAAAGAAGCATCTATCAGGCCACCGATTTTTTATGGGAGCAACTTCGTCTATTGGAAGGTAAGAATCACTACTTATCTTCAATCTCTTGGAATAGAAGTTTGGGATATCATGGAAACAGGATACACATTTCCATTAGCAACTCCTAGGAGCAACTTCGTCTATTGGAAGTTAAGAATCACTGCTTATCTTCAATCTCTTGGAATAGAAGTTTGGGATATCATGGAAACAGGATAGACATTTCCATCAGCAACTCCTACAGATGTAGCCGGTAAGAAGCAGTATGAAACAAATGCAAAAACTATCAATACTCTATTAGGAAGTCTATCTCAATCAGAATTCGTCAAGGTTATGCAGCTCAAAAGCGCAAAAGAAATATGGGACAATATCGTTCTGAGCTACGAAGGAGATGAACAGGTAAAAAGAGCAAAATTACAAACTCTTAGAATTCAATATGAAAGTCTCAGAATGCATAATGATGAAAGTGTGGCTTGCTATTTCCTACGTATAGATGAGATCGTAAATTGTATGAAAAACTTGGGTGAAGAAATTAAAAAAGTTGTTTTGGTTGAAAAGGTTCTAAGATATTTGTCTTCTAAGTTTGATTCAAAAGTTTCTGCCATAGAAGAAAAGTAGAATCTACAAAGCCTTACCATGTCACAGCTGCACGAAATTCTAACTGCTTACGAAATGAGAAAAGGAGGACCCTCAGACAGGAAAGAAGCTGCATTCAAGGCTTCAGGAAAAGGAGATTACTATGAGTCAGGACATATGTAAGAAGAAGAGGAAGAATCGAATTTTGTCAAGAACCTTCAATGGGGAACTGGAAGATTCAGAGGTAAGCTGCCTTTCAAATGCTTTGCTTGTGGAAGGGTTGGTCATTATGCTGCAAAATGTCCACATAAAGATAAACTAGACAAAGGTAAGGAACCTATTAGATGGAACAGAAAACATAATGTAAATAAGAAGAGCTATTACATGCATGAAGATAGTGATGGATTGTCAAATAGTGATGAAGATGAAAAAGGTAATGATGATAGACTTTTGATGGCTTTTGAAGATGATGATTTCTTGGATGCTACAAATGAAGAAGGGCTTTATGAAGAAATTTCTAAACTTAAAGTTTGTTTAGAGGAAAAGAATATGATTATAGATACTCTAACATTCCAACTCGCTGAAAAAGATAAACACAATGAAGAGTTAGAATGTGAAATTGTGGGACTTAGAAAAGAAATTGAGAAAACAAAAGCCCTTAATCTCAGATTTGCTAAAGGATCTGAAACTCTAGATGAGATTATCAAAGTGTAGCGTTCTCCTCTAATCAGGACAGGTCTTGGATATTCCGAAGAAGCATCTCAAGCTTAGAAGCAAGCGCAGAAGCCATCCACCTCCAAAAGTTATCTTGATGCAGCAAGGAGAAGTGAACAAGTTGACAATCGACAACAAAAGAACAATGCAGATCACCAGGTAAATCAGGGACAATTTGCTTCAAGAATGATAAAAAATTATCAAGTAAATTGGGGGCAATCTACTTCAAGGATGAACAGAAGCTTCAACCAACCACAGGTAAATCATTCTCAATTTGTCTCAAGAATGGATGGAAACTACAATCATATGGTTGGTAGATTTGATAATCGTAGGAATTTCTTCAATGGCCAATGTTTCTCTTGTCATAACTTTGGTCATAAAGCTACTCAATGTGTTGCCTACAAGACCATCATGACTAGGGAAGATCAAAGACAAAGGAGTATGACTGGAATCACGAAAAGAACCTACAATAAATTCTCTGCTCTTGAAAGTGAAATAGAATGTTCTATCTGTAACAACTTCGGTCATGAAGATTCTGAATGCAGGAGCAGGTTTCAGAAAACAACTCAGAAGGAGCAAACTTCATTGAGTTCCAAAACATGGAAAAGGAAAGAAACACAACCGGAAAGATGTGGGATAGCCTTATATGTGGAAGGACAGGAAAATCAATGGTACATCGATAGTGGATGCTTGAAACATATGACAAGTGATAAAGAAAAACTTCAGTCATATAGTGCCTTAGAAAAGGAAAAGAAGGTCTCATTTGGAAATGACACCCCTGCATTCATAAAAGGTAAAGGCTCTGTTCGTTTGAAAGAAAAGGTCAAGGCTGGAAATGTTATGTATGTTGATGGCTTAAAGCATAATCTATTGAGTGTCAGTCAGATGTGTGATCAAGGAACTGAGGTAATATTTCGATCAAATGGATGTATTGTTTGTGAGATTGATACAGGAAAGACAGTGATCAGAGGCATAAGAACTCCAAATAACGTATATGTACTCAAGGGAGAACAAAAACAATGCTATTTAAGCAAGAATGATGAACATTGGTTATGGCACAGAAGACTGGGGCATCTTAGCTTCTCTCAGATAAGGAAAGCATGCAAATATCAGGCAGTTCATGATCTTCCTGACATCTGAATTCCAGACAATGCAATATGCAAATTATGTCAATTTGGTAAGCAAACTAGAACTAATTTCCCTGAGAAGGAAGGATCAGCTAGTAGGCCACTTGGACTTGTTCACACCAATATATGTGGTCCAACTAGGAAGAGGTCACCTCGAGGAGAAGAGTATTCCATATTGTTCATTGACGATTTTTCAAGGATGTGTTGGATAGGACTCATGAAGTATAAAGATGAAGCTTTCGAAAAGTTCAAGTCATTCAAATCTTTGGTTGAAAATGAATCAGATCGCAAAATCAAATGCCTCAGATCTGATCGAGGAGGGGTATTTACCTCAGATGAATTCTTTGATTTTTGTGAAGAACATGGAATAAGAAGGGAATTCTCTGCTACAAGGACTCGTCAACAAAATGGAGTAGTGGAAAGGATGAACAGAACTATTCAACAAATGGCTCGTGCTATGCTTGATGAGTCTGGAACTCCAGCAACCTTCTGGGGTGAAGCCGCATTTGCCGCTGTTACTATTCTCAACAAGACAAACGTCCGGGTAAACAGAACTCGGAATCCTCATGAACTTTGGTATGGTAAGACTCCCATGGTAAAATACTTCAAAATTTTTGGAAGCAAATGCTACATTAAAAGGACTGATGAAAATCTTGGAAAGTTTGAACCTAGAGCAGATGAAGGCAATTTTACTTGGCTACTCTCCCCACAACAAAGCTTACAAATGTTACAATAAAAGACTTGGTAAAATTGTTGAAAGTATTGATGTAGTGGTTGATGAAGAAGGAAACACTCCTATGCAGGTAAAATCTGAAGATTTCGAAGATGGTGAAGACTATCCGTCAACATCAAATCAGATTCATAATGAAGAAGAAACTCATGAAGTAGACAACTTGTTGTCTAATTGACCATCCCATATCTGCCCATTTAAAATTTCACATGCTATCTTGTTATTTGAGTATTCCACCAATATCTAGGACTTCCAATCCAAAGATAAATCCACGAGAGAAAGTATTGTAGGTCTTCTTGATAGCGCATCTTCCACCACATTATTATTCCTTTTGACTTATTCAATCTCAAAATCATAAGTCCATACCTTTCTCACCCACTTATGTTTCCGATCATTTAACTTCTTCCAATTTAGAAAGAATACGTGATTGTTATCGTCGGTTTTGAATTTGAAGCGGTTAACCACTAGACATGGTTCGATTTTGGCTAATTCATGCATGATAGAAAGCATATATTTATCATATTTGGAATAGTGACGTTTATAGTCCCTAAGCTTCTAAATCTTGAAAGCAATAGGATGCCCATTTTACATTAGTACTGCTCCAATCCCTTCACCTGAAGCATCACACTCCAAAATAAATGGATGAGAAAAATTAGGCAAAGCTAAAATAGGGAAAGAACTCGTTACCTCCTTAAGTTGCACAAATTCCTTCTTTGCAAGTCCATGCAAAATCTTCCTTCTTGTTCAAATCTACAAGGGAAGATGCCAATTATGAAAACCCCTTGACATATTATTTATAGTAACTGTAGATACCCAAGAAACCACTCAACATATTCATGTTCTTAAGAGTGGGCCAATCAATAATAACTCAGATATTTTCATGTTGCACCTTTACTCCCCCTCTAATCACATCCTCTAAATAGAGCATCTTGGTCAAACCAAATTCGCACTTAGACAACTTAGCATAATTTTTTTGTTCTTCCAAAATATTTAATACCTCCTCCAATTTCTATAGGTGTTGGTCCCATGTTCTGTTATAGACCAAGACATCATCAAATAATACTAGCACACACTTACGTAACTGATTTTTAAACACATGGTTCATACAAGACTAGAATGTAGCAGGTGTGTTGGTTATCCCAAAAGGCATAACCAAAAACTCATAATGGCCATAGTGACATTTGAAAGTTGTTTTAGGAATGTCTTGCTCCCTGACTCTAATTTGATGATAACCTGAGCAAAGATCGATCTTGGAAAAATATTTGGTCCCCTTTAATTCATCCATTAATTCATCAATCTCAGGAAATGGGTATCAATTTTTATTGTCTTCTTATTCAATTTCCTGTAATCGATACACATCATTAGATACCCATCCTTTTTCTTGACTAGGACCACTTATGAAGAAAATGGGTTGGAACTAGGGCGTATATCGCCTAGTTTGAGTAGCTCCTGAATAGTCTTCTCAATCTCATCTTTGTCTGCTCTAGGGTGCTTATGGGGAGTGAAGATGACTTTTTGGATTCCCTCATCCAACTAAATTATATGATCAAAACCTTTGTTAGGTGGCCTCCATGGTGGAATGTCCCCAATCATCTTCTGGTACTTCTACAATAGAGCTACAATGTCTATTGGATATTACCTATGCTAATCCTCTAACCTCTTATCTGACACTTTGCATTATGCTGCCTAATTAATGTATCCATGTCAAAAAATCACCTCCATCTAATTTCATGTCACTGTCTTGGGAGGATAAGTGTGCATGCCCCTGGCACAACCTTTTTTGCATCCTTTATAAAATCCATCTCCATTTGTTGGTGGTTTGTGGTGCAAAACACAAGAGTGATAAGCCATTGAACTCCCAATACTACATTTCTAGGATGGACAACAATCACAAAGATATCATTTGTGACAGTGTATTTTCCCCGTTGTCAAACTCACTTTTGGGATCATCCTATTATACTATATGAATTTGTTTCCTGGTATGGTTATGGAGAATCCCTGAAACTCCATAGTGGCTAATCCCCCCCTAGCTACATAGTTGGCATCAATGAAATTGTGAGAAGCCCCACTATCAACAAATATTTTTTCCCTATGTCCTTGTATGGTTCCCCAAATCTTGAGGGTAAGTTACTAAGGCATGTCTGAAAGTGATGTAATAACACCACCTTTTTCTTCATCTTGGTGTGGCTTGCCCTCCATTTCTCTAAGCTCCTCCTGTTTCTCTTTCTCATCCTCCTCGTCCTCGCTATCAGAGAACACTTCAATATAATGAGCCTTTCCCTTTGTTGTACATCAATACCCTGATGCCTAATTTTCTTGGCATGTGAAACAAAATCTCCTCCTCCTGACATCTCTTTTGTTCTCCTCATCCAATGGTTTCCTCCTAGTCAAATTAGTTTGAGGAGGTCTACTATCTTTTCCATTAGGTGGGAAGGTGGGTTTGATGGGTTCCTTGGTATTATGAATTTCATCTTGTAAATCCCTTGTCTTTCTTATTTCGTCCTATAGAGTAATTGATCTATTATACCTTACTAACCCTCGTAGAGGTTAGTTGAGAGGTTCACTATGGGTTCAGACTCAATCCTTGGATGATCTTTGATTAAACAATTTATATTCTTCCTTGGCACCAAATTAAGAAACTCACCCTTCCAACCTCTGCAATCTAACCTCTTGTAGCTCCAATGAAATTGATCTATAGTTTTGTCAAGGAGACACTTCAAATATTTGAGAAAGGTAAATTTGACATCGAAATGCAGGGTCTTCTCATTAGATTTAAATGATTCAACCAATTTTCAATATGGAATACAATATATCTTAAAGAAATATATTCGGCCCACTAATCTAATCTGATACTTGTGCTCAGAATTTAGCCTTCAAACCCTTGATGTTTGACCCACTAGAAGGAGATTAACTCAACCCTTGGACTTCTATAGACCTATAACCAAATTATAGTCAATATGTCAAGATTTTCCTGCAACAAATCTTTTTAAATATTCAGACATAAATAAGAGAAAAGAATTCTACGAGGGTTGCAAGTGATGCCCACCGAAGATGGAATAAATATAACAAGGTGGCAAGAGATCCACTGAAGCTAGTGTGAGGGCTTCACTAGAAACCTTTGGAAATGAAACTCACTTGAGCTACTCACCTAAAAGCAAAGAATATGTTGGAATAGAATGTTCAATCATTGACCTTCTTCCTCCTTTTATAATATTTCGTTGAGACTTCTCCAAGCTTCTAGATCTTCTTTTAATATTATTTTATTGAAGAAGTCACTTTTCTCCTCCTAAGTGACTTTTGCCCCTTTTTGAAATAAAATACCTTTTGCCTCTTTTTATTATTTATTATTTATTATTTACCCTTTTATTTAATAATAACAAAATTGGGTAAATTTCCAATGGATCTCCTAGATTAATTTTTCCTTCTCGCTAGCCTATTAGGAGATAATTAACCAAGAAGAAGTCATATCTCCAGCTCATGAGATAGTAGACATTACAAAAAATTAACGGTATAAAATTCAATATGGAAAAATTTTGAGACTATACATTTTATAAATATTTATTTTTTTGAAAATTTAATTTCAAAAAATTAAAAAGAAAATTTATTATATTCAAAACCTCAAAGAAAATTCATGAAATACTATGGTTTAATTAACTTCAACATTGACCTATTTGATCTAACATGTTATAGACCCTGCTTTTCTAAGATGTTAAAACCCCCAGCTATTTTAAGATGGTACAAAAATAACAAAAAACAAATTACATCAAATTTATTAATATTGTAGATTGGGAAAACATGTAAAGTAAACTTTAATAATCTAAGTAATAAGAATGCAACCTTGGTTATCACTATCATCCCAAAGAATTTAAAACACATGTAATATTTTTCAAAGCAAGTTTTTAGTAAATAATTTACCTTTGTTTCATATGTTTTATATAGAACTTTCCGTTGACATTTTCTTTTAATATAGAATTTGTCATAAAATTGAAATATTTGACTTCACTTATTAATGCACAAATCAAATCAAATCGGTGAATATTCAAATGTTTTGGGCCAACTCACTCAAATTTGGTAACTATGGCCCACATTGTTCAAAATACCGAGAGGGAGGTGAATCAATATTTCTCTTCAATTATTTAATTTTAACTTCATAAAACATTAATTATCAATAGCATTAGATTAAAACATAAACTAGCAACACCATTAAACAATGCACAACATCAAAGACAATACACAAGATATTTTTAGGTGGAAACCCTCCAGGGAGAAAAAACACTGAACAATTTTAATATATGTCTTTAATGATTACATCAACACGAAGCTACAACTTCCAATATTCTCCAATAACCACTAGAAGGAGGTTCCAACCCCATGATTTATCAGCTCTAACTAAAAGGATACTCCAACACCCTGATTTACCAGCTCTAACTATAAGGACACTCCAACAACATGGTTTTATCAGCTCCAACTTTCCCTAGCACCACTCTGAAGGAAATTCCAACCTCTACCTTGCACCACCTTACCACCCTTTAGATAAGGTAACTGAATATGATGTATTACGTTGTTTAATTATTACTATTGATCACTACATTACGCATCCACTACCATCAATATCCAATAACCAATCTGATATTTGTAACAAAAACCCTACTTAGCTCATTAGATACACATCATATAACATAATATCATAATCGTAACATCTGACATATCTCATCAATAACAATATCCTTGATCAATAGATATATGTTCCTTGTATCAATATCTTGGAGTTTACAACATGAAAATAGCTATAAACCCTAGGATACTCTGCACTACATACAACACTCTTGTTATACTACTTAATTGCAATAATAATTAAAGTAAACCCTAAGAATTAGCATCAAATTATTTCTATAATGGAAACTTTATTTGTATTCAAACCATTATAACCATGAAAACTTGTTGTCGACACATCAATAGTGGACAAAAATCGACTCAATAGGACAACAGTGATCCAACACCAATGGCACTCCCCAACAATTATAACCAGATTTTGGACAACAAAGACAAACAAGTTAGTCACTCTTCATCATTTTCTTATACTTGAACAACATCAACAAATCTTCTCAACACATATCATCAAGCCAAACCCTAGCTTTTCCCAACACTACCAAACCCTAGTAGCAAACCTTAATAGCATCAATATATATGGAGCCTTCAACAAACCCTAACAACAACTCCAACCATGCCAGTGATCACCCTTTTATTACAATGCTAATATCTGGTACTTTACCTCATAGATACCATACAAACACTAGATAGTTCAAATCATCTCTCAATCAATCACCATGTTTATATATCACTATTTTATATGAGCATATCAAATATCTTATGAAAAAACAACTAGGGTACACACCATACATATAGAAAGTTATGTAATCGACAACGTCTCCAAATGCTAGTAACAATAAATAAGTGCACTTCCATAATAATACCTTAAATAAAAACAATGATTTATACTACATCAAGCCCTTTGACGATTCAAACTATAACTAGAAGCAATTTTCTACTTGATGTTCATTCAGATTAGCATCATTCTAAAGGTTCTCTACTTAGCAATACATCTACTTTCACTATATTTGAACATATTAGCTACATCAATTCACTAGCAAAATATCAAGCCAAATCATATGTTTCTATTAAACACTGGCTCATTTCCATAATCACACAGGGATCAAGATTTGAAAACTTGACAAAATTAGCCTCTAGATCACAATGTGTATGCAATACTACTCAGTCTATTGAAAAGATTATGTCATGAAAATAAAAAGTCTCAAGCTTATCTACTGATTGTGCCTTTAGTCAATCCTTTATAGAATTTTTTAATGCTACCTTATAAAGAACAAGATAAACCTTAGTTTTCCTTGACCATTAATTACTAATATGAAAGAAATAATAAGATCAAGTATTGCCTCATATTTTTGTTAAAAATAACAAAAAGAAATTCCAATTTAATTTGTCCTTGAATCAAATTGTGAATTAAAATTGAATTATATTCTCATAGAAACTTGTAAATAGTTAATTAAGTTAAATTGACTTAATTGGCTTAGGAGTTTCGAGTTGGAAGTCTATCTAGAGTCATGTAAGTGTTATCCCTAAATTTTCAGGGTCCAGGTTGAGTTCTTTGGAGTTGTAATTAGATAACTCAGTCTAACTGAGTTAGAGTCAATTAAACTAGTTCTAATTGTTGGAGGAACTAGTAGAGATCTAGTAATGGATTAGTGCATCAACTAGTACCACACCAGTTAACTAAAGATTCACTCACAAATAATTCATGCATGTCAGCTCAAAGGAAGACCTACTTGAGACTAGACTGCTGGGACAATGTACTATTAGTTGTATGATTTTCTGAGTTGTACAGATCATGCATGTAATCTATTGAGGACCTAAGTTTGGATTGTGCAGTTTTAGAAGAAGGATTTCCCAATTAAATATGTGTTGATTCGCTTAGGAATTGTACAAGGAAGTAGGGGCCTGGAAGGCTAGTAAATTGGCTAAGTATTGACCATATTCAGCCTAGGAAGAAGAGAGTTAGATTGTACTAGTGCAAGAATTTTTCAGGACAAACAAGCATTGTATTTTCTTCTCAGGTCTTCTGGTTAATGCAATATATATAGTCTGGGTTTTTAGTAGTTTATTTCCCCAAAGAAATATTGTGTTGTGTGCGATTTATATTCTTCCTCTTTTTGATTATTGTTTTCATCGATCATTTTGGTTTCCACTGAGAGGAGTAGAGTAGATTATTGTCTTGTGTTTTAGAAAATCACATAAGCTGTTGAATCTACAAGAAAATATACATGGTATTAGAGCTGAAGACAGTATAGAAGAGGATATTCCGAGTTTGTTGTGGATGTGAAATTCAAATTTGCAGTTCATACTTCAGAGTCAGAAAATGGATTTCTACGGTTTGAGACTTGAGTATTCCTTGGAAGTCAGCTCGAATTACATAGCCTGGAAAGATAGGATGGAGGCAGTACTGGAAGACAATGGCCTTAAGGATTTCATAGATCATGACATTCCTAAGCCTTCAGCATTGAACGCTAAAGATATGGATGATGGAGAAAGTGTGTGGTAAAAGCAAGAAGGATTATCTTGGAGGGAGTTCGAGACCACATTGTTTCAAGTCTCCATGGCAAGGATACTCCATACTCAATGTGGAAGGCATTGAAGAAGATATTTCAGAATTTCAATGACCATAGGAAGTTGGCACTAAAGGACAAACTTAGAAAGATCAATATGGAGAAGGGCGACTCAATTCTAAAATACTTGACCAAGTTCACTCATTGTCGAGATGAGCTTGGAAGTGTTTGGATTACTGTTGCCGAGGATGATATAATGAGCATAGCTCTTCTAGGACTCCCCAAGAGGTTACATAGTTATGAGGATTGTATTAATGGGAGGGAGAAGCTACCATATTAGGAACAACTATGGTCGGATTTGGTACTTGAATATATTCATAGGAGCACTAGGGATGGATCCTCATCAAAGACTAATGACGAGGAAAAATGTTCCTTAACATGTAAGGAAAACAAAGGGGAGGGTAAGGCATCCCATTCCAAATTGGATTGTTGTCATGGAGGAAGGAAGAAGGACATGTTAAAAGTCAAGTGCTTCCATTGTCACGAGTTGGGTCATTTTTCTACAATTTGTCCGCTCAATAAGTCTAAGAAGAATTCCTCGGGAGGAGCGGCAAGTGAGGTTATTGCCTCACACTTCATATTGGACTTTACCCTCATCACATGCATTGTGTCACCAATGATGGGTAGTGTATGGTACCTAGATAGTGGAGCTTCTTTCCACATGACTAGTAACAAGGAGTTCTTCAGTGACTTGGAGGAGAAGGATCTCCAGATACATATTGATATGGGCGATGACAGTAGGTATAGTGCTATTGGGTTAGATACATTTACCTTTCAGAGGGAGTTGGGTGCTCCCCTCACTTTGCATGATGTTATGTATGTTTCTGGTTTGAAGAAGAACTTGGTATTTATTTCCATGTTGGAGGATAGAGGCTATCATGTGATCTTTAGTAAGGGAAATACGTTCCTTTGTCACATAGCCATGGGACAGGTAAGGAGGATAAGGATTTGGGTGAAGAATCTCTATAAGTTGGAGGTAGAATGTTGTTCTACCTTGAGCATGAAAGCAAAGGAGGTGCAGAGCAGAGACATCGATGAGTTATGGCACAAGCAATAGGGTCACTTGCATCATGGTGCTTTGAAAATCATGTAGCAAATTTCTTCCAGTTGTCCCAAATGTACACTAGAGCAATTTGACACATGCAGAGGGTGTACATTGGGAAAGTACACCAAGGCTTTCTTTCATGAAAAAGACGGTTGAGCACATGTGATCCTTGATTGAGTCCATTTAGATGTGTGTGGATTATTCTCAACAACATCCACGGCCAAACACAAGTATTATGTTATATTTGTTGACGATTTTTCTCGTAATTTTTGGACCTTCTTCATGTAGAAGAAAGATCAAACTCTTACAAAGTTTTGCAAATTTAAAGCATTGGTCGAGAAATATACAAGTAGGAAGGTGTTGATGCCTCGAAAATCGCTGCAACAACATTGGGGATAACCACCCGGTCTGGACCTTAGTACAACTCCTTTTCTGTTTGGAATGGTGGCTCCGACTGGGGATAATGGGACCAGTTTCCCAAAAGTGGATAAACGGGATGAATGGATGATTTATTAACTAAGCTAATGGTGGGCGAATAACTAAATCTATTAACAAGAATACAAGAACTATGACCTATCCCAGGAAACTTATTGAGCTTTAAAGTGTAGCGCTTGATGGTCTGTGTCTATAAACAGGCATATAGATGACTCCATATAATAGACATGGACATTATTTCATTCGGGATTACTGTGCTTAAATAGTTAAGCAAAGCGATTAAAGTGATATTACTACACTCATCATTTATATCATCGACACATACATGATTAAAAGAAAAGCACATCATAAAACATCCAATAGTGGAAGGAATATAGATCTGCTGTTAAAGCACATGCATATAATCAATAATAGCAAGGATAATCAAATAACAATTCATATGAAAGAAATGAACTCAGACATAGATAGAAATACCATATGAGCTACTTGACACTCCCAATATCAATCGCTACTTGTAATTCTTCCTTCAACGCAGAAACACTTTCAAACAAAGACAATAGTGCACAATTGCATAAAAAGCTTCCTTGTCAAATTAAGAACAACTGGTCCAGTTTCATAAAAGAATATGACTGAAGCACAATAGTGCAACTTCAGCCTTTAAGTCAGGTACAAAACTTTACGGCCCTTTCCAAAACAATGAAAGGGTCTATAAATACTTAATTATTCTACCTATCTATAAAACAGAAATCCTACTTAATTGGTATCAATAAATCTTGATCCTATTTTCTTCAGCGATCTGGCAGTCGGCAACATGATTCATCAAGTAGGCTGCTTGCCTTTATATCTGAGCTGACTTATCGCAAGCATTGGCTCCACTTCAGGTGGTTTGTTGAGGCGCGAGCTGAGCTGGGCGGCATAGGTGGCATCCTGAATATCGGGGATAATATACCCGATTGCATCCGTAAGGCATTTGAGGGCGGCTCTCTGTGTGTGCGGCTTTACCAGGAAGAACCAATAGGTGTCCCAGGTTAAACTGTTAATCCCAGCGATTAATCTCCCCTTTTCTTCTAGATCTGGATAACATGATTGCTCCAATGTTTTCATCGTTGTCAACTTTCCTGGTGTGCATTGGGAAATCATGTTTGATAAGTAGAGAGTGTTATTGACTAATTCAACTAAATTTCTAGAAGTTGATTTACATCTTGAAGCCGCCCTCTCTGCTTTCATCAACTGGGACTACCATTCTGTGAAGAGTATATCTTTATGTGATTCTAAGATCCTGGGTAAATTGGCCGCTTGTCCTTGATCAGAATCTTGCCAGTCGAGAAATGCAGCTATTGTTTCTTCGGCTTGATCCAATTCAGTTCTGGCCTTTTCTACTTGCTTATTTATAGATGTCGTTAATTCACATAGTGGCTCTGCCTGGGCTATTTTTTGACACAGAAGCTTAATTTGGGATATTAATGCAGTATTTATTTGTAATGCTTCTGCCCTAAATTCAGCCACTTGTGGAACGCCCTTTGTTTTTTCGAGCTGTGATGATAATTGAGCGATTTGCTCATCTTTTGTTTTCACCATTTGCTCGTTCGCTACCTTCAATTGTGCCAATGCCTCTGATAATTCTTTCTGCTTTTGGATTGCACTTTGGTCAATCCTTTGTTTTTCTGCTTGCAATTGTTGAGTTAGTTGACTGTTCACTTGCTGTTGCGTCAACAATTGCTGCTCTGCCTGCTCCGCTTTCGGCTTTGCTTCACTTAGCTGTGCCTGTAATGAGAAAATCTCCTGATCCTTTGTTTTCGGTAAAAGGGTTACCTCCGATGCCTTATCTATTGTCGCTGCCGAATAAGCTCCCGCATACTGTGACAGTTTTGTCAGGTCATTGGAGGGGTCAAATTCCTCCTTCCAAACCACATTGCCCATGACAGTTTGCTCTGGAAAAAGGAAAGGTTGATCAGTCCTTCTTCTTTTCCTTTGTCGTTTAACCACCGCTTTATGCCTTGGGCTGTAGAAGACATCCAGGGGAGGAATATCTTCTACCTGCAAAATGATTTGGTCGGAGGGGTCCTTTGGTATTATCTCTACCTCTTTAGAAATGGGTGGGCCGCTGGTTCCACTTAGAACCTGTGGTGAAGTGATATCCTGAGTGTCTGTTACCTTTAAAGTGTCTGTGTGATTTGAACATTCCAAACCACTGATAATGGAATCAAATTGCTTCCATTCCTGAAGCAATTTAGGGTCAATATGAGTATCCACATTGACATCAATGGTGGTTTGTTTTTCCTTTTCAGCTTGGGTCTCCTTCCGCACTGTTTCGTGCTCTCTCTTTTGCCTTTCCTCCTTCTCTCTTTTCTACCTTTCCTCTTTCTCTCTTCTCTGCTTTTCCTCCTGTTCTTTCTTCTGATTTTCCTCCTGTGGCTTCTCTTGTTCTTTTTTTATAGCTGGAGGTTCCTTTGACTATTGCCGATCAGGCTCGCTTGATGATGTCGCTGGGGTTGTCCCTAGTAGATCTAGAGGCAGAATTTGCAACCTCTGTTCTCTAAGTTTATTAAATTCTGTCAACCCTTCATCATTATATTTCATTTTGGCCAATGCTTTAACCTGCATTATTGTCTCATCTGAAGAGAACAGATCGTCAAACATATCTTCTTTATGATCAAATTTTGTCAATTTGGCCTGTTCTAGTGCATTATAGGCAACTTTGTTTGGATCAAACTGCCTATTTGGGAGAGTCGCCACAGTTAATGATTTAATCTTCGTGGCTTCCTTCTCTGCATGTTTTAGATCATGCAGAGTATATACACCACATCTCAAGGGAAAAGAGGGCCAGCCCTGTTTCTTATTTTTCTTGAGAGTCTGTGTAACACTCTCAGCCATAATCTGGTAAGATATTTCTCTTGCCAACAGTTTATCTGGTATGTATAAAGGGAGAACATGAGATTCGGCTTGGATACCGAAAACTCTTATATAAGTGAATTTCTCCTCTCCAAACCATCTCCCTACCGCTGTTAAATCAATCTCAGCTTGGTAGGAAATCTTGGGAATGGGCTTATAAAAAATAGAATAATAAATAGGCACCATAAAGCCATTGCAGACTTGGTACAGATGGTGCTTGTAAGAGGATTTCCATAATTTCTGATGGTATATGTGGATAGCCGTGGGGTCTTGTGGCTCCACCTCCAGCCGAGCACGGGAAATTCAGAATTGAAACACAATGTATCTAAAATATATGCACTGTAATAGAATGGGGGAATTATCCTTTCAGAGATGCGAGTCTTATTCCTAAACTCAAGAACAGCTTTGGCTAGTTTATCTGAGAGAATAGTGGCCCAATCCATTATTATACTGTTGCATGCAACTTCCATTAAAGGGACCATTTCTATAGTGAAATTAGAAGAGTCATGCAATCCCCATAATCTACACATCATTATTCCCGCGTAGCAATAAGGAGAAGCCAGGGAATCAACTGAGTACTTACTGGAAGACTCATGTTTGTGCTTTGCCGGATTTTGTCTCCAATCCTGGATGGGTTCGGATTCAACTTCGTTCTCGTTTGAGAATTTTTCCAGGAACACCTTATTGTATATCTTCTCTGGCTCAGGCAAATGATACATTTGCCTCAAATCATCAGCTTTGAATGACCCGAAAATTCTCCCGTCTCTGGTGCTGAAGGTTCTATCTAGGATTGGGATTTCTTCAATTGCCCACCGCACTACATCTGTGTATGGGAGGATTTGTTCTCTAGCTGCTATCCGGTGAAGGAAGGAGTCAGCTAAGTCCTTGAGAGTACCCTCAGATTTTCGAGTAGAATCTGCAGTAGCTTCTACTGTTGTCACTTTAGGTTCTTCGATTTCGATCAAGTTGTAGGTACTCTGCCAAGTAGTTCTGCCGAGACCAGAACATGTGGTATCCGAAATCAATCCTTTCTTTTTGTCAACGACAGCTTGTCCTGCAGCTGGCGCAGCGGAAGTGCCTGTGGTCTTCTTGGATTTCTTCCCCATTTTGCTTGAGCTTTATCCTTTGGATGAATTTTGCACAGAGGTGAAAAAAAACTTAACACGGAGAATTGGCAATGAAAACTTCAAAGTGATGAGATATATTGACTGATGCGTGATAAGGGATTAGCTTTTAAAATGGGCGCAGATACAATCCATGGGAGGATTTTAGGACTTACAATTACATTAAATGGCCGTTTAAAACCTGCCAATCTTTAAATGCCCATTATATCATTAATCGGCCGAATGATTCATTTAAGCGTGCTGTAGATGTTTTGGCGGTTGAGCGCAGGTGAATCATTGTTGGACGGATCAAGCCTTTAATATGAATAAATCATGATATCCCTTTATTCCAACGGCTTTTTGAAATCTGCGCTTTATCGCAATCGGCGATCGGGGCAAGCTTAAACCCTTTATATTGACATCTTTTGAAAATCCTGATCGCCGATAGCGATATCGCATCGCATCGGGAGTATTGGCATCATATGAGACATATATAGTATATCGCCGATCGCCGATCGCCGATATCGCATCGCATCGGGGTCAATGGCATGGGGGCGCTTTAAAATATGCAGAGTGTTGCCGATAGCCGATAGCAATATCGCATCGGCGGGGACCAATGTGCCACTTATTTATGTACCTTATGTCATTGCGATATGCGATCTTGCGATCGCTTTATCGCAATGATAAAGATTGATTTATTTGATAAAAATGGGATTTTCCGAAAAGGGTTTTATAATGTTTTTATTTGGTTTTCGGACCTTTTTTGAATAATGCAATATTGATACCAATCAAACTCTAAAGGGACCCATTTCATATGATCATTTTGTGAATAAAATGATAAGAAATGGGGGGTTGTTGTAGAGCACAACAATTGGCGATTCGCTGGAAGAAACAATTATCTCTGAAAAGTATAGAAATACTTAAACTTTTTCAAAATAGAGTTCTAATCAAAAGGGAAAAATCTAATATAACTAGGTATAAATGCATTCTGAGTAAAATGAAATTATTTTGTTAATTTCCTCTCTTTTCTTAAGACAATAGATACATTTTAAGTTTTAAATAGGCCTTTATTGGTTTATAATGATAAAACAGAAAACCTTTCCAAATCAGCTTTTATAGTGAACTCGTCTGTCATAGGTAGAGCCTCTGCTACCAGCAAACGTTCATAGTTTCGACAGGGATACCTTTTAACCATGTTATTGTCCATTGTCCCATCCAATTTGAGAGTGTGATTAACAGAATGAATTCAAAATATGTTTGCATATTTTGTATTTCTTTCTTTTTCCTGTTATTGATAAGATAAAAAAGCCATTGTCCTGGTTTGGTAGCCAGCTATCGACAATGCCATTCACTGGTAGTAATCTAACCGAACAAGCTGGCTCGTGATGAGACCCCTTGTCTTATAATTCTTAAGCCATTACCCTGTTATGGTATGCAGTATTGGTAATGTCGGTTAAACTATTTCCCTATGATCATGGTAAGTAGGCTTGTAATAAGACCTCTTATCTTTTATATCAAAATTTTAGAATTACACTCTGAGTAATCATAAACTTTGGTGAATGGGATGGACAATTTTCTCTTTTAAGAGTAGATGGATGACAGGGTAAGAGTTGAAGATGCTGAAGTTGGATTAGCTTCTATCTTGATATTGATAACCTTTTGTGACCAATTTGAAAACAGAAAATGATTTATAATACTTGCAACTTTGAGAGGGGTTCACAAAACTTGAAGTATGGTTTCAGAATACAATGATACCTAGCTTCCTAGAAATTATCCCTTTTGGTTAAGACTTCTATTATTTTAAAAGCAAATATCACAATACTTCTGTGGATCAAGTTTTCAAACACAACAAAGGTCAATGGAAGATACCTTACAACATTATTTTCTACAAATCCTACAAACTACAAAACTCTATCAAACTAAAAGGAGAAGGGGTTACCTCCTCAATTAAAGAATTTCTTCAAGATAAGGCCATTAACAGGGAGAGAATATCTCAAACCTGATAAGTCTTGCAATATGAAGGTTGAATGGCCTACCTTCTCACAGATATGAAATGGTCCAAGCCACATTTTCTGGAACTTGGTGTGTTTTCCCTTGTCCTCATGGGCTTTGTCCCATTTCAGAACTAAATCACCGACTTGAAATTGTTTTGAACCGGATGAGACTGAATCAAACGCTGCCTTGATGACTTGCTGATGTTTGGCATGAATAACCCTGGCTTTTTCTCTTTCCTCTTCTAATTTTAGAATTTGATCATGTCTAAGCTGAATAGAAGAGGAAGGACTTTCCTCAATGAACTGAACTAGGGCTAGAGAAGGAAGAACAAGATTTGTGGGCAGTATTGCTTCTTTTCCATACACAAGGCTGAATGGGGAAGATCCTATAGAAGCTTTCTGTGTTATCCTATCAGCCCATAATGCAAACATTAAGGATTTGTGCCAGTTTTTATGATTCTGTTCGATAGTTCGCTTAATGATTTTGATCAGATTTTTATTAGTAGACTCTGCTAAACCATTACCCTGGGGATAGTAATTAGCAGAATATTTCAATTTAAATCCTCTTTTAATAGCGAAATCAAACATAGCATTGCCTGAGAAATAAGATGCATTATCAAAAACAAGAGCATTTGGGACACCAAACCTGGTAATGATGAATTGATCTATGAATTCAATCATAGCTTCAGAATTTGCTGTCTTCAAAGGAATTGCCTCGACCCACTTAGTAAAATAATCGGTAGTAGTAAGGATATACTTATGCTGTTTGGAAGACGGTGGAGTAATTTCCCCAATGATGTCCAATCCCCATTGCTCAAATGGTTGTTCAATGTTGACTGGTCATAGAGGGAAAGCTGGTTTACGTTGTCTTCCACTAGAAGTTTGACAATTGAGGCATTTCCTTACATACTCGTGGGCATCTCTAAACAGAGTGGGCCAATAGTATCCAGCATGAATAATTTTGTGAGCTGTTGTGTCAGCTCCAAAATGTCCTCCTGTTGGTCCATCATGTAACTCCTGCAAAACCTTTTGTGCTTCAGGTTTCTCAAGGCATCTTAATAAGATGGAATCATAATTCTGCTTAAAAAGCACATCATCAATAATTGTAAAATTCTTTGCTTTTAACCTAATGGCCCTTTTGTTTTTGTAAGACAGGTTAGGAGGTGCATAACCATTTTTCAAATAAAAGATTAAATCTGCATATTGAGACTCAGAATCAGTAACACTTATCTGGTTGATTTCTTTGGTTTGATCTGTATCACTTGATTCTGGAATATTGGATGCTCCTGCCAATAACCTGCAAAAACCTTGGCCCCTAACAATCTTTGCTGGCCTAATTTCTAAGTCATATTCTTGAAGCGCTGTGACCCAATTTGCCCTTTTTTCACCCAGTTCTTTTTGGATTAATAGTTGCCTAACTGCAGGGAAAGGAACTATAACTTTAGTGTGGGTTTTCAAAAGGAAGGGTCTATAATGTTTGACTGCTTTAAATACAGCAAAGGCTTGTTTTTCTACTTCGGAGTAATTCAATTCAGCACCCTGAAGATTTGAACTAAAGAATGAAATGGGTGCTTCCAAATTGTGATCATTGAGTTGCGTGAGTACTGCTGCATAAGGCGAGGTGGAGGAGATAGTGTACAATGTAAAATGATTAGAAAAATTGGGAGTATTTAAGGCTGGGACATCGATTATTGATTGTTTGATTAAATCAAACGCTTCTTTTTCCGCTGATCCCCACTTAAAGACTGAATTTTTCTTGATCATAGTTTGAAGTGGCAAAATAATCTGAGAAAAGTCTGGAACAAATCTTTTAACAAAATTGATTTGGCCTAAAAATGACTGCATGGATTTCTTATTATGGGGGAAAGGGATTTGAGTGATTTCTTTGATCCGATCAGGATCAATATAAATGCCATTTTTAGACACAATAAAGCCTAGGAGCTTTCCTTGGTCAAGAGCAAAGAAAGATTTTTTAGGGTTAAGAGAAATACCATATCTTTTGCAGCGTTGAAAGATTTGACTTAGGTCATGAAAATGATTAGACCTCTCTTTAGAGAATACAGTAATATCGTCTAGATAGACGACCACTGTTCTATTAATCATCCCTCTGAAAGCTGTATCCATCGCTCTTTGGAATGTTGCTCCTGCATTACTAAGTCCGAAGGGCATTTTCTGATATGCATATGTTCCCCATTTGGTTCTGAATGTGGTTTTAAGCTGGTCATCAGGATGGACCAAAACTTGGTTATATCCTGAGAAACTGTCTAGAAAGGACATTAATTCAGAGCCTGCTACTGATTGGAGTATTTGCTCCATGGTAGGTAATGGGAAATTGTCTTTTAAGCTTGCTTTGTTCAAATTTCTGAAATCAATACAAATCCGAATTTCGCCATTTTTCTTTCTGACTGGCACCATATTGGAGACCCAGTTTGAGTGTCGGAATGGAAAAATAATATTGGCTTTCAAGAGTTTGTTAAGTTCAGTCTTTATTTGACTCTCCAAACTTGGATGTATTTTTCTTAACTTCTGTTGAATTGGTTTCTGATTAGGAAGCACAAGAATGGTATGCTGGATAATGGATGTATCATATGTCTTCAAATCATCATATTTCCAAGCAAAAACCTGTTTATTTTTCCTTAACAGTTTAATGAATGCCTCTTTCTCTTCGAAGGAAAGTCCTAATCCTAAATTAATATTTTGAGGAGCTTGCTCAGTACCAAGATTTATCAACTCAAACCTTAGGGTAGAGCTTTGGAGCTTTACATTAGTTACAGGTTTAAACCTGTCTTTAATATCATAAAGATCCTCCAGCTTTACCACAGGTTTAGGAATTGCATTTTCCTAGGGTATTTCTCTCATTTGGGAGTCATGCTCATTTTCCTCAATAATTTGATTATCATAGGACTTTTCAGAAGTTAAGAATTGTAAAATATCCTCATCATGGTTGAATACTCTCCAATTAGTGACATTGTCAGGAATTGAAGGCCTAAAAAGCAATTCTACTGAAAATCTATCTGGGTTGTAGTCTTCAGAAGGTAGGAGTTTGGAAGCTACATTGGCTAGCAGGTCGGCTGCTGAATTTTGAGACCTAGGAATGGAGGAGATATTGAATGCCAAAAAGTGTGAAGTGATTTCTTGTACTAGCGATTGATAATGTTTAAGATGATTTGAAAGACAATGAATTGTATTTCTCACCTGTTTGATAATAATTTCAGAATCGCCGAATAATTTTAAATATTGCACTTTAAGGCCGATCGCTTTATACAGTCCTTGGACTAAGGCTTCATATTCGACTGTATTGTTAGTACATTCAAATTCGAGCCTACAAGACAACATTGTTTTTTCTCCTAGTGGGCTAACCAAAATACATCCTGCTCCTGAGCCCTCACTAGATTTGGACCCATCGAAATATAATGACCAAAATAAAGAGGTATTAACAAATGTATTTACAGTTTTCTCAGCATCATTGAAACATCTAGACCTATCAGTTTGTGAAAAATTCTCAATCTGAGATGAAAAATGATTGACTGAGAAAGGGGATGACTGGGCAATAAAGCTACCAAAGAATGACTCAGATGAATAATTTCCCAAAATGTTGTTATTAAATGCTACAGGTTGGTTTTCTTGCTCAAATTCAGTAACTGTATGGGTCATATGTTTTTCTCGATCAATCCTTATTTGATTTGGCTTACCCTTATAGGGAAGCCACATATGTGACCAATCAGTAGAAATATACCCATGTAATTTTTCAGACCAATCCCTACTCAAGATTAAACCGTAAAATTCAGGTATATCGGCTATCAAGATATCAATCCTTTGTACTACTCTAGGATCAGCAGATAACCTGATAGTTACGGAATTAATTTCTCCCACAACCTGCACTTTGGTCCTGTCCAACTGTACAATATGAATAGCAGACTTCTGGGGTTCTATGTTCAGTTTGGAACAAACTGAAGCTGGCATTATGTTAGAAGATGCTCCTGAGTCAATCAAATAGTTGTGCAGGTTTCTGTTATAGATCTCATAGGTTAGAAGGAAAGGTGGAGTATGAGAATTTGATCTATCTCCAATCAGAACTGAATTGGTGGCTTCAACCATACTGGGAGGAGGTTGGCCTGAATCATTAGCAGCTTTAGCACTGGGAAGAGGTGTAGAAGGAACAATATTCAATTCTTTAAGAAGCAATTTCTGCTGATGTTTTAATTTACTAAGTTCAAACATAGTAATGTTTGCTTTAGTTTTCTTCATGTCATCAACAATGTTGTACTCCATTGAATCAGATACCACTAGTGTTTTAGATGTTGAAGGAGTATTAGAAGTTGAAGGCTGGTTTTGGGGAACTGCTGCAGGTGATTTCTTTGCAGGTATTTTTTCTTTGGTTGTAGTGGCACCTGCACTCCTTTTCTTTGACGTTACCTGAACAGGTTCAGAAGTACTTTTTCTCCTAGTAGTAACCGGGAACGCTTCTTCTTCATTATCGGTATCGGAGTTGGGGAGTATAAAATCCCACATTCCATGACATTCTACTACTTCTTCTTCATCATCAGTTGGTGAGATTGTTTCCTCTTCTTCTTCTTCTTCTTGCTCTGAATCTGCATTAGATATGACATTTGGTGGCTTTGATTCATTTTTTTTAAAAGTCCTAAAGGGTCTTTTGGTTGAGGTTTCGGCTACCTATTTTTTTATTTCAACCATTTCATTTGATAAAGTTTTTAGGACCTTTTGCAAACCCTCCATGTCATATGGGTCTTTTGAGGTTTTATTTCTTGAGTCATCTTTAAAAGAGACTTTTTTGGCTTTTCTGTCTTCCAGAGCAGCGTTCTTCTCTAGAGCATTAATGCGTTTTTCCACAGCAAGTGCTTCTTTCATGTTTTCGGCTAAGGTAGGTTTCCCAGCCCTATCTACAAAAATGGCTATATTGGCAGGTAGGGCGGTTATATACCATTCGCTTCGAATTTGTTCACTTGGTTTGGAGGCCGTCGGGATTTTGTTCAAGAGTTTATTGAATTGAGCATTAAATTCCTTAATTGGTTCCCAATGCTCTATCCTAAGATTGGAGAGATCATTTATTAGGGTAGCCAAAGACCTATCATCTCCATATTTAGTAAGAAACTGCTCTTGGCAAGTGTTCCAATTGGTAATGGAACCAGAGGGTAAAGAAAAATACCAGGATCCTGCTGATCCTTGCAAGGTGTAAGGGAAAAGTCTAACAACAACATCTTGTTCTGTTACTCCTTTCAAGTTGATTGCCAACATGAAATTATTAATGTGTTCCTCAGCCTGGGTCCCATCACCTGGATTAAATTTGGGTAGCCATTTTTAAGGAGCATCTGGTAATGGATGCAATGGTGCAGGCATATTGATTGCACCAAGTCTGGTCCATGGATCTGCCATTATAATAGCAGTAGTGTTTGATACTACTGTTGGAATTCCAGATGTCTGGGAAGGGAATAATATTGAGGAATGAGCAGGTTGGGATGTTGAAGCTCCTAATCCCTGATGAACAACAATATGTAATGGGGGAGTGGATGGTTGACTTTGCAGAGGAGAAGATGCAATGGAGGATGTGGATGAAATCTCTTCACTGTCAGATTCTTCAGTATATTTCTTCGCCTTTTTCCTCTTGGGTAAAGGGAACTCAGTGGGTTCAATACCGAGCTTTTCGCTCTAAAGTCTGGTGAGAGGGTGAGGTAAATTGAACTGCGAAGTCGCACTGCTTTGTGATATCTCAGATTTCTATGGTGAAATCGAGAAGCTCTGAAGTTTGTGGATAAGAGACTGGACTTCAGGTGATTCAAGACTTAATCGTTCTGGAGTATGATGGGTTTGAGCAGTGGTAGTTGATTCCTCTTCTTCTTGTTTGGATACTGGAGAACCAGCATGCAAATGGGAAGATTGAGGGGATACGGAGGGAGAATAACTCTTGGAATGGCTTGTAAATTTTGATTTGTGTTCCATTCACAGTCAGCCCCTCCTTCTAGCGCCAAAAATGTTGATGCCTCAAAAATCACTGCAAAAACATTGGGGATAACCACCCGGTCCGGACCTTAGTACAACTCCTTTTCCGTTTGGAATGGTGGCTCTGACTGGGGATAATGGGACCAGTTTCCCAAAAGTGGATAAACGGGATGAATGGATGATTTATTAACTAAGCTAATGGTGGGCAAATAACTAAATCTATTAACAAGAATACAAGAACTATGACCTATCCCGGGAAACTTATTGAGCTTTAAAGTGTAGCGCTTGATGGTCTGTGTCTATAAACAGGCATATAGATGACTCCATCTAACAGACATGGACATTATTTCATTCGGGATTACTGTGCTTAAATAGTTAAGCAAAGTGATTAAAGCGATATTACTACACTCATCATTTATATCATCGACACATACATGATTAAAAGAAAATCACATCATAAAACATCCAATAGTGGAAGGAATATAGATCTGCTATTAAAGCACATGCATATAATCAATAATAGCAAGGATAATCAAATAACAATTCATATGAAAGAAATGAACTCAGACATAGATAGAAATACCATATGAGCTGCTTGACACTCCCAATATCAATCGCTACTTGTAATTCTTCCTTCAACGTAGAAACACTTTCAAACAAAGACAATAGTGCACAATTGCATAAAAAGCTTCCTTGTCAAATTAAGAACAATTGGTCCAGTTTCATAAAAGAATATGAATGAAGCACAATAGTGCAACTTCAGCCTTTAAGTCAGGTACAAAACTTTACGACCCTTTCCAAAACAATGAAAGGGTCTATAAATACTTAATTATTCTACCTATCTATAAAACAGAAATCCTACTTAATTTGTATCAATAAATCTTGATCCTATTTTTTTCAGCGATCTGGCAGTCGGCGGCATGATTCATCAAGTAGGCTGCTTTCCTTTATATTTGAGCTGACTTATCGCAAGCATTGGCTCCACTTCAGGTGGTTTGTTGAGGCGCGAGCTGAGCTAGGTGGCATAGGTGGCATCCTGAATATCGGGGATAATATACCCGATTGCATCCGTAAGGCATTTGAGGGCGGCTCTCTGTGTGTGCGGCTTTACTAGGAAGAACCAATAGGTGTCCCAAGTTAAACTGTTAATCCCAGCGATTAATCTCCCCTTTTCTTCTAGATCTGGATAACATGATTGCTCCAATGTTTTCATCGTTGTCAACTTTCCTGGTGTGCATTGGGAAATCATGTTTGATAAATAGAGAGTGTTATTGACTAATTCAACTAAATTGCTAGAAGTTGATTTACATCTTGAAGCCGCCCTCTCTGCTTTCATCAACTGGGACTGCCATTCTGTGAAGAGTATATCTTTATGTGATTCTAAGGTCCTGGGTAAATTTGCCGCTTGTCCTTGATCAGAATCTTGCCAGTCAAGAAATGCAACTATTGTTTCTTCGGCTTGATCCAATTCAGTTCTGGCCTTTTCTACTTACTTATTTATAGATGTCGTTAATTCACATAGTGGCTCTGCCTGGGCTATTTGTTGACACAGAAGCTTAATTTGGGATATTAATGCAGTATTTATTTGTAATGCTTCTGCCCTAAATTCAGCCACTTGTGGAACGCCCTTTGTTTTTTCGAGATGTGATGATAATTGAGCGATTTGCTCATCTTTTGTTTTCACCATTTGCTCGTTTGCTGCCTTCAATTGTGCCAATGCCTCTGATAATTCTTTCTGCTTCTGGATTGTGCTTTGGTCGATCCTTTGTTTTTCTGCCTGTAATTGTTGAGTTAGTTGACTGTTCACTTGCTGTTGCGTCAACAATTGCTGCTCTGCCTGCTCCGCTTTCTACTTTGCTTCACTTAGCTGTGCCTGTAATGAGAAAATCTCCTGATCCTTTGTTTTCAGTAAAAGGGTTACCTCCGATGCCTTATCTATTGTTGCTGTCGAATAAGCTCCCGCATACTGTGACAGTTTTGTCAGGTCATTGGAGGGGTCAAATTCCTCCTTCCAAACCACATTGCCCGTGACAGTTTTCTCTGGAAAAAGGGAAGGTTGATCAGTCCTTCTTCTTTTCCTTTGTCGTTTAACCACCACTTTATGCCTTGGGTTGTAGAAGACATCCAGGGGAGGAATATCTTCTACCTGCAAAATGATTTGGTCGGAGAGGTCCTTTCGTATTATCTCTACCTCTTTAGAAATGGGTGGGCCGCTGGTTCCACTTAGAACCTGTGGTGAAGTGATATCCTGAGTGTCCGTTACCTTTGAAGTGTCTGTGTCCTTTGAACATTCCAAACCACTGATAATGGAATCAAATTGCTTCCATTCCTGAAGCAATTTAGGGTCAATATGAGTATCCACATTGACATCAATGGTGGTTTGTTTTTCCTTTTCAGCTTGGGTCTCCTTCCGCACTGTTTTGTGCTCTCTCTTTTGCCTTTCCTCCTTCTCTCTTTTCTGCCTTTCCTCTTTCTCTCTTCTCTGCTTTTCCTCCTGTTCTTTCTTCTGATTTTCCTCCAGTGGCTTCTCTTGTTCTTTTGTTATAGTTGGAGGTTCCTTTGACTGTTGCCGATCAGGCTCGCTTGATGATGGCGCTGGGGTTGTCGCTAGTAGATCTAGAGGCAGAGTTTGAAACCTCTGTTCTTTAAGTTTATTAAATTCTGTCAACCCTTCATCATTATATTTCATTTTGGCCAATGCTTTAACCTGCATTATTGTCTCAGCTGAAGAGAACAGGTCGTCAAATTTGGCCTGTTCTAGTGCATTATAGGCAACTTTGTTTGGATCAAACTGCCTATTTGAGAGAGTCGCCAGAGTTAATGATTTAATCTTCGTGGCTTCCTTCTCTGCATGTTTTAGATCATGCAGAGTATATACACCACATCTCAAGAGAAAAGAGGGCCAACCCTGCTTCTTATTTTTCTTGAGAGTCTGTGTAACACTCTCAGCCATAATCTGGTAAGAGATTTCTCTTGCCAACAATTTATCTGGTATGTATAAAGGGAGAACATGAGGTTCGGCTTGGCTACCGAAAACTCTTATATAAGTGAATTTATCCTCTCCAAACCATCTCCCTACCGCTGTTAAATCAATCTCATCTTGGTAGGAAATCTTGGGAATGGGCTTATCAAAAATAGAATAATAAATAGGCATCATAAAGCCATTGCAGACTTGGTACAGATGGTGCTTGTAAGAGGATTTCCATAATTTCTGATGGTATATGTGGATAGCCATGGGGTCTTGTGGCGTCCACCTCCAGCCGAGCACGGGAAATTCAGAATTGAAACACAATGTATCTAAAATATATGCACTGTAATAGAATGGGGGAATTATCCTTTCAGAGATGCGAGTCTTATTCCTAAACTCAAGAACAGCTTTGGCTAGTTTATCTGAGAGAATAGTGGCCCAATCCATTATTATACTGTTGCATGCAGCTTCCATTAAAGGGACCATTTCTATAGTGAAATTAGAAGAGTCATGCAATCCCCACAATCTACACATCATTATTCCCGCATAGCAATAAGGAGAAGCCAGGGAATCAACTGAGTACTTACCGGAAGACTCATGTTTGTGCTTTGCCGGATTTTGTCTCCAATCCCGGATGGGTTCGGATTCAACTTCGTTCTCGTTTGAGAATTTTTCCAGGAATGCCTTATTGTATATCTTCTCTGGCTCAGGAAAATGATACATTTGCCTCAAATCATCAGCTTTGAACGACCCGGAAATTCTCCCATCTCTGGTGCTGAAGGTTCTATCCAGGATTAGGATTTCTTCAATTGCCCACCGCACTACATCTGTGTATGGGAGGATTTGTTCTCTAGCTGCTATCCGGTGAAGGAAGGAGTCAGCTAAGTCCTTGAGAGTACCCTCAGATTTCCGAGTAGAATCTGCAGTAGCTTCTACTGTTGTCACTTTAGGTTCTTCGATTTCGATCAAGTTGTAGGTACTCTGCCAAGTAGTTTTGCCGAGACCAGAACATGTGGTATCCGAAATCAATCCTTTCTTTTTTTTCAGCGACAGCTTGTCCTACAGCTGGCGCAGTGGAAGCGCCTGTGGTCTTCTTGGATTTCTTCCCCATTTTGCTTAAGCTTTCTCCTTTGGATGAATTCTGCACAGAGGTGAAAAAAAATGTAACATGGAGAATTGGCAATGAAAAATTCAAAGTGATGAGATATATTGACTGATGCATGATAAGGGATTATCTTTTAAAATGGGCGTAGATACAATCCATGGGAGGATTTTAGGACTTACAATTACATTAAATGGTCATTTAAAACCTGCCAATCTTTATGCCCATTATATCATTAATCGGCCGAATGATTCATTTAAGCGTGTTGTAGATGTTTTGGCGGTTGAGCGTAGGTGAATCATTGTTGGACGGATCAAGCCTTTAATATGAATAAATCATGATATCCCTTTATTCCAACGGCTTTTTGAAATCTGCACTTTATCGCAATCGGCGATCGGGGCAAGCTTAAACCCTTTATATTGACATCTTTTGAAAATCCCAATCGCCGATAGCGATATCGCATCGCATCGGGAGTATTGGCATCATCTGAGACATATATAGTATATCGTCGATCGCCGATTGCCGATATCGCATCGCATCGCATCGGGGTTAATGGCATGGGGGCACTTTAAAATATGCATAGAGTGTTGCCGATAGCCAATAGTGATATCGCATCGACGGGGACCAATGTGCCACTTATTTATGTACCTTATGTCATTGCGATATGCGATCTTGCGATCGCTTTATCGCAATGATAAAGATTGATTTATTTGATAAAAATGGGATTTTCTGAAAAGGGTTTTATAATGTTTTTATTTGGTTTTCGGACCTTTTTTGAATAATGCAATATTGATACCAATCAAACTCTAAAGCGACCCATTTCATATGATCATTTTGTGAATAAAATGATAAGAAATGGGGGGTAGTTGTAGAGCACAACAGAAGGTTAAAGCTCTCAGGAGTGATAACGGTCGAGAGTATGTGTTGAATGAGTTTAAAAACTTCTATGTGGTAGAAGGCATTCAACGAGAGTTGACAACACCTCATAACCCAAAGTAGAATGGATTGGCTGAAATGAATAATAGAAGCATTGTAGGGGAAACATGAGTGATGTTGCATGATCAGGGCCTAACAGTACACTTGTGGGCTGAGGCATGAAACACAATTTTTTGTTTGTAGAACAAAAGCCCTCATCAGATTCTTGGGATGAGTACACCAGAGGAGGCTTTCTTAGTGAAGAGACCATATGTGGGTCACTTCAGGATTTTTGGGTCATTGATATATTGCCATGTGACCAAAGATGCACAGAAGAAGCTTAAGATGACAACAGAGTTGGGGATATTTGTGGGGTACATTGATATGCCTCACAACTATCAGGTTTACTTGCTGACCAGCAGGATGAAAACGGTTCACAGGGATGTAAAATTCGATGAAGAGAAGGCCATGAAATTTTCCATTGAGAGGGAGCTTCAACTACATGCGGTTTAGGAGATTTTAGCTCCTAAGGAGGATCCTTAGATTGATGTGGAGTAGCTACATGCAGAGGATCTGGGAGTGGAGACATCATCTCAGGAAGAGTCTTCCATGGATGGGAGAAACCACACCAGAGAGGCCGACAGGTTATTGCAGGATATGAGAGAGAATGTGGGAGAACCCACATCACAATGAAAAAAGAGGAGGTCACTTGAGAGGTACATTGGATACATGGATCTTATGAGAGGATGTGTTGAGACAAAGCCATAGTCCTTTGAGGAGGTAGTGCATCAACTGGTTTGGGTTGATGCCATGGTGGAGGAGTATGATTCCATTTTTCGTAACAATTTTTGGGATGTGGTCCCAAGACCGACAGACAAGTTAGTGGTGAGCTCCCGATGGCTTTACAAGGTAAAGCAAGCAATGAATGGTAGTGTGGAGAAACATAAGGCTAGGTTTATGGACTGAGGCTTTTCTTAGGTAGAGGGGGTTGAATATGATGAGACCTTTGCTCATGTTACAAGGTACTCATCAATTTGGCAATATCAACGTAGATGGGTTGGATGATATATCAAATGGATATAAATATAGCCTTCCTTAATGGCATGATTGAGGAATAGGTGTATATTGAACAACCTGAAGGTTTTGAGACCTTTGAATGATTCATATGTGTGTCGAATCAAGTGATCTAGGTAGATGTTGGTGGCCACCCACCTATCCCACTTGGACCCCCATAACTGTCTCTTTCAATTTTTCATTTTCCTTAATTGTAGCACAATTTACTATTTTTCACAGTTTTTCGGGTCCTGAACTTCCAGAGTCGTTTTGAGGCCCTAAACGACGTTTTTTGGGAAATTTGGGACTAACATAGGTTTCTGGACCAATGTTTCTCATCGAAAAGTTGTATTCCTCATATAGATATTTTTGACGAGGTTTTGTGTGCATCAAACAGAAATCGTATGCCAAAGTTACGACCCCGGGAAGTTGATGTACCAATTTACCCAAAACTGGGCCCATAGTTTGGCACTTCATCTCCTAGGGTTAGATTTTTGGATGTTTAGGGTTTTCCATTATTTCTCAACAATAAATAGGCCTTTGAGACTCATTGTAATACAGTTTAGAGGCATGTATCTGCCACATCTCTCCTCAGAGATAAGTTACCATTGCCCAAGCTAGTTTATTTCCATTTCTATTTATAAGCATATTTCAGTATTTTACATTGATGAAATGAAGTATTATTTATATTGTATCTCTATATTTATGGTTATATCTGTAATTTGTTGCATTCTTGTTTAAATCCAAATCATCAAGTGAGAGTTGTATGGGCTGAAGCAAGCACCCCATTCTTGGTACACCATGATCGATAGCTACTTCACCGAGTTGGGCTTCACCAAAAGTGAAGCAGATGCGAACCTGTGCCATATTTTGGTGGAAGGTAAATTGTTGATTATTATTTTATATGTCGACAATTTTATTTTGACAGGTGATGATAAGCTAATCAAGTATTGCAAAGAGGATCTTGCAAGAGAGTTAGAAATGAAGGACTTGGGGCTCATGCATTAATTTATGGGCATGGAAGTATAGCAAGGTGATGGGGAACATTTTTTCTCCCATGGAAATCATGCCAATGAGATACTGAAAAGGTTCCACATGGAGAGAAGTAAACCATTGGAGACTCCTCTAGCAGCTAACTGTAGGAAGGAGGATGCTACTTCAGGTGACGTAGTGGAAGCTAGTGTTTGCAGGCAGTTTGTGGGTTCACTCATGTATTTGGTGAACACAAGACCAGACATGTGATATGCAGTTAACCATCTTAGTCAGGTGATGGTTAGGCCTACCGAGCATGTGTTGAGATACCTCAGAGGCACTACTCAGTATGGAATGTGGTATAGACAGATAAAGGGAGTGAAGCTTCAAGGCTTCACTGATGTAGAATGGTCAGGGAGTCCATCCGACAGGGATACCACATCAGGAGGGATCTTCAGTATTGGGTCAACAATTTTTTCTTGGTATAGCAAGAAACAGAGATTGGTTGCACTTAGTTCAACAGAGGCAGAGTACATGACTACTAATCAAGAAACATGTGAGGCCATCTAGATGAGGAAGATTCAGGTTGGTTTGTTTGGTCAATAGATGGATCCAACTATGATTTATTGTGACAATTAGAGTTGTATCAAACTCCCTGAAAATCCAGTTTTTCATGATCGGTTCAAGCATATTGATATTCAGTATCATCATCTTCAAGATTGTGTGCAGAGATAGATTATGTTGTTGGAGTACATTCCCATAGAGGAGCAAGATGCTAACATTTTGACAAAGGCATTGTTAAGATGTAAATTCAAGTTTCACAGAGATAGGACCAGGGTAGCTGATAATCCATTTCTTATTGAGAGGGAGCATTAAAAATAGCAACAAGAAATTCCAATTTAATTTTTTCTTGAATTAAATTGTGAATTAAAAGCAAAATCTATTCTCATAGAAACTTGTAAATACTTAATTAAGTTAAATTGACTTAATTTACTTAGGAATTTTGAGTGGGAAGTCTATCTGGAGTCATGTAAGTGTGATCCCTAAATTTTAGGGGTTTAGGTTGAGTTCTTTAGAGTTGTAATTAGATAATTCAGTCTAACTAAGTTATACTTAGTTAAATGAGTTCTAACTATGGCAGGAACATGTAGAGGTCTAGTAGTGGATTAGTGCACCAATGCATCAACCAGTACCACAAAAGTTAACTGAAGATTCAATCACAAATAATTCATGCATGTCAATTCAGAGGAAGACCCATTTGAGACTAGAGTGCAAGGACAATGTACTGTCAGTTGTATGATTTTTTGAGTTGTACAAATCATGCATGCAATCAGTTGAGGACCTAATTTTGGATTGCGTAGTTTTGGAAGAAGGGTTTCCAAATTAAATATGGGTTGATCCTCTTAGGAATTGTGCAAGGAAGTAGGGGCTTATAAGGCTAGTAAATTGACTACGGTTTAGCCAAAGTCATCTGATCCAAACCTAAACATGAATGCAATGACTTACAGATATAATCATAAACACAGAGATGCAAATAAAAAAAAACCTTCATTTCATTAATAGAAAAATATTGAATTATGCTTACAAACAAAATGGAAATAAGATAGCTAGGGCATTAGTAGCTTATCTCTGAGAAGAGATGTGCTGGATACATGCCTCTCAACTGTGTTACAATGAGGCTCAAGGGCCTATTTATTATTGGAAAACATGAGAAAACCCTAAAAAACCAAAACCCTAACCCCAGAAGATGTAACACGAAGAGTTTGTGGGCCCGGTTGGGGTTAGTTGGACAAACAACTTTGCGGGTCATAACTTGGTCATATTATCTTTGTTTGGTGCGTATGATACATTGTTGGAAATGTCTCTTTGAGCACTATAGGAATGACCATGAGCCTTTCCTATGGCTACAAGCCTGTCACGGATCCCAAAAAATGCCGTTTAGGGGGTTAAAACTGCTATGGAAGTTTAGGACTCGAAAAAATGCTAAAAATAGTACAAACTAAAATGAACAAGGTGTTGGAAATAATACTGAGAGGGGGGGTGAATCAGTATTATCTAGCAATTTAACAAATCTTCTTTATTTGATCTTTGAATTATTCTTGCATATCAGTACCATAAAATAATGAGCATGAACAAAGAAAACAGATAGTCACACCAAAGAACACAAGATGTAAGGTGGAAACCCAATGTGGGTGAAAACCACCTGCTGCAATATGTCTCTATCTTCTTTCAAATTAGAAACTCCTTTTACAATGATTTTGTACTGGTGCAGTCATTTACCAGTACGCAGGCTGCAACCTGCAGAGAGCTACAACTCTCTACTTCTTTTCATAAAGCATCAAATGATCATCAAGTACATAACAGTTACTGTCTACTACAGTTATCAGATCAACAATAACAGAATTAACCCAGAACACCTTATCAACAGAGAAATACAATCAACAGAACAGAGACGCAGTTTTCCCTTCTGTGGCCTGCGTATAGACGCAGTTCACCTTCTGCTTTCCTGCGACCACCCGCAGAGATCCTTCTGCTGCACTGCGTGCCCACGCACTGTTCCTTCAACTGCTCTGCGTCCTTTTGCTGCAGGGACGCACCCAAAAACACTATCGCGCCGCGTCCAGTTGCTCAAAAGACGCACCTAGAGATACTATCGCGTCGCGTCTTTTTACCTCAGGGACGCACCTGAACCTGGTCTGTCCTGCGTCCCCACGTAGATCTCCCGTTACTGAACTGCGTCCCAGACGCACCTGAGCCACGTCTGCCCTGCGTCCCCACGCAGGTCTCTCTCTGCTGCGCTGCGTCCCGGCGCACTTTCCTTTCACTATACCTGCGTGCCTTCGGGTATGAAAGATTTCAAGACTTTAAGAGAAACCCAAACACACAGATCTACAGATTTGATCATGCGCCAAAGAGATCTTAGTCCTTCAGTAGATTCGCCTTCTCTAGATTTAGACTAGATCTCACCCAATAAGATATTCAACCAAAGACATACACAAACCAAATGATCTCCTTTGCTTTATATAGGCAAGCTCCTCCTCGAATCAAGGAACAATACCACGATTCGACACCTTAAAAACACAATACCGTCGGCTAGATACCAGGAGTAAATCACAAGAAACCCTCACGTGTGCTTTTCTCTGCCTTAAAAAGTGTGCACTGGGTGGACGCACCTTCTGAACGGCTGGACTGCGTCCCTGGACGCGGCTTCTGCATGGTGTACCTGCGGGTACGCACTTTCTGTAAGGTATTCCTGCGTCCTCCTTATTTCCTTCAATATTTGGTAGCTGATCATCAACTTCTGCTGCTGACTTGAAGTACAGTAACCTGTCACCTGAATGGGTTTCCATCAAGGACAACATTTTAGCCATAATGCCAACAATCTCCCCCTTTGGACTTGATGGCAACCTCACAACCTTCAGCTTCATTCTCCCCCTTTGACATCAAGGGCAAAGGGGTGTGCTCCCCCTAAGGACATGCTCCCCCTGAATATGAACCAGATCTGCAACAAAGAACCATAATCCACCATGAAAGAGATAGAGACATATTGCAACTATCTCCAAGACCTCCTTCTGACCATCCTCCATAATGCCAACAATGCATTATATGCTCCCCCTGAACCTGTACCATCAATCAGAAAAGATTCAACAAGATGATGCATCAACAACCCCCAGCTTTTGCCTGAGGTATTCAAAAGTGTCCCTGGGCAATGGTTTGGTGAGAATATCAGCAACTTGTTCCTTAGAAGGAACATACTCCAACTTGACCTTCTGTTCAAGCACTTGTTCCCGGAGAAAATGATACTTGATTGGTATGTGCTTGGTTTTTGAATTCATAACCGGATTCTTTGAGATGCTGATTGCACTTGTGTTATCACATAAGATGGGGATAGGTGGTGTACAAGTGATTTGAAAATCCTGCAAAGTCTGCATCATCCAAAGAAGTTGGGTGCAACAAGATGCAGCAGCAACATATTCTGCTTCAGCTGTAGACAAGGCAATCGAACTCTGTTTCTTACTGAACCAAGATACCAGTCTGGAACCCATAAAGAACGCACCACCACTTGTGCTTTTCCTGTCATCCACGCTTCCGGCCCAATCTGCATCTGTATAAGCATGAAGAGTAAGATCTGTATCTCTAGGATACCATAAGCCATAATTTTGAGTCCCTTGAAGATATTTGAAAATTCTCTTCACTGCCTGAAGATGAGTCTCCTTCGGATTTGCCTGAAATCTTCCAACTATTCCAACTGCATGCATGATGTCTGGTCGGGTACCTGTCAAATATAGTAAACTTCCAATCATAGATCTGTAGGTTGGTTGATGTACTGCTGCAGATTCATCATTTGCACTGAGACTACATCCTGTGACCATGGGTGTACATACTGGTTTTGCATCTTCCATGCCATATTTCTTCAAAATCTGTTTGAGATACTTGGTTTGAGATAAAAAGATTCCTCCTTCTTTTTGTTGGATTTGCAAACCAAGGAAATATGTCAGTTCTCCTAGCAAGGACATTTCAAATTCTTTCTGCATGACCGAGGCAAAGCTTTGACTCATAGCTTCTTCATTGCTGCCAAAAATAATGTCATCTACATACACAACAAGTATTAGCAATTTGTCATTTTCAACTTTTATATACAGATTGCTATCCGCTAAACCTTTTGAAAAACCTTGTTGATGAAGATATTTGTCCAACCGGTAGTACCAAGCCCTTGGAGCTTGTTTGAGACCATAGAGAGCCTTTTTCAATCTGCATACAAGATTTGGATCATTTCCAAGAATGAACCCATCTGGCTGTTCAATGTACACTTCTTCTTCCAAGTCTCCATTCAGAAAGGCTGATTTCACGTCCATTTGAAATACTTTGAAGTTTTTAAAACTTGAGAGAGCAAGGAACATTCGGATGGCCTCAAGTCTTGCAACAGGAGCAAAAGTTTCTTCAAAGTCTATTCCTTCTTGCTGTGCGTACCCTTTACAAACAAGTATGGCTTTGTTTCTAATTACTTCTCCATTTTCATTCAATTTGTTTTTGAAGACCCATTTTGTCCCGATAACATTCTTATCTTTTGGTCTAGGAACCAGCTCCCAAGTGTTGTTCTTTTCGATCTGCTCAAGTTCTTCATTCATTGCTTTCACCCAACATTCATCTTTGCATGCTTCCTTCACATTTTGTGGTTCAGTCGAGGAGAGTAATGCCAAATAGCTTGAGGCTTCTGCAACTGTTCTTCTAGTTTGTACACCTGCTTCTTTCTGTCCCATAATCTGAGATTCTGGATGGTTTTTCTGAACATATCTGGATGGAGTCTTTTCTTCTATTCTTGTTTGCTCCTCTGGTTCTTCTTGAGGTTCTTCTTCTTCATCATTCTGTCTTTGAGGGTAGCCTTCATCTTCTTCGATATCTTCCCGATGTACTTGCCTAGGAATGTATCCCTTCTCATCAACCACCACATCAATGCTGTCAACAATTCTGCCAAGTCTTTTATTGTAGCACTTGTATGCTTTGCTATGTGGAGAGTAACCAAGAAGAATGCCTTCATCTGCTCTAGGTTCAAGTTTGCCAAGCTGCTCATCAGTATTCTTGATATAGCATTTGCTCCCAAATATTTTGAAGTGCTTTACCGAAGGAGTCCTGCCACTCCAAAGCTCATGAGGAGTTTGAGTGTTGTTCACCCGGACATTTGTCTTGTTGAGAATAACGACCGCAGCATGTGCAGCTTCACCCCAGAAAGTTGCGGGAGTTCCTGATTCATCAAGCATAGCACGAGCCATTTGTTGGATTGTTCTGTTCATTCTTTCAACAACTCCATTTTGCTGAGGAGTTCTAGCTATAGAGAATTCTCTCCTTATCCCATGTTCATCACAGAAATCGAAAAATTCATTTGAAGTAAATTCCCCACCTCTGTCGGATCTGAGGCACTTAATTTTGTGACCTGATTCATTTTCAACCAAGGCTTTGAAGGATTTGAATTTTTCGAATGCTTCATCTTTGTGCTTCATAAGTCCTAACCAGACAAACCTGGAGAAATCGTCAATAAATAATATCAAGTATTCCTCTCCTCTAGGTGTTCTTTTCCTGAATGGACCACATGTATCTGTATGTACTAGCTCAAGAGGCATGCTAGCTGATCCTTCTTTCTCTGGAAAGTTAGTTCTGGTTTGTTTTCCAAACTGACATGATCTGCATATGGTGTTGTCAGGAATTTTGATATCTGGAAGATCGCGAACTGCCTGATATTTGCATGCTTTCCTTATTTGTGAGAAGGTTAGATGTCCCAACCTTCGATGCCATAACCAGTGCTCTTCATCCTTGCTCAGATAGCATTGTTGTTGTCCTTCTTCAAATATGTACAGATTATTTGGAGTTCTTTTGCCTTTGAGTACTGTTTTACCTGTATCAAGATCACGAACAAGACATCCATTTGATCTGAATATAACCTCGGTTCTTTGATCACACATCTGGCTGACACTTAGTAGATTATGCTTCAATCCATCAACATACAAAACATTTCCAGCCTTGACATTTTCTTTTAAAGGAGCAATACCTTTTCCTTTTATAGTTGCAGGAGTATCATTTCCAAAAGAGACTTTCTTTCCCTTTTCTAAAGTAGAATAAGAATCAAGTTTTTCTTTATCACCTGTCATATGCTTCGAACATCCACTGTCAATATACCATAGATTTTCCTGTCCCTCTGCATAGAATGCTATCCCACATCTTTCTGTTTGAGGTTCCTTTATTCTCCATGTTTTGGTGCTTGAGGCTTGTTCCTTTTTCCGCTCTTGTTCCTTTCTCTCCTGAAACCTGCTCCTGCATTCAGAGTCTTCATGACCAAAATTATTGCAAATGGAACATTCAACTTCATTCTCAAGAGCCGAAAAGTTGTTATAGGTCCTTTTTGTAATCCCTGTCATGCTTCTTTGTTTTTGAGCTTCCCTAGTCATGATTGTTTTATATGCAACACATTGAGCTGCTTTGTGACCAAAATTATGGCAAGAAAAGCATTGTCCATTGAAGAAGCTTCTGCGGTTATTGAATCTACCTGCCAACTGATTGTAATTTCTATTTTCATCTATTCTTGAACCAAACTGAGAAGATTTTACCTGTGGCTGGTTGTAGCTTTTGTTCACCCTTAAGATGGATTGCCCTTGATAGTTTCTGTTTGTATTTCGTCCCTGCTTCACCTGATTATCTTCATTGTTATTCTGCTCATTTCTTCTTGCCGCATCAAGATAACTTTTTGAGGTGGATGCTTGAGAGGTTTCTCCATTATAACCCAAACCTGTCTTGTTTAGAGGAGACCGCTGCACATTGATAATCTCATCCAAAGTTTCAGATCCTTTGACAAACTTAAGATTAATAGCTTTTGTTTTCTCAATTTCTTTTCTGAGACCAACAATTTCACCTTCTAGTTTTTCAAGATGTTTTTCCTTTTCATCAATCTGAAATTGTAGAGTATCAATGATCACATTCTTTTCTTCTATACATCTCTTGAGTCTAGTAATTTCATCATAGAGGTTATTCACATCTACAACATCCTCATAATCATCATCTTCAAATGCCATTAACAACTTATATTTATTACCTTGTTCATCTTCATCGCTGTTTGATAAACCATCACTGTCTTCATGGGTGTAGTAGCTTTTCTTATTTGTACTTTGTTTCTTGTTCCATCTAGTAGGTTCCTTACCTTTATCCTTATAGGGACATTTTGCAGCATAATGACCTACTCTTCCACAAGCAAAGCATTTGAAAGGTAGCTTACCTCTGAACCTTCCAAAACCCCTTTGAAGATTTCTGACAAAATTTGATTCTTCTTCCTCTTCTTCTGGAACATGTCTTGCTTCATAGTAATCTTCTTTGCCTGATGCCTTGAAAGCAGCTTCCCTTCTGTCTGATGGACCTCCCTTTCTCATTTCATAAGCAGTTAGAATTCCATGTAGCTGAGACATAGTGAGAATTCGGAGATTTTCCTTTTCTTCTATTGCAGATACTTTAGATTCAAACTTGGGGGATAATGATCTTAGAATCTTTTCAACTACTATAGCCTCTTTTATTTCTTCACCCAAATTTTTCATACAATTAACAATCTCATCTACCCGAAGAAAATAATTAGCCACACTTTCATCATTATACATCTTGAGAGTCTCATACTGAATCCTGAGAGTTTGAAGTTTAGCTCGCTTTACCTGTTCATCTCCTTCATAGCTCGTGACCATTTTGTCCCATATCTCTTTTGCTGATTTGAAGTGCATTACCTTCATGAATTCCGTTTGGGATATACTTCCTAATAGAGTACTGACTGCTTTTGCATTTGTTTCATACTTCTTTTTCTCAGCTGGATCTGTAGGAGTAGCTGAAGGAAAAGCATAGCCTGTTTCTACAATGTCCCAAACTTCTGTACCAAGAGATTGAAGATATGCAGTAACTCTTACCTTCCAATAATTGAAGTTTGTCCCATCAAAAACCGGTGGCCTGATTGATGCTTCTCTCTCGTAGTTGCTCATGATGAACGATCTACCTTCAAGCGATCAAGCTTCTCTGAAGGACCTGCTCTGATACCAATTGTTGGAAATAATACTGAGAGGGGGGGTGAATTAGTATTATCTAGCAATTTAACAAATCTTCTTTATTTGATCTTTGAATTATTCTTGCATATCAGTACCATAAAATAATGAGCATGAACAAAGAAAACAGATAGTCACACCAAAGAACACAAGATGTAAGGTGGAAACCCAATGTGGGTGAAAACCACCTGCTGCAATATGTCTCTATCTTCTTTCAAATTAGAAACTCCTTTTACAATGATTTTGTACTGGTGCAGTCATTTACCAGTACGCAGGCTGCAACCTGCAGAGAGCTACAACTCTCTACTTCTTTTCATAAAGCATCAAATGATCATCAAGTACATAACAGTTACTGTCTACTACAGTTATCAGATCAGCAATAACAGAATTAACCCAGAACACCTTATCAACAGAGAAATACAATCAACAGAACAGAGACGCAGTTTTCCCTTCTGTGGCCTGCGTATAGACGCAGTTCACCTTCTGCTTTCCTGCGACCACCCGCAGAGATCCTTTTGCTGCACTGCGTGCCCACGCACTGTTCCTTCAACTGCTCTGCGTCCTTTTGCTGCAGGGACGCACCCAAAAACACTATCGCGCCGCGTCCAGTTGCTCAAAAGACGCACCCAGAGATACTATCGCGCCGCTTCTTTTTACCTCAGGGACGCACCTGAACCTGGTCTGTCCTGCGTCCCCACGCAGATCTCCCGTTACTGAACTGCGTCCCGGACGCACCTGAGCCACGTCTGCCCTGTGTCCCCATGCAGGTCTCTCTCTGCTGTGCTGCGTCCCGGCGCACTTTCCTTTCACTGTACCTACGTGCCTTCGGGTATGAAAGATTTCAAGACTTTAAGAGAAACCCAAACACACAGATCTACAGATCTAATCATGCGCCAAAGAGATCTTAGTCCTTTAGTAGATTCGCCTTCTCTAGATTTAGACTAGATCTCACCCAATAAGATATTCAACCAAAGACATACACAAACCAAATGATCTCCTTTGCTTTATATAGGCAAGCTCCTCCTCGAATCAAGGAACAATACCACGAGCCGACACCTTAAAAACACAATACCGTCGGCTAGATACCAGGAGTAAATCACAAGAAACCCCCACGTGTGCTTTTCTCTGCCTTAAAAAGTGTGCACTGGGTGGACGCACCTTCTGAACGGCTGGACTGTGTCCCTGGACGCGGCTTCTGCATGGTGTACCTGCGGGTACGCACTTTCTGTAAGGTATTCCTGCGTCCTCCTTATTTCCTTCAATATTTGGTAGCTGATCATCAACTTCTGCTGCTGACTTGAAGTACAGTAACCTGTCACCTGAATGGGTTGCCATCAAGGACAACATTTTAGCCATAATGCCAACACAAGGAACAGATGAAACAGACTAGGGGTTCTTGGTGGAATAAGCGGGTGGCCACCAATATCCACCTGAGTCATTCCTCCCCTTTAGGAAGCAATGGTACCCATTGCATGCAGAGCCTCCATGAGGTGAGGCCTGCTTTGAAACCTCGATATAGATGTATCCTCTATTGGTGAGTGTTCTTGATCTATGTATCCATGATCTAATTAGTTGTGGTTGTTCCCTACAATCCAGGTTGAGCTCTGTTGGTGTGAGTTGTTCTATAATGTCATATGTGTCCAACAAGGGTGGAAAGTATGGCTGAAGGAAATCTACATTGAACACTAGGTGCAGACAAGGGAGCGGTGGGATGTTGAGCTTGAAGTCATTATCATCGACGACCTTCTTGATGGTGTATGACCCATATCGGAGCAGATGAAGCTTGCAGTGGAGCTCTTATGCAACTCACACCATTTTCCCATATCCTTATTCATCTTTGGGGTTTTTTTCTTTTCTTTCTACTGTGACGGATTGTCCCAGGTAGTGTCACCTTGACTTGGTCCTTTTTCCTATGGTTTAGGGGTGCCTTTTCCTTGCTTTGGATTCGCAGATCCAAACTCTCACTTCTTTTGTTTAAAATTTTTCTCAATATTGGCAGTGTACCAATACGCTGTGCTGAGTGAGGAAATGTCCAGGAACTCCATCTCATCCTGGATGTACTTTTGTAGATAGCCAGGGTACTTTAGCACCAAATTCCACTTAGTATCCTTGATACCCAGCTTTGTTCGAGGGTATGGAGAGAATTTGTGAACTTTGGCACATCTTGCTCCCTTCACTGTTGTAGTGTGTTCCACTTTATGTATTTGTCTTCATAGCTCCCGATAGGGTAATATTGTTCCTTGATGATGTCTCAGAAAGAACTCCAAGTGTTGCGACTGAAAACAATGAGAGTGCACTCTCATCCTTTTGTTCACAGTAAGTTTCCCACCAATCCTTGACATGTGGGGTGGATTTAAGACATGAAAAAGTAATCTTTTCACGATTAGAAAAGTCACGAACTGAAAAATATATGTCCAATATATTTAACCATTTATCTATGGCATCTACATCTATCAGGCCTCTGAATATGGGAATATCAAAGTTAACTTGTACCTTAAAAGGAGTGGCGCCTCCAGAGTGGTTGCTGGATGAAGATGCATCACCTATGGGTAGTCGTCGAAGGATCTAGGAAAATTTATCCATCATTGTGTCTGTCTATCGCTTGAGGGCTTCCTTGAGAAACATTTTGAAAGGATCTCCTACTCCTTCATCTTTCTTTTCTTCCACAATGGGAGGTTGCGTTTTGCGGGGCTGATCTTGCAATGGTTCAATGAGATCAAGCCCCAACTCCTTATACCCTAACCTCGTTGGGGACATGCAAAGAAAAATAGAGAAAGAGAAGACTTCTCTGATACCACTGATCCGAACTTAAACAAGAACGCAAAAACTTATAGATATAATCATGAACAAAGAGATGCAGTAGAAAAATACTTCATTTCATTAATAGAAAAATACTGAACTTTGCTTACAAACAAAATGGAAATAAGATAGATCAGGCGATGGTAGCTTATCTCTGAGAAGAGATGCGGCAGCTACATGCCTCTGAACTGTGTTACAATGAGGCTTAAGGGCCTATTTATTATTGGAAAACATGAGAAAACTATAAGCAACCAAAACCCTAACTCTAGGAGATGTAACACCAAGAGTTTGCGGGCTCCATTTGGGTTGGTTGGGCAACCAACTTCTGGGGGTCGTAGCTTGGTCATATTATCTCCGTTTGGCACGTACAATACCTTTTTAGAAATGTATTTATGAGTACTATAGGTTTTGCCATAGGCCCTTGACCACACCATGAGCCATCTTTGGACCCCAAAAAAATGTTGTTTAGGGGGTTAAAACTGCTATGGAAGTTCAGGACTCGAAAAACTGCTAAAAATAGTAAATGATGAAATGAACAAGGAAACAGATGAAAATGACTAGGGGGTTTAGGTGGAATAGGCGGGTGGCCACCAATACCCACATGGATCATTCTTTACCCCTTAGGAAGCAATGGTCCCCATTGCGTGTTGAGTATCCATAAGGTGAGGAAATTTCTATTGAACCTGGTCCCTGGTGAACCATTTGCCTTGGTGAAGGAGTTGGCCTGCTTTGACAACTCGATGTAGTTGTATCCTATGTTAGCGAGTGTTCATGATCTGTGTGTCCGTGATTTGATTAGTTGTGGCCTGTTCCATGCAGTTTGGGTTGAGATCTGTTGGTGTGCATTGTTCTGCAATGTCATATGTGTCCAACAATGGTGGAAAGTATGGCCAAAGGAGATCTACATTGCACAGTAGGTGCAGACCAAGGAACAGTGGGATGCTAAGCTCGAAGAAATTCTCATAGTCGACCTTGGTGATTGTGTATGACCCATATCAGAGTGGGTGATGCTTGCAGTGGATTCCGCAAGGTGTTGCTTCTGCAAATGTAGCCAAACTTTGTCGCCCACCTAGAACTTGTGTGGCACTCGATGTTGATCATGGAACTGCATGTACTTAGCATTGGCTCTATCCAATATATCATGGACCTACTGGAGTATGTGTTGAGTTCACTCAATGAAACTATTAGCCCTTTCAACTTCGGAATGAACGTGAGATGAATCTACCTGAGTGGTTGCAAATGGTATGGCCACATGAATGGGGCATAATGGATGAAATCCCATCCCTACCTAAAAGGGGTTGTGGCCTGTTGAGATGTGGATACTGCTCTATTGGGGTTTTTTCATATCACTTTGCCTTTAAGTCAAGTCACCAAGGGCAGAGTGAAAGAAAAGTTTTTTTGGCTAGAAACCCAACAATAAGCTTTCTCTAAGTTGAGAAAAAAGCCTTTTTTCTGCACTAGTGCTCACATTACCAAACTTGCAACAACCATTTGAGATTTGGACAGATGCCTCCAACTATGTTATTGGTGTGGTTATTACTTAGCATGGGCATCCAGTGGCTTACCACAGTCAGACACTTTCAGACATAGTCACCTAATATGCAACTGGTGATAGGTACCTTGAGCTGGTCCAAAAGGTCATCAATCCATGGGATTGGGTACCTTTTCTAGACAATTATCTTGTTCAGTGCCCAATAGTCAATATAGAGCCTCTAGGTAGCATCCTTCTTCTGTACCAATACAATCAAGCTCCCACAAGGTGATGAGCTTGCCCTGATGTGCACTTTCTCCAATAGGTCCTGAATCTTCCTCTTGATCTTATAGTTATCTAGAATAAAGCGTTGATAGATCGGTCCATTGGGCAGCGACACGCCCAAGGTCAGATCGATGGAGTGCTTGACCTATCAGTGTAGAGGTACCCCTATGGGTGAGGTGAAAATATCCCTGTACTCCTCCACGATCTTGTCCATCTACTGTTATTGTGTAGAGGAACCCTGCCTGGAAGTCGTTGCCACAACATTCTTCTTGCCTTGGGGGCGAATCATAAGGAAAACAAATTTCCTAGTATGGGAAATGATCTTACTGCATTTCTTTGTAGTGATCAAAGAGATGGCAGTAGGCGAGGCTAACTTCGGTCTCTTGTACAAATTATTAGACAAAGTAATAATCACAAAACAAGGTCTAGACTCATATACAACATGTTGCTTCCACAAGTATGGTTGTCCTAACAATACATCACAAACTTCAAGAGGAGCAACTTCACACAATACCTCATCCATGAAGGGCTTGATGCTATACGAAAGGTAGCACTATTGGTTGAAACGAATATCTCGTCCATGGTGATGCCACATGATTGTGTAGGTTTGTGGATGTTCTATACTCTTTAGACCCATCCGTTTCATGAACTCTACTGAAATGAGGTTCTTCTGGCTCCCGTTTTTGACAATGAACTGCAACAGAGAACCCTTTGCCCACATCTATGAGTGGAAGAGGCCTCCCCCCTCCTTTGGATCTTCAGGCTCAATCTTCTGGATCTTGGTGGTGGCCACAATGGCACTAGGTTTCGCATCAATGATCTGATTCACTTTGTCAGTTACCTTATTCAGTTCTGATTCAGAGTCAGAACTTGCATCTAATTTAGAAGCCTTCAACTAGGCCACCAATGACTGCTTGGGTTGACACTCACTTGTATTGTGAGTGGAGCTCTTATCGAACTCACACCATTTTCCCATGTCCTTCTTCGTCTCTGGGGTGTTGTTCTTTTCTTATGGCTTCAGTAGGTTGTCTTGGGTAGCGCCACCTTGGCTTGGTCTGTTTTTTTGTGGTTTGGGGGCACCTTTTCCTTGCTTTTGATTCGCGGATCCAAAGTCCTGCTTCTTCTGTTTAAAATTATGCTTAATATTGACAATGTACTTATACGCTCTGTCGAGCAAGGAAATGTCTAGGAACTCCATCTCGTCTTGGATGTAATTGTGTAGATAGCCATGGTACTTGAGAAAGAAATTCCACCCAGTATCCTTGATACCCAACTTCGTGCGAAGGGTATGGAAAGTATTTATGAACTCTGGCACATCTTGTTCCCTTCCCTGCCGTAGTGTGGTCCACTTTATGTATTTATCTTCATAGCTCCCACCAGGTTAATATTGTCCCTTGATGGAGTTTCAAAAAGAATTCCATGTGGGTGTGGCTAAAAACAACGAGGGTTCACTCTCATCCTTTTGTTCACAACAAGTTTCCCACCAATCCTTGACGTGTGGGAGGCTTTAAGAAGTGCAAAAGTAATCTTTTTCCAATTGGAAAAGTCATGAACTTAAAATATCCTTCCAATATATTTCACCATTTATCCATGGTGACTGCATCTATTAGGCCTTCAAATATGGGAATATCAAAGTTAACTTGTACCTTAAAAGTAGTGGCGCCTCTAGAGTGGTTGCTGGATGAAGATGCATCGCTTGTGGGTAGCCGTCAAAGGATCTCAGAAACGTTATCCATCATCGCGTCCCTCTGTCGCTCGAGGGATTCCTCGAGTGACATTTTGAATGGATCTCTTGCCCCCTCATGTTTATTTTCTTCTGCCATGGGAGGTCATAGGGTTTTGTGGGGCTGATCTTGCAATGGTTCAACCAGATCAAGCCCTAACTCCTTATACCCTGACCTCGTTGGGGAGATGCAAACAAAAACAAAGAAAGAGTAGACTGATATGATACCACTGATATTAACTTAAACAAGAATGCAACAACTTACAGATATAATCATAAACACAGAGATGCAACAAAAAATCACTTCATTTCATTAATAGAAAAATACTAAACTATGCTTACAAACAGAATGGAAATAAGATAGCTCGGGCGATGGTAGCTTATCTATGAGAATAGATCTGGTGGCTACATGCCTCTGAACTGTGTTACAATGAGGCTCAAGGGCCTATTTATTATTGGAAGACATGAGAAAACCCTAAACAACCAAAACCCTAACCCCAGGAGATGTAACACCAGGAGTTTGTGGGCCCCATTGGGGTTTGTTGGGAAGCCAACTTCCCAGGGTTGTAACTTGGTCATATTATCTCTATTTGGAGCGTACGACACCTTGTTGGAAAGGTCTTCTGAGTACTATAGGTTTCACTGCAAGCCCTTGCTTATGGATATGGGCTTGCCTTGGACCCAAAAAAACATCGTTTAGGGGTCAAAACTTCTCCAGAAGTTTAGGACCCGAAAAACTGCTAAAAATAGTAAATGTTGAAATGAACAAGGAAATAGATGAAACTAACTGGGGGGTTTAGGTGGAATAGGTAGGTGGCCACCAATATCCACCTAGATCATTCTTGCACCCTTAGGAAGAAATGATCGCCATTGTGTGTAGAGCCTCCATGAGGTGAGGAATTTTTTTAAACCTAGTCCTTGGTGAAGGACTTGGCCTGCTTTGACAACTCGATATAGTCGTATCCTCTATTGATGAGTGTTATTGATAGGTGTGTTTATGATATGATCATTTGTGGCTTGTTCCATGCAGTCTGGGTTGAGCTCTCTTGGTGTGAGTTATTCTACAATGTCATATGTGTCCAACAATGGTGGAAAGGATGGTCGAAGGTGACCTACATTGAACACTGAGTGCAAACAAAGGAATAAAGGGATACTAAGCTCAAATTCATTGTCACCGATGACCTTCGTGATGGTGTATAGCCCATATTAGAGTGGGCAAAGCTTGCAGTGGGGTCCATCAAGGAACTCCTTCTGTAAATGTAGCCAAACTTTGTCGCCCACCTAGAACTTGTGCGGCACCCGTTGCTGATCATGGCGTTGCTTGTACTTAGCATTAAATTTGTCCAATATACCATGGACCTGCTGGCAGATGTGTTGAATGTGCTCAATGAATCTATTATCCCTTTCAGCTTTAGACTGAACGTGAGTTGAATCTACCTGAGTGGCTGCAAATGATATGGCCACATCAATGGGGCATAATGGCTGAAAGCCCAGCTCAACCTGAAAGGGGTTGTAGCCTGTTGAGCTATGGAGACTGCTCTCTTGGGGTTCTCTCATATCACTTGGCCTTTAAGTTAAGTCACAAAGGGTAAAGTGAAAGAAAAGCTTTTTTGGTCAAAAACCCAACAACAAGTGTTCTTAGAGTTGAAGAATCGCCTCTGTTCTGCACCAGTGCTCACATTACCAAACCTGCAACAACCATTTGAGATTGAGGTAGATGGCTCTGACTATGATAATGGTTGGTTCTTACACAAAAAGGGCATCCAGTGGCTTACCATAGTGAGACACTTTTATACATAGTCACCGTATAGCTACCTAGTGATACGCACATGGTGATAACCTAACTTCAAGTCAATCTTGTTGAAATATTTTCCCCCCTTGATCTGGTCCAAAAGGTCATCAATCCACATGATTAGGTACCTATTTCAGATAGTGATCTTGTTTAGCACGTGATATTAAATACAACGCCTCAATTTCCCATCCTTCTTCTATACCAATACAATTGGGCTCCCGCAAGGTGATGAGCTTGGACTGATGTTCCCTTTATGTAATTGTTCCTGAATCTGCATCTTGATCTCATCGTTCTCCAGAATAGAGTGTCGATAGATTGGTCCATTGGGCAAGGGTGCACCTGAGGTTAGATCAATGAACTTCTTGACCTGACAATGCAGAGGTACCCCTGTGGGTGAGGTGAGAATATCCTTATACTCCTCCATGACCTGTCCATTTGCTGCTATTGTGTAGAGGATCCCTACCTGGAAGTCATGGCCACAACCTTCTTCTTGTCATGGGCGTGAATCATAAGGAAAACAAATTTCCTGGTCTAGGAAATGATCTCACTGCATTGCTTTGTAGTGATCAAAGAGATGGCGGTAGGCGAGGCTACCTCCAATATCCTGTACAACTTATTAGCCAAAGTAATAATCACAAAGCGAGGTATAGACTCATATACAACATGTCGCTTCCACAAGTATGGTTGTCCTAACAATACATCAGAAAATTTAAGAGGAGCAATGTCACATATTACCTCAGCTGTGAAGGGATTGATGTCATATAGAAGGCAGCGCTGGTGGCTGACATGAAGATCTCGTGCTTGGTGAAGCGACCCGATGGTGTACGACTGTGAATGTGCTATAGTCTTTAGGCCCAACCGCTTCATGACCTCTATTGAAATGAGGTTCTTTTGGCTTCCAATGTCAACAATGAACTGTATCAGAGAACCCTTCACCCACATCTATGAGTAGAAGAGGCATTCCCCCTCCTCGAGATCTTCAGGCTCAATATTTTGGATCTTGGTGGTGGCCATGGTGGCAATGGTATCTGCATCAATGATTTGCTACCCTTTGTAAGTTCCGTTATCGGGTTCTAATTCAAAGTCAGAACCTGTGTCAGATTCGGAAGCCTTCATCTCAGCCATTAGTGACTCACACCACTTGTATTGTGAGTGGAGCCCTTATGGAACTCACACCATTTTCCTGTGTCCTTCTTTGTCTTCAGGGTGATGTTCTTTTCTTGTTTCTTCAGTGGGCTGATCAGAAAATGATCCCTGATGACTTTTAATATCAAAAATGAAAGTCAAAGGATGCTCTTGGAAATAGTCTCATTGTATAGATCTCTTCATTCTGAATCTACTGCAATTTGAATGGACCAAAACAGACTCCGGATGAAGGAGTTATTGTAAAATTAAAATTGCCCAATGCACTTAGAAAAGGGAGCAATTTCTTATTAAAGTGGACTTAAGGGTTCCTTAAAGAAATCGCATCGGAAAGGTTCAAAGGGAGGACTTAAACGGAGGTGGAAGGACTCCCCGATTTTGATCTCCGATATATCACATCAGAGGAAGGCCTTCATGCGATATTAGAACAAACCCCAGGCCGTTTACATGTGCGATCAGCGACAGCGATATCAGCGTTCAATGATCGTGTTATAGACATTTTTGGGCACTGCAACCCCAATCATATATGTTCATAAACCAAGGGCTTTTGAGTCCCTAAAAGTTTGTTTCATGCCCTCAAGGAACAAGGTCATCTGATTACATCATCTCCCAGAAGTTCTCCACAAAAAACTACTCAGAACTGGTCAAAACTGGACCATACAGGTTGCTCAGTGCTAAGGGTGTGATGCATCTCACCTGCCCAGTGTAAAAGGTGCGATGCATACTGGAAAGCCCTTTTGTAGGGTGCGATGGGCGAGAATGGACAAATGGCAGAGACAGTTTGTGAGGTGGATGATCATGGAATCTTCCAGAAACTTCTCCTGTGACACTTGCCTCTCTGAATTCACCCAGGGATGAGTAAGAGATCATCAATCTCCAAGTGGAATCAAGAACTATCAGAGAGAAGACACTAATCAAAATCCTAGAAGCTGACTCACCTCCCTACAATCATCTATATATGGATCCCTCATCCCAGAGATCCAGAGGCTGGAATTTTGTATCTTGTAAGGAAGTTTTGTTGATTTCTTGGTGGAATATCATAGTGTTGGGTGATCTAAGCTTTTCATGAGGTGAATAAGGGCTTTCATGCTGGGAGGATGACGCTGGGTCAGATCAATGGGTTGTAATCCTCTCTTCTAATCTTTATATCAATATAGCTATTCAAGTTTTTCTCCACATTCTTGTATGTCTGATAGTATATGCATTTGAGTGGTCAACATATATCTGGTCCTATATTGCTTATGATTGTAGATCTCTGCACTTTGAAGGTATTGTGCTACTTTGACTTTACAGGTACTCTTTGAAGTGGAGTGGTCAAGGGAGAAGCGACAAAGACCTGTTGGTGAGGAGAAGGAATAAGCAAAGAACCAAGTGAAAGATCAAGGTTGGTATTCTTTGATCCTCTCTTATCTACTTCTCATAAAGGAAAATGAAAGTAACTTTAATCTATTTGTTTCTAAGATAGCTACCCGTCTTAGTGGGACTAGCAGCTCTGCATAGACACTAGATTTCCCAATAACAAAATGGTGACTGCACTAGGGAGTGAATAGCTTGTTTGCTTGTTTATACTTGTTTGCTTTATAAACTTACAGACAGAGCTTGAAGTTAAGCCAGCTAGCGTTCGAACTGCATTTTCTATGCAAGTGAAAAGTAGATCAATGTTGCTTCAGTCTATCTCTGGGTTTTGTTTATAAACTGAACAATCAATTTGAAAACATCCTAATTGCCCTAGTGGTGTCTCTAGTAATCTCATTAGATCAGCCCCTGTGATTTCTATTTACTAACTATCATTAGCTCGGCCTAAATCCCTGAACTAAGTTGCAAACTGTGACCAAGAACCAAGTTGAAGTCTCGTCCTTGGACCATTGCAAGTCTCGTCCTTGGACCATCGCACTTTCTCCTCTTGGGAGTCTGGATGCATCGCACCTCCCGTGTGTAGTAGGTGCGCTGCATCGCACTTTCCCTGTGTTGTAGGTGCGTTGATAAGATAAGACTTCTTTTGCTTCCAGATTTTGGTTTCTTTGTCCACTCTCTTCAGCTTTATTCAGGAGTTTTGCTGTCTGTGATCAGTATACCACTGTGGAAACTCCCTTCCTTTGCATGATTCCACCTCCATAGTACAAAGAATTGTGAATGTTTTTATGTATTGTGTGCCATTTACAGTTCTCTTTTACAAAAAAGTAGCATAATCAAACTATCGTCTTTTGATTTGGAAGTGTCGCAAGTGTCGTTTTCAGTCAAAGAAAAGAGTCCTATCATTCTTGATGGTTTATTATACAATTACTCTTGTATTTGATTTGAATTAGTGGTTTTTCAAGTGTCGAAAGCAGTTTTCAACTCAAAATCGCAAAGTGTCGTCATTATCTTCCTTTCGTGTTTTGAAGAAAAATTGTTAGTACTGTCGCTTTGAAAAGATAATTCAGATTTGTACTTAGCATTCTTCTTGTCATTCACACATTAAGAAGGCTGAAAACAAATACATGCATGTGCATTTGCATTTATACTGCTTGTTGATTTAGGACAGTGCATCTAGTGTGTGCTCTCTGTTCTATGTTGAAAGAATCTCATTTCTCTTTCCTTAGTAGCTAGGGTTTTCATTGCAAAAAGAAGATTAAATGATTGTTTATCATCTTAGATTGCATTTTAGGAATTATATATCTACATCACACAGTGAACCTGAAAGGAAAATTTCTTAAGAAATATCAACTGTAAAATAAATTCAATGAACATAAAAACGCTTTGGAACCTAACGCACAATATCTAGAAGTCTGGGCTAGAGACGTCTTCCAACGTCATAAAGCCTGGTAACTGTCGCTTTCATCGTAGGTTGGGTGATTCCTCCTCTTTGAGACGAAAAGTACCAGTACGAACTTGTGCTCCCACGTACCGTCGAGTATATATTGGGAGACCACAATAGGCTATATCCTTTATCCATAGGAAGCCATGTCTGTCGCCCTATCGATTGCAATCCACTGAACACAGCATTTAGGAAGATTGACTGCCTTACCGTAAAAATTATTCTGTAGTTTTATGATTGGTTTGGTAATCCCTCTGTCTCCTTAAAGGAAAAGGTCCATCTGAGCACTTGTCACTTCAGGCTCATTAAAAATCGAAGGCGACTAGAGTCATATTTTTTTTTTTCTCGACTCTTAAAAATTGAAAAAGCAGGTTGTGTCAAAGCGTCTAAAATTTATTTTAATCGGAATAACGTCACTGTTCCCTCGTTGGTCTTAGGTTGATAAAATGGAGTCCACCAACTAAGGATTTCCCCTTGGAGGAAATCCTGGTCCTTTCTCCTCTTGGGGAGATGTTGGTCCACCTCATATGGCCACATTGTCACTTCCAGGATTGACGATTGCCTTGCCAATATGGCTCTTCTCGACCTCCGTCATTCAGAATACCGTGATTCCTGAACAATCAAGTTAGCAACTAGATGATACTAGAGTTACCCCCCAACCTTCTACTTCGTCCATTTCTCCCTCTCCTCCTTCCTCTTCGCTTGATGAAGCTGGTAAAGAAAAAAATCAAGTAACTAAGAAGGAGAAGAAGGGGAAGGAGAAGAAGGAAAAGAAGAAGAAGGAGCCAAAGGAAAAAAGGGGTAACCATGCATCATCTAGCGAAAATCCACACACGACACCGTCCAGACCTAAATCTCCATGTGTCATTTGCAAAGGGGACCACTATCATTGAGATTGTCCTTGTATCCCCTGGATCTTAAGGGACTGGTCTCCTCGTTTGCACAATCTGGTGTCATCAACCTCTGACGATCATGTTGAAAGAACACCATCAACTAGTGAAAATGAAGTCTCTAGACAGAAAGGAAGATGTAAATTTCCTTGCAAACTGTGCGAAGGAAATCATGCCGTCCACCATTGCCCTTCCTGGACGAAGCTAAAAGAGTCTTGGATAACCGTCCCACTTCACTGCTGCGGCTTCCTCCTGGATATAAGAAACTCTTGCCGAGTCCATCACTAGTTGAAAATCTAACCGACATTACTTTCTTGTTGATCGAAGCATCTATCATTGAAGATAAACCCACTGAATCCATACTAGATGAAATTCAAAAGGTTGAGGTGGCAGTCGACCCGGTCTTGCCTTCGGAAGGTCCATCTTCATATGATGCAATCACCGAAGAGAATGAGAATGACACCGTTAAAATTATTTTCATAAACACAGACTCTGATGAACATGGGGGCAATCTACCCATTCTTTTACCGTAGGAATGAAGTTCGTCAGAGTCATACCCGACCATTTATTCGGTCCTACCTCTGAGCAACCTAGTAGTTTCCTTCAATTGGAATCTACTAGGCAAACCCCGTTTACCGGCTAGTGTACCATTCAGAATCATTGTTAAAACCTACAAAATGGTCATGGTTGGTACCATCATAGATGAGGGGGCTTCTGTGAGTATCCTTTCCTCAACTACTTGGAAAGCGCTTGGTTCGCCATCGCTTTTGCCTGAGATGTGGAATCTAACAGGCTTTGATAAAGGAACCACTCGACCGTTAGGGATCCTTCCAAGTTTTCCTATAACCTTAAGAGGGAAAACCATGTATCTGAATGTAATGGTAGTCCAAGGACCTTTAGATTATAATCTGCTCCTTGGGCGCGACTATATTTATAGCATGGGATCCATCGTCTCCTCACTCTTTCGAGTAATGTGTTTTCCGCATGAAGGCCAAGTGGTCCAGCTCGTAGACCAACTTTCGTTCCTCGGCTCACACATAGCTAATAGTCAAATACCATCCCTAAATTGTCTTTTCATGCAAGGAATGTCTCATCAATCTCCAGTCTGTCCACTTCAAGAACACAAGTAATTCGGTGGCCATGACTGAAACCTAGGGGGCATGCGCCCTGGTCTGCCTGGCAGAAAAACATCAGGTATAGGGTAGGTTTCCACGAAGGATATATGACTAGTTTGACACACCCATCCATATGGGAAAATGGGATTAGACCGGAATAAGGTACCTCTCTTAGAAGGTAGGCCTTTCTCGATAGAACAAATGTTTTGTCTGCAAATTGAAGGGTAACCTAGAAAAGGTAGGCCTTTCCTGATAGAACAATTGTTTTGTCTGCAAATTGAGGGGTTACTTGGGAATCTCTACTTTGATATACCTGGGGGCATGCAAACCTTTTGTGCACAAGTGAAAAGTGACCAGCGTAACGCTAACTCCATAGGTTCACTAACTTCAATTGCTTAAGTTGGGTGAGTGGTCGAATCGACCGTTCGCCTTCGCAGGGGCCAAATGGCACCGGTGAAATAAAGGAAAAATTTTCCTACCCGACCTTAGTAGTTAACTAACCCCTAGGACAGTAGTTGGTCATTCCTAGCTTGCATGCAAGAGGCAGCGGAGCAAAGTTTCGAATGGTGCAAGCTCCCTAAAAATTGAACCTATCGATGAGACATCCTTATTATACGACTGGCATGAGTAGTTTTTATGTGAAGTTCAAGCTCGTAAAAAATTAAACCTAAGCAATGGGCAAACATTCCCCCCAGAGTTTTAGCTCATTAAAAAATGAACCAACCTCTGGTAAATAACCATTGCGAATGCATTATCATCAGCTTTTTGAGCCCTGGTCATGATCTTACCATCACCTATACTTTGTTTTAGCCGATCATTTGCCTCCATTTGATTGTTTACCCCTTTTGACGAACAACTGCGAAGAGTGATTCTGTTAGCCATACTTGTGACACTGCCGTGATTGGAAAATTCCAAAACTTACTTGGAATCAGTTGCTACCTAAAAATATCACTCGTTCCTCAAGAAACGAGTCTCCTTTAAGCTCTTTTCTTCTGACTCATAAAATATGAAAATATTGTTGAGCAGTTGGCCTCTCCAGCTCGTTAAATCTACCGACAGTGCTATCCCTCCTCTAGATTTTAATATTTTTGGACTTGAGGGATTATTACACAAAAATATCGAGCGCTTGTCTTGTTCGGCTCATTAAAACTATCGAAAATTCATCCCTTTCGTATTATTTTATACTTTTTCGGACTTAAGGGATTACATGACGAAAAAGGATCACTGGAGTTTCCTTTCCGTCCCTTTTCAGACTCTCTAAAATTGAAAGAGTACCGAGTTTTCTTTTTCATTAAACTCGTTAAAACCAATAGAGACAAACTTGTCCATGCAGACAAGAACAAGTTTCATTGTCGTTAGGCTCATTAAAACATAGCAACGGGTTTGCTCGAAGGGAAAATTATAGAACAAGCATATTTTATCCTCTTCAAGCTTGATAAAAATAAAGAGGTACTGGTCAGCAATGACTAGGGAAAAATTGGGAAGAAAACTTGAAGAAACTTTATTGGTAGCGAGTCGCTCTTGAACATGACACTTTCGCTCCATCACCATGATTGAGTCGGGTTGGGTTATTCCGTTCACCGGTAATATTACCATTGGTCCACCGTGCCATCCATATTTGGGGTTAATGCTACCAATCCATTTCAGTGTTGCCGATATGTTCAAGAGAAGTCGATCAGAGAATTCACCAACCCATCTTGTGTCTCATCCGCTACAATACCTTTACGCTTCATTCTTTCATGACTGCCACCCTAAACCCTGTATCATCAGATCGTTTTCACCTCCAAAAGTCATTTGCTCCGTTCCATGTCATAGATGTGGGATTCATTAAGGCCCTCCTATGACGGGTCACTTCTTGTTGACATCAGCTCATTATCCAAGAAGTCAACCTAGGAACAACCCTTTCAGTACTTTGAAGCTTGCATGCCTCAATGGCAAGTTTCTCACTTTCGGCGACAGGTTTACATCAATGGCCTTCGACCGAGAGATTTTGCGTGGTGTTCGACGCCAAGTCCCATTTTCACACCACGTGAATTGTACTGTCGTACCTTGAGGGTCATCATCATTATCGGTGATTCCTCTCGCGCCTATTAACAACTTACATCATTGGCTGGTAATCAGGCGATGTCTTTCCATGTTCAACTCCAGAACATTTTTCACATGGATCGACTTGTACTTCGGGCAAATATTGGACGAGTTTGAAGACCTTGGATCTAGTTTCATCCATCCTAGCTGCGATATATTTAGGAAAAATAAAGACATCAAATGTACATCATTGCTGCACGGATGATCATCCGAATCAAAGGATGATGGCTCTATCAGAGTCATCAGTCTACCACACAGACGGTTGTCTGTCCTTTGTACATGAAAATGAATTTATAAAGCTAAGTGTTAGGACTCCACTATGTATCATTTTTGCTATATATTTTGACACCACTCTACTCTTAAACCATGAACTTCATTGTATTTTTCATCTACCTTATCCCAAGGTATATAGAAACCTCTTCTTTATTATATGTTTAATCTGTCTTACATTTAATTCCGCAATACTCTTATATTTTATCATTAATTGAAGTGCATTGTTGCTAACACAAGTCAAAGATCGCAGATAAGTTATATGCCTTGTTGGGAACGAGCGGCCGTTGCTGAGACAGCTGACTCCGTTGCTGAAACAGCTGACTCCGTTGCTGAAACAGCTGACTCAGTTGCTGAAACAGCCGTCAAGCACGTAAATCCCGTTATGCGTAATTTGCGATTCTGTAAGAACTTTTTGTGGAATAGTAGCAGCAGCACGAAGATATGGTTACCTGGATCATCCTGAAGATAGCACTTTTATTGTCTCGGCTGTAACAGCATCTCTTTTTGAAAGGACAGAATAGTCCTGTTTTGGAAAAGAAAACAGAATCGAGATAATGAAGATTCGCTCTCATGTAAATTGTAAAAGATGTCTCCTCTTTAAAAAGAGGAGACATCATCATTAGAGGGGGGTTGAATTGTAAGTTACAGGAGAGTATTGTGTGAGAACTGGAGCTAGTCTCCTTCTGTAATGTATCAGTTACTTTGACAGATGAATAAAATCTTCTTTTGAGCGTTTCAATTTAATTCTTTCTCCTGGGGAATCTTGTGAGAAGGAAAGGGCCCGCCTTCCTCACAAGATTCACCCTTTTGGTTCCTGTAGTTTGCTTATTTCTTTATGTGTTTGCACTTCCCTTGATTCTGTTGTTGGACACTAGTTACACAGCTTTGCAATACTCTGTTTCTTTAGCGCTACGCGTATTGAATGCATGAATGAATGACGTTGGGAGCATGTGCTGAAGATTCCTGCATAAAGGAATAGGGTCTTGCTCCCATTGATTGCTTTCCTTTGCCTGCAGTGTGATTAGAAACAAGAGGACAAGTGCTGAAGGTTCCTGTTCCTGGGAATAGGGTCTTGATCTCTTGAAGTTACTTTTCTTACAGTGTGGTTAAGTGCCAGGCAGCAGGTGCTGAAGTTCCTCACCAAGGAATAGGGTCCTGTTCCTGCTATGGTTGAATGATTTCTTTCCTTGTAGATTGAGTTTCCTTTGCTGTAACAGAGAAATCGTTTCTGCTATAATTTAATTGACTTCAGCTTTGATTAAGTAGAGTGTGAACTAGTAGATTGATGAATTTAACAAGTGTGCATCTTTCTTTTACTACAACATCGATTCCGCTTTTGAAATTGAGCATATCCAGTGCGTTATTATCTTTGAAATAAAAAGACCTTCTCGGGTTGACAATTCATGTGGAGCTCGAATTGTGAGAACAATTAGAGCGGCCAACATTTTGGCGCCGTTGCCGGGGAAGGTAATTATAGATTTCAAAAGCATTCATCTTTTCTTTTTAATGTGCAGATTGTATGAGAGGACGAGGAAACCAGAAGAAAAATAACCGCACAGGTGGCAAGGGCTGGGGAGGACGAAAAACTTTTATTGACGAGATTGTATCGAAGGCTGAATCATCACAAAGATTAAGTTCTCGGAAATCAAAATTTCAGCGTTCCCCTCAGTCAGATTACAAAACAGAGGAAGTTGTGGGTCCTGAAAATACAGAAGAACCAGCAGTTAGTGCTGAAGAGTCGGAGGAAAGTATTAGCAGATCAGTGGAACACATTGAGGAAATAGTAGAAAGCGTTGGACGACCGGTAGATAACATTGAAGAACCAATAGAGGATTCTGACGATCGAGAAAGTGCAGTAGGAGGGCCAACAATGGAAGATAACAATGATGCCTTCCTCTTTGGAGGAGGACGTGCAGGTCCTGAAGAAGAAAGAAAGGATGAAAATTCCCTCTCTACCTTGGGATTTCCCATCAGTGATCTCCCTGCAGGAACAATGAAAAATATTCCATTGTCTGCTCTACCTAACTTTCATGGTCTATCCACTGAAGATCCTGACGAATTTCTTTTTGAATTTGATATATTATGCAGAAGTTATGATTATGTTACTAATGCTCAAAAGTTGAAGCTGTTTCCAGCCACCTTAAAAGGGAATGCTTTAAGATGGTTCATGAGCCTTGGAAGTCAGGTAATCACAACATGGGAGCATATGAAACAAAAATTTCTGCTTAAATATCAAGACTACTGCCGGACGAGAGAGAAGAAGGATGAACTATTCAATATGGCACAAAAGTCGGATGAAAGTCTAGAGGACTACATAGAAAGGCTGCAGTACAACATACAGAGATCTGATCATCCGGATATAAGTAAGGATATTCGTAAAACAATATTACTTAGAGGTTTAAGGGATGATTGTTTAAATATGTTAAATATGCTTGCTAAGGGAGATATATCTAAAGAATCATATGATGAGATTTGTGAACTTGCTAAGAGGTGCTCTAGGGGAGCTGCAAGAAACAGAATAAGAGATTCCACCTATTCAAGGGTGCAGAAATCAGCCAATGGAGGAGCAACAAGGGCAGAAATAGGTAATTTACTTGAAGAATTTAAAACCGAAATGTTAAGTTCTTTTGCTTCGCAGATTGACACTTTGCAGGTTAAGAAGAAGCAGGCCGAAGCAGAAGCAACTCTGGCTGTCTTTTGCCCGAAATGTAGAGACAAACATCCACTAAGGGAATGTCCAAGAGATAAAATACCAATTTTCACCCTTTGTGAGAAAGATCATGAGACAGAACAGTGTCCATCTCTACCAGGAATAAAAGCAGCATTGCAGCCAACGGAAGAAGAAGCTGAAGCAGTTTACCTGCTAACTCAAAGAAGACAATGGCAACCTAAAGGGCAAGGTACGAACTCTGGTATGCCATTTAATCGTTGGAACAATTATTCTGCTTTTGGCCAAACAAGTTACCCCCCCTTCAACCAAATGCAATACCCACTTTTCAATCAAATGAATTTCCCACCCATGCAAATGCAAAACCCTCCCTTTGTTGACCCTTCAATGTGGACCCCTTGGCCTCCACAGCAGCCACCTCCTTTCAATCCTTGGAACCCAAATTGGAATAGTCAATCACTCCCGTACTCAAATCAATTGCCTCAATTCCAGCAATCACTCCCTCTGCCATCAAATGCTCCGCCAAACAACCAAATGAGACCCCAACTACCTGTGCAACCAAACCCTAACCCCAATAATAAAGTTGTGCAAGTCATTGATATTCAGAATCAGTCTATATTTCCTACTATGCAATGTAATGATATTCATTTGAGATCTGGAAGAATAGTAGAGCCTATTATTGATGACATAACTGATTCAGATAAAAATGAAACCGAGAAACAAAAAGAAGCTCAACCACCTCCTAACAAAAATGTTGAAATAACAGAACCACCATTCCCCGAGCGTTTGGTTTTAACCAAAACAGCTGAAACACCTGCTTTTAATTTTATGGGGGAATTGCAAAATTTGTACATTAAAATTCCACTTTTACAAGCATTAAGAGATGTACCAATTTATGCCAGAACATTAAGGGATATTTGTGTTAAGAAACCTGGTAGGAAAACCAAGGATCCCCTTACAGTACATGTGATGGGAGACTTGTCTGCATTAATGTCCGGAAAAACCCCTCCTGTAAAATATGGTGATCCTGGCCATCCTACTGTCACAGTTCAGATTGGTAAAACAATGATTCCCCGAGTTCTGGTAGACTTAGGTGCAGCAATTAATATAATGACTCTGGAAACTTCACAATTGTTACAGCTGAATAACACAATCAGAGATACACCCACCATCTTAGAGTTAGCTGACCGTTCCACAATTAAACCAGAAGGAATTGTTGAAGACCTACTCATTTCAGTTGAATCCTGGAAATATCCAGCTGATTTTGTTGTATTGCAGACTAAAACAAAGCTGGGGGGACATCCCTTAATTCTAGGAAGGCCATGGTTGGCCACAGCTGATGCATTTATTAGTTGCAGATCTGGTTCAATGACAATTTCTAATGGTTATGAAACAAAACAATTAACTCTTTATCCTCACGCTACGCCAGTAGTCAATAATGAAGATTCTATATGGATGGATTATGATGATAATGCTGTTCAGCCTATCCTAACTATAGGACAAGCTTTAACTCTTAAAGACAATACAGAGGATGAGATAATCAATAATTTTATTTGTGAACCTTCTTCTGTCATTGCTGAAACACACAATCAATTAACTGCAATTTTTGAAACTGATGCACAAGAAAAGATTGAACCTGAAGATTCATCTCAAACTTTAACCACGATCCCATCTAAAAGCATAACAGTTGAAATTGAACCCGGCAAGACATTAAACATAAATCCTGATCTAACAGATGCTGAAACACAGCAACTAATGAAGTTATTGCACGAATATAAGGAGGCATTTGCCTGGGATTACACGGACATGAAAGGTATTTCTTCTGAATTATGTACTCACCGAATTTACATTAAAGAGGGATGCCGACCTGTTTGTCAACCCCAAAGACGAATGAATCCTAATCTACGAGAAATTGTTAAAGAAGAACTTCAAAAATTGCTTAACGCAGGATTTATATACCCCATATCTGACAGTGAATGGGTTTCCCCATTAGTAATTGTTCCTAAGAAAAACGGGAAATGGAGGGTATGTGTCGACTATAGAGCTTTAAACAAAGCCACTCAAAAGGATCACTTTCCCTTACCTTTCATTGATCAGGTGTTGGATAGTCTCGCAGGGAAGAAATTCTTTTCTTTTCTAGATGGATTCAGTGGGTATAATCAGATAAGAATTGCACCCCAAGACCAAGACAAGACCACTTTCACCAGCCCTTGGGGAACTTTTGCTTATAGAGTTCTTCCATTTGGGTTGTGCAACGCACCAGCAACTTTTCAAAGAGCTGTTATAGGAATTTTTTCCGATATGCTGAATGATTCTATGGAAATATTTATGGATGATTTTACCCCTTATGGTGTGTCTTTCGAAGAGGCATTACAAAACCTTGAGAAAGTACTTAAAAGATGTATACAAGCTCACCTCTCCTTAAGTACCGAAAAATGCCATATGATGATGAGTGAGGGAATAGTGCTTGGACATTTTATTTCATCTCAAGGTATTCAGGTAGATCCATCTAAAATATTGGTCATTCAGAATCTTTCTATTCCTAAAACTCAAACTGATGTGAGAAGTTTTCTAGGACATGCTGGTTATTACAGGAGATTTATTAAAGATTTCTCTAAAATAGCTTCTCCATTATTTGTATTGCTTATGAAAAATGCTGAATTTAAGTGGACTAATTCTTGTCAGAAAGCTTTTGAAGAGCTGAAGCATCAGTTGTCTACTGCTCCTATTTTGAGGGGGCCTGACTGGAATCTTCCGTTTCATATATCTTCTGATGCTTCAGACATTGCTATTGGAGCGGTTTTGGGACAAGAGGAAAATCATCTTCCTTATGCTATATACTTTATCAGTAAGAATATGACCCCTGCTGAGCTTAACTATACAGTTACCGAGAAAGAGTTCCTTGCAGTAATCTATGCCATTAATAAATTCCGACACTATATCACTGGTTATCCTACTTTTGTGCACACTGATCATTCAGCTATTAAATACTTAATGAACAAATCTGTCACAAATGCTAGAGTTACCAGATGGCTATTATTATTGCAGGAATTTGATATTACAATTGTAGATCGGCCTGGTAAAGAAAATGTGGTGGCTGATTTTCTTTCTCAGTTAAAAACTGACAATGATATTCCAGTAGATGATAGTTTTCCTGACGAATATTTGTTTGCAGTTTCTGCTCACTCTCCATGGTATGCAGATATTGCTAATTATTTGGTTGCAGGAAAACTACCAGCACACCTGTCATATAGAGAAAAGAGAAGAATTGTTCAACAAAGTGCCAGGTACAGCTGGATAAGCGGGTGTCTCTTCTATACTGGGCTTGATCAGGAGATCCGAAGATGCATTAGAGAAGATGAAGTGTATGACATATTGAAAGCTTGTCATGATGGCCCTTGTGGAGGCCATTTTGCTGATAAAAGAACAGCACATAAAATTCTGAGGATGGGTTACTATTGGCCCTCATTATTCAGGGATGCAAAGAAGTATGTAAGGGCTTGTGACAGCTGCCAGAGAATGGGTCAACCCAATCATAGAGACCAAATGCCATTAAACCCCCAGGTAGTTTCTGAACCATTTGAAAGATGGGCCTTGGACTTCATAGGACCCATTAACCCTCCATCCAATCAAAGAACCTATATATTAGTCTGTACAGACTATATGACTAAATGGGTGGAGGCCAAAGCACTTATTAGAGCCAATGAAGAGGCTGTCCTAGCCTTCTTATTCGAAGAGATTTTCACTAGATTTGGAATTCCTAGAGAGCTAGTTACTGATGGAGGACCTCCATTCAATTCTCATGGTTTTAAATCTACCCTTCACAAATATCATATTCAACATAGAATGACTACACCATACCACCCCCAGGCCAATGGGCAGGTGGAAAGCACAAACAAAGTTTTAGAGGCCATTCTAACTAAAACAGTGAAGGACAACCGAAAGGATTGGTCCCAAAGGCTCCCTGAGGCATTATGGGCTTACAGGACTACTTGGAGAAACACTACAGGTTTTTCTCCCTATGAATTGGTTTATGGTAAAAATGTTGTTTTTCCTGTGGAATTTGAAATTAAAACTTTAAGGACTGCTTTAGCTGTTAATCTTGATTTGAATGATGTGCAGACAGCTAGATTGCAGCAGCTTTTGGAGTTGGATGAAAAGAGATTAGATGTCATTCATCAAACAAACATGATACAGCAACAAAGGATGAAGTGGCATGACAAAATTATCAAACACAAGCAGTTCCAAAAAGGTAATTGGGCCTTGTTGTATGACTCTCGATTTGAAAATTTTCAGGGAAAGCTACATACACGTTGGCTTGGACCATATGAAGTAGATGATGTTTTTCCAAACGGAACGGTAAGGCTTGTAACAATTGATGATGCTAAAACACCTCTACTAGTCAATGGCCATAGGCTCCGTCTATATAAGCGCCCTGTTTCTAAAGAGGATTTCAAGACTGCTTGCATGACTGATATTCATTATCTTTTTCTAGGGGAGTCTTCTGCTCCTCACAGCACTTAATTTTCTGCACTATATTTTTAGTATTAGATTAGATTTAGCACTAATAATCCCTGTCAAGGATTGGCATATTACAATTGAATTTTGCAGATTCTGGAAAAAGCAATAAGGAGGACAGATTCATCATGACAAGATCTGAAGCTTTAAGTCAAGAAGCTTCTTCCCATCATTTTACCCTTTTTCCTAAAGCAATATCCCTCCATACCCACATTATTTCTATTATTCCCACTCCCACCATCCCTGAAATATCCTCCTTCAGTCGGTATTTCCCACCCCTTACTGCTGAAATGATCCCTTATCAAATATTTTCTCCATTCACAGACCTAAGTCATTTATCCCATTTCTCTGATTTTTCCCGTTGCTGAAACACCTGTTTCAGCAACGTATCATTGATTTTCCCCGTTGCTGAAACACCTGTTTCAGCAATGTATTATTGATTTCTCCCGTTACTGAAACACCTGTTTCAGCAACGTATCGTTCATTTTCCAGTTGCTCAAACACCAGTTTCAGCAACTTGTTATCATCAAAACAGTATCCCTCTTTGCTGTTATATGAGCTTTCTGGTTCTCCACGATTATACTTCAGATCCTTTTGGTGAAAATTATTCAGCACGTACCAGATTCAATTACACTCCCGTTCTAAAAAATCTACAGATTCTTCCATGTACATTAAAGCTATTTTGAAGCAACCGACACTTCGAATTATTAAATCAAAGGTAAAATGTAAGGTATAAGGTTTTAATGTAATTCGGTTAAATCATATTAAAGAGAGGATTTCATTTATAATGATTACATATCTTCACACGCCCAATCATTATTACACCATACGTAGGGGGGGGGAATTCCAAAAATAGAACAATCATTTCACATTAACCAAGCCTCCGTCCCTTGTCATATCTATTTCTGCCGTCATTTAGACCATGCAGCCTCTGTTGCAACAACTAGCGCGATCAAGGTCTGTGTTTATTGTGCCGGTGCCTCTGCGGATAACTCAAAGCTACAGCCATGGGAGGGTCGACCGTTAGACATGAGCCCGGCTCCATAAGTCTTCTTCAATTGTTTCCCGAAGTCTATCAGATTTTCCACCAAGTGGGATGGACAGTATATTTTGAAAGGTTGGGGGAATTTAACCAGGAACAAGTCCTAGAATTTGCACAAAACCTTCAAGATGATTTTTCGGTGGTCCAAGGGGTTCGCATTTCAGTGACAGAGGATGACATAGTTCAGGTATCAGGGTTGCCAGCTGAGGGTACTCGCTGGTTCAGCAGGAAGCAGGTTGTTCTCAATGCGCAGCAAGAATTTCTGCACCCAGATGAGCAAGTGGAACCCAGAGGCCGCGGGGTTAGTCTGCACTCACTTCCTCAACCATGGCCATCAGTGGCAGAGTTCATCAAACACTACTTAACGTGTGAGGGGCGTTATCAGGTAGTGTACAATCATGATTTTGTTTTGATGAATCATTTGAGGAATGGACGACTGATTAATATCCCCTATTATCTGCTTGGTTGTATTAAAAACATGTCTTATTATTGTAAACGAGCTAAATTCCCAATGTTATCCCTTACCCATCACCGTTTATGCCAGTTGCTGATACAGAGGGGTTTTGCTCAGCAAAATCCCCCTCTGCACGCCCCACCTAAAATTCCTCAACAAGCCCCAACACCCCAGCCGCCCGAAATTCCTCAACAAGCCCAAACGCCCCAACTACCCGAAATTCCTCATGATATTCCGGAAATTCTTCATGAAGAACAACAGGAAGAAATTCCACACTCCCCAGTTGACCCAACCCCGAGCTCGCCTCATTCAGCAGAGCTAACTGCCCCCACTATTTCTGTCCCTAGTGACGACTCTCTAACACCCCCTTCCTCACCCACTTATAAAAAGAAAAGAACCCCAACAGTCGTAGTCTCCAGACCACGGACAAGGTCTACATCTCAAATTCTTACTTCTTCGAAAAACCCTGTCCCCAGAAAGAAACCCTCCCCTTCAAAGAAAAGGAAAGGCAGTGATTTTGCTGCCTTCCTACCAAAAAGAAAAATGAAAATGGCTGTTGAGACAAAAACTCACCTCTATTTTCCCTTACCCTGCCACTATTCTATTAAAACCTTTATCCCCATCTCAAACCTCCCAACCTGTCTCGTCCGGAGGCACTGCCACACAAGAACCAGCGCCCCGGGATAATACGACATTGTTTATGGCTCAAGAAGTGACTGTCACACAAGAACCAGTCACTGGGGCACAAGAATACACCAAGCAGGACGGTAGTGGGAAATCAGCAGTGACTGTCACACAAGAACCAGTCACTTGCCCAGTGGCTGAAACACAAGAACCAGCTACTGTGGCACAAGAACTAGCTACGACTGTGCATCAACAAAATACCCCAACAGAGTCAACCAGTACACAAGGTTTACATACTATGACATCTCTATTGGAGGAGAATGAATTCCTGAAGTCTGAATTAGAAGCTTACAAGAAGGAACTAACCATGGCTCGAGAGGCTTTTGAAAGAGAACTGAATCTCCATACATTAGCACACATAGCCTCAATGCAAAATAAGGAGCCATGCAAAGAATACATGTGCCAGGAGTGTGGCAACATTTACCAGAATGCAAGCTACAAACTAGTTCAATTATCTGAGGCATCTACATCAGCTGGAATAAGAGAGGGATGCCCTACTGCTCCACAAGAACCAGTAGGACTCTCTATAAAGCAAGAAGAAGAAATCAAACCTCAGATATCCCGTCCTTTGCAGGTTGATGCAGCCATCCAGACAGAGGAAACAACGTCCCAACCCATTACTTCTGATGCAGCCATCCAGATAGAGGAAACAACGTCCCAACCCACTACTTCTGATGCCAAGACACAGACTCTGCCATGGAATCAATTGGAACAGATGAATAAATGGAAGAAGCAATATGCTGAAGAACAAGATATAATATTATGACAACATAAGTTACAATGGCAGAACCATGTATATGCCAACTGGGATAGTTGGGACCAAATAATGCAAGAGCACAGGAAGTATAAAAAGGAAGCTAGAGAATCTAAGGCAAAGATAGCCTTGATGTTTTCATTAGTCCAGAAGTTGATGGCTACGCGCAAACCCTCTGTAAACTACTCTCTCTTCCTTTCTGAACGATTAGTTTATTTCCAATTAAAAGCAATAGCAAATGGCAGACCATATGAATTAATGACTTCAGAGAAATTTGTTGAGACCTTTAAGGAGGCCCCTGAAAGTGACCAGCATCTGCTGTGCGAACTCTACCTTCATAATGAGGCCATTCCTGAAGATAGGAGAGTTAATCTTATTCCAATTGCAGGAGATATACAAATCAGGGCATTTGCTTCATTTTTGTCTAACCAGCTCACTTGGCAGACTGCGTTCACTGCAAGCAGTCATAATGTGGAAAATAAACTCCTGTGGATTAGACCAGAGCCTGTAGGCCCAGCCACGTTTATAGCACAATATTATGAATTCTTGCAGAAGCCAGGAATGAACGAGTACATGCAGCAATTACAGGCTTCAATACTTTTTAAGTGTCAACAACACATTAGAATGAAGGGTACTGCTGCATTGAAGGCCAATGATATCTTTTGGCAGCAGTCATGTAAGGAAAGACAGGATTATCATCCTTTTAACCCTCTCAATCTTCAAGCTGCATTATCCAGGGTCCCTAAGTACATTAATTGCATTCAACATTGTGGAGTAAACTGGATCGGGTATCATTTCCGTTTTCCAATTTTATGGCTGCCTTCAGACAAATATCAATGTCATTACCAGTTGACTGACAGAGAGGAAGCCTTGGCATGGCAACATTTGCAGACCGACAGCGGATTCCGAGCTCCTACAGATGCCACCTTCTCCAGCTATTGCTTGAGTAATTTGCATGCTCAGTCCCAATACTCAGACTCTGATTTAGACTAGGGGTTGCCTGAGGACATGCAACATTTTTAGCTGGGGGGGATGTTAGGACTCCACTATGTATCATTTTTGCTATATATTTTGACACCACTCTACTCTTAAACCATGAACTTCATTGTCTTTTTCATCTACCTTATCCCAAGGTATATAGAAACCTCTTCTTTATTATATGTTTAATCTGTCTTACATTTAATTCCGCAAAACTCTTATATTTTATCATTAATTGAAGTGCATTGTTGCTAACACAAGTCAAAGATCGCAGATAAGTTATATGCCTTGTTGGGAACGAGTGGCTGTTGCTGAGACAGCTGACTCCGTTGCTGAAACAGCTGACTCCGTTGCTGAAACAGCTGACTCAGTTGCTGAAACAGCCGTCAAGCACGTAAATCCCGTTATGCGTAATTTGCGATTCTGGAAGAACTTTTTGTGGAATAGTAGCAGCAGCACGAAGATATGGTTACCTGGATCATCCTGAAGATAGCACTTTTATTGTCTCGGTTGTAACAGCATCTCTTTTTGAAAGGACAGAATAGTCCTGTTTTGGAAAAGAAAACAGAATCGAGATAATGAAGATTTGCTCTCATGTAAATTGTAAAAGATGTCTCCTCTTTAAAAAGAGGAGACATCATCATTAGAGGGGGGTTGAATTGTAAGTTACAGGAGAGTATTGTGTGAGAACTGGAGCTAGTCTCCTTCTGTAATGTATCAGTTACTTTGACAGATGAATAAAATCTTCTTTTGAGCGTTTCAATTTAATTCTTTCTCTTGGGGAATCTTGTGAGAAGGAAAGGGCCCGCCTTCCTCACAAGATTCACCCTTTTGGTTCCTGTAGTTTGCTTATTTCTTTATGTGTTTGCACTTCCCTTGATTCTGTTGTTGGACACTAGTTACACAGCTTTGCAATACTCTGTTTCTTTAGCGCTACGCGTATTGAATGCATGAATGAATGACGTTGGGAGCATGTGCTGAAGATTCCTGCATAAAGGAATAGGGTCTTGCTCCCATTGATTGCTTTCCTTTGCCTGCAGTGTGATTAGAAACAAGAGGACAAGTGCTGAAGGTTCCTGTTCCTGGGAATAGGGTCTTGATCTCTTGAAGTTACTTTTCTTACAGTGTGGTTAAGTTCCAGGCAGCAGGTGCTGAAGTTCCTCACCAAGGAATAGGGTCCTGTTCCTGCTATGGTTGAATGATTTCTTTCCTTGTAGATTGAGTTTCCTTTGCTGTAACAGAGAAATCGTTTCTGCTATAATTTAATTGACTTCAGCTTTGATTAAGTAGAGTGTGAACTAGTAGATTGATGAATTTAACAAGTGTGCATCTTTCTTTTACTACAACATCGATTCCGCTTTTGAAATTGAGCATATCCAGTGCGTTATTATCTTTGAAATAAAAAGACCTTCTCGGGTTGACAATTCATGTGGAGCTCGAATTGTGAAAACAATTAGAGCGGCCAACACTAAGCATGGGAATGCCCGCCTTAGCTAGATCATGAAAATGTTATGAAGATAATGTATTGTATTGTATCTTATTACAGGTCACCTTCCAGTTCGAAAAACCTCGGATCCTCATGATAAAGCATTTCACCCGACATCAAAAGATTAACGACCTCATGCTTTAGGGGGCAACTGTTATAGACATTTTTTGGCACTGCAACCCCAATCATATATGTCCAAAAACCAAGGGCTTATGAGTCCCTAAAAGTGTTGTTTCATGCCCTAAAGGAACAAGGTCAGCTGATTACATCATATCCCAAAAGTTCTCCATAGAAAACTGCTCAGTGCTAAGGGTACGATGCATCTCACCTGCCTAGTGTAAAAGGTGCAATGCATACTAGAAATCCCTTCTGTAGGGTGTGATGGGCAAGAATGGACAAATGGCAGAGACAGTTTGCAAGGTGGATGATCATGGAATCTTCTAGAAACTTCTCCTGTGACACTTGTCTCTCTGAATTTGCCCAGGGATGAGTAAGAGATCATCAATCTCCAAGTGGAATCAAGAACTATCAGAGAGAAGACACTAATCAAAATCCCAGAAGCTGACTCACCTCCCTGCAATCATCTATATATGGATCCCTCATCCCAGAGATCCAGAGGCTGGAATTTTGTATTTTGTAAGGAAGTGCTATTGGTTTCCTGGTGGAATATCATAGTGTTGGGTGATCTAAGCTTTTCATGAGGTGAAGAAGGGCTTTCATGCTGGGAGGATGACACTGGGTCAGATCAATGGGTTGTAATCCTCTCTTCTAATCTTTACATCAATATAGCTATTCAAGTTTTCCTCCACATTCTTATATGTCTGATAGTATATACATTTGTGTGGTCAATATATATCTAGTCCTATATTGCTTATGATTGTAGATCTCTGCACTTTTAAGGTATTGTGCTGCTTTGACTTTACAAGTACTCTTTGAAGCAGAGTGGTCAAGGGAAAAGCGGCAAAGACTTGTTGGTGAGGAGAAGGAACAAGCAAAGAACCGAGCAAAAGATTGAGGTTGGTATTCTTTGATCCTCTCTTATCTACTTCTCATAAAGGAGAACGAAAGTAACTTTAATCTATTTGTTTGTAAGATAGCTACCCATCTTAGTGGGACTAGCAGCTCTGCATAGACACTAGATTTCCGATAACAGATGGGCGATCGGAGGGGTAAAGCACCAGAACTCAAACCTATGCGACAATGTGATATGCGATTGCAATCAGCGATCAGTGTTCGGAACAAAGGCCTTATGCCATGCGATATGCCAAAATGCAATAGCGCCAATATCAGTGATCGGAGAATGGGATCGGAGCCATATAAAAGAGCCGCACATTGTGACATGCGATAAAGGCCGGACCCAATAGGATTATGGATGATATTAGATAAAATTTGAGTTTCGATGAAAAGCGTTTTGTCGGGTTTTTCTGTGTATTCCTTTGTATTTCCGTTCCAAACAAAAAATGCGTTATTTTGTGGATTTGTCTTGGAAAGAGGCTGCTAGTTCATTTCCATTGGAAACAGTCCATCGCATCTGTGCCACGCTATAAGCAGGCGTTTTGTAACAGGAATGCGTTATAGAAGACACAGAGCCACAGAGCCAGTGAGCCAGAGGGCCAGATGTAGAGCTAGAGAGCCAGAGAGCCAGAGGGCCAGATGTAGAACCACAGAGCTAGTGAGCCAGAGGGCCAATCGAAGAGACACAGAGCTGCAAAGGAATGATTCCTCATGATTGGGGATAGAGGAACGGATGGAAGCCGCAGAGTTGGAGGATTCCTCAAAGGCCAGAGAGCCAAGCGAAGGAGCAAGTCTCCCTTCAAGGAGATCATAGAGTCGAGAGCTGGTAGAGCCGAGAACCATAAAGTCGTAGAACCGTAGTTCTAGAGAAAGCCAAAGAAGCCACTAAAGATTGGGGGCGATGGAAAGGGGTGATTCCTCAGAGAGCTGAGCATAGAAGAGTTGCAGATCCAGAGAGCTTGAGTGCAGTAGAGTTGCAAAGCCAGAGAGATGTAAAGCCAAGGATTCATAGAGAGCCACCAGAGGTTGAAGGCTTGATAGAGGCAAAGCCACCAGAGGTTGGTGGTAGAGCCGCAGAGCTAGAGAGCTCAAAACAGACTTCTAAGAGCCATGAGGTTGTAATGAAGTTTCAGAGCAGCAAAGAGATCAAATGATCAAGCTATTGCTGGTGTCTGATGTGTGCTGAAGACAGAAGAAGGAATTCCAGAGACAGTAAAAGAATTTTGATGGAGTTGGTGCAAGCTAGGAGATCAAGATAGCCCAGAGCACTAATTGAAGGAATCTAGTCCAGAGAAGCCTAGATCTATCTGCAGAGGATGGATAGCTAGCGGGATAAGATGGTATTCTAAACCCATAGGTTCAGTGGTAAACCAATGGAGTTGAGTGTGGAACTTGTAAAAGAAGTTTACCATAATCCCAAAGATCCTAGTTGAGTTGACTAGAGCTCATGGAGACGTAGCCCAAGATATCAGGGTGAACTCCTAATTAAACTTGTTGTCTTTATGGTTTGTTTATTTGTTGCATTTACTATTATGTGTGTTTATATATTAGTTTAAGCAAATAAACTTAAGGCAATTAAGCAGTTAAAGGCAAACACAAGCATACAACTATTTCAAGTTCTTTTAATTCCACAAATTATCAATCATAAGCATAGATCTTGGAAATTGTTTAATCTTTGGAGTGGGAGAGGTTCCTGTAAGCAGACAAGAAGCCTTTAGGTCCCCATTTTAGATCAGCTGGTATCAGTGCCAGGTTATACCAAAGCAGGTTGTATCATGAAGCAAGTTGTATCATGATGCAAGTGGTATTATATCAGAATGCTTGATTGACAGAGCAATCTATATGCTTGGTTGACTTGAAAGGTGTTTGATTGTTTGTAAACTAACTATTGTTTGAGTTTGCAGAGGTGAAGGGAAAGCTATTGATAGCTGAGTCTAGGAGATGACAAGAAAGAAGAAGGGTTGAAGGCATTCTTCTTATCCCAAAGGACCTCAAAGCAATCCTTGAAGTACAAGAGGTTTGTTGCAAAAGGTTGCTTGAATAAGCTCTTTGTTAATCTTGTTTGAAGTTCTTTTGTTCATTTTCATAATGACAACTTCTACAAGTGAGTCCTAAAATTATTCCTTCATCACAAGATTCTGCCATAAAGAAATGAAGCAAGACTTGTTCACCATAATGGATATGGTGAGAGAAATGAGTGTTGGACTTCGACAGCAGTTGAATTCCATGAAGGAAGAGCAACAGTTTCTTTCTAACAAATTGCAGGAAGTAGAAGGCCAACTTCATATTACAAATATGAACCTGGAAAGGATGCATGAGTTAGAGACATAGCTCCTTGTTGCCAAAGAAGCCTTAGTCAAGTATCAGCTTGAAGAAGAGGTAAAAAATTCCAGTTTGTCTTCAATTTCCTCTAAGAATGTTTATATTGGTTCTTTTGAAAAACATACCAGAGGCATAGGTTCCAAGTTAATGTCCAAAATGGGCCATGAAGGAAAAGGATTGGGAAAACATGCACAGGGTATTGTTGAGCCAATAATGGTTGAAAAAAGGCCTAAGTATTTGGGTCTTGGCTATGGAAAATCTTATGGAGAAATTTCCAAAGTTGCCATGAAGACAATTGAAACAGTTCCAAGAAGGAGTTTCATTTCAGGTCTTCTACCTCAAGAGTGTAAATATTGTATTCATGGGGAATGTAATAGCTTGAAACATCATTTACAGGATGAAGGTGTTCATAAGCATACACTTGAACCAGAAAGTTGTGGAAACTCTGAAAGCCTTGAAGAGATTGATGGTGTTCCAAAGGGAGCCACTTCTTCATTTGATTCACCTCCTCATGAAGGCAATAAAGGTGAAAGAGAAAGGTATAAATCTGGTTTTAACCATATTCCTTTTGATTATGTTCAGCATGGTAAATTTCCATATAAGTATGGGAAAAGAATTGCATGTTCCTTTTGTGGTTTGGATAACCATAATGTTTCTAGATGTTGGAAGAAAATGGCCACATACAGGAAAATTTTGAAGGAAAAGAAGCAAAAAGCCAAAGGTCCACTGGACAAGGCAAATCATGTTGTCAAGAAGATGCACATGTGTTGCACTTACTGCCATAAGCAAGGACATATTGCTGCAAAATGTTGGACACTGAATCTAACATTGCTTCCACAAAACTTGAAGAGGGTGGAAAGAGAGAATGGCAGGAATGGAAAGAAAGATTCCATGAATGATGTGTTTCAAGATGATTCACATGTTGATGTTGATGTGCAGACAAAGGAAGGACCTTTGAAATGGATTGGTAACATTTACAATAATAATGATGATATTAGCTAATATTATTATCATTAATTATTATTATGAAATGTTATTATTTATTATTTATTAAGGCCTATGAATAATTCTAATAATTAGTTATACTATTAATAAAATTTAATAAAAAATAATTATTTAGTAGTAATTATTAGGTTTTGGTATTATTATGAACTATCAACATTAAATATTAATTAGTTATTAATGACTATTATTATTTACTTTAACACACTACATTATTATTATTATTAATCATTATATTATTATTAATATTAATATATTTTAGTATTTAATATTTAATATTATTAATTATAATATTATTATTAATATTAATATATTTTAGTATTTAATATTTAAGATTATTAATTATAATATTATTATTAATATTTAATATTTAATACTTAATATTTAATATCTAATATTAATACATATAATTAAAAATGAAATTAAATATTCAATATAATAATTTTGATAATAACTATTACTATTATTTTATGAATTGTTAGTATTATTAATTATTATTTAAGATAATAATAAAAATAATAATAATAATAATTAATGAATCTATTAAAAATAATAATAATAATAATTAAAAATTAAACATTCAATAATAAAGATTGATGATAAAGATTAAATAATCAAAGTATTTATTCATTTTCACATTAATAATTGTATTAAATAATAGTTATTAAAAATACTTTAAAATACTTCAAAATTATTTATTATGATTAAAATAAATGAAAAGATTAAAACAACCGACATCTTCTTATATCTTCTCTCCTCAAAACTATTTAAACCCTAATTCAAGCTCTTCTTCTATCAACATTCATGAAGTCCTGATGATGGATCCCTGTTGGGATTTGAAACGTTGACGAAAACATGATTTTTACTGTGGGTTCTCCAGTTACTAACTTAAATGGTTAGAGTTCTTATCCAATTAAGGTTGCATGTCTTTTGAAAATGCATCAAATCAATAGAATGCATTTCTTTGTTAATGGAATGCAAGTTGCAGGGTTTTACCAAGAAGGTGAATGGAAAAGTTGAGTAGGAGACTCACTTTATTGCTGCAACATTATATTCATTTTAGCTTCGAAAGTACAATGTACTTAAGCGAAAGTTGAAAGGTGAAATGCATGCATAAGCATGATATGCATGAACACAGGGATGTTGATGATTTCCTTGTATTTGAACATGTATGTGTGATTAACTTGAAGGGTTGATTACTTTGTTGTAAACATGCGTGTAATGTAATGTTGACTTGGAAAAAGTTGATTTGGTCTCCAAGATGGAGATAATGATGAAGTGTTTCATCTTTGAAAAAGAATCCTAAAGTTCTTTTTCTACATGCTTGACTTGAAGGGTCAATTGTTTTAAAGGCATGTTTTGTTGGCTTGTTATCTAGTCAATCATTTGTATGTAGATGTAAGACATGGAGGTAATTCACAAGATGTGAAAATCTATTTCTTTTGATGAAGCAAGAGTTTAAGCCATCCAGTTGTTGTCTGTAATTCTATTGTTGTTGACAATATGTCAAACAGATACAAATGTAAATTTTTGTGAAGAAGATGTAACTTCACATTTGTTTGAGCCAACTTGGATCAATGATCCAGGGAGAGAAGTTCAAACTACCTACTGTAACCTTCTCACCAGGAGTTCTACATGAAGTCAAGGAGGAAGACAGTTCTTAATTGGAGGACAAGCACATCCAGGAAGGAAGTGTTCAAAGGCTTTGGTTTAGAGGCACTATGTAAGGCAAGTGTATGGAGGCTGAAAGAAGATGGTGTTGTTACTCTCATCTACTATTCAGATCAGTATATCAATATTTTGGGGTCCAAAATATTTCCAATGGGGAGGCGTGATCAGAAAATGATCCTTGATGACTTTTAATGATAAAAAATTAAAGTCAAAGGATGCTCTTGGAAATAGTCTCATTGCATAGATCTCTTCATTCTGAATCTACTGCAATTTGAATGGACCAAAACGGACTCTGGATGAAGGAGTTATTGTAAAATGAAAATTGCCCAATGTCCTTAGAAAAGGAGGCAATTTCTTATTAAAGTGGACTTAAGGGTTCCTTAAAGAATTGCATCAGAAAGGTTCAAAGGGAGGACTTAAATGGAGGTGGAAGGACACCCCGATTTTGATCTCCAATATATCACATCAGAGGAAGGCCTTCATGCGATATCGGAACAAACCCCGGGCCATTTACATGTGCGATCAGTGACGACAATATCGGTGATCGGAGGGGTAAAGCACCAGACCTCAGACCCATGTGACAATGTGATATGTGATTGCGATCAGTGATTGGTGTCAGTGATCAACTATTGGAACAAAGCCTTATGCCATGGGATATGCCGAAATGTGATAGTACCAATATCAAAGATTGGTGAATGGGATTGCAGCCATATAAAAGAGCTGTGCATTACGACATGTGATAAAGGCCAGACCTGATAGGATTATGGACACGATTGGATAAAATTTGAGTTTCGATGAAAAGCATTTTGTCGGTTTTTTTGTGTATTCCTTTGTATTTTTGTTCCAAACAACAAATGCGTTATTTCGTGGATTTTGTCCTGGAAAGAGGCCACCAGTTCATTTCCATTGGAAACAGTCCATCTCATCTGTGCCATGCTATAAGCGAGCATTTTGTAACATGAATGCATTATAGAAAACATAGAGCCATAGAGCTAGTGAGCTAGAGGGCCAGACGCAAAGCCACCGAGCTAGAGGGCTAGATGCAGAGCCACAGAGCTAGTGAGCCAGAGGGCCAGTCGAAGAGATGCAGAGCCACAAAGGAATGATTCCTCATGATTGGGGATAGAGGAACGGATGGAAGCCACAGAGTTGGAGGATTCCTCAAAGGCCAGAGAGCCAAGCGAAGGAGCAAGTCTCCCTTCAGGGAGCTCACAACTGGGCAAAGAGCCACAGAGCCGAGAGCTGATAGAGCCAAGAGCCATAGAGCCGTAGAGCCACAGTTCCAGAGAAAGCCAGAGAAGCCACCAGAGGTTGGGGGCAATGGCAAAGGGGTGATTCCTCAGAGAGCTGAGAGCAGTAGAGTTGCAGAGCCAGAGAACTTGAGCGTAGCAGAGTTGCAAATCCAGAGAGCTGTAGAGCCAAGGATTAATAGAGAGACACCAAAGGTTGGAGGCTTGATAGAGGCAGAGCCACCAGAGGTTGGAGGCAGAGCCGCAGAGCCAGAGAGCTCAAAACAGACTTCTAAGAGCCATGAGGTTGTAATGAAGTTTTAGAGCAACAAAGAGATCAAATGATCAAGTTGTTGCTGGTGTCTGATGTGTGCTGAAGATAGAAGAAGGAATTCCAGAGATAGTAAAAGAATTCTGAGGGAGTTGGTGCAAGCTGGGAGCTCAAGATAGCCTGGAGTGCTGATTGAAGGAATCTAGTCTAGAGAAGCCTAGATCTGTTTGCAGAGTATGGACAGCTAGCGAGATAAGATGGTATTCTAAACCCATAGGTTCAGTTGTAAACCAATGGAGTTGAGTGTGGAACTTGTAAAAGAAGTTTACCATAATCCCAAAGAGCCTAGTTGAGTTGACTAGAGCTCATGGAGACATAGCCCAAGATATCAGGGTGAACTCCTAATTAAACTTGTTGTCTTTATGGTTTGTTTATTTGCTGCATTTACTGTTATGTGTGTTCATATTTCATTTTAAGCAAACAAACTTAAGGCAATTAAGCAGTGAAAGGAAAACACAAGCATACACCTATTTCAAGTTCTTTTAATTCCGCAAATTATCAATCATAAGCATAGATCTTGGAAATTATTTAAGCTTTGGAGTGGGAGAGGTTATTATAAGCTTACAAGAAGCCTTTAGGTCCCCATTTCAGATCATGGGTTGTCCTGGGTAGTGCTGCCTTCGTTTGGTCATTTGTTTGTGCTTTGGGGGCACCTTTTCCTTGCTTTGGATTCACAGATCCAAAGTCCCACTTAATCTGTTTAAACTTCTGCTCAATCTTGACAGCATATCGATACGTTATGCTGAGCAAGGAAATGTCTAGGAACTCCATCTCTTCCTGGATGTACTTGTGTATACAACCGCACTACTTGAGCACCAAATGTTACTCAGTATGCTTGATACCCAGCTTTGTGTGAAGGGTATGGAAAGTATTTGTGAACTCTGGCACATCTTGGTCCCTTCCCTGCCATAGCGTGGTCCACTTTATGTATTTGTATTCATAGCTCCCGATAGGTAAATATTGTTCCTTGATGGCATCTCAGAAAGAATTCCAAGTGGGTACGAATGAAAACAACAAGGGTTCACTCTCATCCTTTTTTTCATAGTAGGTTTCCCACCAATCCTTAACATGTGGGGCAGCTTTAAAAAGTGAAAAAGTAATCTTTTCCCGCTTAGAAAAGTCATGAACTCAAAAATATTCTTCCCATATATTTAACCATTTATCTAGGGCTTCTACATCTATCAAGCCTTCGAATATGGGAATATCAAAGTTAACTTGTACCTTAAAAGGAGTGGCGCCTCCAGAGTCATTGTTGGATGAAGATGCATCGCCTGTGGGTAGCTGTCGAAGGATTTGAGCAAATTTATCCATCATCCTATCCCTCTGTTGCTCGAGGGCTTCCTTGAGAAACATTTTGAAAGGATCTTCTACCCCCTCATCTTTCTTTTCTTCTGCCATGGGAGGTCGTAAAGTTTTGCGGGGCTGATCTTGTAATGGTTCAACTAGATCAAGCCCTAACTCCTTATACCTTAACCTCGTTAGGGACATGCAAAGAAAAACAGAGAAAGAGAAGAAAATTTTGATACCATTGATCTGAACTTAAACAAGAATGCAGCAAGTTATATATATAATAATAAACACAGAGATGCAATAGAAAAACACTTCATTTCATTAAAAGAAAAATATTGAACTATACTTACAAACAGAATGGAAATAAGATAGCTTGGGTGATGGTAACTTATCTCTGAGAAGAGATGTGGTGGCTACATACCTTTGAACTTTATTACAATGAGGCTCAAGGGCCTATTTATTATTGGAAAGCATGAGAAAACCCTAAACAACCAAAACCCTAACCCCAGGAGATGTAACACCAAGAGTTTGTGGGTCCCGTTGGGTTTAGTTGGGCAGCCAACTTCTCGGGTTTGTAACTTGGTCATATTATCTTTGTTTGGCACGTACAATACCTTGTTTGAAAGGTCTCTCATAGTACTACAAGTTTCATTACAGGCCCTTCCTTATAGCTACAAGCCTACCACGGACCCCAAAAAAATTTCGTTTAGGGGGTCAATATTGATACGTAAGTTTAGGACCTGAAAAACTGCTAAAAATAGTAAATGCTTAAATGAACAAGGAAAGATGAAACTGATTGGGGTGTTTAGGTGGAATAGGTGGGGTTCCACCAGTATACACCAAGATCATTCCTTGCCACTTAGTTGGCAATGGTCCCCATTGTATGTAGAGCCTCCTTGAGGTGAGGAAATTTCTATTGAACCTTGTTTGTGGTGAACCACTTTCCCTGGTGAAGGAGTTGGCCTGATTTGACAAGTCGATATAGTTGTATATTCTGTTGGAAAGCATTCTTGATATGTGTGTCCATGATCTGATCAGTTGTGGCTTGTTTCATGCAGTCTGAGTTGAGCTATGTTGGTGTGAGCTATTCTGCAATGTCATATGTGTCCAACAATGGTGGAAAGTATGGCCGAAGGTGATCTACATTGAACAATGGGTGCATACCAAGGAATGGTGTGATGCTGAGCTCAAAGGCATTGTCATCGATGGACTTGGTGATGGTGTAGGGCCCATATTGGAGTGAGCGAAGCTTGCACTGGGGTCCAGCAAGGTGCTGCTTCTGCAAATGTAGCCAAACTTTGTTGCCCACCTGGAACTTGTGTGGGACTTGATTCTGATCCTTGCACTAGTTGTACTTAGCATTGCCTTTGTCCAATATATCATGGACTTGTTGGCGGACATGTTGAATATGCTCAATGAAGCTATTATCCCTTTCAGCTTCGGACTGAAAGTGAGCCGAATCTACCTGAGTGGTTGCAAATGGTATGGCCACATCAATGGGGAATAATGGCTTAAATCCCAGCCCAACTTGAAAGGGGTTGTGGCTTATTGAGCTATGGAGATTTCTCTATTGGGGTTCTCTCAAATCACTTGGCCTTTAAGTAAGTAATGAAGGGTGAAGAAGAAGAAAAGTTTTTTTGGTCAGAAACCCAACAACAAATGTTCTCCGAGTTGAAGAATAACCTCTATTCTGCACCAGTGCTCACATAGACCTATAATAACCATTTGATATTGAGAAAAATTCCTCTGACTATGTGTTGGATTGAGGGGGCCTGACCCAGGTTCAGCGTTAATTAGCCAATCATTTCCCTACACTACTAGCGCTTTCAGAATCAGCCCACGGAGCACGGACCGAAGTCTCACTTGCAGCAGTATGGGGGGATGTTGGAACCAAGTTTCTGCACCCTGAGATGGTTGTGATGTCGTTTGATCTCTTCTATCCCTGCCTTCACGCAGGTGATCTTGCTCTAGGGCTTGTAAGACAAACTCTCTATTCCGGCTTTCAATACCTTCACAAAAGTACATGATTGACCTTCGTGCAGCTCTAACCTATAGCTCAAGTACTTTCACACTGCTATAGCAACGTACCGTGCATATTCCTCAATTATCCTAAGTGATTTTCTTATCTTGTCAAATACTTAAAGTTATCACCACGTAAGCAAATATTCGTGATTGTGTTCAATTATTCAATGTAATTGCATTCATTCATGCATCATATAAGAATAATAAAGGAAATTCATACACAAGATATCCTAACCCATGAACAGAATAAATACACACAAATTGCAGAATAACTCCTTTTATTAATATCTTCCAAGTGTTACAGACTCTGTTCACCCTGCGCAGATAGCTGCAGGGGTCCGCGCACTCAGCTGCGAACTTCTACCCTATGCGTATGCGCACTCAGCTGTCAAGCCTCTACCTATGCTACAACCCAAGACTTAGACTTCTTGCTCTAAAGATATGACTCTCTTCCTCATGTTATCCTATTAACTACTTAGATCTTAGCTCTTTTTATACAATCCCATGGTCCGTGGACTATGGGTAGATTTATTACAACTGAATTTACTGTACTACAAAAATAAGGGCTAACTACCCTTTGTGACATATAATACCTTCACACCCCATGACCACAAAATGTGGATTCTTTACAATAATATTACAAAAATTTGACTAAAACATGGGCTTTTAGCCCCAAAACTACCCTTGGGGGATCTTGCTCCCAAAAGGTCCCCAACACAAACATTGTGACTTGCCTTCGAGTCACTCAATAGACATGGAGATCTTTGCACGAAGCTCATCCAACTCAACCCTGATAACCACAACTTAGATTATGCACTGATCTTCTACCTGCTTCGCATATTTGATTGTATTCTCAGTTACTACCCCTGCACTGTCAGCTTGAACTTGTTGTTGCATCGCTTGTAGAGTTGCATCCTTGCCTTCAATGTTTCCTGTAACTGCATAAGATTCCTCCAGCTAGGGCTAAAGTCACGCCTTTAGCAATGCTTCCTTGTACAATACTGTGTCCACCTATTCCTTCAGTTGCTTGGCTTCCTGTAGCTTGGCTAACCTCTATGTCAGTGCAACAGTTTTTGTTGTGCCCTTAACTTCGTCATAGCATTGCTGGAGTTCGTGCGCTTCCATCTCGATCCTTTGGATGTTTGGGTCCTCCTCCAAGCTGGTCAGGACCTCAAACGATTGTTTAAACAACTAGGTGCAGTCTTCTTCTGCACACTCCACTGCCACGACTGCCTCTGTGACAACAACCACTCACTATTCCTTTACCTTTGGTGGTGTTGAAGGCTGAGCCCTCAACTGGAACTCTGTAATCTACAAGTTCAGTTCCAACTAAACCCACACAATCTCCTTCCGAGTGTCGTGCACCCCTGTGGCCAATTTACGGATGCGGACCTCGACTGGATCCTCCTCTAGAAGTGCCAATTCTGGGACCATTCTGCAGGCCTCCTCTATGACCTATATGATCTTCTTATGTTGGCTGGTCATCGCGGCCTCAGCGGTGATGGAAGCATCCCTCTACAAGGCCATCTTCTCATTGTTTATTATTTGTTCACTGATCACTTGGAGGGCGCAGTGCCCATGGGCCCTCAGTTATGCAATTACTCCATCCTGCAAGAGGTGGAGTGCTTTGCACGGGAGCACTGCCAGGTTCAATCCTACTCCCTTGCAGGTGTTGACAGTGGGCCTGTCAGCCTCATTTTCTATTGTCAGTGATCCATCCAGCAGCACTAGTGCACTAGAAACCTTCGTGCATAGCATATCGACAACCTCTGACGTGCTGATAGCCAAGCTGGTAAATGCCATACTAACTTGTGATGTGTGGGCCTGCAACTCCTGCAGTCCAGTCTGGATGGACCATAGGATGATCTGCTACTGCTTTTCAAATTGGTGTAGGGCCTCCGCAGTGACATCGCTGACTGTGTCACCGATGTTGTATAAGTCTCCCTCCATTAGTGTGATGGGTTCTAGCAAGATCTTGGTTGCCTTGGACTTCTTGCTGGACCCTCCTTTTTCCGGCTCTTTCGGGCGCTTAATACGGCTAGATGTCTCCTGAGGGTCTACGTCGTGCTGCTTTGTGTCCTCTTTTTCAGTTGTAGGTGAAGACGACCGCGCACCTTTGTCAGAGCCCCGCTTTGTGCTTCCTTTTTGTTTTCTTTCCCCCTTTCCTATCTACTTTGCCTTAGCCTTCTTAGTGGCCTCCTTCTTCCTCTTCTCGACCATCTACGCCATCTTCAGCTTGGTGATCCAGGTGGATATTGGTGGCCACCTGCCAAGTCCACCTGGACCCCCACCATTGTTTCTCTCAGCATTTTCAGTTTCCTTAATTGTAGCACAACTTACTATTTTTAGCAGTTTTTCGGGTCCTGAACTTCCGGAGCCGTTTTGAGGCCCTAAACGACATTTTTTGGGAAATATGGTTGCTCCCAAAGTCATAGTGCTCGGATAGATCTTTCTAACGAGCTATTGTACGCGTCAAACAAAGATCGTATGCCAAAGTTACGACCCCGGGAAGTTGGTGTACCAATTTACCCAAACGGGGCCCACAGTTTGGTGTTTCATCTTCTAGGGTTAGGTTTTGGAATGTTAAGGGTTTTCCATTGTTTCTCAACAATAAATAGGCCTTCGAGCCTCATTATAACACAGTTCAGAGGCATGTAGCCACCACATCTCTTCTCAGAGATAAGCTACCATCGCCCTAGCTAGTTTATTTCCATTACTGTTTGTAAGCATATTTCAATATTTTACATTAATGAAATGAAGTATTATTTCCGCTGCATATCTGTGTTTATGGTTATCTCTGTAATTTGTTGCGTTCCTGTTTAAGTCCGGATCAGTGGTATTAGAGCGGTCTGCTTTTTCTCTGTTTTTCTTTGCATGTCCCCAACGAGGTCAGGATATAAGGAGTTAGGGCTTGAACTGGTCGAACCTTTGCAAGACCAACCTTGCAAATACCGACGGCCTCCCATGGCGGATGAGAAGAAAGACGAGGGGGCAGGAGATCCTATCAAAATCTTGCTCGAAGAAGCCCTTGAGCGACAACAGAATGCGATGATGGACAACTTTGCCCAGATCCTTCAGCGGCTACCCAGAAGCGACGCGTTGGCTTCCAACAGCTACTCTGGAAACGCCATGCCCTTTAAGGTACAAGTTAATTTTGAAATCCCCATATTCGAGGGTCAGATAGACGCAGATGCCATAGATAAATGGTTAAATCTGCTAGAGGGTTATTTTCCTATTCATGAATTTTCGAGTCAGGAAAAGATTGTTTTCGCTCTTCTCAAAGCAGCCCCCCACATCAAGGACTGGTAGGAAACCTACTGCGAGCAGAAGGATGGAAGTACTGGCTCACTATTTTTCGCCGCACCCACCTGGAATTCATTCCGGGATACCATCAAGGAGCAGTACTACCCTGTCGGAAGCTATGAGGATGAATACATAAAATGGACCACGCTGTGGCAGGGAAGGGACCAAGACGTGCCGGAGTTCACCAATCTTTTCCATAACCTTCACACAAAGTTGGTTATCAAGGATTCAGAGCAGCATTTGATACTCAAATACCACGTCTGCCTGCACAAGTACATCCAGGAAGAAATACAATTCCTGAACATCTCCTTGCTAGGCACAGCATACCGATATGCCGGAAACGTCGAGCAGAAGTTTAAACAAAAGAAGCAAGAATTTGGATCTGCGAATCCAAAGTAGGGGAAAGGTGCCCCTAAACCACAGAACAAAGGACAAAGCCAAGGCGGGGCAGCCCAAGACAACCCGCCGAAGCTGCAAGCAAAGAACAACGCTGCGAAGCCGAAAAAGGACACGGGAAAATGGTGTGAGTTCCATAAGAGCTCCACTCACAACACAAGTGAGTGTCGGTCCAAGCAGTCACTGGTGGCTGAGCTAAAGGTTTCAGAATCAGATGCATGTTCCGAATCTGAGTCAGAACCCGACAAGGGGAATGACAAAGGGAAGTAGATCATTGATGCAGATCCCAACGCCACTGTTGCTACCGCCAAGATCTAGAAAAATGAACCCGAAGATTCAGAGGAGGAGGAGCATCTCTTCCACTCCCAGATGTGGGTAAAGGGCTCCCCGATACAGTTCATTGTTGATAGCGGGAGCCAAAAGAACCTTATTTTTGCAGAGGTCATGAAGCGGTTGGGCTTACCAACCACAGCACATCCACAACCGTACACCATCAGGTGGCTTCACCAAGGACGAGATCTTCGCGTGAGCCAGCAGTGTCGCCTTCCATACAACATCAAGCCCTTCACGGATGAGGTATTGTGTGACATTTCTCCCCTTGAAGTTTGTGATGTATTATTAGGACAGCCATACTTGTGGAAGCGACATGCTGTGTATTAATCAAGGCCCTGTGTTGTTATTATTACATTGGGAAATAAGTTGTACAGGATACCAGAGGTAGCACCACCTACCGCCATCTCTTTGATTACTACAAAACAATGCAATAAGCTCATTTCCAAAACCAGGAAATTTGTTTTCCTGATGATACGCCCTCAGGAAAGAAGAAGACAGTGGCCGCAGCCTCCAGACAGGGCCCATCCGCACGACAACTACAGATGGACAAGGTCGTGGAGGAGTATGAGGACATCTTCACCTCCCCCACAGGGGTTCCTCTACACTGTCAGGTCAAGCACTCCATCGATCTGACCCCAGGTGCGCCGCTACCCAATGGACCTATTTATCGGTGCTCTGTTCTAGAGAACGATGAAATCAAGAGGCAGATTTAGGAGCTCTTGCATAAAGGTCACATCCGTCCGAGTTCATCGCCTTGTGGGAGCCCAATCGTGTTGGTACAGAAGAAGGATGGGACGTGGAGACTCTGTATTGACTATCGGGCACTGAACAAGATCATTGTCTGTAATAGGTACCCGATCCCGCGGATTGATGACCTCCTGGACCAACTAAAGGGGGCAAAATATTTCAGCAAGATCGATATAAAGTCAGGATATCACCAGGTACCAATCGAACCCTCTGATGTGTGGAAGACTACCTTCAAATCCAAGGAGGGCCTTTTCGAATGGTTGGTTATGCCTTTCGGATTGATGAATGCTCCTGCAACCTTCATGAGGATTATGGATGACATCTTGTGGCCATTCACCAACTCATTTGTAGTAGTATACTTGGATGACATTCTGATATTCAACCAGAGTTGGGAAGAGCACCTTCACCACATCCGACAGGTTCTCCAAACACTGCGGCAACACAAGCTATGTGCCAATTTGGAGAAATGCACTTTTGGCATGACCCAGGTTCAGTATCTAGGATACATCATTGATGAACAGGGGGTGCATGTGGATCCAGCCAAGATCCAAGTCATTCGATATTGGCCATCTCCAACCACTCTAACAGAGCTCCATAGCTTTCTAAGTCTTGCCAACTTCTACCACAGGTTCGTGTTGGGGTTTTCTCATATTACTTGGCCCTTGAGTCAAGTCACCAAGGGAGGAGCGAAAGCAAAATTCTTTTGGTCTAAATCTCAACAGAAGGCATTCATAGAATTTGAGGATCGCCTCTGCACGACACCAGTGCTCGCGTTACCAGATTTACAACAACCATTTGAGGTCGAGACAGATGCCTTTGACTATGCTATTGGGGCAGTCCTTACTCAACATGGACATTTAGTGGCATATCATAGTGAAACAATTTCAGACAGTCCGGAAGTACCCCACTTATGATAAAGAGATGTATTCCATTGTGCAGGCCTGCCGACAATGGAAGCATTACATTTTGGGGAAGGAAACGGTCATCCACACAGACCACCGACCCCTGCAGTTCATACAGACCCAAGGGAAATTGTAGAATGATCGCCATCAGAAGTGGTCTACATACCTGCAACAATTCCACTTGAATATCAAGTATAAGAAGGGCAGCACCAATAATGTTGCAGATTGCCTCAGTCGACCACCAATCATGGCGTTAACCACCGTGCTCAACTCTTGTGGGCATGAGACTTCTGATTGGCCACTTCTCTACAAAAGCGACCTAGAATTCGACCACACATACCAGACACTCTTGGAGGGTCGGCATGTTCCAGATTTTCACCTCGAGGATGCCCTGTTATGCCACCTAGGTCACCTTTGTGTTCCTTCAAGCGAGCGTGCCAAGATGATTTGGGAAGCACACTACAGTCGGGCTGCTAGGCATTTCGGGGTCGAGAAAACAGTGGCAGTACTGCAAAATTATTTCTATTGGCCGAATCTTCGACAGGATGTTGGGAAGTACATCAGATCATGTACTCCCTGTGCCATTGCCAAACCGACCATCAAGAAGCATGAACTCTATACCCCTTTGCTTACCCCTAGTCGAACTTGGGAATCCATCTCCATGGATTACATGTCAGGCCTTCCTTCCACTAAGCATGGAAATGGTTGTGTTTTTGTGGTTGTCGACAGGTTCTCGAAGATGGCCATTATGGCGGCCTGCAAGAAGAATATCACAGCAGAAGCCACTGCTAAACTCTTCTTTGAACGAGTGTGGGTGCACTTTGGGATCCCATAGTCTATCATCTCAGATCGGGATAGTCGTTTCCTCAACACATTTTGGTCCAGTCTCTGGTCAATGCTGGACACCAAACTCACGAAGTCCACAGCCTTCCATCCTCAAACTGATGGCCAGACAGAGATTGTCAATAGGATGATTGTGCACATTCTGCGCATGTATAACTCAAATCATCCATGCACATGGGACGAGAGCCTCCCCTATGTTCAGCACAGCTACAACCGAGCTCTTCACAGCTCCACTGGCCATAGCCCTTTTCAGGTGGGTTTTGGATTCCAGCCACTATGCCCCATTGATGTGGCCATGCCACTTGCAGCTACTCACATAAATTCAGCTCATGTCCATTCCGAAATAGATAAGGCCACCAGCTTCATTGAGCGCATCCAACATATTCGCCAACAGGTCCATGACATTCTGGAGAAATCAAATGCCAAGTACAAGCAGCGACATGATCAACATCGGGTGCCACATAAGTTTCAGGTGGGCGACAAAGTCTGGTTACATTTGCAAAAGGAACGCCTTACTAGAGCCTATCGGAAACTGAGACCACTCCGATATGGTCCTTACACCATTACTAAGGCTATGGGAGACAATGAATTTGAGCTCAACATTCCCCCATTCCTTGGCCTGCACCCAGTGTTCAATGTGGACCGCCTTCAACCATACTTTCCACCACTGCTAGACACATTCGACACTGCAGAACAGCTCAAACCCACAGAATTAAATCCAGATTGCATGGAAGAAGCTACAACTGATCGGATCATGGACACACAGATCAAGAACACTCGCCAACAGAATATCAAACTGTATCGAGTTGTCAAAGCAGGCCAACTCCTTCACTAGGGCAAGTGGCTCACCAGGGAACAAGTTCAGCAAAAGCTTCCTCATCTCATGGAGGAACTCAACGCAATGGGGACCATTGCTTCCTAAGGGGGGAGGAATGATCCAGGTGGATATTGGTGGCCACCTGCCAAGTCCACTTGGACCCCCACCATTGTTTCTCTCAGCACTTTCAGTTTCCTTAGTTGTAGCACAACTTACTATTTTTAGCAGTTTTTCGGGTCCTGAACTTCCGGCGCCGTTTTGAGGCCCTAAACGACGTTTTTTGGGAAATCTGGGGCAACATGGATCCATGGACTGATGTTTCCTCCCAAAGTGGTAGTGCTCTGATAGATCTTTCTAACGAGCTATTGTACGCGTCAAACAGAGATCGTATGCCAAAGTTACGACCCCTAGAAGTTGGTGTACAATTTACCCAAACGGGGCCCATAGTTTGGTGTTTCATCTTCTAGGGTTAGGTTTTGGAATGTTAAGGGTTTTCCATTGTTTCTCAACAATAAATAGGCCTTCGAGCCTCATTATAAAACAATTCAGAGGCATGTAGCCACCACATCTCTTCTCAGAGATAAGCTACCATCGCCCTAGCTAGTTTATTTCCATTATTGTTTGTAAGCATATTTCAATATCTTACATTAATGAAATGAAGTATTATTTCCGCTGCATATCTGTGTTTATGGTTATATCTATAATTTGTTGCGTTCTTGTTTAAGTCCGGATCACTTGGCCTCATCCTTCTTCTTTTGTGTGGAAGACTTGTTTCCACCCATCGCCAAGTCTATGGAGGTGTGCCACTCTGCCGGCCATTTATCCAACACTGCATCGATGGCATCATCTGTGGCTAGGTATGGCAAATCATACCACATTTGTGTAGGGTCCTTCCATGCCCTGATTGAGATCTTATGGAAATCGTCTTTGAATTTGGCATAACTCTATAGGTTAGCATATACCATGGGTGATAATTGCGGCTTGCGATTGATAACCATCCTGATATTCATTTCCTTCAAGATCCAGAAGATCTTGCTGTCTCGCACTCACTCCGCGTCCTTGGTTGCCCACAGTGAAGCATACTTCGCTACTTTAGGAAGGTCCAATGCGACCAAGGGGAAATGGCAAGAGCCACGCGTAGTGGAACGTCTTGATTTGCTCTTGTGCTTCACGACAGTTTTCCAGGAACTCGCCACGAAGGTAGTCCGACCAGTTAAACTGGACTCCTTCTACGCACTGTTGTGCGAGCACAATGATAGGTGCCTACACCTCTTCGGCGCGGAACTTCCGCATCACCTTTCCTATAAGGATCTGCATTTCCACCTTCACAGTGAGGTTGCAGATGCTAGAGATCGCGTACCCGTGCGAATTCTTTACTAATTTAAACTTCTCTTTCCTCGATTCTGCGAGCACCAGCTTGCCGCCCTTGCCACCAAAGATCATAGCTATATTTTCACCTATATACGGCAGGCGTGTGATGCAGTGAATCAAAATATCAATGATGGGTATTAGCTGCTCTAGCCACAAACACCCATCATGCAGCAAGCACAATAGCTTCTTGATAACTAAAATTGTCATGGGGGTGCAGTTATAGTGCGACACCTAGAGCTAGTTTAGTAATCCTGCCTTCTCTACTCCTCTGAGCCACTTTATCGGCTCTAGTGTAGTCATCCTTGTCTTTGTGTCTATGATGAATGTTTGGTCGCCAGGTGTGGAAACTTCTCATGGTCCGCCAAGTCCTAGTCTTTGAGCTTCAAAATCAGCACCCATGCCAAATGCAGACCATAAAAAGTGATCTCATCTGGTAGCAATGGGGTTTGTAGGGGAGTCTTACTTTCATCAATGTCCTTGGGGACCTTGGACTTAGGCTTGCACGAAGGGACATACTCTGGCAACTGTGTAATAGGGTCCACACCCTCGGCTTCAACCTCCTATATTTCCACTCCCACATCCTCATCATCCATGGGGATGTCTTTGATATCCTCCTCTTCTGGCTCTAGGTTTATAGCCTTACCTTTCTCCTAGGAAGTGGGCTTGGTTGGGTTTTGTCTCGATGATGTGCACACCGGAATGGTAGGTTGCTTTCCCTTCTTATCTTTCATGGTCTCCTTGGTTGGGATTGGCTTCGGTCTCAATGTTCTCGGAGATTTAGGGACCTCCGCCAATACTTTGGCTACTTCTGAGGTAACTTCTTCAGCCTGTTTCTCCATCTCTTATGCCGACTCTTATACCACTTTCTATGTATTGATAACTTTTGGGGGTGATGACATAACACTCTCTATCAATACTCGCGACGTCTCAAGAAAGTTTGCAAATGCAGGGGTCTGTTTGAGAGCTTCAAAAAACTTTGGGTCCATAGGCGTTTAAGAGCTCAACAACTGAATACTTAAAATGCCAAGTGTTTCTTGCTAGATGACCACTTGTAATTTATAGGGAAATTTGAATTCAAATCCATTCCCCCCAAAATCGGTTCATTAATGCCGGATTGGCAATAGATTTTCAAGGATATAAGCCATAAATTTCATCTTAAATGCCAGTCACCCGCTCCATTTGGCCTCACTTTTGTCGTCTTTTCATGAAAAGTGACTTTAACAATCACTTTCTAGCCGACCTGTGCAATTTCCTCTTGGGTAGCGCATCTCCCTCCACGCCATTGCAGACCCAGTGATACGTCCTTGCTTCACACCATCTTCCAATCACGCAGCTCCCCAACTTGGATAGTGTAGTTTATAGTCCCACGCCTCCTTTAAGCTACCTGGGGTGCTAAGACTGTGCTACTTTCATTTAGTCACATGGCCGGACCGCCGGTGTATGGATTCAAGTAACTTCCATTCACCTTTCCTGGGAAGGGTTCTCCATCTAACTTGACCATTTGTACCGCTCCTCCGTTGGTAATCTCCTTAATAACATAGGGCCCTAACTAGTGCATCCTGAATTTTTTGGGGAATTTATCAAACTTACTATCATACAAAAAACCAGATCATTTACCTTAAATGTGCACAGCTTGGTGTTTCGATCATGCCATGCCTTTTCAAGTTGCTTTTGGACCTGCTCGTGAAATCCAGCCAAAAATATTTCTTCTTTGAGCTCATCCAGCTACACGAGCCTCTCTTCCAGGGCTCTGTGATCTGTCATACATTTGAGCGCTGCTATGCACAAACTAGGCACGATGTATTCCATAGGCATTACGGATTCCACACCATAAACAAGCCTAAAAGGGGTTTGTCCCGTCAACTTCTTTCATGTCATTCGATAGGCCCACAGTACTACAGGTATCTGTAGGTTTCAATCACTTTGCTGAGCATTACAAACCTTGGTCAATGTGTTTTGAAGCACTTTGTTGAACGCCTCCACTGTCCCGTTAGCCTGCGGGTGATAAGGTGTGCTCTTCTGGTGATATACTTAAAATTCCTCCATTAGTGCACTGATTGTCTCATTCAGGAAGTGTGTACCACGATCAATCATCAAGATCCTTAGACATCCAAATCACATCAGTACATGCTCAAAGAGGAACTTCATAGTCGTCGCACCTATGCAATCCTTCACCGACTGCGCTTTTGCCCTACGAGTCAAATACTCCATCGCAGTGATAATGTACCTTGCTCGTGTCTTCCCTTATGGCTAAATGGGTCATACAGAATCTATTTTCCACTTCTCGAAGGGTTGCAATGTCATTTGTGGATTCAAAGGCAGTTCATCCCTTGATAATGGCTTGCATGTTATTTGACATACATCACACACCTTGCAATATGCTTTTGAATCTTGATGAAGGGTTGGCCACCACAACCCGGTGCGTAGAATATTATGAGCGGTTGCTCTCCCTACATAATGTCCTCCCACGACACCCCCATGAGCTTCTGTGAGGACACTGCATTGTTCAAACTCAGGTACATACCATCACAATATCTCATCAGTCCCCATCTTGTATAGATGCCCAACAATGACAGAGAAATCTACCATGTGCACCACTAATTCCTTCTTTTGCTGGACAGAGTATCCTTCCAGTGCAGTTCCTATTGTTAGGAAGTGTATTATATCCTCAAAATGACCATCCACAACATGCACTGCAAATAGCTGCACATCAGGCAATCCTTCTTCCAAGTTAGTAGGTTCCTCCCCTGTTTCGATGCATGACAGATGGTCTGGTCTGGCGCTCAATCTTCCAGGCTTAACAACAACTTCAAAATTGTAATCTTGGAACAATAAGAGCCATTTGTAGATTTGGCCCCCCAACATAGGCTTATTGACCAGGTACTTCAGCGCGGAGTGATCCATATACATCTTAAAATGGCCTCCTAGCAAGTAGTGTCGGTACTTCTGGAGCGCATACACCATAGCTAGCCCCTCACATTCAGTGGTAGAATAGTTCTTCTCTGCTTTGGATAATCTACGGCTTTCGGATGCTATAGGATGGTCTAGGCCTTCTCCACCATCCTGTGTTAATACTTCCCCCAGTGCTATATATGACACATTGACATGTACATGAAACTCTTTCTTCTAGTCCGGGAAGACTAGAATCACCGCGGTAACCATCCTTTCTTTCAATATATCCAAGATTTTCTTACAATCATCGTTCTATCAAAACATAACATCCTTCTTCAATAATTTTTCCATCGGCACGGTGATGTGGGCATAGATTTTGATAAACTTTTTGTAATATCATGTATGTCCGAAAGTGGTGCGCAACTGTTTCACACTCCTCGGCACTTCCAAGTTCAGTATCACCGTGATCTTTGCGGGGTCTACCATCAGTCCTTGTCTACAAACCACATGCCACAATAGGTTCCCAAAAGGAACACAAAATAGGCACTTCTTGAGATTCAGCACAATCTGGTATCTTTGACACGTATCTAGCATCAAGTGAAAGCTTGCTACATGGCATTTAACTAGCCCAAATACAGTCCAATCATCAAAATATACCTCCAGGAACTTATGAATAAATTCCTTGAATGTCACAACAACCACGCGTGAAAATATTGCAGGCACATTCTTCAATCCAAATAGCATCATAGTGTATTGAAAACAACCCCACTCAGTTGCGAAGGTTGTCTTGTTCCTATCCTCCAGCACAATTTTGATTTTGTGGTACCCAGAGAACCCATCAGTGAAGGAACATGCTTCCTGGCCACCTACATTTTCCAACACTTCATACGTGAACGGAGTCAGGAAAGGATCATGCACACAAGTGTCATTCAGTTTTTTGAGATCCATGCATATCCTTATCTCATCCTTCTGCTTCTTCTCTTGCACCACCATTGGGCTTACCCAATCGGATTCTTCCATAGGCTCAATGATGCCTGCCACTAGAATTTTGTCTATCTCTAAGCGGACCTTCTCCTTGTATTTTGGATTGAGGCAATAAGGCCTCTGATTAACTATCTTAGTGTTGGGATTTAACGTGATCTTCATCACTCCTAGGTCTCCAATTATTCCTTTCAGATCTGTAAACTTGGTAGGGAATAAGCCTTGGTATTCATGGAGCAATTCAATGACCTTATCCACCGTCGTGTTGTCCCAGTAGTCTCCAATCTTTGCGAATTTAGGTTCTGCCTTCATACTACCGATGTTCACTTGTTTTGTTTTCACTGGCATAGTTATATTAGGGTTCTCAAACTGTGGTCCTTGAACCTCGCAGTGGCCTTCTGTTTATGGAATGTTAATCTTTCGCGAATCCTCATCCTCTACTTAAGCAATTATATTATAACATTCGAGCACGTGACTCAACTGAGTAGCTCATTTAGGTTGAATCAAGTCTAAAGGACCTTGTGGTATCCTAAAGATGGCTGCTTTAACCTCTTTGAGCCCTTCATCAATACTGTCAAACCCATCCTCAAAATTGAATTTCATCATGAATCCTTCCTACAGGATATCCCATTCACCTGTCCCATGGCGGAGCTCTGTTTCTATATACCAATTCATTAGGATAACATCCAGGGTATGACAGAACAAGTGCACCCACTCAGGTTGGGGCTTTTCTCCATAAGCCTACATCCATTTGGCCAGGTGCGTGCGCAGATCATTTTTCCCATCGTACTTGTTTGTCAGTCATATCTTAGGCTTCCCAAATCGTGTTCTTATCACCCTCCTACATTCACGCCAATCATCAAAGCTTCCCTTGTGCATAACCTACCATCTTGGGTGTGTATTGTGTAGTGCCTAGTCCAAGACCTGCAAGCACTGCTTTTCTAGTACCTCCCTTTCAAATGTATCCAAAAAGATATCTACCTCATTTATACCATCATAAATAGGAAGATTTCTTACCCCTGACGACACACAATGTAGCGACTGGGTTATCATGTTGCAATTCAGCATAGTTACTTCATGTAAACGATTATGCTAGCGTTCTATTTCTTCATCAGAGTCCGAAGTGCAGGAACTCTCGTGATCCCATGTAATCCATCTATCCACAGTGGGATTCACCCAAACTTGGTCTCACGTTGTTATCTTATAGATATAGTCCAGATCGTCATCACTCTCATAATCATGGACAAGCTTAGTATAGTGCGATCCTTCAGCAGGATCGAGGGGTATTATTACGAGCAATGATTTCTTCTCAAAGATCATCTTTCGCTTCTTCAAATTGATTACCCCATTCATATAAGTAGCCCAGTCAATTCCCAAGAGCGCAGGGTAGTGATTGTTGTCATCCACTATCTATATTACTTCAAAATCTGTTAGTGCTCTCCCTCCCTCAATATCCATGGTCACCCCTTGCAACCGCCCCATGGGGATGATTTTTTGTTGATTTTCCATCCTTAGCTGAATCGAAGACCATTGCAACGTAGGTCTCCCCATTCACTCCCAAGTCTAATTTGGTAGGACATTCACATTTGACCCTAGGTCCAAAATGACCTGATCCATTTCATACTCTCCTATCTGTGTGGTCAGTCTCATCTCCCATCCCGTCCTTTTTCTATGCTTACCAATATTTCGTACTATGTGTGACTCACCTAGCGCGGTTCCAACGCATCTATTGATGAGTTCCTATAACCCTTTCACAACCTTACTATCGCGCAATAACTTTATACAGGTTTCTAGGAAAGTTGTGAGCATAGAGGGGTCCATATCTGGCTTAGGCTTATCCTTGCTTTCTGAGGTGGAGGCCTCAGTGAAGCTCTTCTTAGCTTCCATGAAGGTTTCACGAGCATGCTCCAAATCGAACTCAGCCTCTTTTTCCAGGGCTTTGCGAACCCATGTACTATCTTCTAGTTAATCCCCCTTGTCATCCCCTGTCGTGATTCCACTTCTGAGCACTATATTTACATTTGGATCTTCCTTGCGTGGATCAGACCTCATCATCTGTAGGTTCTGAGTTGGTGGAGGTAGTAGCACCCCTTTGTCACGTATCCTAGCTATCAGCGTAGGACAATATTATGTTTCATGATCAAATAGTGTGAAATACTTGCACGATGGACATGTTGGATTAGTGAAATCATGAACATAGTATCTTGGTCCTCTGCAATTGTATCAAATGAACTGTCCTTGACCTCTACCAGGTCCTCCTCCACCTCGGCCTTGTTCATGCCCTTGAAATCCTGTTCGCGCCATCCCTGCATTCTGTTCAAGGGGTTGCATTTCGACCTGAACCCTATAGGTGGGAGTTCTATCCATCATCAATTCATATATCCTTCAAGTACGTTCATCATGTCCTACCGACCTACAAAAGTTGTAGAACAGTTGTTCGGTGCTTGTACATACTTCTGTAGCAGGTGACAGTTATCCGTGGCATGTTTTCCGGCTATCTGGTAGGCCCCGCGCTAGGTATTGCTTGAGCTTCTGGTGTTAAAGGCATCAGTCCTCCTCCTACAATGTAATTTTCAAATACTGGGCAATGGTCTTTGTAATGACCCTGACTTTTTCATTTCAAGCACCATACCTCCTCGCGTATCTCTGGTCGAACTGTCCTGTCCTGCTTCAAAATTTTCATCTCAAGGCACATATTCTTCAATTGTGCATGAATCTACTGAACTCCTAGATTAGGAGCATGCATCGGAGTCTCATGTAGTCTCATGGAAATCTCCAAGGCCTCTGCCAAAGTTGCTATCTTCTACTGTGACAACGCACTCCTTAAGTGTGGTAGTAGTGAAGCCACAAACCACTCGTGATGTTGTCCATTTGTCAAATTCATGTTGGCTTCGCGGATTGTACATTTCAGCCTCTGATCTAGTTCCCAAGGCATCTTGCCTAGTTGCATCGCGATCTCTTTGAATCCTACAATCGGTTGTGCTTCAGATTTAGGCCTACTAAATTCCCTATTTAGTGCTGCTTGGATGTTTGCTACTCCAGCATTCAAGTTATTGTTAGAGTACTTAATATACTAGGTTAGTGCGCGATCTTGAAGAGCACTAACCAGTGTCACCTTCTTTATATGATCATCTGTAACACCTTGAGCTTCCCATACAGCCCTCACAACGAGTCAGAATTGGTTCGGGTCCTCATTTCCAAAGCTTTTGAACAAAGGCAACTTTAGTATATTTTCCATACTGAATTGCGGTGGAGGTGGAGGTGGTACAGGTGAAGTTGGAGGTGATGAAGGTGAAGTCGGAGGTGGTGAGGGTGGAGGTGGTATTCGTGGGAATCCTTGTCTTATTAAATGAGTAGAACTTTGCAGAGAAACCTTCACTATCCCTTCTTCGTCCCTTCGCAGAGGTAAAATCAAGGGGCTATACTCCAGACCCTTATTTCCTTCGTTTCTATAAAGTTTTCGCTTCACGAGTCCCGAACATCAAGGTAGCTGTATAACCCATTTTTCATACAAAAACATTTTAATCCAGGTATTCAAAGATTTTACGTACTTACCTTGTGGTCCTTTGAAAAATCATCGCTCTAGCTCGCTATAGCTAACTGAGGTGTCGAACGTGAATTCATTCACAAATATTCCTATGACGTGATTGAGCCAATGATCGACAGCACGGGCGATATTTTCCTCTGATGCTTCCAACGTTCGCACTAGCTTTAGGGTCCACATAATAGGACCGTCAATTTTCCACCTTCCTTGGCTATCTGCTAGCTTCGCGATTCACTCGTATAGATCAATAGGGAAAGAGCAGAAAAAGATCTCATGGATTTCTATATATAGGTACCAGTCCAACCACTGTTCTTTTGTCAGTTGCGGGTTTCTGTTCTCGTGTGCTATGAATTTGTGGATCTTTCTATCCAACCTGTCTCCAATCGCTTTCTTAGTTGGATTCCAGTGATATGACATCACACATCTCTTATGTAGATTCTAGTCCTGGCAATAGAACCATTTGTTGGCTTGAAGGGGCCTGACCCAGGTTCAACGTTAATTAGCCAAACAAATCCCTACACTACTGGCCCTTTCGGCATCAACCCATGGAGCATGGATCGAAGTCTCACCCAAAGCAGTATGGGGGGATGCTAAAACCAAGTTTCTTCACCCTGAGATGGTTGTGATGTCGTTTGATCTCTTCTATCCCTGCCTTTGCGCAAGTGATCTTTCTCTATGGCTTGTAAGACAAACCCTCTGTTTCGGCTTTCAATACCTTCACGAAAGTACACGATTAACCTTCGCACAGCTCTAACCTGTAGCTCAGGTACTTTCACACTGCTATAGTAGTGTGACGTGTAGATTCCTCACTTATCTTAAGTGCTTTTCTTATCTTGTCAAATACTTAAAGTTATCACCACGTAAGTAGATATTCGTGATTGCGTTCAATTATTCAATGTAATTTCATTCATTTTCCCATCATATAAGCATAATAAAAGAAATTCATACACAAGATATCCAAACCCATGAATAGAATAAATACATGGAGATTGGAGAATAAATCGTTTTATTAATAGCTTCCTAGTGTTACAGACTCTGTTCATCCTGTGCACACAACTGCAAGGGTCCGCGCACTCAGTTGCAGACTTCTACCCTAGGCCTCTGTGCACTCAACTGCAGAGCCTCTACCTACGCTACAACGCAAGACTTAGGCTTCTTACTCTAAAGCTATGACTCTCTTCCTTGTGTTATCTTATTAACTGCTTAAAGCTTAGCTCTTTTTATACAATCCCATGGTCCACAGACAATGGGTAGATCTCTTACAACCGACTTTACTTTACAAAAATAAGGGTGGACTAACCTTTGTGACATATAATACCTTTGCATATCGTGACCATAAAATGCAGAGTCTTTACAATAATATTACAAAAACTTGACTAAAACATGGACTTTTAGCCCCAAAACTGCCCTTGGGAGATCCCACTACCAACACTATGCTATTGGTGCGGTTCTTACTCAGAATGGGCATCCAGTCGCTTACCTCAGTGAGACACTTTTAGACACAATCACCTGATAGGCACCTGTTGATAAACTAACTTCAAGTCAATATTGATGAAATATTTGGCCCCCTTGAGCTGGTCCAAAAGGTCATCAAATTGCAAGATTGGGTACCTATTCTGGAAAGTGATCTCGTCCTTGGTGAAGCAACCCGATGGTGTACGACTATGATGTGCTATAATCTTTAGGCAATATGCTTCATGAACTTTTCAGAAATGAGGTTCTTTTAGCTCCCACTGTCGACAATGAATTGCAGTGGAGAACCCTTCACCCATATTTGTGAGTGGAAGAGGCATTCCTCCTCCTCTGGATCTTCAGGCTCAATCTTATGGATCTTGGTGGTGGCCATGGTGGCACTGGGATCTACATCAATGATCTGCTTCACTTTTTCAGTTCCCTTTTCGAGTTCTAATTCAGAGTAGGAACCTGCGTCTGATTTAGAAGCCTTCAGTTCAACCACTAGTGACTGCTTGGACCGACACTCACTTGTATTGTGAGTGGATCCCTTATGGTACTAACACAATTTTCTCGTGTCGTTATTCATCTTCAGGGTTTTGTTCTTTTCTTGTGGCTTTGGTGGTGTTATAGACATTTTTGGGCACTAAAACCCCAAGCATGAAATGTCCATAAATCAAGGGCTCCTAAGTCCCTAAAAGTGTTGTTCTAACCCCTAAAGGAACAAGGTCAATAGATTACAGCTTCTCCCAGAAGTTCTCCATGAAAAACTGCTCAGAATTGGTCAAAACAGGATCATTTCAGCTGCTCCAATGGCCAAGTGCGTTGCATCTCACCTAAACACACTGTGTGGGTGCATTGCATTTCAAAAATCCCTTCTATGGGGTGCGATGGGCGAGAAATGACAAATGGTAGTATCATTCCGCGAGGTAGAGAGGCAATGGAAGCTTCCAGAAACTTCTCCTGTGACACTTGCCTCTCTGAATTCGACCAAGGATGAGTAAGAGATCATCAATCTCCAAGTGGAAGCAAGAACTATCAGAGGGAAGACACTAATCAAATCATAAGCTGACTCATCTCCATTACAAATATCTATATATGGATCCCTCATCCCAGAGATCCAGAGGCTGGAATTTTTCATATTGTAAGGAATTGCTATTGGTTTCTTGAGACAAACATTAGATTGTTGGGTGATCTAAGCTTTGTATGAGGTGAAGAGGGGTTTCCTTGCTGAGAGGTTGATGCTGGGTCAGAACAACTAGTTGTAACTCCTCTTGGCTCTTTCTTGTTTATCAATAAAAGCTATTCAAGTTTTCCTCCATACTCTTGTGTCATTGTTGTTTGTTGCATTTGTATGGTCAATTTACATCTGATCCTAGATTGTTTATGATTATAGATCCATGTCTTTGTATAGCGCTATGCTATTGTGATCTTACAGGTACTTTGTGAAGCTGGGCGTGCAAGGGAGCAAGTAGCGAAATACTATCAAAGAAGAGAGGAATCAAATCAGGAGATTAGCGCAAGACAGAGGTTGGTCTTTCTGTTCCTCTCTATCTATAATTCATAAAGGAAAGATGAAAGTAGCTTTACTCTGTTTGTTTTTAAGGCAACTGTCACACCTTAGTGGGATAGAGCAGTTCTATATAGACACTTTTCCCTTTAATAAAATGGCGACTCCACTGGGGAAGTGTTAGTTAGTTTGTTTATCATTCCTTGTTGTCTATTTCATAAACTTACAGGTAGCATTCGAACTGCATTTGCCATAGCAAATGAAAAGTAGATATATGCTACTTCAGTCCATCTATGGGACCTGTTTATGATTTAAACAACTGATTCACAAACTCTCTGATTTCCCTTGTGATAGCTCTTAGATCCTCAGATCTACCCCTTATTGTTTCATTACTGATTGCCTTTTGCTCGGCCAAAACCCATGAACTGAACTGCAAATTGTGACCTGGAACCCAAACAGAGTCTCGTTTTTGGCCCAACGCAGGTATTCTTCAGAGAATCTGAACTTCAGCGCACTTCCCGAGTGGAGAAGGTGCGCTGCATTTCAAATTCTCTGTGTTACAGGTGCGCTGATCAGACTAGGCTTTGTGCAGTTTTGGTTTCTGTGATTCATTCTTTCCAGTTCTATTCCTGAATTTTGCTGCCTGTGATCAATATATGTCTGTTTGAAACCCCTTTTCCTTGCTATTATTCCGCCTCCTCTGTACAAAAGAACTGTAAATGTTTTTGTGTGTTTGTTGAGTCATTTTCAGTTCTCCTTTGCAAAAGTAACGTAATCGTGCTGTCGTCCTTTGATTTGAAACTGTCGCAAGTGTCGATTTCAATCGTAGGAAAGAGTTTGATTGCTATTGATGGTCGATTATCCTGTTACTATTGTTTTTGGTCTGAATTTGTAATTTTCTAGTGTCAAGAACAAGTATTCATTTCAAAATCGTAAGGTGTTGTGATCGTCTCCATTTTTCATTTCGAAAAGAAACTTGTTGGTATTTATCGCTTGAAAAGAAATTCAGATTTGTGCATCAACTTTCTTTTTAGCATTCATATACTAAGAAATTCGAAAACAAATACATGCATGTGCATTTGCATATAGACAGTCTGATTGGCTTGATTTAGGAAATTTCATTTAGAGTGTGCTCTTGGCTCTTTGTGAAAAGATTCTGTCTTTCTTTCCTTAGTAGCTAGGATTTTCATTGCTCAAAGAAGATAAAAAGATTGTTTATCATCTTACATTGCATTTTAGGAATTACATCTACATCTCGCGGTGAACCTGAAAGGAAAACTTCATAAACAAGATCAACTATAAAATAAATTCAATGAATCTAACAACGCTTTGGAACTTAACGCACAACATTTAGAAGTCTAGGCTAGAGACGTATTCCAGCATCGTAAAGCCTGGTAACTGTTGTTCTCACTGATGGTTGGGTGATTCCTCCACTTTGAGACGATAAGTGCCAGTACGGACTTGTACTCCCACGTACCATCGAGTATATATTGGGAGACCCCAATAGGCTTAATCCTTTATCCATAGAAAGCCGTGTCTGCCACCCTATCGATCGCAATGCACTGAACACAACATTCGGGAAGATTGACTGCCGTACCGTAAAAAGTATTCTGCAGTTTTGTGATTGGTTTGGTAATCCCTCTACCTAGATTTCCAGAGCAGTCCCTTTCGTTCCTTTTCAGACTCTTTAACAGAAAAGGTCCATCTGAGCACTTGTCACTTTAGGCTCATTAAAAATCGAAGGAGACTAGAGTCATCTTTTGTTTTTTCTCGACTCTTAAAAATTGAAAAAACAAGTTGTGTCAAAGCGTCTAAAATTTATTTTAAACGGAATATTCATTACCCTTTCCTACTTTGATCTTGGGTTGAGAAAATGGAATCCACCAACCAAGGAATTCCCTTGGAGGAAATCCTAGTCCCTTCTCCTCTTTGGGAGATGTTGGTGCACCCCATATGGCCACATTTTCGCTTCCAGGACTGACAATCGGCTTGCCTGTATGGCTCTTCTCAACCTCTGTCGTTCAGAACACACCAATTCCTGAACAATCGAATCAGCAACTAGACGAGTCCAGAGTTACCCACCTGTTAGTGTCAGTCTTTCCAGCCTTCCTCCAGTGATCAAATATGCTCTTACAAAGTGGTCTCAGAGTGTCCAGGTCAAATTTTGTCATTTCAAAGAGTTTTCAAGCAAAATTTGGTCACTAGGAATTAGGTCTAGGATTTGCTTTCACTCCTTCTAAATTTGTCAAAATTTCGGTCCATGTCATCATTCTGCTGATTCTATCATCATTCATAGGGTTGTCATTATCATGTCAGTGTCTAATGAGTCATTTTACACCTTGTTCATGCTTCAGTTGTGCCTTGGTAAGGTCCATTTCCCTCTCCTAGGGTTTTGGAGGTAATTTCTCTTGGATGGTCAAATTATCAAAAAAATTTGTATCCTGATGTTCATACACCTTCCCTTATCCTTAATGTACCTTATTAAACACTTCCCATCACTGCGATTCCCCAAATTCCCCATTTTTCCACAAACCCTAGTTTCTTGCCACAACTTGGCAATTTTCTAGGTTGGGCCTGTGTTTTGCCCTTTTGGACCCCTTCCCCTCACTCAATATCTGAGATTCCACTTTCCCCTGCTTCCTAACATCCCTCCCTACTCCCAAAAAGTTCCCCAAGAATTTACAAGCCCCTCATCCCCTTCATTTCGCTTCATTTCCATAAAATTCCTTGTTTCACACATCGGGATAAGTTTCACTCAAAAGATGTTTCAGAGCAATCAAAGATGAATTTTGGAAAGCTGAGAGAGGTTTTTGTCCAAAACATGCCAAAGAAGAAAAAACTCGTTCACTTTTTACACAGGTGTCATGGTTTTAGAGAAATGTCAAAAATATCTTTGCCTCAGGAGAATCGAATGCACCTCTGAAGTGACCTTCGGAAAATCAAGTTTTCTCCTAGCTTGGTTGGCCAAATGACTTTCTTCATGAGTCAAATGATAACTAGACACAAGTATCTTTCCAATGAGATATCATGAGCTCAATTTGGAGTTGAGGAAGGCATTCAAAAGTTGACTGCAACAGCACTCTGCCTTGAGGCAGCCTCATTTGGCACATTTTGACAAGTCTTGGGAGATTTGATTTTTGACAAGGTAAATTAACTCCAAATGGAAAAATTCCAGTTGGGTTGGAAATAAAACTCAAGTACCTTTCCAACGAGCTATCCTGTGCCTGATTTGGACACCGGGAAGGCCTCCAAAAGCCTCCTGCAAAAGGCGCTACGCATCAGGTTGGGCGCGCTACGCATCAGGCAACAATTTGCAGTGTTATTGTACATGGGTGAGGCGCATCAAGAGCGCGCGGCACGTTGGGTGAGGCACGCTACGTGTTGGATTTTATGCCCAGAACTTTGCCTGAAACACATTCAAACACCTCTTCTCACGCATCAGATCACAGCATTTTGAGGAAAAGAAAAAGTCTACAGTCAATTTTGCACACAGTTGTATATCAGCATATATATATATATATATATATATATATATTCGAGCTACCTTGTTTTTAAAGAACATGTCAGAGACCGAGTCAGCTTATGAGCAGGATTATGATAGTGATTCTACACCAGAGGTAAGTGTGCCAAGGAGGTATCACAAAGGTGGCAAAGGTGGTCGGCATGTCAGGGAGGAGCCTACTTCTTTGGCTCAATTGCAAGCTTGTCCACTTGCAATGGAATATTTTCGGTATCAATCATGTTTTGAATACTATGAGCGGATTTCACAAATCTAGCATCATTGCGAACTAGTCCGTTTATTTGTTCTACATTTGCAGGATGGTCATGTAAACCTTGTCGGAGTGAATTTCACCTTGTCACCCGAGATTATTGCTCAGGCCACTGGGATACCAAATGTAGGGGAGGAATGGAGTAAACGCCAGCAGTTAGACAGATTTCACTATGAGCCATATATTAAGCCCGGATGTGTGAGACACTTGACTGCAGTTTTTCCTTTCAGATTCCTAAGGGATGAGTATGCACCATTGATGAAACTTATCATTCGATATTTCAGTTGCGAGGGCAGATTCTCACATCTCTATGCGTACCATGTTCGTTTGTTGATGCATTTTACTAGGGTACGTATGATGAACACTCCATTTTTCATGTGTCGCAACATAGAGAGGATGGTGCCTTTAGTACAAAGGAAGAGCCCAGCACATCAGCATAAGAGCATCTATCATTATGCATTGATAAAAATTGTAGTGATGCATCAGTTGGCACAGCAGGGCATTACTTGGGAATATTTCATCTCCCGTGATTACTTTGCACCATTACAGCCACCTCCCGAGATAGTTCATGATGAGGGAGGACCTTCACACCAGCCAAACATTCCCGAGACTGAGCATATAAGTGCTCCTTCATATGTGACATATCAGTGAGGTCACAGGGAATTATTTGCATCTACACGACGAGTACTATCTCCACCCAGGGTGGAAGGGGTCTTGTTGACTTCATCGGCACAGCGAGTGTTATCCCCACCTTCTGTGGAAGGGGACTCGCTTTCGACAGCAGCACCGCAGGTACAAGATAAGGGCAAGAAGCCCAAGCATGAGGAGGGACCTTCAGGTGAGCCATCCAGTTTTGTTACTATTCATGATGAGACAGCTTCAGAATCAGAGAAGACCCATTATATCAGGTATCTAGAGCAACGGAATAAACAGCTTGAGGACCAGCACATGATCATAGAGCTACAGAACATCCGTGAGAATCGCCAAGCTACCCAACATAGGCAAATTGAGTTCACCTCTCTAGAGCAACAGGTAAATGAGGATCGAGAGGCTAATCTCGAGAGGTTCAACATCTACTTGGAGGAACGGCTGAAAAGGGCCGATAGAGATCATGCATTATTGAAACACATGGTTATGCATTACAAGGTCCGGAACCTGGTTTGCAAGGCGTGAATTAGGTGTCTTAAGGCAAAATTGAGGAAAATGGTCAAGAAGCAAAAACGACAAAAGGAGCTTGATTATGTTTGGATTTTGGCTGAAGCCTATTTGATTGAGCATAGTACTTGATTGGGGACCCCCAGCCCAAATTTCAACAAGTTTGGGGAAAATTTTGTCAATTTTGAAATTTTTGTGTAAAAAATAGGTTTTTGGGCTCAACGCATAGCGCGCCGCGCACTACCCTTAAAATTGGGAGGTCCAAATCACGAAAGGTTTGCATTTTTGGATTTTTCATGATGAAATACACCTACTTAGCCACTGCCAAGGCATTTCATCAAGGTTTGGGTCCCCAAAAGGTCAAAAGACATGCAAACAATGACCTCACTGCCCCTTTTTGGACACACAGGTAGCAGCCTTGGTAGAATGCACTTTTGTAGGGGCAAATGGACATCAAATTGGAAAATTCCACTTGGGTTGGAAAGTAGACATCTAGGGCTTTCCAACAAGCCAACCTGAGCTCAATTTGGATGCCGGGAAGTGCCCCAAAAGCAGGTGTAAATGCGCGCTACGCGTAGGGCTCAGGCGCGCTACGCATCAGGATTTTTTGTACAGTTTTCACCTTCCAGCTCAGGAATTCTGCTAGTTTTGACCAGTTTTGACTTGTGATGGGATTTTTCACACTCCTTGATGTAATTAATGGAACTTTATGTTGACTTGACACTTATTTACCTATTCTAGATGATTTATTCATAAAATAGAAAACATTTAATGAATGAATTGGTTTCCTAGCTTATAGAGGCAAGTTGTTTTGACTGCCTAGATTATAGTGCTTTGTTTAGAATTGGTTGAAACAGCTCCTAGGATGATGAGCTCGACCCCTAGAGGCAAGGGAAGAGGTTGGCTTGCCTATATTATGTAATTTCTAAGTCACTTTCATGGTTGGACTCTTGGGAATAGCCCGATACACTATTGTACATATTTTATCTGCAATTTTGGCAAAGGATAGACGAGGGTTTTGCAGCACTATTTGGGATTCATGTGGCCTTATGTGTTGATGGTGTGTTTCTCTCAGTACTTGTAAGTTGTGTATGTGTATCACTTTCCTTATTTAATCTTCTGCAATTAAACAAATGAAGTGTTAAGGTATAATCCATAAATTTACTATGCTCTGCCTTTAAATTTGTTTAATTTTCCATGTTTTCTTCAGTTTAAGGAGAATCCTTGAGACTTCCTTGCTCTCCTTATCTCCTCACCTGTCAGGATTACTCATTCAATCACTTAAAATGCATCAAAACAATCGCCTATCTTGCCCCAAGTAGACCTTTGCAAAAGCTGTGCCTCATCCCCGCACCAAAATTGCCTTTCCCTTGAATTCAACAAAATTTCAAAAAATAGGGCTAGCTACGAGGCTGAGCGTGGTTTGATGTGGCCTCGAGTTTTGCCTTCCTCGGCCTGAGGCAAATTCGAACGCTAACACCACCAACCTTCTACTTCCTCTAATTCTTCCTCTCCTCCTTCCTCGTCGCTTGATGGGGTTGGTAAAGCCAAAATTCAAGTACCCGAGAAGAAGAAGGAAAAGAAGAAGAAAGAGAAGAAGAAGAAGGAGCCAAAAGCGAATGGGGGCAAATGAGCGTCGTCTAGCGAAAATCCACACATTGCATCGACCAGGCCTAAATCGCCATGTGTCATTTGCAAAGGAGACCACTATCATAGAGATTGTCCTTGCATCCCTCGGATCTTAAGGGACTGGTCTCCTCATTTGCACAACCCGGTGTTGTCAACCTCTGATGATCATGTTGAAAACACATCGTCAACTAGTGAAAGTGAAGCCCCGGGACAAAAAGGAAAATATAGATTTCCTTGTAAACTGTGCGAAGGCAATCATGCCGTCCACCATTGTCCCTTCTTAGATGAGGCTAAAAGAGTTTTGGACGATCGCCGGGTTTCACCGTTATGACTTCCTCCTGGATATAAAAAACTCCTTCCGAGTCCGTCACTAGTTGAAAATCTGGCTGGCCCGCTCAGGTTGTCGGCTGAAGCATCTATCATTGAAGACAAACCATCTGAACCCATACCAGACGAAAGTCAAAAGGTCAAGGTGGCAGTTGACCCAGTCTTGCCTTCAGAGGTTCCATCTTCAGATGATACAGTCACCGAAGAGAACAAGGATGACACCGTTCAAATTCTTTTCATAAGCACAGACTCTAGTGAACATGGGGGCAATTTACCCGTTCCTTTACCGTAGGAAGGAAGTTCGTCAGAGTCGTACCCGGCCATCTATTCGGTCCCACCTCCAAGCAACCTAGTTGTCTCCTTCGACTGGAATCAACTAGGCAGACCCTGTTTACCAGCTAGTATACCATTCCGAATCATTGTTCAAATATATAGAATGGTTATGGCTGGTACCATCATAGATGAAGGGGCTTCTGTGAGTATCCTTTCCTCGACTGCTTGAAAAGCGCTTGGTTCACCATCGCTTTTGCCTGAGATGAGAAATATAATAGGATTTGATAAAGGAACCAGTCGACCGTTAGGGATCCTTCCAATGTTCCCATAACATTGAGGGGGAAAACCATTCAAATGAACTTAATGGTAGTTCAAGGACCCCTGGATTATAATCTACTCCTTGGAAGAGACTATATTTATTGCATGGGAGTAATTGTCTCCTCACTCTTTAGAGTAGTGTGTTTTCCACACGAAGGAAGAGTGGTCAAGCTCGTAGACTAGCTTTCATTCCCCGGTTCACGCATAGCAACTAGTCATATAACATCCCTGAATGGTCTTTTCATGCAAGAAATGTCTCAATCTCCAGTCCGCTCGCCTGATGAGCGCGAGTGATTCGGGGGACACGATTGAAACCCAGGGGGCATGCACCCTGGTCTGCTTCGGCAGGAAAACTTCGAGTATAGGGTAGGTTTTCGCGAGAGAATATGACTAGTCTGTACTCCCATCCGTGATTGGAAGAGGGGGTTATTCTAGAACAAGATTCTCTTGTCAAAGTTGCGTGAGTGGAGTAGCCTCCTTCACTCACCTTTGTCTATTTTGGTAGACATCGCCGAAGAAGCATTTTGTTTGCACTGTGAATAGAACAATCTTTGCGTGACCTATAAGAGGTAGACCTCTCCCGGTAAAACAAATGTTTTAACGGAAAGAAGAAGAGGTAACCTTGAAACTCTGTTTTATACCTGGGGGCACACAAACCTTTTGGCATGCAAGTGAAGAGCGACTATTTATTTTTTAAATTTGTAGGTCCTCTAACCCTTTAAACTCATAGGATTGGCCGTTTCCTAACTTGCATAAAGAAAGGATGTGGGGAAAAACTCTAAAAATTGCCATTTTAAATGGGACATTCTTATCACACGACTAGATTAATCGAGCAGTGTTACCACAGGGTTCAAGCTCGTTAAAAAATAAACCCGCATTGAGCAGTTTTAGCACATAGTTCAAGCTCGTTAAAAAAATAAACATAAGACATGGGCAAATGTTTCCCCCCGCGTTTAAGCTCATTAAAAAATGAACTATTCCTTGGTAAATAACCATCGTGAATGTAGTACTTCAGCCATTAAAGCCTTGGTCGTGTTTTCACCGTCACCTCCACTTTTGCATTGGTCGATCATTCACCTCCATTTGATTGTTTACCCATTTTGAGGAACAACTGCGAAGAGTGATCTCACTAGCCATCCTTGTAACACTGCCGTGATTAGAAAATTCCAAACCTTACCTGGAATTAGTTGCTACCCATTTTATCACTCGTTCCTCGAAAGACGAGTCTCCTTTAAGCTCTTTTCAACTGACTCGTAAAATATGAAAAGATTGCCGAGCCATTGACCTCTCCATCTCGTTAAAGGGACCGGAAGTGCTATCTCTCCTCTAAATTTTAATCTTTTTGGACCTGAGAGATTATTACACAAAAAGATCGAGCGCTTGTTTTGTTCGGCTCGTTAAAAGTATCGAAAATTCATCCCTTCTGTTTTGTTTTATAGTTTTTCGGACTTAAGGGATTAGATGACGAAAAATGAATTTTGGAGTTTCCTTTACGTTCCTTTTCAGACTCTCTAAAATTGAAAAGGATCGAGTTATCTTTGTCGTTAAAATCGTTAAATTTTAATAGCGAAAAACTTGTCTATAGACGAGAACGAGTTTCACTATCTCTAGGCTTGTTAAAACATAGCGATGGGTTTGCCCGAAGGGAAAATTATAGAACAAGCATATGTTATCCTCCTCAAGCTTGACAAAAATAAAGAGGTACTGGTCAACAATGACTGGGGAAAATTGGGAAGAAAACTTGAAGAAACTTTGTTGGTAGCAAGTCGCTCTTGAACATGACACTTCCACTCCGCGTCCGAGTCGGGTTGGGTTGTTTCATTCACCGGTCACATCACCATGGTCCCATCATACCATCCACATTTGGGGGTAATGCTACCAATCCATCACATCAGTGTCGCCGATATGTTCAAGAGAAGTAATTCATAGAATTCACCTGTGTCTCACCCACTACCATACATTTTTACTCCATTCTTTCATGACCGCCACCCTGAACCTTATATCACCAGATCGTTTTCACCTCCATTAAAATCATTTGCTCCGTTCCGTGTCATTGATGTGGGATTCTTAAGGCCCTCCTATGATGGATCACTTCTTGTCGACATCAGCTCATTATCCAAGAAGTCGATCTAGGAACACCCCATTCAGTACTTTGAAGCTTGCATGCCTCAATGGCAAGTTTCTCACTTCTGGCGACAGGTTTACATCAATGGCCTTCGACTGAAAGATTTTGCGTGGTGTTCGACGCCAAGTCCTTTATTCACACCATGTGAATTGTACTGCAGTACCTTGAGGGTCATTATCATTATCGGTGATTCCTCTCACGCCTGCTAATAGCTTACATCATTGGCTGGTAATCAGGCGATGTCTTTCCATGTTCGACTCCAGAACATCCTTCACATGGATCGACTTGTACTTCAAGTGAAGATCGAACGAGATTGAAGACCCCGGATCTAGTTTCATCCATCCGAGCTGTGATATATATTCAGGGAAATAAAGACATCAAATGTACATCATTGCTGCATAGATAATCATCCAATTAAATGGATGATGGCTCTACCAGAATCATCAGTCTACACTCAAACGATTGTCTGTCCTATGTACATAAAAATGAATTTATAAAACTGAGCATGGGAATGCCCGCCTTAGCTAGATCATGAAAATGTTATGAAGATAATGTATTGTATTGTATCTTATTACAGGTCTCCTCCCAGCTTGAAAGAACTTTGGATCCTCATAATAAAGCATTTCACCCGACATCAAAAGATTAACGACCTCATGCTTTAGGGGGAAACTGTTATAGACATTTTTGGGCACTACAACCCCAAGCATGAAATGTCCATAAATCAAGGGCTCCTAAGTACCTAAAAGTGTTGTTCTAACCCCTAAAGGAACAAGGTCAACAGATTACAGCTTCTCCCAGAAGTTCTCCATGAAAAACTGCTCAGAATTGGTCAAAACAGGATCATTTCAGCTGCTCCACTGGCCAAGTGCATTGCATCTCACCTAAACACACTGTGTGGGTGCATTGCATTTCAAAAAGCCATTATATGGGGTGCGATGGGCGAGAAATGACAAATGGCAGTATCATTCTGCGAGGTGGAGAGGCAATGGAAGCTTCCAGAAACTTCTCCTGTGACACTTGCCTCTCTGAATTTGACCAAGGATGAGTAAGAGATCATCAATCTCCAAGTGGAAGCAAGAACTATCAGAGGGAAGAAACTAATCAAATCATAAGCTGACTCATCTCCATTACAGATATCTATATATGGATCCCTCATCCCAGAGATCCAGAGGCTGGAATTTTGCATATTGTAAGGAATTGTTGTTGGTTTCTTGAGACAAACATCAGATTGTTGGGTGATCTAAGCTTTGTATGAGGTGAAGAGGGGCTTCCTTGTTGAGAGGTTGATGTTGGGTCAGAACAACTGGTTGTAACTCCTCTTGGCTCTTTCTTGTTTATCAATAAAAGCTATTCAAGTTTTCCTCCATACTCTTGTGTCATTGTTGTTTGTTGCATTTGTATGGTCAATTTACATCTGATCCTAGATTGTTTATGATTATAGATCCATGTCTTTGTATAGTGCTATGCTACTGTGATCTTACAGGTACTTTGTGAAGCTGGGCGTGCAAGGGAACAAGTAGCGAAAGACTATCAAAGAAGAGAGGAATCAAATCAGGAGATTAGCGCAAGACAGAGGTTGGTCTTTCTGTTCCTCTCTATCTATAATTCATAAAGGAAAAACGAAAGTAGCTTTACTCTGTTTGTTTCTAAGGCAGCTGTCACACCTTAGTGGGATAGAGCAGTTCTATATAGACACTTTTCCCTGTAATAGGTGGGCTATCGTGGGTAGTGCTTCCTTGGCTTGGTCCTTTATTCTATGGTTTGGGGGAGCCTTTTCCTTGCTTTAGATTTGCAGATCCAAAGTCCTGCTTCTTCTATTTAAACTTCTGCTCAATCTTGACATCTTACCGATACACTGTGTCGAGTAAGGAAATTTCTAAGAACTCCATCTCATCCTGGATGTACTTGTGCAGAAAGCTGCAATACTTGAGAAAAAAATTTCGCTCAATATCCTTTATACCCAGCTTAGTTCGAAGGGTATGGAAAGTATTTGTGAACTCTGGCACATCTTGGTCCCTTCCCTGCTGTAGTGTGGTTCACTTTATGTATTTGTCTTCATAGCTCCCGCCAGGATAATATTGTTCCTTGATGGCATCTTAGAAATAATTCCAAGGGGGTGCAACTGAAAACAACGTCGGTTCACTCTCATCCTTTTGCTCACATTAGGTTTCCAACCAATCCTTGACTTGTGGGGAGGCTTTATGAAGTGCAAAAGTAATATTTTCCCGATTGGAAAAATCATGAACTGAAAAATATCCTTCCAATATATTTAACCATTTATATACGACGTCTGCATCTACCAGGCCTTCGAATATGGGAATATCAAAGTTAACTTGTACCTTAAAAGGAGTGGTACCTCTAGAGTGGCTGTTGGATGAAGATGCATAACCTGTGGGTAGCCGTCGAAGGATTTGGGAAAAGTTATCCATCATCACATCCCTCTGTCGCTCGAGGGATTCCTCGAGCAACATTTTGAAAGGATCTCCTACCCCTCATCTTTATTTTCTTCCGCCATGGGAAATCGTTGGGTTTTGCGGGGTTGATCTTGCAATGGTTCAACCAGATCAAGCCCCAACTCCTTATACCTTGTTCTCGTAACAGACTTCTCTAGTAACAGTGATCTAAACTTAAACTAGAATGCAACAACTTACAAATATAATCATAAATACAAATATGCAGTAGAAAAACACTTCATTTCATTAATATAAAAATACTGAACTGTGCTTACAAACAAAATGGAAATAAGAAAGCTTGGGTGATGGTAGCTTATGTCTGAGAAAAGATATGTGGTGGATCGATGCCTCTGAACTATGTTATAATGAGGCTCAAGGGCCTATTTATTATTGGAAAACATGAGAAAACCCTAAACAAACAAAACCCTAACCTAAAGAGATGTAACACCAAGAGTTTGTGGGACTCGTTGGGGTTAGTTGGGCAGCCAAGTAGCCGATGTCATAACTTGGTCATATTATCTCAGTTTGGCATGTATGATACATTGTTGGAAAGGTATCTCTAATTATTATAGGTTTCATTGCAGGTCCTTGGATATAGGTAAAGGGCATGCCGTAGACCCCAAAAAACATCGTTTAGGTGGTCAAAACTTCTTCGGAAGTTCAGGACCCTTAAAACTGCTAAAAATAGTAAATGATGAAATGAACAAGGAAACATATGAAACTAATTGGGGAGTCTAGGTGGAATAGGCCGGTGGCCACCAATATCCACATGGATCATTCCTCCCCCCTTAGGAAGCAAATGGTCCCCATTGCGTACAGAGCCTCCATGAGGTGAGGAAATTTGTGTTGAAGTTGGTCCTTGGTGAACCACTTGCCTTGGTGAAGGAGTTGGCTTGCTTTAACAACTCAATATAGTTGTATCCTATATTGGTGAGTGTTTTTGATACATGTGTCCATGATTTGATCAGTTGTGGCCTATTCCATGCAGTTCGGGTTGAGCTTTGTTGGTGTGAGTTGTTCTACAATGTCTTATGTGTCCAACAATGGTGGAAAGTATTGCCGCAGGCTATTTACGCTGAACAGTGGTTGCAGACCAAGGAACGGTGGGACGTTGAGATCGAAGGCATTGTCATTGACGACCTTGGTGATGGTGTATGGCCCATATTGGAGCGGGCGAAGCTTGCAATGGGGTCCAGCAAGGTGCTCCTTCTACAAATGTAGCCAATTTTTTTTGCCCACCTAGAACTTGTGTGATACTCGATGTTGATCATAGTGCTAGTTGTACTTACATTGGATTTTTCCAATATATCATGGTCCTGCTGGCAGATGTGTTGAATGCGCTCAATGAAGTTGATATCCCTTTTAGCTTTGGACTAAACGTGAGTCGAATCTACCTGAGTGGTTGCAAATGGTATGGCCACATCAATGGGGCATAATGGTTGAAATCCCAGCCATACCTGAAAGGGGTTTTGGCTTGTTGAGCTGTGGAGACTGCTCTGTTGGGTTTCTCTCATATCACTTGGCCTTTAAGTCAAGTCACCAAGGGCGGAGTGAAAGAAAACTTTTTCAACAAGCATTCTCTAAGTTGAAGAATAGCCTCTGTTCTACACCAGTGCTGACATTACTAAACATGCAACAACCATTTGAGATTGAGATAGATGCCTTTGACTATACTATTAGTGAAGTTCTTACTCAACATGGGCATCCAATGGCTTACTACAGTGAGACACTTTCAGACACAATCACCTGATATACACCTAGTGGTAACCTAACATCTTCTATTGGCGAGTGTTATTGATCTGTGTGTCCATGATCTTATCAGTTGGGGCCTGTTCCATGCAGCCCAGGTTGAGCTATGTTGATGTGAGTTGTTCTACAATTTTAGATGTGTCCAAAAATGGTAGAAAGTATGGCCGAAGTCAATCTACATTGAACACTAGGTGCAAACCAAGGAACAGTGGGACGTTGAGCTTGAAGGCATTGTCAATGAAAGTCTTGGTGATGGTGTATGGCCCATATCGGAGCGGGCAAAGCTTGCGGTGGAGTCCAATAAGGTGCTCCTTATTCAAATGTAGCCAAACTTTGTTTGCCATCTAGAACTTGTGTGATGCTCGATGCTGATCATGGCCCTGCTTGTACTTAGCATTGGTTCTATCTCAATATATCTTGGATCTATTGGTGGATGTGGGTAATGCACTCAATGAAGTTATTAGCCCTTTCCGCTTCAGACTGAATGTGAGCTGAATCTACCTAAGTGGTTGCAAATGGTATAGCCACATCAATGGGCATAGTGGATAAAATCCCAGCCCTACCTGAAAGGGGTTGTGGTTTTTTTTTATCTATGTAGACTGCTCTGTTGCGGTTCTCTCATATCACTTGGCCTTCAAGTCAATTCACCAAGGGCGGAACGAAAGAAAAGTTTTTTTGGTTGAAAACCCAACAACAAGCATTCTCTGAGTTGAAGAATAGCCATTATTTTGCACCAGCGTTGACATTACTAGGCATGCAACAACCATTTAAGACTGAGACAACTACCTCCGACTATGATATTAGTGGATTTCTTACTCAGCATGGGCATTCAGTGGCTTACCACAATGAGATACTTTTAGACACAGTCACTTGATAGACACTTGGTGATAACCTGACTTCAGGTCAATCTTGCTGAAATATTTGGCCAACTTGAGCTGGTCCAAAAGGTCATCAATTCATGGGATTGGGTACTTATTACGAACAATGATATTTTTCAGCACCCGATAGTCAATACAAAACCTCCATGTTCCATACTTCTTCTATACCAATACAATCTAGCTCCCACACGGTGATGAGATTGGCCTGATGTGCCCTTGCTAAAAATAGTTCCTGAATCTGCCTATTGATCTCACTGTTCTCCATAACAGAGTGTCAATAGATCGGTCCATTTCCCAGCGTTGCACCCAAGGTTAGATTGATGGAGTGCTTGACATGACAGTGCAGAGGCACTCCTATGGGTGAGGTGAAAATATCCCTATACTCCTCCATGACCTTGTCCATCTGCTATTGTTGGGTAGATTTTCCTTGCCTGGAAGCTGTGGCCACAACCTTCTTCTTGCCCTGGGGGCGAATCATAAGGAAAAAAAAAAATATTATCTAGGAAATGATCTTACTACATTGCTTTGCAGTGATGAAAGAGATGGCTATAGGTGAGGCCACCTCCGGTATCCTGTACAATTTATTAGCCAAAGTAATAATCACATAGAGAGGTCGAGACTCATATACAACATGTCGCTTCCACAAGTATGGTTGTCGTAACAATACATCACAAACTTCAAGAGGAGATATGTCACATAGTACCTCATCTATGAAGGTATTTACATTTTACAGAAGGCGACACTATTGGCTGACAAAAATATCGTGTCCTTGGTGAAGCCACCTGATGGTGTACGATTGTGGATGTGTTATAGTATTTAGGCCTAGCCGCTTCATGAACTCTGCTGAAATGAGATTCTTTTGGCTCTTGTTGGTGAAAATGAAATGTAGCGGAGAACCCTTCACCCACATCTGTGAGTGGAGGAGAAGTCCCCCCTCCTCTGGATCTTCATGCTTAATCTTTTGGATCTTGGTGGTGGCCACGGTAGCACGGAGCTCTACATCAATTATCTTCTTCCCTTTTTTAGTTCCCTTATTGGGTTCTAATTCAGATTTGGAACCTATGTCTCGTTTGGAAGCCTTCAGGTCAGCCACCAATGACTGCTTAGCCTAACAAACACTTGTATTGTGAGTGGATATCTTATGGAACTCACACCATTTTCCTGTGTCCTTCTTCGTCTTCGGGGTGTTGTTCTTTGCTTGCAGCTTTAGCAAGCTATCCTAGGTAGCACCACCTTGGCTTGGTCCTTTGTTCTCTGGTTTGGGGGCACCTTTTCCTTGCTTTGGATTCACCGATCCAAATTCTTGCTTCTTCTGTTTAAACTTATGCTCAATCTTGACAGTGTACTGATACATCGTTCCGAGCGAGGAAATGTCCAGGAGCTCCATCTCGTCCTCGATGTACTTGTGTAGATAGCCACAATACTTGAGCACCAAATTCCACTTAGTATCCTTGATACCCAAATTTGTGCAAAGGGTGTGGAAAGTATTTGTGAACTCTGGCACATCCTGGTCCCTTCCCTACCATAGCATGGTCCACTTTATGTATTCTCTTCATATCTCCCAAACAAGTAATATTGTTCCTTGATGATGTATTAGAAAGAATTCCGAGTGGGTGAGGCTGAAAACAATGAGGGTTCACTCTCGTCCTTTTGTTCACAGTAGGTCTCCCACCAATCCCTAATGTGTGGGGTGGCTTTAAGAAGTGAAAAAGTAATCTTTTGTTGATTGGAAAAGTCATGAACTGAAAAATATCCTTCCAATAATTTATCCATTTATCTACGACGTCTTCATCTATCAGGCCTTCGAATATGGGAATATTGAAGTTAACTTGTGTCTTAAAAAGAGTGGCGCCTCCAGTGTGGCTGCTGGATGAAGATGCATTGATTGTGGGTAGCCGTCGAAGGATCTAGGAAAAGTTATCCATCATCGCTTCCCTCTATTGCTCGAGGTCTTCCTTGAGCAACACTTTTAATGGCTCTACTTCCCCCTCATATTTATTTTCTTACGCCACGGGAGGTCATTGGGTTTTGTGGGGATAATCTTGCAATGGTTCAACCAGATCAAGCCTTAACTCCTTATACCCTGACCTTGTTGGGGACATGCAAAGAAAAATAGAGAAAGTGCTCACTGCTCTGATACCACTGATATGAACTTAAACAGGAACACAAAAAATTGCAGATATAATCATAAACATAGAGATGCAACAAAAAAATACTTCATTTCATTAATAGAAAAATAAGATAGGTCGGGCGATGGTAGCTTATCTATGAGAATAAATGTTGTAGCTACATTCCTCTGAATTGTGTTACAATGAGTTTCAAGGGCTGTGGTGCAGGTAAAATTCTAAGTGTGGACACAAAAAATTCCTCTAACCTGAGAGTGGGTCTAGCCACAAAAAAAAACATTCTATGGAAGATTTCCTTAGGTTAGAATCAATTAAGAGTGCCTACCTCTTAGTACACTATCCGTTTGATGATGACCTTGCTTCCTTACTCCATCTATCTTCCGTTCCTTCTTTCAAATACCTGAAACAAGTAGACAACATCAGACAACAACCGTGATAATATACAAATCGTATTCAACCTACTTAACAAGTCAAGAAACATTAAGCTATAGACATGTGGAATGACATTTTATGTAGGAAATCAATCGATAATTTCATCTTTATTAGTACAAGAAGAGATTACAACTGATGTTTGACATTGCTTTTCTCCTTCGAAAAATCCGAGTTCCCACACACCTCCATTAGCATTCCATGATGGCCTCAACGATGGTAGTTTCAAGGCTTTTTCCTTTAGTCTTCACACTAAACCAAATTCACAATTCTCCCTCACACACAACTAGAGAGCTACAACTATGAATAACTTGTTTATTACTCCACAATCAAAACTTCTACCTGAGTCTATTTAGAACTAAAAGCTAACACTAGCCCATGCTTGGGAAAAAGGGAGGTTTATATAGCATGGATGGAAGGGAGATGGTTCCTCTTCTCATGGGAGAAGGTCTAATCTCTTGAAGTAGTTCCATCCTAATAGGGGAAAGGAGCCCAAACTGACCTCCTCGACTCCATCTGGCCCAACCATATACCAGACTTCCGTTACGAAGCTTCTAGAGCTAGAAGCTTCAACTCCTTATTTAAAAAACTTTCCAAAAGAGGATCAGCATGATTGGAAAAAGTCTTATTCACTCTGGTCAGCACTAGTGACAATTTTAATCCCTACATATCGGAGTGAGAAGGACACAGGTAATTAGCGCCGGTCTTGTAAACTGGGAAAAATAGAAGATTTTTGGGAAATGATGCAAAAGTGAATTGTTCTGCTCATGAAGAGGGACACAATGGGAGTTTCTTCATGAAGGGAAAGCATGTAGGGTTCACTGTAGAGGTCCTCCAGGATCATGGAATGAGGAGTACAGGGATAGTGAAAAAATGTTGTGTAACAGATGCCCCTTAAAGCGTGAAGGCCGAACTAGAGTGAGGGGTGAAATGCTTTATGAATCAGTGTTGGGAACCAGAGTCTGTCTTTGGAAAACCTGCAAGAAAGTACAGATACATATACATTACTGAAAACTCTATCAAATGATACATGAATCATGGTATGGATGCATCCATCTAGAGAATGATCATGTAAATGGATCTAGGAATGGGCACAACCATCAGATAAAGAGGATCATATCGAACCCAAGGTATGGTCGCAACCATCCAATAATGAGAAGGATCATATATGACAACTCATGGTATGGTCGCAACTATCCATCTGAGAGAGACATGCATATCAACATGATCATGCCACACTGCCTTGCAACCTGGAATTTTGTAATCTGAGCCTAGGGTCTTGCACTTCAACATGACTCGATCAAAGTACAAATTCTAAGATGTGAATAGATGTGTTGACATTGAACATGCTAGAAAATCGCTTGATTACCAGCCGATGATGTGAACTATTAACAAGTGCGAGAGAAACCACCAATAATGACAATGGTCCTCAAGGTACTATCAGCAAAATTCACGGAATGTGAATAAAGGAACTGAAGTTGAACACCCATGAAATCACCCGATCGAAAGCTAATGATGTGAACTTGTCTTCAAGTGCAAAGAAATTGCCATTAGGGCATGCAAGCTCTAAGGTACTAGAAGGGAGTCTCTCAGTCAACTTCCTAGATAATGAGCTAAAGTTGACAGGAAGCGACCATGTCGAAGGAGGGCCATGATGTATCCCACATCAAAAACACAAGACAAAGGGATGAAAAATTATTTTGGATAATACAGAGAATCAGGGGTAAATGTAACTGTAGAAGGACAAATCTTGAACATATCGGCGACACGACTAGGAGTTTGGCAGCTTTTGGATCCATAGGATCGGTGGCCATGATGACGTGGCAAAGATCAAATGGAAGGCAAAAATAAATGGCCCAACCCAGGAAGGTTGAAGATGAAGTGAGGATATCCCAACCCAACATGAAGCAAAAGGTTTCATGTTCAAGAGTGAGCTACCAACATGACTGATCGGATTTCCAAATTTTCCCCACATTTTTGGCAGGTACCCCAATTATTTTTTATCGCAAGCTTGAAGGGGATAGCATGTGCACTGTAAGACCTAGTAAGTCTAATGAGCCCTAGGGAGGAGAATCCCATTTTCGTCATGGTGACGAATCTAATGTCGTTGTATGCTTTAACGAGTCTGATAAAGGTGTAACTCGGTATCTTTTTCATGTTTAGAGAGTTTGAAAAAGACATAGAAAAGAAAACTCCACATGGTCCCTTTTCGTACATTTATGTCTCTTGAGCTCGAAAAGGTAGAAAATGATACTCGAGAGAACTGCTTGACCATTTTAGTCAAGGAGTTCATTTTTCGTAAATAGTGCATCCTAGCCTGAAAAAGGGGTAAACATATACTGGGTGCGCGACGTTTCATAGCCTTTAACAAGTTCAAAACGACAAGAGTTCGGCAATCTTTTCGTGTTTAAAGGGTCACAAAAGAGCTGAACGCAAACCTCCTGTTTTTATTTTCTTTTAACGAGTCAAAAAGGGAAAAATAATCGATGATCTTTTCATTTTTTACGAGTCAGAAAAGAGCTTAAAGGCGACTCGTCTTGGAGGAATGAGTGGTATAAAGGGTAGCAACTGGTTCCGAAAATGGTGGAACTGCTCAAAACATATAATGGTCAAGAGGCTGGCTAATAAAACCACTCATCACTGCGGTCCCTCAGGAAAGGAAAAACAACCAAGTGAAAGCATAGGATCAGCCAAACAGATGGTGGCGATGGAATGAAACAACCAAGGCTCTTCTAGCAGAAATTAGTTGATAAAAACAACAATCACAAGCTATAAATTGGGTATGGGTTCATTTTTACACAAGATTGAACCATGGAGAACTCCGCTTGGATTTAGTTTCATGTTTACACAAGCTTGAAATGAAAAACTATGCTTGCTATAGGTTTGCATGCCCCCAGAAGAACGACTCAATCGAGGTACATGCCCCCCAAGCTTCATTTCAGTCAACCAGGTGGATGGAATGAAGGTTCACTTTCGAGATCATGGAAAGACTCAACTGGGATTTTACGAGATCTTAATCAAAGAATCGATTTGGAAATATGGAATTGCTTCATTTTTTAATGAGGTTGAAATAGTAAAAGAAATATCCTCGAGACCCTTGTTTCATTTTTTAACGAGCTTGACACAAGACAAAGAACTATGCTCACACCCTTTGTTTCATTTTTTAACGAGGTTGATACAAGACCAGGAACTATCCTCATACATTTGTTCATGAACCATATGAGAACATGGCTCCCAAGAGGTCTTCATTAGATGGAAGAACCACGCTCTGGGAGGAATACATGTCATTTGGTACTAAACACAGATCGGGTTCCAATGCCCCCAACACATAATGTACAATACCATCTGTGTGATCATCAATAGATGCAGAGATAGAATGGGTAGCCATATAATTGAACTGTGGAGGGAAAGGTAATGTTTGCAAACAAGAGCTGATAGGGGATGATGGTTGCAAAGGAGGCGCTTGGTGACCAATGAATGGCAATTGATTAGTAGTCACAATTCTCCCTTCGTGCAGAAAACAAACCACATGGAAAAGTGAAGAAATAAGAGCTCCGATGACATAAACATAGTCGCATCCAATGAGAAGATTGAAATCTAAGGGACCTTGGACTACCATCACATCTATATAGACTATCTTTCCTCCCAAAGTAATATGGAACTTTGGAAGGATCCCTAAGGGCTGACTAGTTTGTTCATTAAAAGCCAACAGATTTTGGGTTACAGGCACAAGTTGTGTGGAACCCAAAGCCTACCAAGTAGTAGAAGACATGATGCTAACAGACATGCCTTCACCTAACATAGTGCCATGTACTATGATATTATAGGATTGTACTGTGATCTAGAAAGGCACAAAAGATGGAAGGCGGAAAGCAGTCAACTGAATCCAATCAAAAGAGACGACAGAACTACTTGGTGGGGGTATCATATGATTGCCACCATGCTCTATAGTAATAGGAGAAGGACTCTCCTAAACAACCGGGATAGGAGGGTCACTCTTAGATTCACGAGAATCTAAGGATATGAGAAGAACATGAGAAGTATGATCACCACTCTCTTTTGGAACAAAGTGATCAACTCATGGTAGGACCAAATCAACACCCTTTTCGACCAATGGTTAGTCAAGAGCAGAAATGAGAGAGTCTTGCTTAGGAAGAGCTGGACGGACAAGAGATGAATCCAAGTCAATCTATTTACCAACTGGGAGAGGGTTAGAAGAAAGCTTCTGATAACCAACAGGAAGTTGGGATTGAGGAGCTGCAAGGTTTTCCAAAACTTTGGAAGCTTTATCCATAAGAGGACAAAGGTGAAGAAGATGCTCTCCTTCACATAACCTACAGGGGAATCTAATTTTCCCTTCTTCTTACCATCATTAGCTGAAGGCGTAATATCGACATGATCTCCAGAGGTCGATGGGGATGGTTGGTTTAGGTTTTGAGACCATACCTCTAAGACTCTGGGAATTCCAGGACAGTCTCAAAGGAGATGGTCACCCTTACGTAGCCTACAAGGGAATCTAACCTTCCATGGAGGATCGAAAGGTTTGTCGACAGGAAGTGTGTTTAGAGAAATAGTTGCACAGTTGGCCTCTCGCTTATCTGATTTCTTCTTCTTCCTCTTCTTCTTATTCTTCTTAGCCTCCTGGTTACTAGATTTGAAACTTTCACTATGCAAAGTAGAAGAGGAAGGTGAAGAAATAGGAGAAGAAGGTGAGAGGTCAACTTCAGAATCAACGTGATGTGATTCAAATGAAGGAGATGGTGGGGCAAGAGTTAGGACACTTAGGATCATGGAGGTCAAAAATAACCAGATAGGTAAAGCAATGATTAACCCAAGGAGGGACAACATTGCCTTATAAGGAGCACCAGTGTTTCCAAAAGAAGGAAAAGGATCAGGATTCCCATCCGAGGGGAATCCTTGATAGGTGGACTCTAGAAATGTTTCCATTGGAATCGACCCTAAAGAAGTACCAAGGAAGATAACTTTAACTAGGAATATTTTGTGGGCAGTTAATTTTATGACATTGAAACAAAACTTTACCTTTTCATATTTTAAGAGTCGAGAAAAGGATGAAAGGTGACTCTATCAATTTTGATTTGAAACGAGCTCGAAAGGACAAGTGCTCGGGTGATATTTTAAGTTAAAGATTCAAAAAGATAAAATGAATACTCAGGATAATCTAGGCAAAAAGGATTACCAGGTCACTATGAACTGTAGAATACCTCCCAGTAAACTAAGTATGGGTAGGCAATCTCCCCGGATGCTATGTTCGGTGTATCACATTTACAAGGCACCAGACTCGGCGTCCTACGGATAAAGGATTGCAACCTAGTGGGGTCTCCCTTTATATATACGACAGTGCGGGGAGCACAATTCCATACTAGCACTGTCTAAAGTTAACAACAACTATTAGGTTTAAAGATGCTTGAACACATCTCTAGCCTAGACCACTAAATGTGAGCATTAAGTTTCAATGCTTCCTTAGGTGAATTCAATAAATTTTAACTGTTTATCTTGAATTAGGTTTCAATTTCAAGGCCCTATTGCTATCATTTGACAAAAAATCCTACATGCACCTATGTGAGAAAAGAGATCTTTGTTTGATGAAAGTTAACACTAATTGAGAGATAGAGAACACAAAATCAATGCAACAATTAGAGAATGAAAACTTTCACTAATACATTTCCTAAATGCACTTAATATTCCCTTAACAACAAAATAAGTTTCATTTCATTTCCAATGCTTATGATGATGAAATTCTAGCTTCTCAATGACACTACTAATGCAATATTTTCGCTTAAGTAAACTAGAATGATGTTATTCTTTTCATCAAATGCAAAATGAATCTTTCACATAAAGCATTTTAATGAAAATTTTCACAATTCCAAACACAAAAGCATTGATAAAATCCAAAGCATGATAAATGAAACTAAAAACAATTTCTTCCCTAAATCGAACAAACCAATCACATAAATTCTTCAATTGCCAAACCAAGCAATGTAATCTATGCTCGGAATGAGAAAAGAGACACTCGAAATAAGAGAACAAATGAGACTATTTCACTCATTCAATTGAAAATGAAGCAAACAGAGCATCCTAGTCACTTCTGGCGAGAGAAGAGAGTCTGAGGGGTCAAGACACATTGGCATTGGAATGGGAGAAATTCTGATTTTTTCTTAACTTAGAGACTGGAGCAATTGCCTAACTGAAAACTAGCGTTGATAGGCACGACCTACACAACAGACCAGTACTACAACTAGCACTGAAGGCCTGATTGGTGCCACTGCCTAACTGACAACTAGCACTGATCGAGGGATTCAAAGAAAAAATAAAAAATAACTTCACACAGGACCAGACTTAACACATCAAAGGGTGGGCTAAACCAACCAAGCACACAAACCAAGCTAAATGGAGCTTTCTAGTTAGGGTGAACACAGTCAAAACAAGCTCAAAAGCAGAAAATAAAAGAGAAAGACACACTAGTCAAGATCTGGGGTGAACCCTAATCTTCACCTACAGGCATCAGCGTGACTGCCTAGCTGACAACAACCGCTAGAAAGGGGTCGGTGTGACTGTTTCTAAGCATGTCGCATTGATTGGCGTGACTATCAGCGAAATAAGCGTGCTGAGCGAGGATGAAAAGGAAAAAATAAAATTTTTCAAAAGTTGAGACCAAACTTGCTATTGTGAATTTTAGACCCAGAGCAGTAAACAAAGTAAAGCAGACATAACTAAAGGGAAATGGTGAAACTAGAAAGGTTCACATAAAAGCCTGAAATTTCAAGTAAGCAAATAGAAGGATCAGTTTCTCCAATATGGTCGCTAATTTGTGGTGCGGGTAAAATTCTAAGTGCAAACGCAAACAATTCTGCTAGCTCGAGAGTCGGTCTAGCCACAAACAAAACATTCTATGGAAGATTTCCTTAGGTTAGAATCAATTAACAGGGCCTACCTCTTAGTATGCTATCTGTTTGATGACGACCTTGCTTCCTTGCTCCAACTATCTTCCATTTCTTCTTCCGAACACTTGAAACAAGTAGACAACAACAGACAACAACCGTGATAATTACAAATTGTATTCAACCTACTTAACAAGTCAAGAAACATTAAGCCATAAACATGTGGAATGACATTTTATGTAGGAAATCAATTGATAGTTTCATCTTTATTAGTACAAGAAGAGATTACAATTGATGTCTTGACGTTGCTTTTTTCCTCCGACAAATTCGGGTTCCCATACACCTCCGTTAGCATTCCACGATGGCCTCAATAATGGTAGTTTTAAGGCTCTTCCCTTTAGTCTTCACACTAAACCAAATTCACTCTTCTCCCTCACACACAACTAGAGAGCTACATCTATGAATAACTTGTTGATTACTCCACAATCAAAACTTCTACCCGATCATATTTAGAACTAAAAGCTAACCCTAGCCTATGCTTGGGAAAAAGGGAGGTTTATATAGCATGGATGGAAGGGAGATGGTTCCTCTTCTCATGGGAGAAGATCTTATCTCTTGAGGTAGTTCCATCCTAATAGGGGAAAGGAGCCCAAACTGACCTCCTCAACTCCATTCGGCCCAACCATTTACCAGACTTCCATTACGAAGCTTCTAGAGCTGGAAGCTTCGGCTCCTTATTTAAAAAACTTTCCAAAAGAGGATCGGCGTGACTGGAACAAGGCTCAGTCGCTCCAGTCGGTGCTAGGGATAGTTGTAATCGCTGCATATCGGTGCAAGGAGGACACAAGTCATTAGTTCCAGTCTTGTAAACTAGGAAAAACAAAATATTTTTGGGAAATGATGCAAAAGGGAATTGTTTTTCTCATGAAGAGGGACACAATGGGAGTTTCTTCATGAAGGGAAAGCATGTAGGGTTCACTGTAGAGGTCCTCCAGGATCATGGAACGGGGAGGACAGGGACATTGACAAAATGCTATGTAACAAGGGCCTATTTATTATTGGAAAACATGAGAAAACCCTAAACAACCAAAACCTTAATCCCAGGAGATGTAACACCAAGAGTTTGTGGGCCCCATTGGGGTTAGTTGGGCAGCCAACTTCCTAGGGTCATAACTTGGTCATATTATCTCCTTTTGGCGCATACGAGACCTTACTAGAAAGGTCTCTCTGAGTACTATAGGATTCACGAAAGGCCCTTGCCCACAGGTATGAGCTTGTTTCAGACCCCAAAAAAACATTGTTTAGGGGGTAAAAATGGCTTCGGAAGTTCAAGACCCGAAAAACTGCTAAAAATAGTAAATGTTGAAATGAACAAGGAAATAGATGAAACTGACTGGGGGTCTAGGTGGAATAGACGGGTGGCCACCAATATCCACCTGGATCATTCCTCCCTCCTTAGGAAGCAATGGTCCCCATTACATGCAAAGCCTCGATGAGGAGAGGGAATTTCTTTTGAACTTAGTCCCTGGTGAACCACTTGCCTTGGTGAAGGAGTTGGCCTACTTTGAAAACTTGATATATATGTATCTTTTATTCACAAGTGTTATTAATCTGTGTGTCCATGATTTGATCATTTTTGGCGTGTTATATGCAGTCTGGGTTGAGCTCTGTTGGTGTGAGTTGTTCTACAATGTCAGATGTGTCTAACAATGGTGGAAAGTATGGCTGAAGGTGATCTACATTGAATATTGGGTGAAGACCAAGGAATGGTGGGATGTTGAGATTGAAGGCATTGTCACCAATGGCCTTAGTGTTGGTGTATGGCTCATATCAAAGTGGGCGAAGCTTGTAGTGGGCTTCAGCAAGGCGCTCCTTCTGCAAATGTAGCCAAACTTTATCACCTACCTGGAACTTATGCAACCCTCAATGTTGATCATGGAACTGCTTGTACCTAGAACTTGTTATGTCCAATATATCATGGACCCATTGGTAGATGTGTTGAATTCACTCAATGAAGTTTTTAGCCCTTTCAACTTCGGACCAAACATGAGTCGAATCTACCTGAGTGGCTACAAATGGTATGGCCAGATCAATGGGGCATAATGGTTGAAATCCCAGTCTAACCTGAAAGGGGATGTGGCCTTTTGAGCTGTGGAGACAGCTCTATTAGGGTTCTATCATATCACTTGGCCTTTAAGTCGAGTCACCAAGGGTAGAGCGAAAGAAAATTTATTTTGGTCGGAAACCCAACAATAAGCATTCTGCGAGTTGAAGAATCACCTTTGTTCTGCACCAGTGCTCACATTACCATAACTGCAACAACCATTTTAGATTAAGACAAATGCCTCTGACTATGCTATTGGTGTTTTTATTACTGAGGATGGGCATCTAATGGCTTACCATAGTGAGAAACTTTCAGATATAGTCACTTGATAGGCACCTATTGATAGGCACCTGGTGATAACCTAACTTCAAGTCAATCTTGCTAAAATATTTGGCCCCCTTGAACTAGTCCAAAAGGTCATCAATCTGTGGGATTGGGTACCTATTTCGAACAATGATCTTTTTCAACGCCCTATATTCAATACAAAGCCTCTAGGTCCCATCCTTCTTTTGTACCAATATAATCGAAATCCCACAAGGTGATGAGCTTGTCCTGATGTGCCCTTTCTGCAATAGTTTCTGAATCTACCTCTTGATTTCATTGTTCTATAGAACAGAGTGTCGATAGATCAGTCCATTGGGCAAAGGTGATCTTGGGGTCAAATCGATGGAGTGCTTGACCTCACAGTGCAGAGGTACCCTTATGGGTGAGGTGAAAATATCTTTGTACTCCTCCATGACCTTGTCCATCTGCTGCTGTTGTGCAAAGGAGCCCTGCATGGAAGTTGTGGCCACAACCTTCTTCTTTCCCTGGGGGAAAATCATAAGGAAAAACAATTTCTTGGTCTGAGAAATGATCTTACTACATTGCTTTCCAGTGATCATAGAGATGGCGGTAGGCGAGGCTACCTCCGGTATCCTGTACAACTTATTAGCCAAAGTAATAATCATAGAGCAAGGTCTAGACTCATATACATCATGTCACTTCCATAAGTATTGTTTTCCTAACAATACATCACAAAATTTAAGAGGAGAAATTTCACACAGTACCTCATCCGTGAAGGGCTTGATGCTATACGAAAGGCAGCACTATTGGCTGACACAAAGATCTCGTCCTTGGTGAAGCCACCCGATGGTGTATGACTGTGGATGTGTTAGAGTCTTTAGTTCTAGAGGCTTGACAACCTCTATTGAAATTAGGTTCTTTTGGTTCCCAATGTCAACAATGAACTATAGTGGAGAACCCTTCACCCAGATTTGTGAGTGGAAGAGGCGTTCCCCCTCCTCTAGATATTCAGGGTCAATCTTCTGGATATTAGTGGTGGCCATGGTGGAACTATGCTCCACATCAATGATTTGCTTTCATTTTTTAGTTCCCTTATTGGGGTCTGATTCAAATTTAGAACCTATGTCTGATTCGAAAGCCTTCAGCTCGGCCACCAGTGACTTCTTGGCCTGAAACTCACTTGTATTGTGAGTGGAGCTCTTATGGAACTCATACCATTTTCCCATGTCCTTCTTCATCTTCGGGGTGTTGTTATTTTCTTGCAGCTTTGGTGGGCTATCTTGGGTAGCACGGCCTTGGCTTGGTCCTTTTTTATGTGGCTTGGGGGCACCTTTTCCTTGCTTTGGATTCATAGATCCAAAGTCCGGCTTCTTCTATTTAAACTTTTTTCAATCTTGATAGTGTACTGATACACTGTTCTGAGCGAGGAAATGTCTAGGAACTCCATCTCTTCTTAGATGTACTTGTGTAGTCAGTCGTGATACTTTAGCACCAAATTTTTCTCAGTATCCTTGATACCCAACTTCGTGCGAAGGGTATGGAAAGTATTTGTGAACTCTGGCACATCTTTGTCTCTTCCCTGTCGTAACGTGGTCCACTTTATGTATTTGTCTTCATAGCTCTTGACAGGGTAATATTGTTCCTTGATGGCATCTCATAAATAATTCCAACTGGGCATAGCTGAAAACAACGAGGGTTCACTCTCGTCCTTTTGTTCACAGTAGGTTTCCCACCAATCATTGATGCATGGGGCAACTTTAAGAAGTGAAAAAGTAATATTTTCTTGATTGGAAAAGTCATGAACTAAAAAGTATCCTTCTAATAGATTTAACCATTTATCTATGATGTCTGCATCTATCAGGCCTTCAAATATGTGAATATTGAACTTGTGCCTTAAAAGGAGTGGTGCCTCTAGAGTGGCTACTGGATGAAGATGCATCGCTTGTGGGTAGTTTTTGAAGGATTTGGGCAATGTTATCCATCAACACATCCCTCTGTTCCTCGAGGGATTCCTCGAGCAACATTTTGACAGGATCTCCTGCCCCCTCGTCTTCTTTTCTTTTTCCATGGGATATCGTCGGGTTTTGTGGGGCTGATCTTGCAATGGTTCAACTAGATTAAACCCTAACTCATACCCTAACCTCATTCGGGACATGCAAAGAAAAACAGAGAAAGAGAAGATTGTTCTGATACCACTGATCTGAACTTAAACGTGAATGAAACAAATCACAGATATAGTCATAAACATAGAGATGCAGCAAAAAAAAACTTCATTTCATTAATAGAAAAATACTGAACTATGCTTACAAACAGAATGGAAATAAGATAGCTCGGGCGATGGTAGCTTATCTTTGAGAAGATATGTGGCAGCTACATGCCTCTAAACTATTACAATGAGGTTCAAGGGCCTATTTATTATTGGAAAACATGAGAAAACCCTAAACAAGAAAACCCTAACCCCAAGAGATGTAACACCAAGAGTTGTGGGCCCCTTTGGGGTTAGTTGGGCATCCAACTTCCCGTGGTCGTAACTTGGTCATATTATCTCCATATGGCATGCACGATACCTTGTTGGAAAGGTCTCTCTAAGTACTACATGTTTCTCTGCAAGCCCTTTCCTTTGGATATGGGCCTATCACGAACCCAAAAAAAATGCCATTTAGGTGGTAAAAACTAGTCTAGAAGTTCAAAACTTGAAAAATTGTTAAAAATAGTAAATGCTTAAATGAAGAAGGAAAAAAATGAAAATAACTGAGGGGTCTAGGTGGAATAGGCTGGTGGCCACCAATATCCAACTAGATCATGAGCCTAGGAATAAAAGAGTTAGATTTTACTAGCGCAGGAATTATTTAGGACGAACAAGCATTGCATTTTATTCTCAGATCTTCTAGTTAATGCAATATAGATAGTCGGGGTTTTAGTAGTTGCTTTCCCCAGATAAATATTTTGTTATGTGCGATTAATATTCTTCCTCTTTCTACTTATTGTTTTCATCGATCATTTTTGGTTTCCTCTGATAAGAGTAGAGTATATTCTTGTCTTATGTTTTAGAAAATCACATAAGATGTTGAATCTACAAGAAAATCTACAATTTTAACCAACTAAATTAGGTTTGTAATCATACCACATTATGATTCAAGGTTCTTAGAAATATTATCCTTATGTTGCCACTCGATCATTCAAAACCCTTCAATTTTCTCACCTTCTAATATGTTATTGTTATCTTCAAAATTTAACCTCTGATTTGCCAAGAATCTGTCCTTGAAAATAGATCTAGATTTTCCCCTGAAATTGCAAAGAAAAATTCCTTAGAATTTTAAATGTAGCACCACAAATCCACCTCAGGTAGGGTTGGAGACAAACCTTGAATCACTTCATACTCAACCCTAAAAGGGACTTTTATCAACCTTCCATTAGCCTTGTATTGACTAAGAAAATAGTCTCAAAGATCAGGATTAACATGCTTAAAAAATTGACAGTATCAAATATCAAAGGTCATGCTTAAAAAATTTAGATTAACATCAAGAGAAAAACCTTCAAAACAAAGCTTTGATTAATCTTCTTAGAAAGTCCCAAATGTTTTTGGATAAAGACTTACACATTCTACATATTAGCCATAAAAACGTGCCACAGAGAGCTACGAAATAAACCTAAGAAAAAACCTCAGAAAGGGGGCATAATGACCTCAGGACCTATGAGAAATCCTTGGGAATTAGGTCCAAATAGCCTTAGGGCTTGCGAGATATACCTCAAATTTAGCCTCAGTAAGGGGAGCCAAAAATAGGCCTCAGAAGATCCAAAATTTGGCCTCATATAGAGCCAAAACCCCTCAATGAGTGCCTCATATTAGCCTTATAAAATTACACAATTTACCTTATAACATGCCTTATATTGATGATCCTATTCTAGCAAAATGTTTCAAACAAGATAAAATGATTTAAGCCCAAATGTACCTAAAAAAAATTGGGCTTCTTCTTATATTTGATCACCCCTAGCATCTGAGATAAAAAATGATAATGCTTAAGATCATTGTGTAAGATTGATGCTTTTCATGGATAAATAAGAGCCATATTTATAGTAGATGAAGGGGATTCTAGGGAGGGCCAACATGCCCAAGAAATAATGGATTTGATCTTTACAAAAAATTGAAATTTTAATTTTAAATTTTTTTGGCACCAACCTTGATCATACATTGAAGTTGACCTAATGTGGATTTACATTGCTTTAAATGAGGGCCGATTAAGTAAGTTTAAGCCCTATAAACATTATCAAAAATATTAATGCCATATTAAATTCATTAGTAGGCCCAAAACTAGCCAATCATCAAACTGCCATTAACATCACAGTTTGGGGAACTTTAACCAAAAATTTGAGCACTAACTTTGACTAGACATATCATTTTCCCATTCCTTTTCATCATATATCTCTTAGAATCCTTGAAAATTGATTAATTAATAGTCCTATAGTTATTAAAATGCATTGAAATTGATTTAGGAAGTTTATGTTAAAGAATTAGAAGTTTTTGGTGAAATGGTTACACGAAGTTCCAACATCCTGTAATTAGCTCATTGTTTGACATGTGGCACACCAGCTAGGCTAGAGCGAAAGGCATGGATGAAAAGTAGAATGTCCAAGCATGGAGAAACACCTATCCTACAACAGAATCGACCCTCCTACATGCACGGTCAACACAGGTCAAAGCATGGCACACTGGCGACAAAGGCAGCAACAACAGCGCATTCTAATCTGATTTAGCTTTTGTTCTTTTTGAAATCAGTTAGGATAGAAACATTTTGAAAATCTCGATGTAGTAAAAGCGGCAACAGCCATATTCCGAATGTACATTCATTTTCGAAATGACATGGTTGTAATAGATATATGTAAATACAATTCAATGTAATGAACGATGGTTAATAGTTGTATCATTCTGAAACAGAGTTTTTGAACTTAATACTAAGAATCCAGTTGCAGTTACGACTCGTGTCTAGTGCATTTATTTGATATTCGGTTGAATATAGTCCAGTATACCTCTGGAACGCGGACGGGCCCTGCGTTAAACCGGTATACTGTCTTTTTCATTTTATTTGCACTTAGGGTATCATATGGTTTACACAGTAGTTACGATTGGTTTTCGATTTCAATAGCTCTTGATTTCAATTGAATGTATATGGTTTGCGTTTATCGTAATTCTTGAACAATCATTGCTGAGATCTTGAAGCGCGTCCTGTAAGGGATTCGATCCCTGTGTGTCTTTTAAAAGCAATGTCATGAACTTTATTTTTATTTCAAAATCCATTTATGATCTCTGTATATTTTTACCTTGTGTAAATATTAGTGAATGCTGAGTGTTTGCAGAACAAGGGTTTTATGTGCGATGTCTCTGTAAGGAGATCGAAAACTTGGTTTGCAGTGATACATAGTGTTTAGGTTCAGTATTTAATTTGGTAAAAGCATTTAGTGATAGTATTGTAATCCGGTATGTTAGCAGAGTGACCTGAGTGTTTGCATGAGAGGTAACAAACCCCAATCTTCTGTAAGGAAGTACTGTGACCTACATCATAACCACTTAGTCAACAATCCTTTATGTCTATATACTTTAGACGCATGCCTCTAAGCTTACGCATCCTGGTCGATAATAAATATAGTCTAGTCTAGTACCCTAGCTAGAACACTACATTTTGGCGTCGTTGCCGAGGAGGCGTACTTAAAGGATTCAGACAAAAAGAAAAAAAAAATTCAACACACAAAAATAAACAAAAACACAGTTAGAAATCATGTTCATTTATGCCTAGATTTAGAGACAGTCAAGGGAGATTTGTAAAAACCCCCCACCATCTAAAAACTAACCCATCATCATCAGGAGCAGACTCTTTAGGGAATACAACACCAACCGAGGAAGTTATCCAAACATTGGAAGAAAAATTTTATTCAGGACAGAAACTTACTCTTATTGAGAGGAAAACTTTATTCACACATAAATTGCAGAAGAAGCACTTTCCTAGACCTTCTACACAAGGAGAAAGTAGTACAGTTACCGAACAATCTTCCTTTCTCCTTTTTCCACCAAGTGACACTGACACAGAGAGACCAATTAGAATGGCTGAGGAAGGATCTGGATCAGTACCACGCCAAGGAGATGAAGAGGAGTCAACTTTTAAGTTCCCTATACATGAACCACATGAGGATGAGGAGATCAAAATGAAAAACATACCCCCATCCGTGCTACCAAATTTCTATGGTATGGCTTCGGAGGATCCATACTCATTCTTGTTCGAGTTTGACATTGTATGTCGAACTTATGGCTATACAGATGATGCCCATAGGCTTAGATTGTTCCCAGCCACATTAAAGGCATCAGCCTTAAAATGGTTCATGGGGCTTGGTGAGCATGCTATAGTTGATTGGGATGGCATGAGGAGAATATTTCTTAGGAAATATCAGCCTTATTATAGATCCAAAGACTCTAAAGACGATATCTTTAGAATGAGTCAGCAAGAGGATGAAACCTTAGAGGAATATTTAGAACGGTTTGTCTACAACTTACAAAAATCTAAACACCGAACTATGCCTCCTGATCTGGTCCGCACAATATTCTTGAAAGGTATCCGAGAGGAATACATGGATGATCTCAACTTGATGGGCAAAGGTGACATTTCTGCCTTACCCTTTGAAGAAATCGCTGAGTTGTGCGAAAAGTATTCAAGGAGTAAAGCTAAAATGGGAAAGAGAAGCCTGTCATCAAGGGTCACAAAATCTGCCTCTGCAAGTGTCACAAGGGCCGAAATAGGGAATCTTTTAGAAGAGTTTAAAACAGATCTATTAAGCGCTCTAGGGAACCAAATTGACACTTTAAAAGCCAAGAAGAAACAAGAAGATGAAGATCATATCATGGCTATCTTCTGCCCAAAATGCCGGAAGAAACATGCATTAAAAGATTGCCCTCTAGAGAACATCCAAGTTTGTGCTTTCTGTACTGAACATCATGATATGTTTAACTGTCCTAAAGTTAAAGTTTTGCAGAACTATAATATGGAAGCCAATACAGAGATGGAAAACGTGTATTACATGGGCACAAAGCGACCATGGCAGCCAAGGCCAGCACCCCAAGGTATGTTTCCAAATCAAAATCTGCAATTTCCTATGAATGATCAAATGTATGCACAAAACTCATGGAATGTACCCATGCCATGGCAACACCAAAACCAACCACAACACCAATGGAGACCGTCTCAACAGTACTCCCAATCTTATCATACATATCCTCAATCATACCCACCTTACTCACAACCATATCAACAATACCAACAGCCGTATCCATCACATTCTCAACCATATCAGCAGTATCCTCAGCAAGTTGTCTATCAGCCCCAACCTCCTCAACAAGCATTGCCTGCTCCTCCACCAATAAATGCACCACAACTGCAATTTCCAGCTAACTCACAACCTCCGAGACCCACTCAAATTCCTGCTCAAACTGTCCCAAATCCGAATAATAGAGCAGAGAGGCCAACCTATAATGTAGAAGAAGGAACCTCATATTCCACACTGCCTTTGCAAAACATTAATTTGAGGTCTGGTAGGGTGCTCCACAAAGATTCTCCAATAACAGATGAGCAAGAAGAAAACTCAAAAAAGGAAAATGAAATGACAAATCAAACAAAACCAAACAATGATACCAAAGATAAAAAGATGCAACCACTGCATCCACCTTTTCCAGACCAATTGGTCCAAATAAAACCACCACTGTCTATACCACAATTCGATGTCTTAGATGAACTTAAAAATGTCTACATAAAAATTCCATTGCTGCAAGCTATAAAAGATATTCCTATCTATACCAAATCCATCAAAGACATGTGCCTCAAGAAGCCTGCTAGAAAAAGGATTGATCCTCAAACCATTCATGTTTTAGGAAATTTAGCAGGCCTTATGACCAATACCATCTCCAAGGAGAAGTATGTTGACCCTGGCATCCCCAAAGTGACCACCATCATTAACAACATACGGATTCCAAACACTTTGATAGATCTTGGAGCCGCAATCAATGTCATGACTCTTGAAACCATGAGAACACTCCAGCTCCTGAATTTGCAACATACCACGATTGTTCTAGAACTAGCTGATAGGTCCAAAGTCATTCCTGAAGGGATTTTGGAAGACATCATTGTCTCACTAGACTCTTGGGAGTATCCGGTGGATTTCTTAGTCCTTCAACCCAAATCCAATTTAGGAGGACACCCTATCATCCTTGGTAGACCATGGTTAGCGACTGTTGATGCATTTATAGGATGTCGATCGGGCAACATGATCATTTCAAGAGGGACCGAAAGAAAACAACTCACCCTTTATCCATCGGCACAATCACCAGCAGTAACACACAATTTGTGGCTTGATGATAAATTTAATCATAAAGAAGAAGTACAATTTGCTTTTAGCATTGACCAAATCTATGATTTCCAGGAACAAGACAATAATGATTTGGTAGAATTATTCCTTTCTCAACCTAATATGTCTGAAAATTTGAGAAGTGAACAATACCATGCTGCAGATGTACTTTTGGCCCAAAACTTTCAGGAAACATGCACCATCCAATCTTTGCAAACTACATTTCACGACATTTTTCCAGTTCAATCCATCACCAACACACAGAGTCAGATCATAGAGATTAGTCCAGGGAAAACTCTGAACATAGGCAATCACCTAGACTCATCTCAACAAGAGAAATTGATTAAACTCTTGAGAAAATACCAAAAATCCTTTGCTTGGGACTACACCGATATGCATGGGATTCACCCCGACACATGCACTCACCATATCTATACAGATATCACCATTAAACCAGTGAGGCAACCACAGAGAAGAATGAACCCCATGCTCCAAGATATTGTCAGAGAGGAATTGCAAAAACTTTTGAGAGTTGATTTTATATATCCTATTTCTGACAGTCAGTGGGTATCCCCATTGGTTATAGTGCCCAAGAAAAATGGTAAGTGGCGCATTTGTGTTGATTACAGACAGCTTAATAAAGCAACGCTCAAAGATTATTTCCCACTGCCATTTATTGACCAAGTGTTAGACACCCTAGCTGGCAAATCATCATTTTCTTTTCTTGATGGTTTCAGTGGCTACAACCAGATTAGGATCGCCTCAGAAGACCAGTACAAAACCACATTCACCTGTCCTTGGGGCACCTATGCTTACAATGTTTTTCCATTTGGACTTTGCAACGCTCCAGCTACATTTCAGAGAGCTGTGTTAGCTATTTTCGCTGATTTAATTCATGATTGTGTTGAAGTCTACATGGATGATTTTTCAGTATATGGAAATTCATTTGAACATGCATTAGAAAATCTTGAGAGAATTTTGAAAAGATTTATTGAAGCTAACCTGTCCCTCAGCAATGAAAAGTGCTTTATGATGTTAAACGAAGGGATAGTGTTAGGCCACTATATTTCTTTTCAAGGCATCAAGGTTGACCCAGCAAAGATCCAGATCATTGCTGATTTGCCAATTCCACAGAATCAGAGAGAGGTAAGAAGTTTCCTTGGGTATGCAAGCTACTACAGAAGATTCATTGAACATTTTAGTAAGATAGCTTTACCTTTGTTTAAACTTCTAACCAAAGATGTACTTTTCAACTAGAATGAGAACTGCCAACAAGCATTCGAACAACTCAAAAAGAAGTTATCAACCGCACCAGTCTTGAGAGGGCCTAATTGGAGCCTACCATTTCATATCTTTACAGATGCATCCGACACTGCAGTAGGTGCATCATTAGGCCAAAAAGAGGAATCTTGTACTTATGCCATTTATTTCATTAACAAAAATCTAACACCTGCAGAGTTAAACTACACAGTTACAGAAAAGGAAACACTTGCCATCATTTATGCTGTGAATAAATTCCGACATTACATAACTGGTTATGAGGTCTTTGTACATACTGATCATTCGACCATTAGACATTTAATGAATAAACCAATAACTAGTGGCAGAGTTACCAGATGGTTACTATTGTTACAGGAATTTAACATCACAGTGTTAGATAGACCAGGCAAAGTGAACCAGGTGGCAGATTTTCTCTCTAGACTGCAAAATCCAGGTGAGGTTGTTCCAGTTGAAGATTCTTTTCCAGATGAAAACTTATTTGCAATTTCCATAGTAACTCCTTGGTATGCTGATTTGGCCAATTATTTGTCTATAGGAAGGACACCTCCACACTTTACTGCAAAGGAAAGGAAGAGACTAGTCAAACAAAGTGCTAGATATTCATGGCTTAATGGCGATTTATTTTACACTGGTTATGATATGATTATTCGAAGATGTGTAAGAAATGATGAGGTAATTGATATTTTAAAATCTTGCCATGACGAACCGTGTGGTGGGCATTTTGCAGCGAAGCAGACAGCATTCAAAGTTCTTACTCTTGGATACTACCGGCCATCCATTTTCAAGGATGCCAAGAAGTATGTAAAGAGTTGTGACAACTGCCAAAGGATGGGCAGGCCCACAGCTACCGATGAGATGCCCCTTCAGCCCCAAGTTCACTTAGAGCCATTTGACAAATGGGCTCTAGACTTTATAGGACCCATTAACCCAACCTCCAATGGTAAGAAGTACATCTTAGTATGTACTGATTACGTCACAAAGTGGGCTGAAGCAAAAGCACTGGTTAGAGCAACTGAACACACAGTAGTAAATTTCCTTTTTGAAGAGATTTTTGTGAGGTATGGAGTACTAAGGGAAATTGTGACTGATCAAGGTACCCAATTCACCTCAAAGCTAGTGAAGGACATTACAGAAAAATACCAAATCAAGCATAGGAAAAGTACCCCTTACCATCCACAGGCCAATGGGCAGGTGGAATCCACAAACAAAACTTTGGAGGGGATCATTACTAAAACTGTTGCAATGAACAGGAAAAATTGGGAAGAGAAGCTCAAAGATGCACTCTGGGCTTACAGGATTACCTGGAAAGATACTATAGGATTTACACCATATCAGTTGGTGCACGGCAAAGAGGTAATGCTTCCTATTGAGTTCCAAATACATACTTTTAAACTGGCTGCAGATTTACAAATTGATTTGGACCAAGCACAAAAAGAAAGAATTCAGCAGTTGAACCAGCTGGATGAGATGAGGCAGCAAGCAGAGGAAACCACAATCCTCATGCAAAAACAAAGGAAGCAGTGGCATGATGCACATATTAAGAAGAAGCAGTTCAAGGAAGGTGACTGGGCTTTACTTTTTGACTCAAAATTCAGAGATCATAAAGCCAAGTTCACCACCCATTGGATGGGCCCATATGAAATTGTTCAGGCTTATGACAATGGTTCAGTCAAGCTCAAAACTATTGATGGAGAAGGTCACTCCTTTACTGTCAATGGTCATCGCCTGAAACTATACACCAAGCCCATCAGCAAGCAAGATTTTCTTCATACACTATCTCAGCAAAGAGAGGTTGAGGTATTGCAGCCCTCAGCTGCAGTATCACTGCCTTAGTTTCTTTTATTTCAATTTCAGAGTCAAAAAGAAATTAAAAAAAAAAAAAAAAAAATTATATAAAACAAAAACTAAAAAAAAAATATATAAAAAATATATAAAAAAAATAATGGGTTAGATGTGAAAACCAGCCCCTGGCACACTCTAACCCCGAATTCCTACTTGAAAACCAATTCGTTGGCAGGTAAGGATTCTCTTTCTTTTGTTCACTGTTTGATTTATCAGCTGAATCATGACTTGAGGACAAGTCAAAATTTTAGTCGGGGAGAGAGGCATCGACATTTTGTTCTTTTATCTCTCCATTGTAAATCCTTAAAGATTTCTTATCCTATATCTTCACTGTAAATTTCCAAAGCAGCTTGTTCCAGCATTCCAGACTTCAATAAATAAGCTATTTTGTCATTGTTTTATCTCAGAGGGACCTGGTTATAAACATTATGCAGGGGGACCTGTTCTTTCCATACATCTATGCTACCAACACCAGCAGTAAGGGACCTGTTTAAGACACCCAGAAGGGACCTGTTAAAGAGATTGACACCCAGGGCTACTTCAACAAAGTTTCATCAAGTTTCTACAAAAGTTTCATCAAGTTTCTACAAGGATTTTGGCACCAAGATTCCATCAAATGCCCAACCTCAATGAACCTGTATACATATAAGGAGCTGCATGAACATCTTCAAATCTTTCTCAAGGGACCTGTTGCATTCAATCTTTCTTAGAGGACCTGTTACAACAAGCAAAAGAACAGTCCTACTCAGCATGTCAATACAACAACAACCAACAAAAGAGTAATATGTTTCTTATTCTTAAACATTTAATTTCTTAGATTGATTTTTAATGTAAATTTGATGACTATGAACTGTTATGATCGATTTCAAAGACATCTACATTTCCTATCATCCCTTATTCCACCAATTCTCATCATTTCTCATACATCAACCTATTCATACTTCTAAACCCATTACCAACACATCAACCTTGTCATACATCCTACAGTCATACCAACATCCTCCATCTGACCGAATACCAACCGAAACAGGACACGTGGTGGATTGTGTTTTTAAATAAAAGGAGAAAAGAAACAAATGTAAAGCGGCCTGGCTATTGTATTCCACACGGCCAAATCATGACTCCACCACCCAACGTACCCAAGTGATTCAAGGGACTCCCCGAAATCATACCCAACATTATATATAAACGCTCCCAGCACTCTTGTGGTGACATCTATGCAAGCGTACAACACTCCTCTGTTCTAAAAAAAAATGAATACGCTGTGAGTAAGTACAGCTGGGTATCCCACCATCATTTTTGGGTTATCTTACGTTGGCATTTGATTCCCGTGACTTTCAAAGTAGAATCAGAAGCAGTGAGCGCCGAAAAAAGTATTACCATTTGGGTTCAACTTACACAGTGAGGATTGGAAGCAGTGAGTGCCGAGAATGGGAAATATAACCACTCTGTTTCAACTCCCACCACAGTCATGAGACAATCGACCGACCGAGCATCATATTGAAGATTAAGGGAAGCGATACACCAGGTAACAAATTTGAAATTTCTTTGTTGAAATTGTAGAAACATAAACAGAGAAGGGTTAGATCACGACCCTCTGCCACTATGAATAATAGGGTCGAGTCGAGTGTGTTCGACAGTTCACAATATAATGAAGATTGCATTGAAATTCTCAAAGAGATACAGTGGCTACCATTCTTAGAGAAATTTCATGGAAGTAATGAAGAGGTTACCAAGCAATTTGCTTTCACCTTCAATGGAGAAAAAGCCCTGATAGGTAACTTCTCATTCATGGTTTCAGAGGATACTATAGCTCAGTCAATAGGGATTAGTCCAAAAGGGGAGAAGTATTTTAAAACAAAACAATTTAAAGAGAAATCGTGGACACAGTTTATGTCTAGATCCAGAGTCTCATCAGTTAACTGGAAGAAAGGTGTTCCCAGAAGTTGGTTGATGCATCCCTGGGATGAGATGGTCTACATCCTTCAAAAATTCATAACCTGTGAAGGCAGTTACAGTATCGTCTATCTATACCATATTAAACTACTGCTCCACTTGAAGAAACAATGTGTTATCAGTCTACCATATTTTCTATTACAAAGCTTAACCAAGATGTCCAAGACTATCCAGAAGCAGAAGGGGAATGAAGACAAGAGCCTATATCACTTTGGCTTAATTAAAATTCTTATTGAGCATGAATTGCAGAGAAGAGGGAAACCGTGGAAAGAATTCCTAGCTGCTAATCAAATTAGAGATGAGGAAGATAAAGAAGAAGTGCAAGAGGACTCAGGGTTCATGAAGGATATTGATGAAGAAATCCCATTATCCAAAGCCAGCAAGGCACCTCTACCTGTGGGCAGCATAAGGACCAGGAACATGAGAAAGGAAGATGCTAAGAGGGCCGAACAAGATAAAATTTTCACCACTTACTCACGAAGAACAAGGAGGACACCAAAAGCCCAGTTACAAGAAGACCAGCTTGAATCCAATGCACCTACACAAATGGATGTTGAGAGTGGTGACCACTCACTACCAGGACCAAAAGTTGATATAGAGGTAGAAAGCAATAACAAGCAGGAAAAATGTTCACCACCTCCCATTAAGAGACAGAAGAAATTGGAGAAACAAATTGAAGAATTAAAGGAAGAGCTCATGGAGGCTAATATGCTAGAAAAAGTTATCAAGAGAGAAAATGAAATGCTCTGGGCGCAGAGTAAAGAAACCCAGAAGAAGAATGAAAAGTTAAGGGAGAGAATCAGTGAACTGGAGGCTGAGCAAACAGAGATTTCTAACTGGGCCACTAAGTGGTACAATCAGAAGAAGACCCTCAAAGAAAAATACAAAAGGTTAAAGCAGAAGCTCAAGGGTCAGAAAGATAACCAGGTGAAAAAGAATGTGGACACATTGCTCAAGGCAGCAGAGATCCAGGTAGGGACATAGTTCAAGGGAAGCACTTCGGGGATAGCATGAGGACATGCTAATTCCTTAAGTCGGGGAGAGATGTTGGTATCATCCCATGACCCCTTTTTCCTCCTAAAACATATCATTTGCCCATTCCTTTTCATCATATATCTCTTATAATCCTTGAAAATTGATTAATTAATAGTCCTATAGTTATTAAAATGCATTGAAATTGATTTAGGAAGTTTATGTTAAAGAATTAGAAGTTTTTGGTGAAATGGTTACAGGAAGTTCCAACATCCTGTAATTAGCTCATTGTTTGACATGTGGCACACCAGCTAGGCTAGAGCGAAAGGCATGGATGAAAAGTAGAATGTCCAAGCATGGAAAAACACCTATCCTACAGCAGAATCGACCCTCCTACATGCGCGGTCAACACAGGTCAAAGCATGGCACACTGGCGACAAAGGCAGCAACAGCAGCGCATTCTAATCTGATTTAGCTTTTGTTCTTTTTGAAATCAGTTAGGATAGAAACATTTTGAAAATCTCGATGTAGTAAAAGCGGCAACATCCATATTCCGAATGTACATTCATTTTCGAAATGACATGGTTGTAATAGATATATGTAAATACAGTTCAATGTAATGAACGATGGTTAATAGTTGTATCATTCTGAAACAGAGTTTTTGAACTTAATACTAAGAATCCAGTTGCAGTTACGACTCGTGTCTAGTGCATTGATTTGATATTCGGTTGAATATAGTCCAGTATACCTCTGGAACGTGGACGGGCCCTGCGTTAAACCGGTATACTGTCCTTTTCATTTTATTTTCACTTAGGGTATCATATGGTTTACACAGTAGTTACGATTGGTTTTCGATTTCAATAGCTCTTGATTTCAATTGAATGTATATGGTTTACGTTTATGGTAATGCTTGAACAGTCATTGCTGAGATCTTGAAGCGCGTCCTGTAAGGGATTCGATCCCTGTGTGTCTTTTAAAAGCAATGTCATGAAATTTATTTTTATTTCAAAATCCATTTATGATCTCTGTATATTTTTACCTTGTGTAAATATTAGTGAATGCTGGGTGTTTGCAGAACAAGGGTTTTATGTGCGATGTCTCTGTAAGGAGATCGAAAACTTGGTTTGCAGTGATACACAATGTTTAGGTTCAGTATTTAATTTGGTAAAAGCATTTAGTGATAGTATTGTAATCCGGTATGTTAGCAGAGTGACCTGAGTGTTTGCATGAGAGGTAACAAACCCCAATCTTTCGTAAGGAAGTACTGTGACCTACATCATAACCACTTAGTCAACAATTCTTTATGTCTATATACTTTAGACGCATGCCTCTAAGCTTACGCATCCTGGTCGATAATAAATATAGTCTAGTCTAGTACCCTAGCTAGAACACTACAACATATCTCCTCATCCATGAAGAGTTATGTGGTGTGCCACCTACCATTGGAATCATGACAAGGAGGACTACAAAATTAGGATGATCTTGTAGGAAAATTCATTTTTATTCATTCCCAAATTATTCAATAGTAACGGGAAATATGATTAGGAATTTGGGCTTCCATATCCATTAATGCTTCCAATCATTGTGATCTACAAACATATAGGAAAATAATTCAGGGACAAATGTTGACATCAATGAAAACAACATTCAATAATATCCCCCTTTTTCATTTATGACAACACACATACTCCCCCTACAATTACTACTCCCCCTATCTCCATGCTTTTGATATTCCTCTCCTGAGTTCTATACCCCTTTGAAATTAATGGAAAAGGGTCACTCCTTAGTATGAAATATATTCCTTTGTCATCCTGAAATATGCCATTCTTTCTTTGACTGCTTCCCTCCCCCTAAATTTCTATGCTTCTCATGCCTTTCCATAGTTGATTCCACTTGTCCATGAAAATATTTACATCTATGATGAGTCCTACTACAATTATTCAATATTAAAAATTGTCCTAAATGCTTCCTTCCAATTTTTTTGAACATAAAGTTGACTAATCTTCTCACAATGATGATTATTGCTCTAATGACTTCTTCACATCTACTATCTATCATTCAATTATTGAAGGAGATATTTTTAAATTTGCAACCACTACTAAATAGACTCCTCCTTTTCATTATTCACAAGACAAGGAGTCTTCAATCTAGCTTTTTCAGAACAATGTATGCACCATTTTTTCATCTAGATGATATTGAACCTTGACATCTTCCATTGTACTTGTATATTCCTCATGGTTTTGTGACTTTATGAATCCTGAAAGTGTTGGAAAATGTAACTAGGTTTGATATTCATTTAATGTATTTGAGTCATCTTGTAATGTACTTGTCAAAAGAATAAATAAAATTATTATTACTATTATTATTATTATTATTATTATGACTTATTAAAGCATGGTTTTCATTCTTGGGTCACCAAATTTTAGGTCAAAGTCCCTATTGAGACTTCTAGGATTTATTCTGAGTCAACAAAGTCATTATACTTTTAAAAAGACCCTTCTTTGAATTTTGAATCATGTAAAAATGTTAAGTATTGAATCAAATGTAATTAATGTATCCTCCACATCAACTCAGCCTAGAAGAGATCAAGTCGACCTAAGGATATCAATTTGACCTCCCTTTGATATGAATTGGATCTATGAAGAATAATCAAAGCACCATGACTGTATCAGATTGGGACAAAACTTCAAATTCAAGAGCATAGAGCTATCAAGAAAACCTCTAGACAGTGGTAGTTGGTAGCCAGTGTGGAACGACAAGGACCTCAGTCAAAGCGCGTTGATTGAGGCCCATGGAGACTGCGTAGGAGGCGAAACTGGCATCTAGGAAGCCCGAATTGGGAAAAGGAGGTAGTTTCTGATGTGCACTTAGCGCTTTGCACTAATCGCACATCGCTGAGCAAAACCCCTCAAAATGGAAAGGTCCCGAAGTGCTTGGTCGCATGGAAGCCGGGAAAAATGTGGGAAAAAGCACAAAAGGCTAAAGGTGGGACCTGCGCTCGAGAAACCAGGGATATTTATCAGGGACACCCTTGGGCGGTAAGTGGATTTGGCTGAAACCTAGCGATTCCATTCAGCGCCCGACGTGTGGTAGGCGGAGGAGAGAGAAAACCGTCGCTCATCGCATGCTAACGGTCGAGAAAGTCAGCCACGCAAAATGAGCGAATGACGTTCGATTGGGAGGCTCCAGATCTAATGGTTGAGAATGCGCCCAATGAAAGAACCAGATTTGACAGGGGATTAAGCTGAGATCTACAAGGATTTGAGGTCCGATTTGACCGCCGAGGTGGCAGGTGAATCATTCCATGACGTAACCGAAGAACCGAACCAACGAGGAAGAGCTGGCATAGTTCGTAAGAGGACAAGTGGCCACCCCCTGTGAGCCATTGATGATGACGCCATGACAGGGAATTCCAAGTGAACAGTAGCAAGTGATCCAACAGAGAAAGAACGGGAATCGAATAGTCATGAGATCGATTGGGTTTAAAGCCATGAACAGATAAAACAGAAGACACCGAAGAAAGAGAAGAGAAGAAAAGGAAGAAGACAGAGAAAACAAATAAAAGACAGTGAAGCAAAAGTAGAAATACAGAGAGCCGAGCTAACCATAGGCAACGTCTAGCACCAAAGAGCTTGAGAGGTTGAAGCCACCCCTGAGGGGATCTGTTGAGAATCGAGTACCATATTGGGCTCCTCCCCTTAAAGACCAGAAAGGTCAAGAGCTAGTAAGGAAAAGAGTCTGTGCACTCTAGTGGCTTAGGGAATCCAAGAACCACCCTGCCAAGCAATTCTATTTCAGGAGACTCAGATTGAGCTCCTCATTGTCATTTTCTGCTTTGAAGACACAATAAAAGAAGGCCACCACTAAGAGTTGGACCGGAGATGTAGCCTTGGAGGATAGGGTAAACTCCTTATTAATTGTTGTGTTCTTGTATTTGCTTATTGTGTTTCTCTGTTGTTTTCCATTTTCCAGTGTCTGTGTATTTTGCCATTTGATCGATCCGTTGCCTAAAATAACATAGACACACACTAGCACATGAGTCTGTAATACCTTCATTCATTAATTAACTAACTGAGGTCACTCAAGGGTGATTCTCAGATCAAGTGGTATCAGAGCTTTAGGCTGTTAAGGTTAGACAAGCTTGTGTTGGTTTAGTTATGAATGCTCACTAGATCAAAGCTCAAATTAGGAGAGGGAGAGTTGGTCGAAACTAATCCTGAAATTGGGAGAGTCTATCCTTGGAAGACAATGTCAGAGGAAGGTCCTATGGGTCTAGACCCTCAATTCATTGAACGTTTCCTAGCCATAAAGCCCATGGTAGAAGAAATGTATAAGGACTTTAGAAAACACAAGGATGAAGTTTCATCAGGCTCGAAACAAGACAAAGGAGAAGATGAATCACATTTCCATGACCACTCAAAAGAAAAAGGGAAAGAGGAAAGCTTTATCACACCTCCTAATAGCCCTGTACATAGCAAGAAAGCATCTTTGAGCAAGCTAGATGTTAAATTTGATTTGCCTATATATGATAGAGATTTAAATGCAAAAAAGTTGGACAATTGGATTAGAAAAATTGATGTGTATTGCAGAATGCAGAACATCGACTCAGACAAGAGCAAGATTTAGCTAGCAAGCCTACGCCTTGGAGGCACTGCCTTGGTTTGGTGAGAAGGCAGAACCCAAGCTGGCATGAAAAGACATGGTAAGACTATCTCTATTTGGAATGAATTTATTTCTGCAATCAAAAAGCAGTTCTATCCATTGGCCTACATGCAACAAGCCATGATGAGTTGGCAAAGTCTTCGACAGTTGAAAGGGAAAAGTGTGCAAGGGTACACTCAAGAATTTGGAAAGAGAGCATTGATTCTAGGAATCTCGTTAGAGTCACCAAAGAGTCTGTTGAAGCACATTGGTGGTCTACACAGCTACATGAGGCATACCATCCTCATGTTTAATCCCACTAGTATAGATGAGGTATCTATACAAGCTACTCATCTAGAAGCTAGAGGAAAGAATGGAAATCCAGAAGTTGGGGGACCATCCCAACCCACTACAAGCAAGAGAAAGGAGAAAATAAAGCAGAAGTGGAAAGCAAGGAAGGCTAACACTGCACAGAAAAGCAAGGCTTCATGCACTCACTGCAAAAAGGATGGGCATGATGATGAGCATTGTTGGATTATGCATCTAAAGCTGAGACCTTAGAAGTTCAAGGGCAAGAAGAAGAAGACTGCTGCAGCTGTTAAGAAATATTTTGGGTTAGACTCGAGAGATGAAACAACCATTGTAGCCACAGGTATAAAAGGTAAGAATTCTGAAGCATCTACTAGTAATTCTGCACAATCTGTTATTGATGAAGAAAACGAGAGAAAAAAACATGAGATTTTCCATATTTGAGTTATTTCCAAGGATCAAAAGATTGATACTTTGTTTGATAGTGGCTCACAAGTAAATTTAATTTCTGAAGAAATTGTAAAGAAATTGGGATTGTCAACTACACCTCACAAGAAACCATACCCATTAGGATGGTTGAATGATAAAGCACAACTACAAGTGACTAGATAGTGCAAACTCAAATTTTCTTTTGGGTCAGAATTTGTAGATGAGGTTGAGTTAGACATAATTCCTTTGGATATATGTGGAATTATATGATAGAAAAGCTATTTTCTATAGAGCCGAGAACAAGTATCTACTTGTCAAAGATGGAATCGAATACTTTGTAAGAGCTCATAAGCTCAAGAATAATCATACTCTCATAAATTCAGGGCAAGTGAAAAGAATGATAAATTCATGCAAACAATTCTTACTGATGGTTGTAAAGGAAAAGAAACCTGATAAAACCAATATATTTGAGGGTTGTAATGCTAAACAGCAAGCTGATTTAGAAAAGGTTGTTTCAGATTATGATATCTTGTTTCAAGAACCTAAAGGTCTGCCACACAAAAAGGAAATAGTACATGATATTATTTTGCAGCAGGATGCTCCTTTGCCTAACATTAGAATGTACAGGTTGTCTGCTTTAGAGAATGTTGAAATCAAGAAGCAGGTGCAGGAGTTTCTCGAGAATGGGTTCACCAGGCGTAGCACATCACCATGTGGATCACCAATCGTTTTGGTGAGAAAGAAATATGGCTCGTGGAGAATGTGCATTGACTACTGAGCACTGAATAATATAACAATAAAAAATTGTTATCCCCTTCCTCACATAGATGATATTTAGATCAATTAAAGGAAGTTGTTTATTTCACCAAGCTAGACTTGCACAGTGGATACCATCAAGTCAAAGTGGCAGAACACGATGCATGGAAGGCTGATTTCAAAACAAAGTAGGGCTTTTTTGAATCAGTGATCGGAGAATCCACAGTTTGAACATCTTTATACCAATGTTTCAAATCCCAAGTGGGATCCATCATCAGGGCTGAAGAATGATGAAGCAAGAAGAGTAGAAAACCCTAATAAATACTAATGAGGAAGAATAAGGAGGAACAAAGAGTCGGCTCTAATTTTTAATTTTATTTTATTATTTTTAATTTTTATATATTTTATTTTAATTTTATTCATCTTAATTATTATAAATAATTACTTTTTTTTTTATAATAAATTAATTGTTATAAATAAATAATTTATTTAATATTAATAATATATTTTATTGTTATACATATTGATTATTATAAATAATTAATATTTACAATAAATTAATTGTCATAAATAATTAATAATAATCATATTATCTTGTTATTCATATTAATTATTAATTATTAATAAACATAATTAATATTTATAAATAATATATTAATTAATAAAATTAATATGAAACTAAAACAATAGTAATCAATTATTAAATAATAAATAATTAATTAATATTGTATAATAAATACTTAATTATTATTGTATATTAATAATTAAATATAATAATAATTATTTAATAATATACTAATTAATATATTAATATAATTATTATATAAAGTAAATAATACAAATGATATTAGTAATTTTAAATGAGTAACAAATATAATAATTAACAAATTAATAGGTTTAAGCCATATTAACTAATTAATATAATAATCAAATTAATAATTATTAATAAATAGTTATTAATAATAATAATTAATAATTATAGCTGACTAATATAATAATTATTCAAAAATCAATAAGATAATATTAACCTAATAATGATCAATTGTTATTAATTCACTATTCTTATATAATGATGATTAAAAGTATTATAATAATTAATTAATTAATTAATATATTAATAATGTATTAATTATAATTATTAAATAAATTAAATTATAGGAGATTAGTATCTATAGATGACTAGTAAAATAATAATTAACTAAATAATATTTTTAATCATGATAATTAATTAATATATTAATACAAATTAATAATTAATATTTATAGCTAACTTAAAATTCAAATTTTAATTAATATAATAGCTAATAGAATTAATATAATAATAATATAAGACTAATCAACTGTTATCTAATAATTAATTAATACTTAATATAAAATGAAAATTAAATAAATAATATAATAATTAATATAATAATCATTAAATAAAATAAAATAAATTTTTATTTAATATATTTAAATTATATTAGTAATTATAAATAGTTAATATTTATAGTTAACTAATATAAAATATTAATTAAATTATTATTAAAGTCTAATGATGTAAAAATAGAATAAGAAAAGGAAAGGAGAGGGAAACATACCAGAGGGATACATTACCTGGGGATGGGATGGCGACTTCCAATTTCTTTTATCAAGGGGAGCCAGCTTCCGCTAATTTCCATACCATTGTCTCTGTTCAGATTCTGAGGATGCTTAATAATCTCAAGAGCTTCTCTGATCTTTCGTTTTTGATAATGTTCCTCTTTTGCGATAATGGATGCGCTTTCTAGGCAAATATGGTGTTTAGCCTTCAAAGAGTGTTCCGCCAATGCTGAGGTACGAGATCTTCCATTTCTGATATCAGTGCCATGTTCTTTGAGCCTTGTCTGGAGGGAGCGACCAGTTTCACCTATGTAGCTTTTTCCACAAGAACAGTCTATTTTATAGACTCCTTTAAGCTGAAGATTGTCAATATCATCTTTAACGGACTTCAATCTTTGTCTGATGGTACCGGGGGCTGAGAAATGAGTGATAATATTTTTCTTTCTTAGGATTTTAGCGATCTTGTCAGTAACACCATGGATATAAGGTAGAAAAATCTTACCCTGAGGTTGGTCTTGCGTCTTATGCTCATGGGATGACAACTTTCTTTCAGCTTTCTCAAAGGCTTTTTTAATCTCATGCTCTTTGTAGCCTATCCTCTTAAAAGCTGAAAACAAATGTTTCTTTTCTTCATTCAGGTGTTCTGAGTCGGAAATTCGAAGGGCCCTGATGGCAAGGGTGCTTAGAACACCAAACTTTTGGGCCGGGTGATGGTGGGAATCCGCATGGAGGTAGCTTTCTGTGTGGGTTGACTTTCTGAAAACCTTGTGGCCTAGAGAGCCATCTTCTTTTCTGATGATTAGAATGTCGAGAAATGGAATGCTCATGTTTTCTTCAAGTTCCATTGTAAATTTTATTTCTGGGGAGATGGAATTTAAGTGAATGAAAAACTTATCAAGTTCAGCTCTACCATGTGTCAAACTGTGGATTCTCCGATCACTGATTCAAAAAACACAAGCCACAGATCTCTTAAATCCAAAAAGTAGGGATTGTATGAGTGGTTGGTTATGCCTTTTGGCTTAACTAATGCTCTTGCTACTTTCATGAGATTAATGAATGATGTACTCAGACCTTTTCTTGATGATTTTGTTGTTGTGTATCTGAATGACATTCTGATTTTTAGTAAAACGTGGGAAGAACACATAAAGCATGTTAAGCAGACACTAGATGTTTTGAAAAGAGAAAAACTTCATGTTAAACTCTCAAAATGTGAATTTGGAAAAACATCTCTAAATTATTTGGGTCATATAGTAGGGGGTGGTGAATTGAAGATAAATCCCTCTAAAGTGGCAGTCATTGTAAACTGGCCTAAACCCAAGTCTGCTACAGAAGTGAGAAGCTTTTTAGGGGCAGCGCAATATTGGAGGAAGTTCATTTCTATTTTTTCCTTAATTGCTGCTCCCTTACATGCTTTAACAGGATTGGACAAGGTGTTTCAGTGGGGAGGCAAACATTAGAAAGAATTCGACACTTTGAAAAAAAAGATTAGTACAGCGCCTGTACTAGCACTGCCTAATCTTCAAAGACCATTTGAGATCCAAATATATGCCAGTGACTATGCCATGGGAGAAATGTTGACACATCATGGTAAACCCATATGTTATCATTCTGAGACTTTTAATCCGGCAGTAGTTAACTATCCTACATATGATAAAGAATTGAATGCATTAGTTCAGAGTGTGAAAAAGTGGAAACATTACTTAATGGGCAAGAGACAGTAATACATACTAATCATCAACCACTTCAATATCTACACTCCCAAACTAAGTTGCAGCAATCAAGACATTATAGGTGGATGGGTTTTCTACAGCAGTTTCATTTAGTCATCGCATATAAAAAGGGCATACACAATAAAGTTGCAGACTTGTTATCTAGACCCATTATAAATGCATCTACTATACTTAAGCATAATTTTGTGCTACGTGAAAGCTACATTGAATAATATGCTCAAGATATAGATTTCAAAGATGTATATGCAACTTTGATTCAAGGCAAACAGGTAGAAGAATTGTATTATCATGTAAAGGACTGACTCTTGTACCATTGTGGGAAACTCTGCATTCCACAAATTGAGAAAGTAAAGTTAATTAGAGAAGCACACACTTCTCTGATATCAGGTCACTTTGGGGTAAGTAAAATAGTTGCACAGCTGCAAAGATTTTGTTATTGGCCAAAAATGAATGAGACAGTTTCTAGATATGTAAGAGGGTGTACTATGTGTGCTAAAAGCAAGCCCAGCAACAAAAAACTAGGCTTGTACACTCCATTACCAGTTCCTTCTCACCCTTGGGAAAGTGTTTCCATGGATTTTGTTGGAGGACTACCTAAATCTAGGAAAGGTCATGATTATCTATATGTTGTTGTGGACAGGTTCAGCAAGATGTGTATTTTGATACCTTGTAATAAATAGATTACAACTGAACAAACTACAAAAATGTTCTTTAAACATGTATGGGTTCATTTTGGATTACCCACTTCCATTGTATATGATCAAGACACCCGATTTGTGGGGAAGTTTTGGTCAAGTCTATGGGAATTGATGGACACCAAACTGAAGAAAAGCACAACTTTTCATCCATAGAATGATGGCCAAACAGAAGTAGTTAACAGGACAGTGATCCAGTTACTCAGAGGATATTGTAGCAAACATCTTAAGCTTTGGGATGAACATTTGTGTTATGTGCAACATGCTTACAATAGAGAAAAACATTCTTCTACACGAAGATCTCCTTTTGAGACTTGCTTTGGTTTCACACCAAGGTATCCTTTGGATTTTTTCTTTGGTAAAGATACCATAGTTGAGGGACACAGTGATGTGGATAGGGCAACTAGGTTCATTGAACAAATCCACGAGATCCACTAGGTAGTACAGGAATAGCTAGAAAAGATCCAAGCCAAATACAAGGCTAGGCATGACAAGCACCAGATGGAGCATAGTTTCCAAGTTGGTGATCAAGTCTGGTTGTATATCAGCAAGGACAAGATGCAAGGTGAAGGTAAAAAGCTAAAGCCCATCAGGTATGGACCTTTCCAAATACTTGAGAAGATTGGTGAAAATGATTTTCGCCTTGATCTACCAGCTTACATGCACATCTACTTAGTCGTAAATGCAAATTGATTGAGATTGTTTGAACCTTCACTAATTGAGGATCCCAAAAAGAAGAGTCAATTGCCTTCTATTGATGACCTGCTACCTGAATATCTTAATGAATTGTAGGAAGACACAGTTCTGGACAGGAAGGTGAGGACGACGTGTAGAGGAGATGTTGAGTACCTCAGAATAGGACTCAAGGGTTCAAAACCAAGTAGTACAAAGTGGATTGAGACTGGACAAGTGAGACAATAGTACCCTCACTTAGTCGATGCTTGAAAACCAACTTTTGGTGGTCCAAAAGATTTTTCAGTGGGAAGGCTGTGATCTGAATTGGATCCATGAAGAATAATCAAAGCACGATGACTGTATCAGATCAGGAAAAAACTTCGAATTCAAGAGCATAGATGGATCAGGAAAACCTCTAGACAATGGTAGTTGGTAGCCAGCATGGAATGACGAGGACCCCGGTCAAAGCTCGCTGACCGAGGCCCATGGAGACTGTGCAGGAGGCGAAATTGGCACCTGGGAAGCCAGGATTGGGAAAAGGAGGTAGTTTCTGATGCACGATTCGTGCATCGCTGGGCAAAACCCCTTGAAATGGAAAGGCCCCGAAGTGCTTAGTCGCATGGAAGCCGGGAAAACCATGGGAAAAAGCGCAAAAGGCTAAAGGCGGGACCCACGCTCCAGAAACCGATGGTATTTATCGGGGGAACCCTTGGGCAGTAAGCAGATTTTGCTGAAACCTAACGATTCCATTCAGCGCACGATGTGTGGTAGACGAAGGAGAGAGAAAACTGTCGCTCAACGGATGCTAACGTTCGAGCAAGTCAACCATGCAAAATGAGTGAATGACGTTGGATCAGGAGGCTTTGGATATAAGGACTGAGAATGCACCCGATGAAAGAACTGGATTTGAAAGGGGATTAAGCCAAGATCTACAAGGATTTGAGGTCTGATTTGACCGTCGAGGTGGTAGATGACTCATTCCACAATGTAACCGAAGAACCAAATCGACAAGGAAGAGCTAGCGCAGTTCGCAAGAGGACAAGTGGCCACCCCTTGTGAGCTGTTGATGATGATGCCAAGACAGGGAATTCCAAGCAAACAGCAGCAGGTGATCCGACGGAGGAAGAAGGGGAATCGAATAGTCATGAGATTGATTGGATTTAAAGCCATGAATAGACAAAGTAGAAGACACCGAAGACGAAGAAGAGAAGAAAAGGAAGAAGACAGAGAAAACGAAGAAAAGACAGTGAAGCAAAAGCAGAAAGACAGAGGGCCGAGCTGACCACAGGCAACATCGAGCACCAGAGAGCTTGAGAGGTTCAAGCCACCCCTGAGGGGATCTGTCGGGAATCGAGTACCATATTGGGCTCCTCCCCTTAAAGACCAGAAAGGTCAAGAGCTGGTAAGGAAAAGAGTCTGTGCACTCTAGTGGCTTGGGGAATCCAAGAACCACCCTGCCAAGAAATTCTATTTCAGGAGACTCAGATTTAGCTTCTCATTTTAATTCTCTGCTTTGAAGACACAATAAAAGAAGGCCACCACTGAGAGCTGGACCGGAGACGTAGCCCTAGAGGATAGGGTGAACCCCTTATTAATTGTTGTGTTCTTGTATTTTCTTACTATGTTTCTCTGTTGTTTTCCATTTTTCAGTGTCTGTGTATTTTGCAATCTAATCAATCCGCTGCCTAAAATAACATAGACACACACCAGCACATGAGTCTGTAATACCTTCATTCATTAATTTACTAACTGAGGTCACTCAAGGGTGATTCTCAGATCACCCTTGAAGCCTATAAATAGAAGCCAACCGAATTCATTTGGATCACACTCTCTCACAATAAATTTTGATATTTCTTGAAGCTGAAAGAAGTGAAAAGTAGAAGAAGAAGGGGAAGGAAGTATGAGTTGGGTGGAGTCTAAAGAGAAGAATAAAAATGAAATTTTGGTGCCTCTCTCTCTTTTTTCCGTGCCCTAGTTTGGGAGATCGAAGTCTTCCAAGTTTTGTTGATGCCGGAAGTTGGTACATAGTCTAAGTTGTTGGAAGAGAGATTGAAGATATGGGAGGTTGACTTGGTGTGGAGGGAAGGTTTTGGTCTCTATCTAGGATGAACAATCTCAAAGAATGCTATTGAAAGGAAGAGAATTTTTTACTGGGTTTTCCCCTTGAGGGGGATTTTTCCCTAGCATTGTGCCTATATATTGTGTCCATTGTTTTATGTGCTTTCAATTTGGTAATTGCTTAATGAACTAAATAAAGAATATATAAATAAAAATTAATAAGAATTCAAGGACAACACAAGTAATTATCAAGTATAAGAAAATATTTCTGCCTTTCTAATTTTCTAACATGGTATTAGAGCTTTGGTGAAGAAAGAAGAAAAAGGCAGTCTCAAGCACTTAATCAAGGAACCATTCAAAAGGGGTATTTGAGGGAACTATATTCAAGTAATATGTCTAACACAATCAAGGGAGAGAAAAAACTTGAAGGATCCTCAAACTACAAGTCTTGGAAGAAGAGGATTGACCCCATCCTTGAAAAAAACAAAGTTCTAGACTTGGTCAAAGGAAAAGTAAATAAGCCCACAAAAGACTCCAGTGATGTTGAAAAAGTAAAGTTCAGGGAACTCAAATTGGCGGAAATGACTCTAATGGTAGAAGGAATAGAGGAAAACCTTGTCTCATTCATAGCCAACATCAATCATGCTCAGGAAATGTATGAAGCCTTGTCAAATTTATTCACTATTAATAACGTTGGTCATGTAGAAAGTTTTAAGAATAAGCTAAGGATGACAAAGATGACTAAAGAAGACACAATGGCCTCATTATTTGTGAAGATAGAAAGAATCATGGATGATATTTTGACCATTTATGATATTGTTCTAGATAAAGAACTCGTGATCACTTCTCTATTAGGATTTCCACCTACTTGGGGTGCATTTTTTCCAGGACTTAACAGTTGGAAGGAAGCTCCCACTTTTGAATAACTATGGAGTGCATGCAGTCAGGAAGAATTAAGGATCTCACTAGTTGCCAATTCTAAAAATGTTTCAAATTCCTACATTGCTCAACATAAAGGAAAGAAAGAGAAAATACCAAGGAAGAAAGTTGGCATGTCCAAGGTAGAATGTTATCAATGTCATAAGAAGGGTCACTATAGGAGTGATTGTCCCAACAATCCAATAAACAAGTAGAGAGAAAGCGATCAAGACAATGGTGTTGAAGAAGAAGATCTAAATAAAGTCAAACCTGAAGAATCTGATATAAGGGACTTACACTACTAAGCCCTTTACTTCTAGTCCTAGATATCTTATTTTATGTTTTTGATGTTTTACAATTTATAGGTTTTAACATGTTTTTGGAGAAGACTTTTTCTTTTATTTTTGTAAGTTTATAGGTATCCGTCAAACTCTGGAGGGAGCCCCCAACTACTCCCAAAGATAATTATCTCATTTCCTTTTAGTTTTTTGGTTTCATGTACTCATTTAGTTTCGATTATATTAAATACTAATCATCATTCTCCCTCTATTGTCTTGATTAGGAAAACATCTACTATATTCTCAAGGAGTATGAAAGCAGATCTCTCAAGAAAAGGTTTGTCAAGGAGCAAAGGTATGATTTAAACATTAATTTATTTATAATAAATGTTTATTCATTTGACAATCTATTACCAACATTGTTGTGACTACCTATAGTGCATCATATTGATTCTTATTTTGGGAGATTCTTCACTTCATAAATCTACCCCACTCATATTCTTAACTGATTTTATAGAACCCTAGACAGGTTCTTTGAAAAACCATAACCTAAGGATATTCTAATGTAAATGTATGAAACCATAAAGCTACTTAGGGTTATTGAGAAATTCTATTTGAATTTTTTGTTGATGATGTCATGTTTAGGATTTTGGTATGATCAAGAAAACCTAACTTGTTAGGGTTGAATGATAAATTCTAAAATCTTGAACCTGTGGAATATTGGTAAAATTGGGTTTGATATGTTTCTACATTGAAACCCTAACTCATTAGGGTTTGGTGGAATGTGTAATCAAGACCGTTATAATATCTTAGAAATGATTTCCTTGGTATATGTGTGTTTGTCTGATCAAACCCTAGTCTAATCATGTTTGTTGTATGTCTAACTCGTATTGATATTTGTGAAGTTGGGTTTGACTAACACATGATATGAAATGCCTATGCATGATGATGAAGTCCTCAATGTATTAGTTTACCTATTTTTCGGTGGTCATGAATCCTAGGGTTTAGATCTAAGCTCTAGTCAATTTTTGTCTTTCTAGGATGATAGTATTTGTGAAATTCTAGGGTTTTGAAGTTAAACCTTAGTAGAAGTAAAAATATCTGATGTATGATGACAATGTGATAATTTGAGATTTGTGTAAGATTGTTGAAATCTGAGTTTTAGTTGTGATTGATGATTGAAAATCTAGGGATTGCAAATAACCTTTGAGGAAGTTGATCATGTTGATGACTAATTTGTGATTGGTTTTGATTGATTAATACTATTGTATAAAATCTAGGATTTGTATGAAACCCTACTGGAAAAATCTAACATATGAATTCTTAAATTTGTTAGATGCCTTGTATATCTATATTTGTTTGAATTGTTTCTAGGGTTTTTTATATGTTGTAGTAGGGCATGTTACACCTTTGAAAGAAAAATTGAAACCCTAGATGGAATGAAAGTTGTTACGAAGTAGTATAGGGTTTATGAAAAAATCCTAGCAAGGTGATGAAGAGTATATGTCTCTTGTTTGTAATTAAGTTTGGGTATCTGATATGTATAAATTTGAAACTATTTTGTGATTATGATATGGCAAACTTCATTCTTCTATAGATTTTGTTGTACTTTCTATCTAAGTTGTGCATGTACACAATATTCAATATGGTGAATATGGTCGTTTATGTGATAAGCATGGTGGGGATGATGATAACTCTGATGAAATGGTTGGAAGCCACGAAAAATTATTTGATGAAGAAAATAAGAAGATGATCTCCCTGAGATTAAGAGGGATTCTGAATAAAGAGATGCTCCCTGGTTGAGAGGGAGGGCATAGCTTGGTTTTGATTGAAGAATGAATTTCAGAAGATATGTTGTTGCATGGAAAGTAGGAAAGAAAAGTGTATGATTGTGGAGTCTTCTGTTAGAGATTCGGTTAATAATCCTACTATGAAAAGTTGAGAAGCAACATCAAGTTGTCTAGAATACCCCAGAGGTTTTTTAATGATTATGTACATGTGAAAGTATATTACTGATTGGGGTTGTGTTTATACATGTGAATATGTCAAAGGTGTTGATGGCATGCTAATTACCAATCAGTTTGATTGGGAGAGATTGGTTATCCTTGATTTGTTGGATCTAGGAGTGTTGAGGCTTTGTGAGTGAAGCATTTCTTGGAAAGACATATGGCCGACACTTTGTGTTGATGTCTAGGTCCCAAAGTAGGGAGGGTGGTGTGTGTCATAGAGCTATGACCATGGATATGCACCTAGGTCCCTGGGTTGATGGTTAGCAAGTAACCTTGATGGTACCTAAATAGGTTGAAAGCTTGAGTCCATCTTAGTCTCACCCAAATAGATTTCTCTGGTCAGGAATCTAGTCCATGGCATTGAAGTGCCTAAATAGTTGAGAGACCAATGGATAGATTTCCCTTGTCAGGAATCTAGTCCATGGAATTGTGGTGCCTAAAATTCTTCATGGTTCATATTGTTGAGATCTTCCTTGTACTTGCATATGATGAATACCTCCCTAGTTAAGAGGGAGTTTTCGAAAATGTAATTAGGTCTGGTCTTCATTTAATGTATTTGAGTCATCTTATATTGTACTTGTCAAAATAATAAATAAAATATTTATTATTATTGTTGTTGTGACTTATTAAAGCATGGGTTTCATGCTTGGGTCACCATGTTTTAGGTCAAAGTACCCATTGAGGACTTCTAGGATTTATTCTTAGTCAATAGAGTCATTGTACTTTTAAAGAGACCCTTATTGGGATTTTGAATCATGTAAAAAGGTTAAATATTGAGTCAAGTGTAATTTATGTATCCTCCACATCAAATCAGCCTATAAGAGATCAAGTTAGCCTAAGGACATCAATTCGACCTCCCTTGAGGCCTATAAATAAATCAAGATGAATTCATTTGGAGCAATCTCTCTCACAAGAAAGTTCAATATCCCTTGAATTCGGAAGAAGTGTAAAGTAGAAGAAGAAGGGGAAGGAAGTGCGAGTTTGGTGGAGTCTAAGGATAAGAAGATAAATGAAATTTTGGTGCATCTCTCTCTTTGTTTCATGCCCTAGTTTGGTAGATCAAAGTCTTCCAAGTTTTTCTGATGCCGAAAGTTGCATCATGCTGGAAGTTGCTTGATGCCAGAAGCTACTACATAGTCGAAGTTGCTGAAAGAGAGGTCGAAGATTTGGGAGTCTGACTTGGCATGGAGGGAAGGTTTTGGTATCTGTATAGGGAGAAGAGTCTTAAAGAATACTATTTAAAGGAAGAGAATTTTTGACTGGGTTTTCCCCTCGAGGGGGCTTTTTCCCTGGCATTGTGCCTATATCTGGTGTCCATTGTTTTATGTGTTTTCGCTTTGGCAATTGCTTGATGAAATAAAGAAATAATATATAAAGAAAACTTAATGAGCAGTCAATAACATCACAAGTAATTATCAAGTATAAGAAATTATTTCTGCCTTTTCGATTTTCTAACAAAAAGTATGACTACTAAGATTTTTTCCTTCACCTATTCTTCTTGCTTTTGTTTTCTTCTCCAAATATTCTTGTACCTGATATTAGAGTTCTCCTTCATGTATCTACAATCACGATCTATATGTCCATAGTTATGGAATTTGAATCATTCTATATGGTACCTGAATGATGGAGCAACTACATATACTTTATTTTGACGAAGCCATTTGAATATATTTCTTGTGATCCTGTCAGCTTTCTTCTAGGGTTTTGATAGTAGACTTGATAATCATCCTTTTCATAAGCTCTACAATCCCTAACCTTATGCCCAACATTAGTACATGAAAAATAATACCAAAAAGTATACTAGGGTACAAAGGTAAAATGTCTTCCCTTGATGTTTTTGATCTTCTAAAGACATTCTTCCTTGCAAAAGGTACAACCCTTTGTTGATCTTTGTCCTTGATTACTTTACCAATACTTCTTGGAGAAATAACATTTTCAACCTTCTTATTTCCTTCACTTCGATTTGGCCTTTGAAGGATTTTTCTACTAGGGTTATCTTGAATATTTCTCTTTTGGGGCTTGGAACTTGTGCCTTCGATGCATGGAGCTCCACCTATTTCGACACATGAATATTTTCAGTCACTAGGGTTGTCATCGAATTCCTTCTTGAGCACTTGGATCTTTATTACTTCTTCGATTGTTCTTGTTTCTTAAAGTTGTGTCTTCAAGGAATTGACCTATTCTTCAAGTTTTATTCCTTGTTAACTGATCAACTTCAAGCTTGCTCAATTTCTCATATTTTTCCTTTACATGACTTGTCAAAATACCTTCTTTTATTTCTACATATTGTAGATTAATACTTAACTAAGCCACTTCTTGTTCCTTTTCAATAATGACATGATCCTTCTTTTTAGTATCCCGCAACTTCTCCTTGAGCTTGTTTATTTCAGCTAAAGCTACATCATGAACCTTTTACCTTTGAATAACTTCAACTTCAAGTATTTTATTTTTCTTCCTTTCTTTGTTAAGATCACTTAAGGTGCTAATAAATTCTCCCTCCATGTCCACTTCTTCTTCTTCTTCTTCTTCTTCTTCTTTATTTTCAAATTATTTGACTTAATTATCTACTCTATATGAACCATGATCAACATCATGATCTTTTTCTTGACCTGCATGTTCCTTTAAGTGAATACTTTGAAGTGTCTCCTAAAGATGTTTAGCTGATGAGCATTGATCCACTTTAGCCTTCATAGAATTTAGAAGGGCACTTAGAATCACATTAAATGATTTTTCAATTTATTTTCTTGATTCATTGGTAGATGTGTCTCTAGAAATGACAGAATACCATACATCTTATCCAGGGGCTCCCAAATATGATTTCATTTTATCTTTTCCAAAATTCGAAGAATGCTTCATCAAACAAATGAACTAGACCAACTTGATTCTCTTCATTTTTTCTAACAATCTATAAACCTTTTGCAATATTAGAGACTTCCTTTAATTCCTTCGAGTGTCTAGTGGCTTGCTTCTTTGACCTTCCCATTTTTGACTTCCTTATATCTACCTTCTAACTATTAAGCTACAACTAAAGGAACTGTTGGTCACTTTAATTGTTTAATAATAAAACAATCGAGTTCCACATTAATTATCAACCTGGGAAAGTCTGATTGTTCCAAAGGTGACTACGTACTGTATGTACTCAATCTTAATGGTATTAAAAGCTGTAGTATAAACAATCTACTATCTATTAAATCCCTACTCTGTGTTACAGCAGTTACAGTAGTTATAGCCTATTGTAGAAAATGAAGTAAGAACAAATAACTTAAAAGAAACAAATCTGCAAAAGGAAGTGATGGTTGTCCTGCAACAAAGGATTAGGACCTATCCTCAGAGTAAGGACTTTCAACACTTGCCTCTGTTGTCCAGTTCACCCATACACTCTGTAAATCCTAATCACCGGTGAGGCACTCATATGAAACATCAATCAGTTAAAAAGGAAAACAGAGGTTAAGCAAAAGTAAATATTATTAGAAGCAGTAACTGTAATATAAACAGAAATCACACGCACAACACACAACAGAAAGAGATGGGTGAATCTTGTGGTGAAGGTGGGCCCTGTCCTTCTCACAAGATTCCCCAGAACACAGGAATTAAGGTAAAATACTCAGAACAGGATTGTATTCATCTGCCAATAAACCATATTACAAAAAGAAATTCAGTCTCATCCCTTCACTACAAGTTCTGTGTTACAGTGTGTTTCCCTCCTCTCTGTCCCTCTCTCTAATGTAGATGTCTCCTCTTTATAGAGGAGACATCTATTACAACAGATTTTCATACATTCGGATTCAACCCTTTTGTACCAAAAATAAGAAAGTCAGTTCTTGATAACAAAATATTGTTACAGCCATGAGGATCATGATCATTACGACCAATATAGTAATCGGTCAGACTCCTTTGCCGATGCAGATTTGTTACGTAAATCCCAACTGTTCCTCAAAGTGCGCGTGCTGTTCGTGTTGTTTCAGCTTCGAGGTTCATGTTGTTCTTGCTGTTTCAGCTTCACAGTTTGCGTTGTTTCCGCTGTTTCAGCAATGACAAAATGTGATCCTGCCAGTTAGGCAGTTTCAGCAATTAGTCAACACTTTAATCAACTTCAGGGAATAATTATAAAGATAGCATGATTACGTGTTGAATAATTAAACATGTAGTAATGAGGAAAGTTATTATGTACCTTTTGGAGTGATTAAGCCAAAACACTAGCAAAGGCTTTCACTTAAGGGTTGAAGAGGGTAATACAATGGCAAAATATACAGTCAAAAATAGACAAAATGGGAACCTAACATCCCCCCCAACTGAAAATGTTGCATGTCCGCATGCAACGCCTAATCTGAATCAGAATCAGAATATTGGGCTGAACAATGTAGATTGCTTATACAGTAAGTGTAGAAAGTGCTGTCAACCATGTCTCTGAACCCTTGGGCATTCTGAATTCTTTTCCATGCTGCCAATTCTTCCTTTTTAGTCAATGTAAATTGAGCCTTGTGTTCTTCTCCCGGAAGCCATAAGAGAGGGAAATGAAAATGGTAACCAATCCACCGTTCAACACATTGTCTTATGCATTTTACATAAGCAGGTATCCTTGAGATTGCTGCCTACAGATTGAGGGGATTGTAGGGATGATATTCCCTTTTTTCTCTGGGACACTGTTCCTAGAAAAATTCATTTGCTTTTATGGCCAGAGGTCCTTTAGCTTTGACATAATGCTGGCAGTCTTCCAAGACTGCTGCTTGCAGATTCCTAATGTGATCGGCCATGCCTGGCTCTCATAGATTCCGTTGATGTTCCATGAGGAAGATGGTTGCATTCTGTGGTTCCAGGCGAATCCAGAGAAGATAGTTCTCCTCATTGTGTTGTGCAGACATGAAAGCATTCTGCCAAGTGAGTTGTTTGGCCAAAAAGGAAATAAAAGCTCTTATCTGAATATCACCACAAACAGGAAGTAAATTAATCTTTCTCTCTTCAGGCATAGCCTCATTGTGAAGATAGAGTTCGCACAACAAATTCTGATCATTGTTTGGTGCTTCTGCAAAAGTTTCAATGAATTATGTGGTGTAGAGACCTGGTGTGGTCTTCCATCCTTTATTTCTTTCAATTGGAGGAACGCTAAGCGTTCTCTCAAGAATACTGAATAATTAAAAGAAGGCTTTCTTGTAGCCAGTAAGCGCTAGACCAAATCGAAGATAAGGGACAATCTGGCTTTTAATTGCTTATTTTCTTTGTTCTATGCACGAGACTGTTCCATTGCTTCCCAATTCCTATAGGCATAGTTAAACCATAATGACTTCTGCTGTTGAAATGCATTTCCTTCGGAAAGCTCGTATTCTGCTCTCCATGTGTTGCTTAATTCTTGAAAAGTAGAAGTCTGTGCATGAGCATCGCTAACACAGGGAGGTTCAGTTTGTATATGCACAGTTGTAAAAGATTTTGATTCTGGTTCCTGCTCATCAATAACTTGGGTAGGCCGGGGTGGTTCTACTTCTTCTTCTGATTTCTGCTCATCAATAACTTGGGTAGGCCGGGGTGGTTCTACTTCTTCTTCTGATTTCTGCTCATCAATAACTTGGGTAGGCCGGGGTGGTTCCATTTCTTCTTCTGAAATCCTTGAAGACCCTGCTGGTTCTTGTGTAATAGCAGGGTGTTCCTTTTTGAATATAACAGGGCTGGCTCCAGTCAATGGGACTGCAATTATTTTATATCCTGCTTGAGTATAGATATCCCCACATTCACTGCACATGTATTCACTATATTTCTCTTTCTCTACACTCTTTTCAGCTTGAGATGCTACTTGAGCTAACATGTACAGATTGACTTCTTCTTTATAGGCTTCCCTAGCCATTGCTAACTCTTTCTGATAGGCCTTAATTTCTGATTTTAAGAACTAATTTTCTTCTTGTAGGGAGGCTAGAGTGACTGGGGCTTCTACAGTTACAGATTCCAAAGGAAAAGAAAATTGTTGTTCAGCATTATCTTCATCATGTGCGTCCCCAACAGGTGGTTCTTGTGTTTCACCTATTGGGTCTGTTTGTGTATCAGTTTCACCTAGGGCATCTTCTTCTTGCTCCCCAACAGGTGGTTCTTGTGTGGCACCTATTGGGTCAGTGGCTGGTTTTTGTGTAACAGCCACATGCAAGTTGTCTTCTTTTTGCTCCCCAACAGGTGGTTCTTGTGTGGCACCTATTGGGTCAGTGGCTAGTTCTTGTGTAACAGCCACATGCAGGTCGTCTTCTTTTTGCTCCCCAACAGGTGGTTCTTGTGTGGCACCTATTGGGTCAGTGGCTGGTTCTTGTGTAACAACCACATGTCCTATATCAGCTTGGATGTCTGGTTTGAATTTGTCGGCAGCTGGTCCTTGTGGAGCAGTTGCCTCTGTTGAGAAAAATGATGTTATAAAATCGTGAACACTTTGAATTTCGGCATCTAAGGGTGAAGGAGGTGAAGGTTCAGGGCTATGGGGAATACGAGGATTTAAAATGATAGGAGGAATGGCCTCGGTTGCTGCAAACAACCTTGTTCGTTGCTGAGGTAGGGAACCATGAGAGACAATAGTTTTCCTCTTGCGAGGAATTTTACTCAGGGAATCATCAGAAATAGTAGTTGCCTTTACTGAGGCCCTGGTTCTTCTTTTTGACGGGGTTGCAGTTTTCTGTTGCTTTTTCCTTTTAAGGAAAGTGATGAGGGTATCCTCGTTTGAATCATCGGTAGGGATGTGAACTGTGGGAGTGGACGGTTCAGCTTCATCATGGGGTGAGGACTGCAACAGGTTTTCAGTGCTTAATTGGGGTGTTCCTGCTGCTGGTTGATGAGTTTCAGCATCTTGCTGGGAATTTTCTTCATTTTGTTGAGGATTTTCCTCAGCTTGCTGGGGAGGGTTAATGAGGGGAGGTGGATTATGCAGGGTGAAGCCTCTATTTATCAGAAGTTGGACCAAACGATGGTGTGTGAGGCAGAGGAGTTGGTGCCTAGCGTTCACAGTGTAATATGCCATATTTTTCATACATCCAAGGAGATAATAAGGCATATTTACTAGACGACCATGCCGCAAATGATTTAATAAGACGAAGTCATGTTGATAGACTACCTAGTAGCGGCCCTCGCAAGTGAAGTAGTGCTTGACGAATTCTACAACTTTAGGCCAAGGCGGTGGTAATGACCGAAGCGCAACACCCCTACCTTTGGCTTCCACTTGCTCCCCAGGTAGCAGGAAATCTTGTTGTGCATTGAGGATAAGATGCTTCCTGCTGAATCAACGAATGCCGTTGGTTGGAAGCCCCGAAACTTGTGCTATGTCTTCTTCTTTTACTTGGATTCTCACCCCTTGGACAGTAGAATACCCCTCCCTCAAGTTGCATGCAAATTCGAGAACTTGTTGCAAATAAAATTCCAGAAGTTTTCTAAAATAGTCCACCCATCCCGCCTGTAGGAAGATTTGGTATGCATCTGGGTAAAGTTCTAGTAATGCCGTCGAGCCCAGTTCATGTCTAACAGCATCTCCACCCATGGTTACTGTTTTAGGCAGAATACAAAGTACAGATCCGAGTTGTTGAAGTCTAAACAGAGCAGAACATTGCAAAATGAAATTATGACGTGGTAAGGCATAAACGGGGTGGATTAGACACAACCGGGAGGAATAGGGATGGCGGTGATGGGCGTGTCCTATGATGATTACGATATTTCGGTAATCCCCCCCAACTGCGGCTAAATGATATGGTTGGCAGTACGACACTTTTAGCGGTCATGTCAACTATCTCCTCGTTAACTACAATTTAATATTCACACATAACATGCATACCTTTACAATTACCTTTGGTTGTTGCGCCGAAAAGTGTTATCTCGTCCTTAATAGGTCAATGATCTTTATAAAAAAAGGGGTTTGTAAAGTGTGAGGGTTTTTATCCACGAGGTTTTTATTATTCACGAGAGGCAGTAGTGAAGGGGTATTATTAATAGGATAAATGGTTGATTCCTTTGAATAAAGAATGATATATTTCTTTTTGAAATAATAGTTCATTCTCGGGAGTAAAAATGGGGATATTTAGGAAAATAGAAAAGATTGGTGTTTAAGCAGTGGGATTTGGTGTTTCGACACTGGAAAGTAGTGTTTCAGCAATGGAAAATGGTGTATCGGCAATGGGAAATGGTGTATCAGCAACGGGAAATGGTGTATCAGTAACGGGAAATGGTGTATCAGCAACGGGAAATGGTGTATCAGCGACGGGAAATGGTGTATCAGCAATGGGAAATGGTGTATCAACAACGGGAAATGGTGTATCGGCAACGGGGAATGGTGGAAAATGGTGTTTCAGCAACAGGAAATGGTGTATCGGCAACGGGAAATGGATTATGATCTGGAATGACATGGCAATGCTTTTCCAATCTGCAGATTAATTCTTCCTATATTGGAATTTTTCTTTTTCAGCCACCATCCAAAGCTAAGATCTGCAAAATAATTAATTGTAACATGGCAACCCTTGACAGGGATTATTAGTTAAGAAATCTAATCTAAAAATAAATATATAAACAGGAAATTAAGTGCATTGAGGGATAGCTGGTTCCCCCAAAAAGGTATAGTGTATGTCTATAATGCAAGTAGCTTTGAAATACTCTTTAGAAATAGGCCATTGATACAAACGGAGTCGATACCCATTCACTAATAATGGTGTTCTACTATCATCAATCGTTAGGAGTCTGACTGTTCCATTTGGAAAAACAACATCTACTTCATAAGGTCCTAGCCACCTTGTTCTTAATTTCCCCTGAAAATTTTCAAAACGGGAGTCATACAGTAAGGCCCAATTACCTTTTTGGAACTTCTTGTGCTTAATAGTTTTGTCATGCCACCTAGTTCTTTGCTGTTGTATCATGGTTGTTTGATGGATGGCATCCAACCTCTTTTCATCCAATTCCTGAAGTTGCTGCAACCTCGCTGTCTATGCATCAGTCAAATCAAGGTTAACAGCTAAAGCAGTCCTTAAGGTTTTAATTTCAAATTCCACAGGAAAAATAGCATTTTTACCATAAACTAATTCACAAGGTGAAAAACCCGTAGTGTTCCTCCAAGTAGTTCTGTAAGCCCATAATGCTTCAGGCAACCTTTGAAACCAGTCCCTTCTATTCTCCTTGACTGTCTTCGTTAAAATGGATTCTATGACTTTATTTGTACTTTCCACTTGCCCATTTGCCTGGGGGTGATAAGGTGTAGTCATTTTATGCTTAATGTGATATTTTTGGAGTGTATCTTTGAAGCCATGAGAATTAAAAGGAGGTCCTCCATCTGTGACTAGTTCTCTAGGCAAACCAAACCTAACAAAGATTTCTTCAAATAGAAAAGTTAACACTAATTCTTCATTAGCTTTGATGAGTGCCTTAGCTTCCACCCACTTAGTCATATAATCTGTGCAAACCAGTATATAAACTCTTTGATTGGATGGAGGATTGATGGGACCTATAAAATCTAGTGCCCATATTTCAAAAGGTTCAAGTATTACCTGGGGGTTAAGTGGCATTTCATCCCTGTCATTAGGCTGGCCCATTCTCTGACAGCTATCATAGGCCCTAACATATTTCTTTGCGTCCTTGAAAAGTGAGGGCCAATAGTAACCCATTTTGAGAACTTTGTGTGTTGTTCTTTTATCTGCAAAATGCCCTCCACAAGGGCCATCATGGCAAGCCTTCAATATATCATAAACTTCATCTTCCCTGATGCATCTTCGAATTTCCTGATCGAGTCCTGTGTGAAAGAGACACCCACTTATCCAGCTGTACCTAGCACTTTGCTGAACGATATTTCTTTTATCTCTGTGCGATAGGTGTGGTGGTAGTTTCCCTGCAACTAAGTAATTGGCAATGTCTGCATACCAAGGTGAGTGAGTAGATACTGCAAATAAATATTCATCAGGAAAAGAATCATCTACTGGAGTATTTTCATCAGTTTTTAACCAAGAAAGAAAATCAGCAACCACATTTTCTTTACCTGGTCGATCTACAATTGTGATATCAAATTCTTGTAATAATAATAACCATCTGGTAACTCGAGCATTTGTAACTGATTTGTTCATTAAATATTTTATGGCCGAGTGATCAGTATGCAAAAAAGTAGTGTAACCAGTAATATAATGTCGAAACTCATTAATAGCATAAATAACTGCTAAGAATTCTTTCTCGGTGACTGTATAATTAAGTTCAACAGGGGTCATATTTTTACTAATAAAATAGATAGCATAGGGAAGATTGTTTTCTTCTTGACCCAAGACAACTCCAATTGTAGCATCTGAAGCATCAGAGGATATATGAAAGGGGAGTGCCCAGTCAGGTCCTCTTAAAATGGGAGCTGTAGACGATTGATGTTTAAGTTCATTAAATGCTTTTTGACAACCATCAGTCCACTTAAATTCAGCATTTTTCATAAGTAACACAAACAAAGGAGAAGCTATTTTAGAAAAGTCCTTGATAAATCTTCTATAATATCCAACATGTCCTAAAAAACTTCTTATATCAGTTTGTGTTTTCGGGATAGGCAGAGTCTGAATTACTTGTACTTTAGCTGGATCAACCTGAATTCCTAGGAATGAAATGAAGTGTCCTAAAACAATACCTTGATTCATCATCATATGACATTTTTCATTACTTAAGGCAAGATGTGCTTCTATACACCGTTTAAGTACTTTTTCAAGGTTTTGTAAAGCATCTTCAAAAGTCACACCATAAGGAGTAAAGTCATCCATAAATATTTCTAAGGAATCATTAAGCATATCAGAAAAAAATCCTATCACCGCTCTTTGAAATGTTGCTGGGGCATTACATAGTCCAAATGGAAGAACTTTATAGGCAAAAGTCCCCCATGGACTAGTAAAAGTGGTCTTGTCCTGATCTTGGGGTGCAATCTTGATCTGATTATAACTACTAAATCCATCCAAAAAGGAAAAGAATCTCTTACCTGCCAAATTATCTATTACCTGATCAATAAATGGTAAGGGAAAACGATCTTTCTGAGTAGCCTTATTCAGAGCTCTATAATCCACACACACTCTCCATTTCCCATTTTTCTTAGGTACTATTACTAATGGTGAAACCCATTCACTATTAGATATAGGATATATAAATCCTGCATTCAACAGTTTTTGAAGTTCTTCTTTCACAATTTCCCTTAAATTGGGATTCATTCGTCGTTGGGGTTGGCAGACTGGGCGGGATCCTTCTTTAATATAAATTCGGTGAGTACATAATTCAGAAGAAATTCCCTTCATATCTGTGTAATCCCATGCAAATGCTTGTTTATTCTCGTGGAGTAACTTCATTAATTGTTGTGTTTCAACATATGTTAGGTTAGGGTTTATATTTAATGTTTTGCCAGGCTCGATTTCGACTGCTATACTTTTGGAGGGGGTGTCAGCTGATGTCTGAGATAAGTCTTCAGTTTTAAGATTTTGCTGTGATTCAGATTCCAAGATTGCAGTCAAGTGATCATGTATTTCAGAGTTAACCAAAGAAGGTTCAGAAATAAAGCTACTAATTAATTCATCTTCGGCTGAATCTTTAAAAGTTAGGGCTTGTCCGACAGTCAAGATGGGTTCAGTCTCATCATCTTCATAATCTAACCACACAGAGTTATCATTGTTAATCATAGGTGTGGCATGAGGGTACAAAGTAAGCTGTTTGGTTTCACATCCATTAGAAATTGTCATTGAACCTGACCTACAGCTAATGAAGGCATCTGCTGTAGCCAGCCAAGGTCTCCCTAAAATCAATGGATGACCCCCCAACTTATTTTTGGTCTGTAACACCACAAAATCAGCTGGGTAGTTCGAAGATTCGACTGAAATTATCATGTCTTCAATGACTCCTTCAAGTTTGATTGTGGAGCGGTCAGCTAGCTCTAGAATGGTTGGGGTTTCCCTAATAAAAAATTTTAACTGCAGTAACTATGCTGTTTCAAGTGTCATGATGTTTATTGCAGCACCCAGATCTACTAGAACTCTAGAAACAAAAGTTTTACCAACCTGAACTGTGACTGTAGGGTGACCAAGATCACCATATTTCACAGGGGGATTTTTTTCTGACATTAGAGCAGCTAGATCACCCATCACATGAACTGTGAGGGGGTCTTTAGCTTTTCTTCCAGGTTTCTTAATACAAATATCTCTAACAGTTCTAGCATAAATTGGTACATCTCTTAGTGCTTGTAAGAGTGGAATTTTAACATATAAATTCTGCAGCTCTCCTAAAAGATTAAAAGCAGGTGGCTCAAGTGTTTTGGTAAAAGCCAAACGTTCAGGGAATGGTGGCTCTGCTGCTTCAGCAGTCTTTTTAGAGGATGTTTCAGCTGTTTCAACATTGTTATTAGAGGATGATCCAACTGTTTCAGCATTAGATGACTTTTCTTTTCTGATTTCTTCTTTATCAGAATCGGAAGTGATGCCATCAATAATGGGTTCAACTATTCTTCCAGAGCGTAAATGAATGTCATTACATTGCATAGGGGAAACCAGTTGGTTTGGAACATCAATCACTTGCAAAGCTTTATTATTATTCGGGTTGGGGTTAGGTTGTACAGGCAGCTGAGGTCTTATTGTCTGATTATTAGGTGGGGCATTTGACGTTAAGGAGAGAGATTGTTGATACTGAGGTAATTGGTTTGGAAATGGGATCTGTGGAGCTGTCCAATTAGGGTTCCATTGATTAAAATAGGTTTGTTGTAGATCCCATGGATTCCACATCGTAGGATCAACAAAAGAAGGGTTTGGTTGCTGCATGGGTCGAAAATTCATTTGATTAAGGTGTGGGTACTGCATTTGGTTGAAGGGTGGGTAATTTGTTTGAAAAGGAGGATGATTATTCCAACGATTAAATGACATGTTAGAATTCGTACCTTATCCTCGTGATTGCCATTGTCTTCTCTGTGTGAGGAGGTACACTGCTTCAGCTTCTTCTTCAGTTGGCTGCAGTGCTGCTTTTATTCCTGGCAAAGAAGGGCATTGTTGAGTCTCATGGTTCTTTTCACAGATAGTGCAGATTGGTACCTTGTCCAGGGGGCATTCCCTTATTGGGTGTTTTCCCCTGCATTTAGAGCAGAAAATAGCCAGAGCAGCTTCTGCTTCTGCCTGCTTCTTTTTAACCTGCAAGGTATCAATTTGTGAAGCAAAAGAGCTTAACATTTCAATTTTAAATTCTTCAAGTAAGTTACCTATTTCGGCCCGTGTTGCTCCTCCACTTGCTGATTTCTAGACTCTTGAGTATGTACTGTCTTTGCTCTTTGGTCTGCTTTCTGCTCCTCTCGAACATCTTTTACAGAGATTGATAATCTCATCATAGGATTCCTTAGATATGTCTCCTTTTCCAAGCATATTCAACATATCTAAACAATCATCTCGTACCCCTTTTAGCAATATTGACTTGAGAATATCCTTACTCATATCAGGATGATCAGATCACTGTAAGTTATATTGTAGCCTTTCCACGAAGTCCTCCAGACTTTCGTCCTCCTTCTGAGTCATCTTGAATAATTCCTCCTTTCTTTCTCTTGTTCGACAATAATCTTGGTATTTAGCCAAAAATTTCTCCTTCATCTGGTCCCATGTTGTAATCACATGAGCTCCCAAGCTCATGAACCATCTTAATGCGTTCCCTTTTCATGTAGCTGGAAACAACTTTAATTTCTGAGTAGAATTAACATAATCATAGCTTCTACATAGTATATCAAATTCAAAAAGAAATTCATCAGGATCTTCTATGGATAACCCATGGAAATTGGGTAATGCTGAAAGTGGTATATTCTTCATAGGAGTTGCTCCTCTAGGGATATCTCCAATGGGGAATTCCAGGGTGGAGAGAGAATTTTCTCCCCTTCCCTTTATTTTGTGACCTCCACCAAAAAGTCCTTCATTGTTATCCCCCATTGGTTGTTTTCCTGATGCGCTTGCCTGGTCTCCGGAATTTTCTCTTGGGATTTTAATGTCCTGCATTGGTTCCTCCACCTTAGCTTCCTCTATTGGTTCTTCTACTGGTCGTTCGTCTTCTTCCACCGGTTCCTCAGTATATTCTGATGGTTCTATAACCCTCTCTGGCCCCACTACTTCCTTTGTCTGAAAATCTTTCTGGGAAGAGTGTTGGGTCTGTGGCCTCTGAGAGCTTAACCTCTAGGATGTCTCATCTTTTGAAATAATATCGTCAATAAAAGTTTTTCTTCCTCCTCCTTTTCCTTTGCCGCCTGAATGGTTAACCTTCTTGCGTCCTCTCATGCATCCTGCACTTCTAAAGAAAAATGTTAATACCCTTAAAATCTTCAGTCGCCTTCCCCGGCAACGGCGCCAAAATGTTGGTCACTTTAATTGTTTAATAATAAAACATTCGAGTGCCACATTAATTATCAACCTGGGAAAGTCTGATTATTCCAAAGGTGACTACATACTGCATGTACTCAATCTTAATGGTATTAAAAGCTGTAGTATAAACAGTCTACTATCTATTAAATCCCTACTCTGTGTTACAGCAGTTACAATAGTTACAGCCTATTGCAGAAAATGAAGTAAGAACAAATAACTTAAAGGAAACAAATCTACAAAAGGAAGTGATGGCTGTCCTGCAACAAAGGATCGGGACCCTATCCTCAGTAAGGACTTTCAACACCTGCCTCTGTTGTCCAGTTCACCCATACACTCTATAAATCCTAATCACTAGTGAGGCACTCATATGCAACATCAATCAGTTAAAAAGGAAAACAGAGTTTCAGCAAAAGTAAATATTATTAGAAGCAGTAACTATAATATAAACAGAAATCACACGCACAACACACAATAGAAAGAGATGGGTGAATCTTGTGATGAAGGTGGGCCCTGTCCTTCTCACAAGATTCCCCAGAACACAGGAATTAAGGTAAAATACTCAGAACGGGATTGTATTCATCTGCCAATAAACCATATTACAAAAAGAAATTGAGTCTCATCCCTTCACTACAAGTTCTGTATTACAGTGTGTTTCCCTCCTCTCTGTCCCTCTCTCTAATGTAGATGTCTCCTCTTTATATATGAGACATCTATTACAACAGATTTTCATACATTCGGATTCAACCCTTTTGTACCAAAAATAAGAAAGTCAGTTCTTGATAACAAAATATTCTTACAACCATGAGGATCATGATCATTACGACCAATATAGTAATCAGTCAGACTCCTTTGCCGATGCAGATTTGTTACGTAAATCCCAACTGTTCCTCAAAGTGCGCGTGCTGTTTCAGCTTCGAGGTTCATGTTGTTCTTGCTGTTTCAGCTTCACAGTTTGCGTTGTTTCCGCTGTTTCAGCAACGACAAAATGTGATCCTGCCAGTTAGGCAGTTTCAACAATTAGTCAACACTTTAATCAACTTCAGGGAATAATTATAAAGATAGCATGATTACGTGTTGAATAATTAAACATGTAGTAATGAGGAAAGTTATTCTGTACCTTTTGGAGTGATTAAGCCAAAACACTAGCTAAGGTTTTCACTTAAGGGTTGAAGAGGGTAATACAATGGCAAAATATACAGTCAAAAATAGACAAAATGGGAACCTGACAGGAACCTAGCTCTGATACCAATTGTTGGAAATACTGAGAGGTGGGTGAATACATATTTCTCTTCAATTAGTTAATTTCAACATCATAAAGTATTAATTATCATTAGCATTATACTAAAACATAAATCAACAACACCATTCAACAATGTATAACATCAAAGAAGCGATTTTTAGGTGGAAAACCTTCTAGGATAAAAACCACAAACATTTTGAATATAGGAATTTAATGATTACATCGATAGAAATCTCCAACTCACAACATTCTCCGAAAACCGCTGGAAGGAGGCTCCAACCCCATTATTTTTCAACTCCAACTAAAAGGATGCTCTAACATCCTAATTTCTTAGCTCTAATTGGAAGGATGCTCCAATGCCCTAGTTTTATCGGCTATTACTAAAAGGATGCTCCAACACGATGCAAGCTCCAACTTGTCCTAGATCCACCCTACTACCCTTCAAATAACATAAATGAATATGATATATTACATTTTTTAGTTACTACTCTTAATCATTACATTACACATTCACTATCATTAATATCAAATAATCAATGTGACAAACCCTTCTCAACTCATTAGCGACACATCTAATGAGCACTAGTATTGCAACAAGAATGCTGCAACTCTTGGCTACCAACTTTACTTTATTAACTCAGGGTTCATACAAACTTGGAGGTGACAGTGTTGTATACACAAGTAATGATGATGGTTCTTCCTTTTGTCACGGTTTAGCTGGCGATAGACCACTGAGGTTTTTAAGCCAGACTTCTATGGAGTCAGAAGAAGCTTGGTTTCTTGATGGAAGAAAGGGAAATATTCTCTAAGGTAGAGCTACTTTATTGCAATAATGGAAAAGAACGAAATTCAATGCTAAATCATGCCATTTCCAATTAACTGCCAAGAAACTATGCTTTTCAATAATGCTAAATTATCATGAACCAAATGCTACTATCTAAGCATGGAAGTAAGAAGCATAAAACATCACTAATGTGCAAGTAAAGGGACTGAAATAAATCTGTTTTTGTCTTTTTTCCTTTTCATGAAAAATCAAGTATCCAAACTAATTTCTTTTGGTGATGTGGTAGGTGAATTAAGGATGTTGGAGGATGGTGTGGGAGACCCTTGGGATGATTTTGGTGACTTCCTAGAGGCATTATCTCATTTTGGCCTCAAAACAAGCCATTTCAGGGAAACCTACAAAATGTACTAGAAACCTACAAGATTCCTTGTAAACCTACAAGATACATCTGAGAGAAAAATGTGAGGTGTTGGAGGTGATGGAAGGCTTAGGAAAGGTGGTTGATGGGTGGAATGGAGTGGGAGAAGGTCTAGGATCACTCAGAAGTCAACAACAAAGATAGGAGATGGTTGGATTCGCTCAATGTGCTTGGAAGAATTTCTATGAAAAATGATGAAAACTAGTGAAGGTGATGGTGAAAACAAGGAATGACTATGGTGGATGGAGTGGAAGGTGGTTTCTGGCTATGAAGTCTTTTTCTCCTCCTGAAGCACCTACTCTACATAAAACATGTATATTTTCCAAAAAGCTATGTAAACAAGAAACATTCTCATAAACTAGAAAAGCAGAATTAATGAACTAACTGCCTACATTATGCATGAGGAAAGTTGTTGAAAGGAATGAAAGCATGGATGAGATCTACTGCAAAAATGAAGATGAAAAAGATGACAATGAAGTCCTACTTTGCAAAACTGACCAAATGCTAATTTAAAGACAGCAAACTCCAAAGCTTATAAAAGAAATAGAAATATGTGTTTTTGGGGCTGCATAAGGGTCCCTTCCTCAAGTCATGATCCCAGAGGGAGGAAGTGAGGCCAAGACACCTGCTGACAACCTTGTGGTGCTCCTTTTATCCCTACTAACCTGCTACTGAAGTAAGGCACAAATGGAAGCAAACTAATAAACAACCAATCCAATCTACACTACTTGTAATGGAAATGCATCTAAAAGAAAATTAACAATGAAGCTATGAAACTAAACTAAACATACATATACAAGAAAGAGGAACCTTTGCTTCTAGGGTTGGGCCCTAACCTAAGAGCTTCAACTCTCTAATTTAACTCAGTGCTAGCTCAAAACAAAACTCATTCTTATTACCAAAATAGAAAATTACATCAATAAAACTTTCACAAGTATGGAGCTCAAAAATAGCTTAGAGTTTTACAACAAAAATTAGAATCCTAATGGGGCTCTAGGCCTCTCTACTTATACAACTAAAGTCCCCGATGACTTTCTTAAAATTAGGGAGGCTCGGCTCTTGAGCTCGAGATAAACTAGCTCTTTTTCTCTCACTTGCTCGGCTGCCTTCTAATCCTCATGGCTTGACTATTTGCACTCCGAGCTGGTGTGATGGATGGAGGAATATTCAAATGGGGGATAAGTAAATGGAGTATTTACCTCCTACAATCCCTCTCCCTTGTCCAATTTGAGTTTTAACCTTAGTATTTGCAAAAATTCCTTGATTTTCTCCTTCAATCCTACATTCAATGCATATTAGTCCATTAGGCATAATATCCAACTCTAACTCAAACTCATCTCATAAACAAAATATAATAAAAAAAATGTAATAAGTTGTGAGAAAATTTGGTTTGACTAAGCTAGGAGGTGAATTAAGGCCCATATAATTACCCAATGATGAGGCTCATCATCACCCCCCTACTGAAAGTGTTGCTCATCCTCTGAGCAACTCAATCAATATCCATATCCTTCATAGCTCTAGTTGCCTCCCTGACATTCCATGCCTCTGCTGTGGTTTCCTCTTCTTGTTCATAGAAGTCGGCTTTCCTTTCTACCTCCTCCCACTGCCTCTTTTATTCTTCTTCCTTCCTTCCTTCTAGCATTCCTAAGAGTAGTGGTGGACTGAGTTTTAGGCCAATCCAATTGAATTTCAACCTGTGCATAGATTACTTGCACATGGGTGTCATGTTTAGTGCTTCTCTCAATCTTTGAGGAGAGTGGTACTCTCTTATCTTTAAGTTGTATGGCAATGTGTTCCATCTCCTTAGGCAAGCATGTATGCTATCATCCCCTAACAGCCTGAACATGTCCTCAAAATGTGAAATTGCTTGCTCTTGGGCAGCAAGATATCTAGGTGCAAGCTGAGGATCATTTACAATCAAATTATGGGTACTGATGAGGGCCATGGGATCTGATTGTTCAGCTATGATCATAAGAGGTTCAGTTTTCTCTCTTTCCAATATCTTCTTCATCTTTGCAGCCCTTGATTCCTCATGGTTCATCCATGATGCTAAAGCCATCAATTATAAATCTTCTAGCTTGGCATTAGGGTCCCACACATTCATGTATGTTAAGGCCATGTTGTGAAAATAAAACTCAGACATCTTGACCCTATCTTCTAGTGTGTTATGATCACAAAGATCAATGAACTGCCTGTAGTCTTGAAATGGCATGGCGCCTCTCTGTGCTAGGATCTTCATCTGGTACTACAGCCACTGTTCCTTGAGGTATAGGGCATAATATTTAGCTGGCATCCTACACTAGATTGCGTCCAAAGAGAGATTGGCCATGCATGCCAATTGATTCTCTCTTTCTTGTAGTTTTCCTCTCAACCATGCATTTTCTATCTCTAATTGATTTTTCATTATGGCCTCTTTGTCTCTTAAGCTACTTAGCTCTCTACCCATCTCCTTGATCTTCTCCTCCATGTGCCCAATGTCTTCCACCCCATTGGATTTGGCGATATGCATCCATTGGTGAGTTCTGGCTCTCTCCTTCTCAAGCTCAAAAAATAGTGGAATAGAAAATTTTTGAGTTATGACCTTGCCTCCTTCAATAAACCTATAGTAGGAGTCAAGGTTAGGTTTGGGGCTAGGTTATTTTGACTCTGGGTCCTCTTCTTTAGTTCCTTGTTGTTGGCCTACCTCCTTTTCCAATTTTTTCCTCTTGTAGGTTCAATAGAGTATCATGTAGGACTGCTTCTGCTTCCTATAGATTTTGTTGTTTATCCTGTAGGATTGATTTTCCCTTGGAGGAGGTTGATCTAGTCATCATACTTATCACATAGGTGATAGGAGACCTAGGGGAAGGAATGTTATCCTTTTGTTTAGGTGAGTCTTCAATCACAATGGGAATTTTGGTTAGTGTTTGGGTTTTCCCCTGCCTTATTCTTGTGCTTTTCCTTGTCCTAAAATATAAGGGGGTCTGCCTCTGTCTTTTGCATTTTTCTTGATGGGGGTGCTAAGAGCAGTGAGGGCAGCTGCTGCCTCTCTCTCAGTGGGTTTTGGAGACACCCTAGGTGACTCCTCCTTGTTTTCTGCCCCCTCTTTTCCATTGCTTTCTTCACCTATGTCTTTCCTTTCTTCTTCCTCTTGTAGATCCTCATCATCTTTATCAGTTTCCTCCTTAACATCCTCCTCTATTTCTTCATCATCCTCCTTCTCTTTCTCCTCTTCTTCTTCATATTCCTCATTTTCTTTTGTTTCTTCTTCTTCTTCATCATCCATCTCATCTTCATCTCCTTCTATTTCTTCTTCTTCCTACTATACTTCTTCTTCCTCTGCTTCAGTCTCTTACTCTTCCTCTTCACTGACAGTAGGACTAACATCATATGTGAGAGATTTGATGTCTTCCTTTGCATGCATGTCTCTGAAAACTGACCATTGTATAGGAATTCTGAGGTTTTGGAGGGCATCTTCTATAAGGATTCTAATTAACCCATGGTGAGCTAACTATTGGGAATTTCCCTCTTGCACTTTGATGCTTGAGTCTATCAGTGATTGCAGTAGGAAGTATGGTATGCTGAGCTGTGGTGAGGGGGTGTTTCTGCTCCAAATCTCAATTCTTCAAGAAGCCTAAAATGATAGCCATAGACCACACTATACCTACCCTCACATGAAATGTATTTGATCATTTGGTAGCTTACCTCATTCCATGGATATGGTAGAATTCTCCTTACTCCATTTTTGTCCTCAGTGGGTTCCTCACCTTCTAAAAAGAATTTCCTTTTGGCAACCTGGCTATCTCCTTTGTCTTCCTTCCTCCATGGTACTCCTAGGGGAAGTGTGGTAACTCTGCTGATGAGTTCAGGGGTGAGTTCTATGGAGAGGCCTCTTACCACAACAGTGGCATGGACTCTGGTGAGTGGAATGAGGGAGAGAGAAAAATCTCAGGCCACCTCATCATCATACCCCCTTAATTTTTCAAAAAACCCCATCCAATTATGCCTTGTGAAGATTTCTAGTACCTGAGGGTGTTGTTGGATTCTCACAGTGTTTGTGGGCTCCCTCTTATTAAACCCTCCTATCATCTTGGTTGGTGAGGTTTTGAGGAGATGAGATGGTTGATACAATTTTCAAATGCAGAAGTAAAAAAACTGAGATGACTGTGTGGACAATTCTCTTGCACAGCTGCCAAATTCACTCAAACTAGAGGATTTTTTGATCAATTTACTTGGAAAGAGGAATGTAATTACAGAGCCTACCTCTTCATAATGTTTGCTATGGTCAACCCCCGATATTTCCCCTTTGAAACTCCTCTCGGACTATCCTATAGACTATCTTTGTGTATCCTGTAGGAATTCCCGTGCACGATCTTGTAGGAATTCCTGTGCAATCCTGTAGGAATTCTTGTGCACGATCCTGTAGGAGTTCTTGTGCAATCCTGTAGGAATTCCTGTGAATTAAAACAATGGAGTTTTTCTTTCGGTAGGTTTCTTGAATATGAGAGCGACCTGTGAGAGCGAACCTCGAGGAAGTGAATGCATGAATGCATGAGGACGATGATTATTTCCTCTTATGGTCATTTGAGGTGAGGTGGTGTGTTGGTAGCCGAGGTATGTTTCCATTTTTGGTCCATTGGTCCCCACTACCACCTCATCATTCCCCACTCATTGTAATCAGCTCCCACCTTATGCATCTGTAGCTTTAATTGCTTTTGTCCTTCTCCTTCTCTGTTTTCAAGTTGACTGCTACCACGTGTGAGAGGACACCCTGTTTTGTCTTTGTTGACTAAGCGAAGGTGGCCAAGTTAACTGGCCACCTTTTCGCTTATAAACCAACTTACTCGTAACCTTTACATTTTTTTGACTACATGATGCATATGAGAGAGCGAGAAGGATACTTACCTATGGTGCCAATACCTTACTGCAGTTGTTGAAGACTGGAGGTGCTTGCTGTGTGTATTGGCTGCATGTTATTCTTCTTCCCTTTCTTGTTGTTTTTTGATGATCCCTTTGTTTGTGCAGGTACCTGTTGTTGAAGATGGTGGTGGTGCTGCTGCTTTGGAGCTCTTTCTTCCCTTGGATCATGATGATGGAGGCTTGCTTCTCTTATGATTTGTATTGTATGGGATAGGCTGCTACGGGATGTCCTATAGCTGCTTCTACCTCAGAACTCTTAATCATACTCTTTTCTAGGGTTGTGAGGATGGTGACATGTATGGAGAGAGAGACTACGAGTGTGGAGAATGAGGACTACTCAAGTGATGCTCTCTATTTCTCCCTATTTCCCTTTTTTCGAAAACTTTCAAAAAATTTTGAAACTGATTTTGTTTTTAAGGGTGAATGTAGGGGTGATGATGGTGGGTAAAGTATGGTGATGGAATGATGATAAAGGGGGTGTTATTTCATTGACATATCAGGTCATTTTTTCCTTTAGGGTCACCTCCTGTAGGATTTTTGGGTCACTATGATTCCTATAGGATTGTTGATCCGGATTTAAACAGGAACACAACAGATTACAGAGATAACCATAAATACAGATATGAAGTGGAAATAATACTTCATTTCATTAATGTAAAATACTGAAATATGCTTAAAACAAAAATGGAAATAAACCAGCTAGGGTGATGGTAGCTTATCTCTGAGAAGAGATGTGGCGGCTACATGCCTCTGAACTGTGTTATAATGAGGCTCGAAGGCCTATTTATTTTTGACAAATAATGGAAAACCCTTAACATCCCAAAACCTAACCCTAGAAGATGAAATGCCAAATTTTGGGCCCCATTTTGGGTAAGTTGGTACATCAACTTCCCGGGGTCGTAACTTTGGCACTCGATCTTCGTTTGACGCGTACAATAGCTCGTTAGAAAGATCTATCCGAGCACTACAACTTCAGGAAGAGAAACATCAGTCCATGAATCCATGTTGCTCCCAAATTTCCCAAAAAATGTCGTTTAGGGCCTCAAAATGGCTCCGGAAGTTTAGGACCCAAAAAACTACTAAAAATAGTAAATTGTGCTACAATTACGAAAACTGAAAAACTGAAAGAGACAGTTGTGGGGGTCCAAGTGGGATAGGTGGGTGGCCACCAACATCCACCTGGATCATTCCTCCCACCAAGAATACTTTGAGAAGTTAAAGGTAATATGTTGTGTGTAGAATACTTTGAGAAGTTAAAGGTAATATGTTGTGTTTAACAGAAACTATTAACTTTAACTTAGAATAAATAGAGATAAAGAAGTTTCAAATATGGAAGCGTTATTTTAAGGAAATTTAACTTTATTCACATAAGTAAATAGAGACCTGCAGCTTCATTACCATATTTAAAGAGAGGAAGAGACAAAATGACACATAATATAGAGATTACAAGTAATACCCAACACTGTATGGAAAACTCTTGATTCTTTAATTTTCCTCAGGAAATAAGATAACATAAAATGGAAAGAAATTAAATTATGATAGGTGATTGCTGGTCACTGTTCAAATTAGTGGCTTGAGTAAATGGTCCTGTTGATGCATCTTTTGTCTGCTCTATCATCTATTCTTTTCATTTTCTCCACAATGGTACATGTGACTTTGATGCTTCTTCCAATTTGTTGAGTGCCATTCTGCATGCTATAATCCTACTATAAGTAGGCTTGTCTGTAAACAAAGTCTTCACCATCCACAGAAGCTTAAAATATTTATTAAGATAATTCACAATAGTTGCTCCCTTCAGTACTGTTGTCTTCTCATGGGTGTTGTCAACTTTGCTTTTTGCCTCAACTAGCAAGGTCTCATATGTTTTCCATGGCAGCAAGTTTCCCTGTAAATCCCAGCAAGAGGGAAGCCCAACTCTAACTCTTTTATCAAACAGGATATTAAACTTGGAAACTGCTTCTTTTATCTCATTTATCTTCTTCTCAACAATATTTCTGTAAATGTTTCTGACAATCATCTTATTAAAATCTATTGCACATAGTGTTCTGTCTATAATGTCATGCTCCTTTAGCTCTGAAGCAAACTTGGAATTAATAAAATCTATCATTCTTTTTGAAAACTTTGATCTGTCTAATGCTTTCTGTTTGTCTTGCATAACCACACTTTCCATATCTCTGACAATTGCTTTTTCATCAGACATAATAGCAAGGAACTCCCAGATGCTCTTGATAACTGCAATAATTTCATCCCATAAAATCTCCCTAGCTTGAATTAAGGACATATTTTCCTTCATCTTCTCCTTCAGCCTTTTAATTTCCTCTTCAGCCCTTAGAAGGTCTTCTCTGTATTTCTTTGTGTTTTCCTTCTCCATTCTAGCTTCTTCTTCACTTAGGTTTAAGAGTTTATAGGTTGTTTCCATGTCCCTTTGTGCTTTCTTCACATCATGCTCGGCCATCTTTAACTCTGTCCCTAGCTGTAATATCTGTGCTACTGGATCCTTTGTATTGGTTGGCATCACTACTGCGCAGAAATGAGTATCCACCTGTTTTGGCAGCTTATCCAATGATTCTTTAAGAAAAGAATCTTCTTTAGTTTTCTTCAATACATCTTGTAACAAATTCTCCTTTTCATTCTCAACTTTAGCTATCCATGCATCCATAGGATGCTCACCTGTAGGAAAATTCAACTTCTTCTTTAAAATTCCAATCTCTGACTTAGTAGATTGCAACAATTTTTGTATTGTAGGTTGATCATTAGGGCTGAATCCTATTTTAATAATAATATTCTTTAATTCATTCACCTGTGAATTCAGAGCCCTAGAGTTGGCCTTTTCCAACTTTAAGTGTTGAATTACTTTATGTAACATCTTCTCTCCTTTAATATCAGTTGCATTTGTCTTATGCAAATCATTGACAATAAATTGCCCAGTTTGCATGTGAAAATTGATCTTGTCAAGCATAGGAAGCTTCTAAGTATCAACAGTCAAATTAACAGTTTTGAAATTACTGGTGGACCCAACTGACATCTCAGTAGGATGAGAGAATGCAATTTTAAGTTTACTTTTCTCTAAGTCCATAGTAGATAATAACCGGGTTTGCTTAGGAATAACTTGAGACTCAACTTGAGCCTCCATATTTGCTTTACTTTCTAGTTTCTCTCAATTGGATTACCAAACCAGGTTGTACTGAAGACATTACATCCAAAAGTTTAGTCCTTTTTGTTGTTTCTAATTATTCTTCATCAAGATCAATAACATCTTCTCCAGCCTTTTTGGCACATTTTTCTGAATTACTAGGGGTTTCAATCTCTGCCCCTTTAGTGCTTTGTAGACCCCCATTTACCATTTTCTCCATCTCCGGTATACTTTCATGCACAAAGGCTGAATATCCATTCTCTAACCTTCTTTTTGAAATAATTTGATGAGGATAATAAGCCCACTCAACAATCTGTAAGAAACACATGTCATCCAACAATTTCTCAACCTCTTGAGCAGCCTGTCTAGTGTTCACAATGAAGGGTCCTACTACTCTGGGCAATTTAAAGAAATAGCCCTTCTTCATGGGAACAAAATGAACCTGATCCACATTCAAGCTCTGTTTGATAAACTCAAGAGAAAAGAGCCTCATTGGCACAAATTTCGGTAACCTATATGGTTTGATTGAGGCTCCATAAAGCTTGATCTCTACATGTTCTTCAAATATGAACCAGTCTCCACACCTTACATCCTTGCTCAATTGAAGGAATTCTTGAGCTTTGGGAAGAAATGTTGGGGGCAAGGTTCCATTCAAGATCTTGTAGGCCACTGGAAGGAATAAAGAAGTGAATTCAAATAGGCCACCATCTCCTAGATCACCCCTTATCAAGTCTGTCCAGAATACCACTGACTGCTTCTTTTTGTTTATGTCAACAATATTTAGTTCCAAACTTGTAAAATGTTCAGCATTCTGGTATATAAATAAATAAGTAATAACTGAAGGAAACTTGAAGGAGCCAGTAAGTGATAGAATAATGAATTGAGTGTTAATAGTGTCTACCCAAAATGTTGGTATATCTAATACTACTTATGGTTTCATCATCAAAGAGAAAAATCCCAACACTACTTTATCAATCTATCTAGATTCCTCCTTCCCCAAAGTCTTAGAAATCACCTGTAAGATTGGTCTTATATCCATTGCAAAGATGTCTAAAGAAAACACATTTCCATCTAGATATAATTGTCCAAATTTATGAGCTAAGAATGAGGTAGCATAAGAAAACTCCTGGGAGGACAGGTTATCATAATATGAGACCAAGGACTCTTCAGTAAAGGTGGTATATGTTCTAGATACAGGGTAATTCAAAGCTTGGTGAATTAACTGAGAGGTTACTTAGAAAACATTCTCCCCAAGCTGATTCATTACAAAACACTTCTTTGGGTACATTGATGAGGCTAACCACTAAATGAATTCAAGGAACTAGTGAGTTTTTGGGACAAATGCTACTAAAACACCTGACCTAACCATTGCCATGAATATAGGGGACTTTTTATGGTTTAGAATGACTTCTTGATACAGGGAAAGGTGTTTAATTGTGCAAAAGGTGTAAGAAATATCATGTTCAACGTCCATTAACGGGGTATGGATGAAAGAGGAGGAACTTACATGTTTGGCCATGGCATCTATGAGTGACAGTTGTTGACTCGAAATGCTGAACTGGAGGTGAAGTCACTCGGTATCTAAAGCAAATGACTAATGCAGTGAGGTTTTCACTTTCCTTTTATATATGGTAAGAAAAACGGAGGGAAACCTGCAATTAATGTAACAAATTAATGGAGTGGCAGATGAGGTGACGGGGTATAGTGGGTGAGCTAGATGGAAATGAATGGGAGTGGCAGATGGTGTGGCAGAGGTGATGTGGAGCAAACAATGTGGGGTGGCCCGCTGCGGGGGTAGGGAGTGTACAAGAGTTTGATCAAGGTTGAACCCCCGCAGCGATCATGGGTCATTGATTTCAGTCAGCCATGTTGACGTCAGGGTCAACTGCTGGGGTTGGGCTATAAATTATAACCCATGCTCCTTGTTCCCCTGTAGAACACTTTACCTGTCTCCCTTGCCAATATTTGATCGCACTTTGCTAACATGTTTGGGCTTTAACTAATGGATCAGGCCCATTTTCATAACATCTCAAATGTTGTTGTTAGTGTAACAAATACTCTAAAATTTATAATTCTATTTTGATTTTTGAAACTTAATATTCCTTTTTTTTTTAATTTTGAGTAATATAAAAAATGAAAATTTAAATGACAAAGTAGGCTACAACACCTAGAATCATATAACAAAGCCCAATCATCTTCTTGAAATTGCTTTACCTTGATATTCTTATCATGCCAAATCTTCCTCTGAAGTTGAATTACCTATATATGTAGGAGCGCCTGCATTTTGAACTCATCCAAACCATTCAACTAGAAGAATCTCTCTTTCCGTGCATTTCTGAGATCTAGATCTAGTTGTGATGCCATTCTTAATGTGTTATACTCAAACTCAATGGACAACAGGGCCTTTTCCCCATAGACCAGCTCATAGGGTGTGAACCCAGTGGTGGTCTTCTAGGTGGTATTGTAGGCCCAGGTGGCCTCAACTAGTCTATCTGCCCAATCCTTCCTACTGCTGCTTACCACTTTGGTCAAGATGCCCTCCAGCACTCTATTGGTCACCTCCACTTTCCCATTAGCTTGTGGATGATAGGGAGTGGAGGTTCTATACTTGATCTTGTGCTAGCTAAGCAAGTCTTCAATCATGTTGGAGGTAAACTGGCTGCCTTGGTCTGTGACCAGCTCTCTAGGGTACCCAAATTTGTAGAATACATTCTCCCTTAGGAACTTAGCTACCTTCTCCTCTATTGCTACCGTAATTTCCTTGGTTTTAGCCCACTTAGTCAAATAGTCAATGTACACAATGTTGTACTGTTTTTGCCTGGAAGGAGGGTCAATAGGCCCAATGAAGTCCATGCCCCGGTTGTCAAATGGCTCGAAAGTCACTTGAAGTTGCAGAGGCATTTCATCTCTTGGAGTAGGCCTTCCCATCCTTTGGGACCAATCACACTAGCTAGTATATTTTTTCACATCCTAATGAAGAGTGGGCCAATAATAGCCTACTTGTAACACTTTGAATGTTGTCCTCTTTGCTACAAAGTAAACTCCACAAGGCCCATCGTGATAGGTCAGAAGGATTTCAAATACTTCCTCCTCCCTGACACACCTTCCCAAGATTTGATCTGGGCCAAGTTTGAAGAGATTTCCCCTAATCCAAGTGAAGGGGGCGCTCTTCCTCACTATCTTTCTCTTCTATTTGGAGGAAAAGTTTGGTGGGAACTATGCAGATACCAAATAGTTTGCTATATCAGCAAACCATGGAGAGAGAACTGAAATAGAAAATAAGTTCTCATCCAGTAACTGGTCATTAACCATTCCTTCTTCACCTGCAGGAAAATTTAATCTGGACAAAAATTCTGCAACAACATTTTCCTTACCAGGCTTATCAACAATAGTTAGATCAAACTTCTGTAATAAAAGTAACCATCTTAAAATCTGAGCATTCACATCTAGTTTATTCATTAAATATTTGAACGCAGCATGGTCATTATGCACAAATTTTGATAGCTTGTAATATAATGCCTAAATTTGTTCAATGAATGCACAATAGCCAAGAGTTCCTTTTCGGTCACTATGTAATTTAGTTTAGCCTTTGACAGATTCTTACTGATAATGTAGATAGAATAAGGCAATTTTTCATCTATCTGACCTAGGGCTGCTCCTATGGCTTTGTGTGAGGCATCAGCATGAATATGAAAGGGGAGGGACCAATTTGGGCCTCAAAGAATTAGTACAGTGGTTAACTTGTCCTTTAGGGTGTTTAAGGCCTCTTGATAATTTTTTTACCATATAAAATCAGAGTCCTTGGCCAACAAACCAAATAAGGGAGAGGCCAACTTGCTGAAGTCCTTTATGAACCTTCGGTAGTATCCAGCTAACCCTAGGAAACTTCTGACATCTCACTTCTTTTGAGGAGGTGGGACCCTTTGGATGATATCTATTTTGTTTGGGTCCACCTGCAGTCCTTGCTAAGATATTGAATTACCTAGCACGGTCCCTGTAGTCATCAAGAATTCACATTTTTTTAGACTGAGAGATAGGTTCATTTCAATGCATTTGTGTAGTACCTTTCCTAGGTTGGACAGAGCCTCTTGAAAATCATAGCCATAAGGTGTAAAATCATCCATATAAATTTCCACCGCATCATGGACTAACTCAGTGAAAATACTCAGGACTGCTCTCTGGAAAGTGGCAGGAGCATTACATAGGCCAAAAGGAAGGACCCTATAGGAAAACGTACCCCAAGGACAAGTGAAGGTGGTTTTATCCTGGTCTTCCGGGCTGATCTAGATTTGGTTGTACCCAATGAATCCATCTCGGAAAGATAAAAACCTTTTCCCTTCTAGGCCATTTAGCACTTGGTCAATGAAGGGTAGAGGGAAATGGTCCTTCCTTGTGGCTTTTTTCAACTCCCTATAATCAACATAAATCCTCCACTTACCATTTTTCTTTGAAACTAAAACCAAAGGAGAGATCCACTCACTGTCGGACATAGGGTAAATGAATCTTGCATCTAGAAATTTTTGCAGTTCTTCTTGGACTATATCTTTAAGAGTTGGATTCATCCTCCTTTGGGGCTGCTGGACTGGCTTGCAACCCTCTTTGATGTATATGTGGTGAGTACACACTGAGGGGTGTACTCCCTTCATTTCTTTGTAACTCCAAGCAAAGGCTTCTAGATGTTCCTTTAGCATGTTGCATAACTTCTCTTCTTGGAGAGAAGAAAGAGATGGATTGATTTTCAAGGTTCTCTCAGGGCCGAATTCTATGGTTTTGACATAGAGGGGGTTGGAATTGGCCAAGCATAGGTCAATTGGATGATTTTTCTGGGTTTCCTTTACTACATATTCTAAGGGAAATGTACTGGGAGTTGGACTTTGGAGTAGGTGTTCAATAAAATCATATTCATCCCACTGTCCTCCTCCCATGGTTGTTTCTAAAGTATAAAGTTGGGTGAAATAAACTTCATATTCTTCCTCCTCCTCCAACCATAAAGGTAAATCATGCTCTAGAGATGGATGAGCAGGAGGATATAAGACTAACTTCTTGGACATATGCCCATTCTTGATGGTCATATTCCTAGTTCTACAGTGAATGTAAGCATCGACAATTGCCAAACAGGGTCTCCCAAGGATGAGAGGGTAACCAGTAAGCTTAGCCTTAGGCTAGAGAACTAGGAAATCTGCAGGGCACTCCCAAGAGTCAATGGAGACTATCACATCCTCCACAATCCCCTCAGGGGTTACTGTGGAGCGGTCTACAACTTGCAGAACTATTGTGGTCTTCCTCAATGAGCCTTGCAGATTGAGCTTGAGCATGGTGTCCTTGGTCATCTGTTACGTCCCTATACTACTAGTGTAACCCCTTATTGTTACTAGTACAACCCCCTTATTATATTGTTGTGCTCATGTAGTCTCCATATTGTTATTATTGTGCCCCATAGAAGCCCACTATTGTTATTATTATGCCCTTACATTATTATTGTTATGTCGGCTCTGATTATATTATGACCCCTTAGACTCCTATGTATAGAAAGGAGGTCTTGTAATTTGTATTACCCAAGAATTGTTCATTTGTGTAATTTAAAGGAGGTTTCCCCCTCGAAGAGGCTTATTTCTAAGGTGTTCATATATATTTTCTATCTTTTTGTGAGCTGGTTCCATAACATTTGGTATAAGAGCTTTAGATTCTAGGGTTTCGCTACTCCAAACAGGTCATCATGGAATTTTCGACATAGCATTTTTCCTGCGACATTTCTGAAGCTAACAAAAAAATAAATTTGAGACAAAATCTCTCTAAATCTCGGGTCCAAATTTCAAATCTTGTCTCGCTACATTTTCAGAGATATGATCTAAGGAAGTTAGGGTTTTCCAAGCTCCAAAATTTCATCTAAAACAGGTCATCATGGAAGTTTCACTATAGCTTGTTCAATACAAAGTTTCAGAAGCTAAAAAGAAAACCCATTTGAGAAGAAAGTGTTCTAAACCTTAGGTTCAAATTTCAGATCTTGTCTCGCTATATTTTCATATATATGATCTGAGGAAGTTAGGGTTGTTGCAGACTCCCGAATTACATCTTAAATAGGTGACCATGGTACAATCGTCATACCTTTCTCTCTGAGCATCAGATTGAAATTTCATAAGAAGTTATAGAAAGAGGACGGAATTTAGTTTTCTGTGTATATTTTTTAGATTTGAAGGTCAAAACAACGACACGTGGAACTTCATACAAGTTCTCTCTTTTGAAAAGGTATATAATTAGGTCATCTTGGGAGATTAGGCATAACTCTTTCTTGGAGAATCTAATTTTGATTAGATTGGTGACATTGGAAATAGGACGCAAAGGGCTACTACATATCACAATTTCGAAATTAGAAGATCCTAAATTATAGAGTTACATCCATTTCAAGATTAAGCTCCTAAAATCAAGAAAAGGCAATATGAGGAAGTTTGATGGCAAGGATCCGGTAAATTGGATACTACAGATGGAGCAATCTTTTGATCTACATGAGGTGCAACTGTTATAAAAGGTACGTATTGCATATTCATATTTAGAACCAGATCAATTTTTATGGTATAAAGGGCTTTGTTTTGGTAAACCACTTGTTACGTGGTCAATTTTCACAGAGGAAATGATAGCACATTATGAGGATAGAAAGAGAAACACCTTCTTTAGCCAATTGATAAATCTCAAACAAAAGTGTTCAATGGTAGAGAACTTTGAGGACTTTCAAAAATTGAATATAAGGGAAAATGATATTCCAGAGAAGCAGAGGATTGATGTCTCCATAGGGACTTTAAAGGATAACATTCAACATGAGGTTCGTCTTTGGGAACCTGATTCATTGGAGAAGGCATTTAGGTTGGCAAGCAAAGTGGAAAGATAAACTATAGCAACAAGGAATTCTACCCCTCACAACTATAAAGATGGAAGTGTTGTTTCTCCTAGCCTTCCACAACCTACAAGTTTGACACCACAACAATTGGAAGAAAAAAGAGCAAAAGGACTTTCTTACAATGGTGATAACAAATACATTAAAGGCCATAAGTGTGCTGAGAAGAATTTATTTTACATTGATTGTCAAGAGGAGGAAGAAAAGGATCAAGAAACAACCCCAGAGAAAGAAGAAATGAATCTGACCATATCTTGTAAATCATTGACAAGAATTACCACTCCTCAAACTCTCAAGATAGAAGGACATATCAAGAAGAAAAAGGTTCAAGAAGTGAAAGATCACATCGAGAAAGAAGAAATGAATCCAACCATATCTTGTAAAGCATTGGCAAGAATTACCACTCCTAAAACTCTCAAGATAGAAGTACATATCAAGAAGAAAAAGGTTCAAGAAGTGAAAGATCACATCGAGAAAGAAGAAATGAAGCCGACCATATCTTGTAATGCATTGGCCAGAATTACCACTCCTCAAACTATCAAGATAGAAGGACATATCAACAAGAACAATGTTCAAGAAGTGAAATATCACATCGAGAATCAAGAAATGAATCCAACCATATCTTGTAATGCATTGGAAGAAATTGCCACTCCTCAAACTCTCAAGATAGAAGGACATATCAAGAAGAAAAAGATTCAAATAGTGAAATATCACATCGAGCATCAACAAAAAGTTCTCCAACTTTTAAAGGATAATGCCACTTTGGTACAGAATCGAATGAAACAACAGGAAGATCGACATCACAGTGAAAGAAGTTTTGATGTTGGCAATTGGGTATTTTTACGGCTACATCTCAAGCAAGCTATTTATGAGAAGGAAATGTTGGCAATACTACATGCACTTAAGAAATGGCGACCTTGCCTAATGGGAAGACACTTCAAGGTAAAAATGGATCATGATAGTCTTAAATACTTTTTAGAACAAATATTATATTTAGAAGAACAAAAAAAATGGGTCACAAATATGTGGGGTTATGACTTTGAAATCATCTACAAAAGAGGGAAGAAAAATGTTGTTGTAGATGCACTCTCAAGAAAGGATGAGGATGTGGAAGCATTGTTTTGTGCTATTTCTATATCCAACCAGATTGGATAAACGAAGCAAGGGATGAATGGAAGAAGGATGAAGTGTGGCCACTCATTCAAAAGTTGCAGGATCCCAGTTCAAACAATATTGCTAGAACTTGACGAGGAAGGAAAAATCATATTGGAACCTAGAGCACTCACAGAAATAAGAACCCAAAAGCTACGAAATCGATCAATTTTAGAGTATCTCATCAAGTGGAAGAACTTACCCGCTAAAGATTCCACATGGGAGGATAATAATTTTATATAGAAGCATAAAGAATTACTCAAGCGTTGAGGACAACACTTTTTGAAGGAGAGGGGCATGTTAGGTCCCTATACTACTACTAACCCCTTATTGTTATTAGTACAACCCCCTTATTATATTGGTCTGCCCATGTAGTCCCCATATTGTGATTATTGTGCCCCATAGAAGCCCACTATTGTTATTATTGTGCCCTTACATTATTATTATTATTATGTCGGCTCTAATTATATTATGACCCCTTAGACTTCTATATATAGAAAGGAGGTCTTATCATCCAAGAATTGTTCATTTGTGTAATGTAAAGGAGGTTGCCCCCTCAAAGAGGCTTATTTGTAAAGCATTCATCTATCTTTTCTATCTTTTTGTGAGCTGGTTCCATAACATCATCACATTAATGGCAGCCCCAAGATCAATCAAAGTGTGTGGGACAATGGTGCCATTGATGTGCACATCTACTATAGGGCTTCCAAGGTCCAAATACTTTGGATAGATTACCTGCCCCAACATTAATTCAAACAGTTATCCAATGACATTAATGGTAGGGGCATCCTTTCTTCGCCTCCTTGGATGCTTGAAGCACTTCTCCTTAATCAACTTACTGTAAATAGGAACATCTTTTATTGCTTGGAGAAGTGGAATCTTTACACAGATTTTTCAATTCTCCCAGAAGTTCAGTCTCTTTAGGGGTAGGCTGGAGTGGTTGGGTTAATATCTCAGGAAAGGGTGGATTCACTTAAAGAATGCTTTCCTTTCTTTCTTCCTCAACCTCCCTAGGTGGAGGTGGAGGTTGGTTATCCGGAGAACTCTCCCGGATATCAAGTTAATCTCCTGGATTTCCATAGCATAAGCTGGATATGATGTCTCTCCACTGTCTAGTTGCTGAGCCTATCTGTTGTTCGGGTTCGGATTTGGCTAGGTAGGCATATAGGGTTGCTTGGGTGGAGAAGAGTGTAGCAGTTGTGGTTGGGCAGGTGGTGGAGGCAATAAATCTGGAGCATTATTGTATTGGGGCCTCCACCCCTGGGGCGGTGCATTCCACTAAGGTTGTGGCGGAGCATATGGTTGAAATGATTGGCTGGATGGCTGGGAGTGGTACTGAGATGAAAAGGACCAAGGAGGGGGTGTAGACCAAGAAGGATGAGTAAGGGGTCACCAAGAAGGTATGGTTGTGGTTTGGTTGGGGTTGTAATATGCATGGGATGACCCTTGCATGCCCTGCTGGTATGGTCTAGTCCCATGAGGTCTCCTTTGGTTTATGTAGCAGAACTGTTCAGTGACCCCTTCAGCTCCTTGATATACATCTTTTAGTCCATGCAAAGAAGGGCACTTGTCTGTGGAGTGGTTTTCTTCACAGACTAAGCAAATTTCAAAAGAATTCAATGGACATTCATTCCTTGGATGCCTCTTGGTGCATCTAGGACAAAAAATGGCCAAGGCTCTCTTTGCTTCCTCCTACTTTCTTTTAATGTGCATAGTGTCCATTTGCAAGGCAAGGGTTTGCAACATCTCACTTTTGAAATCTTCCAACATGTTTCCAATTTCACCCTTGATGGATGAGTTGGAAGATGATGTACTGACCATAGGTTGAATACCCCTACCCTTTTTCCTAGCTACCCTAGAATGGTTTATAAAGATAGTCTTGATATTCTCATAGGGTAACTGGTAGATATCTCCTCCTACTAACAAGTGTAGGGTATCCAGAATATCTTCCCTTACTCCCCTAAGTAGGACCAACTTTAGTGACTCAGGGTCAAGTGTGCACCTGGCCCTTTTGTAACTAAGCTAGAATCTTTCTTTGTAATCATCTAGGGATTCATCATTGCTTATGGTCATCCTAAAAATTTCCTCTTTAGTATCCTTTGACCAATATTAGTCTCGATATTTGTTGTTAAAGGTTTTTTGCATCTGAGCCCAATTTTTGATGCTATCCCCAGGTAAACCCATGAACCAGTGCAATGCTGCATCCTGAGGGTAGATGGAAATAGTTTTAACTTCTGCTCATCATTTGTATAGTCGTAGGCTCGGCATATAACAACAAACTCAAATGGGAAAGTGTCGAGGTCTTCTGTGGTCAAGCCATGGAAATGAGGTAGGGCAAAGGGGCTGATATTTTTCATCTCAGTGTCTCCATTGGTTTCCCTGATGGGGAAGGCACCCTCAACTCTTTCTCTATTCCCTTTGTCATTTATGTTTTCAACCATTGGTTCAATAGGAATGGGTTCTTCTTCTTCTTCTTCCCTTGTAGGTTCTTCAAATATGTAATGTTTCTCACCTAAGGGTTCCTCTAGCTCACAACCATCGAAAAAGAGGGAAGGTTGGCTGTTTGATGCATTGGGGGTATTTGGCAAAAATTTCCCTAAGTTATCCCTATATCTACAAGGCATGAAAGGAAATGTTTTTGGGTTGGTTTTGTGTTTTTTTTCAAACATGGAAAGTACTTTGCAGAATTGAAATTGATGGTTAAATGAAAACTACAGACTGAGTGAAAAACTACTTGTTGAATTGAAATCTTGCTTGCAAAAATGGAAAGGAAAGCAAAAAATGTAGAATGAAAAAGGAAGCAACTAAATTACTTTTGCAGAAATAAACTAATGGCAGAATATTAGAGACAAGAAATAGAAGAAAGAAGCAGTATTCACATATTACTCAGACACCTCCCCGACAATGGCACGAAAAAGTGATGAGCACCAGTATTGCAGCAAGAATGCTGCAACTCTTAGGCTACCAACTTTACTTTATCAACCCGGGGTTCATACAAACTTGGAGATGACAGTGCTATATACACAAGTAACAATGATGGTTCTGCCTTTTGTCATGGTTCAGCTAGGGAGAGACCACTGGGGTTTTCAAGACAGACTTCTATGGAAGTCAAAAGAATCTTTGTTTCTTGATGGAAGAAAGGGAAATCTACTCTAAGGGAGAGCTACTCTATTGCAATAATGGAAAAGACTGAAATTCAATGCTAAATCACACCATTTCCTAATTAACTGCCAAGAAACTATGCTTTGAAATAATGCTAAATTATCATGAACCAAATGCTACTATATAAGCATGGAAATAAGAAGCATCAAACATCACTAATGTGCAAGTAAAGGGACTGAAATAAATCTGTTTTTGTCTTTTTGCCTTTTCATGCAAAATCAAGTATGCAAACTAATTTCTTTTGGTGATGTGGCAGGTGAATTAAGGATGTTGGAGGATGGTTGGAAGGGTTAGGAGATGGTTGGATGGTGTGGGAGACCCTTGGGAGGCTTTTGGTGACTTCCTAGAGGTTTTCCCTCAATTTGGCCTTAAAACAGGCCATTTCAAGAAAACATACAAGATGTACTAGAAACCTACAGGATTCCCTGTAAACCTATAGGATACAGCCGAGAGAAAAATGTGAGGTGTTGGAGGTGATGGAAGGCTTAGGAAAGGTGGTTTATGGGTGAAATGGAGTGGGAGAAGGTCTAGGATCACTCAAAAGTCAACAACAAAGATAGGAGATGGTTGGATTCACTCAATGTGCTTGGAAAAAATTCTATGAAAAATGATGAAAACTAGTGAAGGTGATGGTGAAAACAAGGAATGACTATGATGGATGGAGTGGAAGGTGGTTTTTGGCTATGAAGTTTTTTTCTCCTCCTGAAGCACTTGCTCTACATAAAACATGTATATTTTCCAAAAAGCTATGTAACCAAGAAACATTCTCATAAACTAGAAAATCAGAATTAATGAACTAACTGCCTACATTATACATGACGAAAGTTGCTGAAAGGAATGAAAGCATGGATGAGATCTACTGAAAAAATGAAGATGAAAAAGATGACAATGAAGTCCTACTTTGCAAAACTGACCAAATGCTAATTTAAATACAACAAACTCCAAAGCTTATAAAAGAAATAAAATCTGTGTTTTTGGGGCTGCATAAGGGTCCCTTCCTCAAGTCATGATCCCAGACGGAGGAAGTGAGGCCGAGACACCTACTGACAACCTTGTTGTGCTCCTAATTTTATCTCTACTAACCTTCTACTGAAGTAAGGCACAAATGGAAGCAAACTAATAAACAACCAATCCAATCTACATTACTTGCAATGGAAATGCATCTTGTTGGAGAGGTAAATCCCCTCTACGGATAGAGGCGATCCCTACTAGCCCAGCAGGGGTCTAGCAACAATCAAACAACGCTGCTACGCATGTTCCTAATTACAATTAAACAAGAGGTAAAGAGCACCTACTTGGATTCCAGCGCTGCTGTTTGACGAAGAGATGTTGCCTTCGTTCCTTCGCTTTGGCTGGTCACAATCCTCCGCGATCCCCGCGAATAGATACCTGCACACATGAAGAAGAAAAAAACGCAAGCGTGAAATCTAGTAAAAGCAACCATACATCAGTCAGAAAAGATGTAATTCACATTTAACCATTGCATGTACAAATGAGAATGGAACAATAATAGCAGTAATCTATTATTAATCAAGACAGAGAAGAGTACAACCAAATGTTCTGACGTCGGTATCCTTCTCAGGAGGGGCCAGTCAGCAAGTTTCCCAAGCATTCACCTTTGGAAATGATTCTCCCAAGACAAGAAACTCTCTCTCACACAAGCAACACAAAACAACCTTCCCTAAGCTATCAATCACTTCCACACCTAGCACACCAAATACCTATAGTAGCAGCAATCTGAGCACTATAAGCTCTATACAATCCAAGCTATTCAAAAACTAGCTTCTCATGGTAATGGTGGAAGTTTATATAGGAGAAGGAGCCTCCTAAAAGGGTGGAAGGATGAGCTTATCCTTGAGGGAAATGGTTACAAAGGGTCGAACAGACATGCCATAGAAGGGAGTCGATACTCACAAAACCAACAACCACACCTGGAGTTATCTGGAAGGCTGGCTGTTGGAACAAATTCGCCCAAACAGGATCAGCGCGGATTATAAGGCGACTGACGCGCTGACGTCACGCCTCAATAACTGGGAAAGTCATGTCAGCGCGACCCAATACAAAGGAGAGGTGCGTTGGCTCATAAAATGTGACCAGCACAGAAAAGTGATGTGCTTCCGCGCTGGCAGCGCACTGAATACACTACGAGCCGCCAGTCAGCACGGATATTTTAGAAACAGACGCGCTGATGAGGAAAACTTTGGAAAAGTGGGTTTTGGGCCAGTTCAGAAGGCATGAACTTGATTATTGTGAATTCTTGACACAGTAGGGTGACTGACAGGAAGACAATGACAAATTACTGTGTAAGAGATGCCCCCTAAAGCATGAAGACCGAGAGAGTGGGAGGGGTGAAATGCTTTACAACACTTTGTCGAACTGGAACACCACTAGGAAGGACCAAATATCTCTGATAATCAAGTACATGCAGTCTAGGCATGGGCGCAGCCATCCAAAAGAAATGCGAAAAAGGTCTGTGGAATGGACGCAGCCACCCAGCTAGAGAGACCAAAATAACGATAAGGTATGGTCGCAGCCATCCATGAAGACTCAGGTATGGGCGCAGCCATCCATCAATGAGTCATGTAATGATCATCCACAAAATCGCAACCTGGACCATAATAGACAGGGATCCAGGGTCTTGTGATCCGTCTCGATCCGAACAAAGTACAAGTTCAAGCATGTGAATACATGAGTTGAAGTCGAACACGCATGAACATCGTCTGATTACCAGTCAATGATGAGAACTGTTAACAGACGCGAGAGGTACCACCAATAATGACAATGGCCCTCAAGGTACTATAGGTACAATCCGCGGCATGTGAATCAATGAGCTGGTGTCGAACACCCATGGAATCATTCGATCGGAGGCCAATGATGTAAACCTCGCGTCGAACACGAAGAACCTGCCATTAGGGCATGCAGGCTCTAAGGCACCTGAAGGGAGTCTCTAAGTCACCTTCCTGGATAATGAGCTGAAGTCGACAGGAAGTGACCTTGATCGAAGGTGGGCCATAATGATTCCCACATCATCGACACGAGACAGAGGAAAAAATGATTTGTGTGAGACAGCAGATGAGGTTGTACTATTGCAGAGGTCAACTTCTCTTGAACATATCGGCGACACCATAACGGATTTGGCAGTATTTGACATCGAATGAGCAGAGGGTATGGTGATGATGGCAATGAGCAGATGAGAGGTCAAATAGGATAACCCAAACCCACGGAGGCCAGTGAAAAACAAGATGAGATGGGCCCACCCAGACACGAAGCAGAAGAGTGCCACGTTCAAGAGCGACATACTGCCGACGCAACGATTACAGTTCCATTTTCCCACCATTTCTGGCAGGTACCCCGGTTATTTTTGGATGACAAGCTTGACGGGGATAGCATATGCTCAAAGAGTGTCATTTCGACAATGCCCGATGTCATCAAGTGTTTAACGAGCCTGACAAAGGAAAAACTCGGCGTCTTTTCTTGTTTAGAGAGTCTGAAAAGACAGCAGAAAAGGAGACTCCAGGGGGGTCCTTTTTCGTACAGTTTTGTCTCTCGAGCCCGAAAAAGTATAAAACAATGCCCGAAAGAACTGCCCGACCATTACGATCGAGGAGTACTTTTCGTAAATAGTGCTTTCGACCTGAAAAAGTAAAAAAGTGGTCGGAAACACGTCGTTTTAGAGCCGATAACAAGTGCGAAACGACAAACACCCAGCAATCTTTTTGAGTTATACGGTCGGAAAAAGAGCTTAAAATGACCGCCTCCCGTTCCCTTTAACGAGCTGAAAGGAAGCTCGGCCATCTTTTCTTGTTTTATGTCGGAAAAGAGCTCAAAGACGACATTTTTTGGGACCAAGTGATTTCAGGATCATTATGATCTTCACCGTTTCCGAGGACCTGCACAATAAAAATACCCGCATAAATCCGTTCAACATGTTAAAAACATATAGAAACATGTATAAGACATTGACAGAAGTGCTAAATCCATGGTAAAAGCATGACCAAAAACCCATATTCGTAAAAAATTATAGTCAATTGAGCCATTTTTACTATAAATAGAAAGGTAAATAGTCATTTTCACCATTGTTACCAAATTGAGCCTTTGAGAACGTTGTGAAGCTGTGAAGTTGACGGAGCCAATTCTTCCTCGTGCGGACACCATTCGGCGAACGGCTTGCTCCAGGTAGGTTCCTCTTGCCATGCGCCCTTTTTTGAGTCTTTTTGTAAGTATTTTGACGGTGGGATTGGCCCAATCGGGCGATTTTTTGAGCCATTGGTGCGCTCTCGGTCAGCGCGGGTTTCCCGCTCGGGTCCGCGCTGACCGATGAAAATTACACGTACCAAATTCCGGGTCAGCGCGGAAAACCCGTGTTCTTCCGCGCTGACCTGGAGAAAATACAAAAGGACCGCCATGGTCAGCGCGACTGTTTTAAAAACAGCCGCGCTGGCGCAGTCAAATTTTAATTTTTATAATTTGAACGTGAAATTTTCATTAGCCAGCATTCTAATTGCTTTTAATGTTCATGCAGGACGCAATGGCCTTCCAGTGGCAAGAGAGGGCTCACGATGTTGAGGACGTAGCCGCTTTTGCAAGAGCGGATTGCCGAGATGCCATGCGGGCATGCGGATTCCTAAAATTCTTCCTGACTCCACGCTTGAGAGCTCATCATGATTTACTTGAGTTCTTGATCCGGTCATGGAACCCAATAGACGGCAAATTTACCATCTGCGGTAAAGACATTGAGTTCTACCATATGGACATATATTTCTTGACTGGATTGTCGCGCCGGGGTGCGAGGCCCATTCTGGAGGGGCAGCGGCCCAGCGGCGAGACTCTCGACCAACTCATGGCTCGAGTATGTCCAGAGGTGGAGAAAACGCGGAGTGGGAAGGTGTCAATTCCCACGTTGAGAGATATAGTCCTCCGCACCATCCTTTTTATGGTGACCCGGGCAGCGGGATGCTTGGCCAACCACGAGGCCTCGAAGACCCACCTGCTACTAGCTCTTGATTGTCTACAGCCTACAGTGTTTGATTGGGCCACTGTAGTGACCAACAGCATGAAGAGGCAACTCAACAACTGTCGACGCGGAGAGTCGAAACAGTTTGGCTATGGGTCACTCTTACTCCCACTCATTCTGGAGCGGGTACCAGTCATGCGGCTGCAGACTATAGCCGTGGATCCTCCTAGAAGTCTGCGGGAGACGAGGGCCACTCGATGGGCTCGCATCATGCCACGCGGGGGTGGTGGCCGGCCAGCTACTTGGGGAGTGGTCTTTCGAGAGTGGCTGGAGCAGCAGATCGTTTTCGTTGAGGATTGGCCGTACGCAGGTATGGATTTCCGCAACGATCCCGACATGCCGCTGCCCGCGGGAGATCACTGGGATGATGGAGGTATGACACTTGATTTTTTCTGAATTTTTTAAATATATATATATATTTTTTTTTATTTTAAATGCATATGTCTTAATAGATGTCGCTGTGTGCAGATGTGGGACCTGTTAGACCCATTGGCTTAGCCCCAGAGGCACGGAGAGAGGGGCAAGGAGCCAATGTCCTTGCCTTGGTCCCTCCAGGAGTTGATACTTCAGAGACCATAGCTCGCAACCTTGAGGGGTTGCTAGAGGGCGTGCCAGACTATCAGGGAGTCGAGGAGGTTCCCATAGAGCACCAGATCCATACAGTGGGGGTGGCACCTAGGGTGCACCGCCTGTTGAGGCGGGTGGCACGAGCGGCTATGTGCTACAGAGAGCACAACCCAGCACAGTAGTCGCCTAGGTTTCTTTTTGATGTTTTGAGGGACATATGTCTCGAATGTATGGAGAACAGTGACTCTTTATTTTTTGACACATACACTTATTTTTGAGCGCCTCAGTGCGCCACACGATATATATATATATATATATATATATATATATATATATATATATATATATATATATATATATATATATATATATATATATATATATATATATATATATATATATATATATATATATATATATATATATATATATATATATATATATACATACCGATTTTTGGATGGATCTTGTTACATATGATGATGTTTTTGCTTATGTTATGCAAATGTTCAGTACAAATGTGATCTTATGTATGAATTGCACAACACATGACCCATGAATTTTAATGTTTTTAATGCAAGCTTAAAAGCACACACAACACGCATGCAAACTATGCTTGAGAAAATATTTACATATGTTTTACTCTATTATGCTTTCTATGTCTTCTTGTATGATGTTATCTATTTCGCAAATGTCTGTCTAACACATGATTTGCCAATGCATCAGTCAACGTGTTTAATCGTCTCGGAATATGTTGATATGTGATATAGTCAAAATTCCTTTCTAACAATCTGACACGTAGATACAACCTTAGGATGCGTTGGTCTCTGACGGAATATCGCCCGTTAAGTTGATGAACGACCAGTTGGGAGTCCAGGTTTACCATCATTGCTCGGATGCCGAGATCAACTGCTTCGGCTAGTAGCTCAATTACGGCACTGTATTCAGCAACATTATTAGTGGTACGACCGAGACAGACTCCTTGAAGATCTAGCAACTCTCCGTGAGGATCATAGATCGCCCATGCCGCAGAAGACAAATTACAGGTACTACGGCAGGCGCCATCAGCGAAACCGACATAAGGTGCACTAGACATCTGCACGAGAAGAAGAAAACACGATAAGAGGCAAACACGCTTTCACACCAAAGCAAAATATGAAATCATGCACACAAAACACACTAAACACACGTATGTACAAAGTGAGTGCATGAAGTCATGCATAATATTTTTTCAGATACAGCCCGTTGCGGGGCTTGTCAAGAGGGTTTCCTTCGTAATCAATCAACTCATATGCACCCTTTTGTAAAACTCTTTTCACGATATAGGGACCTAGCCACATGGACTCGAGTTTTCCTGCCCCTAGCTTATCTTTAGCTTGATCATAGAGCAGTACTAGATCTCCCTCAACGAAGGAACGAGGATGAATGTTCTGGTCAAAGTGAGCTTTGACTCTCTTATTTTGCGCTTCGATAGCCAGAGAAGCTAAACGACGAGTCTCGTCTAACCGTTCTAGGTACAGAAGCCGTTCCTCCACCGGAGTGGTGTTGGGAAGCAACTCGACAGCTAATTTCAATGAAGGAATCTCGCATTCGACGGGAAGGGTAGCCTCCAGCCCATAAACCAACTGAAATGGAGTGAAGCCGGTGGCGTCCTTCACAGAAGTCTGGTAGGCCCACAAGGCTGGGAACAGCATCAGATGCCAATTAGACTTGTGCGTATTGACGATGCGTTGAAGCATAGTGATCAAAACTTTGTTCACAGCCTCGACTTGACCATTAGATTGTGGATAGTACAGTGTCAAACTATTCTGACGCAAGCCTAGTTGGGTCGTTAGTTCCGTCATCATGTGATTTCGGAAATGCTTTCCGTGATCCGTGACAATAGCCTGAGGGACTCCGAAACGAGTAATGACATGATTGAATAAAAACTGCACCGATGTGTAACCGTCTTCGTTTAATGTAGGCATCGCTTCGGCCCACTTGGTGAAATAATCCACAGCAACGATGATGTACCCATGCCCCCCGGCCGAACGAGGGTTACAGGACGTATAATCGATGCCCCATTTGGCAAATGGACCTACGGTGACAACAGGGTGCAGTGGTGCAACAGGGGCACGCATCTTCCGGTGGTAAACCTGGCATTCATGACATGCACGTACAGTAAGGATGCAGTCCTTGAAGATGGAAGGCCAGAAATAACCAGCACGGAGGATCTTCTGGGCGGTAGCATATCCCGACATGTGGCCGCCACAAGCGCCGGAGTGGCAGTCATTCAATACCCGCTCAGCCTCCTCGAGAGTCAAGCAACGGCGGAGAACATAATCAACGCCGAGGCGGTACAGGGTATCGCCCAAGATGCGATAGGGTTGAGCTTGGTGACGAATTCGCCGTCGAGCATCTTTCGATACATTTGGACGGAAGGAAGACGTCTGTAAATATACGATAATGTCCCCGTACCATGGGTCGAGGGTGCTGATGAGAAACAGTGTCTCATCCGGGATATGCTCCTCTGAGCGAGATGGTGCAGAATGGGATGGTAAGGAACAGAGCAGTTCAGCAAAGACCAGAGATTTCTTAGACTTGGCGGCAGTGAATTCCAAGTCGAACTCTTGGAGGATTACAATCCACTTCGAGTATTTGCCCCCCAGCAGCTGACGTGACAAAATGTAGGTCATGGGGTTGCAATCAGAGATCACGGTCGTTGTGTGCAACAGGATATAATGCCGGAATCGTTGGACGGCACAGACAGCTGCCAATGCCAACTTCTCGACATATGCGTAACGAGTTTCTGTATCCAGAAGGTTGCGACTAAGATAATAGATAACGTGCTCGGTGCCGGCATCATCATCCTGCACTAAAACCATGCCGATGGTGGTGTCAGCGGCAGCTAGATAGAGAGTGTAGTCACGGTGGTAATTCAGAGGTCTTAGGAGCGGAGCTGAGACAAGAAGGTCTTTAAGGCGCTCGAAAGATTCCTGGGCGATAGCATCCCAACGGAAGGGTGTGTCTCGCTTTAACAACCGTGTGAAACCCTTAGCCACCTCGGCATAATTCGGAATGAATCGTCTTAGAAAATTAGCTTTACCCTGCAAGCTCTGCAATTGCTGCAAAGAGGTAGGGGGAGGAAGATTCATAATGGCCTCGACTTTAAGGGGATCCAGACGGATGCCTTCCTGAGAGATGATGAACCCGAGTAGTCGGCCAGATTCTACGCAGAAGATACACTTATGCGGATTGAGTCGAATACGGTAGTGTCGACAGTGGAGAAAGATTTCGCGTAAATGAGATGGATGGTCTTGACGTTTAGCTGAATGAGCTGGAAGGTCATCCAGGTAAGGCTGTATGATGTGTCGGATATCATGAAAAGCATACGACATCGCACGCTGGAAAGTGGCACCGGCATTTTTAAGACCGAAAGGTAGCTTCTTATAAGCGAAGGTGCCCCAAGGACAAATGAAAGTTGTCTTATGCTGGTCTGCGGGGGCTATGTTGATCTGGTTGTAACCAGAGAAGCCGTCCATAAACGAATAAATCTCGCTTCCTGCGCAGTCATCAATAAGCTGATCAATAAAAGGCGTAGGAAAGTTATCTTTTGGACAGGTGCGATTGATATCGCGGTAGTCAACACAGACCCGGATAGTGCCTTGCTTTTTATTCACAGGGACTATATTGGATACCCATTCCGTGAGGGGAATGGCATAGATGAAACCAGCTCGAAGAAGCTTTTCAACTTCGGCCTTGATGGCTGCAGCCTTTCGAGGGTGCACTGGACGTAAACGCTGACGAACAGGCTTAGCGCCTGGATAAGTAGGGATTTTGTGCACCACAATACTAGGGTCGATGCCGGGCATTTCCTCGTAAGACCATGCGAAGACATCGCGGAATTCACGAAATAAAGCGGTATAAATTTGAACTTCCTCAGGAGTGCATGTGACTCCAATGAAAATATTCTCGACAATCCCCGGTTTGACAGAGATGTCGATGGCCTGGGTCTGCGTGATGTTACCCATATTGCCTTCCGAAGACACTTGATATAGTTGAACAGGCGTTTGGAGAGGCGGATATGGGACACATGAAGCAAACCGCTCAAGACATGCGACCATTTCCGAATGTGGAGGGAGGAACGAAGAGCGATGGTGGTGATCTGACCAAGGGAGCTCTTCGAGAGACATAGTCTCAATGATAGCCTCATCGGAGGGGAATGATTCCTTCAAGGGATCCGAAGTGGCCTCCTTTCCCAACCAAGGGAAGTGATCATATGAATCGGGAACGCTGCTTGGGAAAGCAGGTTTAGGAGGGGGAGCCGATGCAGCGACAATCTCGATGTAGTTGAGCTCGGCAGGACTCAACGGCATCATCTCACCCCAAGAGTCTTCCTGATTCAAGGGAGGAAGAACCCATGGATCAGAACGCACTGAAATCATGTTAACAGGGGCGAGATTCGGAGGTGGGAGGGGAAAGACTCCCATCAAAGAGGGATCTTTGAATAATCCAGCACCCACACTCACTAACGACTTGGAGGTATGCTCTACGAATGGCACATTCCCTTCAGAAGAGGAAGCAAAAAAGGACAGCTGGTCCACCGTGACGATTCTTCCTTGATGGGGGAAGCGAACGACACGGAACAAGGAGGAAGCCACGGCTTGCATGGCGTATGTCCAGCTTCGTCCAAGGAGGAGGTTGTAAGTGAGATTAGCGTCGACAACTTCAACCTCTACTTCTACGGTTTTCCCTTCTAAAGAGATAGGAAATCGTGGGAGGATACCATATGGAGGAGATTCTCTTCCATCGAAAGCCTCCAGGGTCGTAGGAGACTGGCTCAGAGCAGGAGAACCAATAGCCTTCCAGCAAGCAACTGACATGATGCAGGTTGAGGCACCTTCATCAATGACTGTACGATGGATCGTTTTGCCGTTGATGAGAACCTGTATAAGGAAGGCCACCTAATGAGGCAGTCTCTGTGTGAAACCCTCGAGATCAAATAAATTAAATCCGAATCTGCCGGGTATATGCTACCAATCGATGATAGCAGGGACTTCCTCTGGGAGGGGCAGCTCTGGAGGACTTCTAACGCGGACATAGCAGACAGAGCCTGAGCTAAGTCCTCGACAATGCTATAGTGCTGGGCAGCACGAGCATTGGGGTTATAAGATGACTTCCTGAGTACACCTTTAGGAGGGGGTCGGGGGATCGTCTCAGTGCTGGGCCGTTCGATGTGAAGGGGACCAGAACTGGACGGAGGAGCGCTGGACGGAACCTCCTGCTCTTTCCCGGCTGGAGATGGATAATCTTTCGCTCGAGTTGAAACATGGATGGGGATCGTTCCAGCCATGAACACTTGAGAACTGAACGAGAAAGAGGATTGAGAGGGATCTGCCACCTGATGCGTTTGCTGGGAAGGGAAAGGCTCTTTAAGCATAGCAGGAGGCCCCGGAGCACCTTTCAAAAGTCGACTAACCTCGGACCGCCTAGGGCAATCCTTGGTGTAGTGATCCTACTCGCAGATGAGACAAGGATACTTAGGCTTTCGTTTGGCTCCTTCCTCGGAGGGAGGTTTGGGAGGGTTCTGCTTGGGCTATCCAGATTTATCTTTAGCCTTCCCTTTCTTTTTGCCTTTCGAGGATTTATCCACCGCGGTGGATTGGACGGCGTTTACCTCGGAGGTAGTCCCAGAAGTAGATTGGCCCTGAGGAGCATTTTCGTTGGAGGCGTTCTGTTTCTGCTTCCCAGGGTTCGCGGCCGATTTCTTAGATGACGAATTTACAGAACCAATGACTCCATCAACAGAAGGATTTGGTGGAGCCTTGGGTTGTCCAGGCCTCGGGGCATCTGGCAAATACGCATACAAAGTACCCGACTGAGAGTACACTAAGTCGAGGTACTGAGCTCGCGCGATCGCTTGCTCTTCAGTTACACACGCTCCCATTGCGATGTCTTTTGCAATCTTAGGGACAAAGGAAGTCGTGAACCAGTCGGTCAGGAGTTGATCAGGAATCCAAAATTTAATCAAGCGCCGACGCCTTCTCCATTCATGTATATGATCATAGATGTGCATAGCCGTATCCTGTTTGAGAGACGTGTGAAGATGGGTCCCAGTCTCATACCGAATGGGTAACTGAAAATGAGTCAAAAAGGCCATAGCCAACGAGTTGAAATCTGAAAACATGCCGCGATTGAGTTCGATGTACCACTTAGCAGCTGAACCAGTGAGAGTCCTCTGAAAGAGGCGAAGCCGGATAGAATCATCAAGCCACGAGTTAGATGAACACCAAAGGTGATAAGTCATTACATGGGCCTGAGGGTCTTCACCAGCTTTGCCATCAAACTTTGGACAGTCACCTGGTATTTTGGTTGGAACCGGTGGCCAATACGGATTATGCAGAATAGGATCATTTGTTAACTTGGACACATCAGGCAGTTCCAATGTGGCTAAGAATGGTAGCTGCGGGTTAAAAGACATTTGTGGCTGTGGATTCGAGGCGACATTAGGGTTCCACCCAGACGGTGGTTGCCCCCACGAACTTTGTCCGGACGGACCTGGCCCAAAAGGGCCTGGCGCGTAAGAACTTTGTCCCGATGGACCCGGCCCAAAAGGGCCTGGCGCATAGGGAGTTTGTCCGTAGGGGTTCTGTCCGTACAGATTCTGGCCATATGCGGACGGCTGTCCCTGTGTCTGCCCCCCAGCTCCCCATGTACCAGCAGCTTGCCCCGCAGGTGCACCATATTGATAATTTTGGTAAGGAGTGACCTGTGGTTGCTGATAATTTTGATAAGGAGCAAACTGATTTTGCCCCTGGGGTTGCTGGTAGCCATATGGTTGCTGGGCCCCATACGGAGCCTGATAGGCAGGCTGCGTTTGGTAAGAAGGTTGATAACCCGTTTGAGTTTGAGGCCCAGGGTAATGTCCTTGAACCGGCTGGGGTTGAACCATCTGTCCCGAAGGTTGACTTGGTTGGATTTGAGATGGACCTGGTTGGCCAGCAGGATAGACTTGCTGGGCACCAGGTTGTCCATGCGCCACCAAGGGTTGTCCTTGCGGAACGGATGACTGAGCTGGCTGGATAGCTGGTTGACGCCGAGGTTGGCCAGCTTGTCCAGCTGGACGATTAGGGTGGACAACGGGTTGACCTTGCTGTGGAGGTTGGCCCGTTTGCCCCCCAGGGTGAACAGACTGAGCAGAGGGCTGGGCTTGCTGTATAGCGAGCTGCCCTCCTTGGTGCATAGGCTGAGCAGAGGGTTGGCCTTGCTGTATAGCAGGTTGCCCCCCTTGCCCAGAAGGATTCATGGATTGAGGAGTAGGTTGACCCTGCTGAACATAGGGTTGCCCACCCTGCCCGGAAAGATGACCAGACTGGGCAGTAGGTTGGCCCTGCTGTAAGTAGGGTTGCCCCCCCTGCCCAAGAGGATATCCCTGCTGGACTGCTGGTTGATTTTGAGGATTATAAACTGACCCAGTTTGTCCAGATGGGTACCCTTGCTAGAAACCGGGTTGGCCTTGCTGAACGTAAGGCTGTCCTGGTTGTCCAGTTGGGTAACCTTGCTGAGTACCAGGTTGCCCTGGATATCCAGTAGGTTGACCTTGATATGAATACGACGGACCTCCAACGGCCGAGGGTTGTCCCTAGTAGGGTTGTCCCTGTGGGCCCCCAGGTTGTCCTGGGTAAGGCGGGCCATAAAGTGGTTGCCCTTGAGGGGTTTGCACATAAGGCGGCTGGCCTTGATTGGGTGGTCCTTGGGGCTGTCTGGGAGGATCCCGGTTCCCATAAAAAACATGAGTGGCGGGATCGTACGTCACGTTCAACGGTTCCTGGTTCTCTTCGAAAGGACGATGAGGAAGGACCGAAATGCTCTCGAGGTACTCGCCGTTCGCATCATAATAAAAGAGTGGACCATCGTAATCTGGGTCCACAATGGGTTGCCCGTGGGCATCATACGGCCCTGCTCCTGGAATGCCACCAGGAAAGGGCCCAGCCTCAGGGTTTACAGATGAGGATGCTGGTATAGCACTGATGACCGGAGTCGAGCGTGCTACACAAACGGTTGGATTGGTGGGAATTGAGGTAACGGGCGTGTTAAGCCCTGAAGTAAGGGGTGTACTAAGGGGTTGCGAAACAAAGGGACCGGTGGAGGCAATAAGACTAGGATCCCATATAGTCATAGAAGTAGTTCTAGCGACTATCCTATCCCTCATTGATTGATATCGTGGAGGGAGTGGAGAGGAAGCCGCGATCGGAGTCTCAATGTCTGTCACTACGGGCGTCTCACCGGTGCTGGAAGTTGTCTCATCCATCGGGGAAGTAGACATTGGAGACGACATACCGAGAGGAGTACGAGGGGTACGAGGGGTATAATCGGCTCCCAGATAGGATTCCAATCTTCTATGTAATCTTCGTCGCCTGGGGCACGTACGTTGATAGGCTGGATACTCGGAACAATGGGAAGAGTACCGCTTACAACTGGTACCCCTGGAGCAATAGAAGATGGAGAACCTTGATCACTTAGACCGGGAGTTGACGGGTCAGCCAGGATGACCAGACCCCTTAGAAAAACTAAAGTAAACTAACGATAAAGACCCTACTCAAAACTAACGCACACAAGATCTAATCAGGTAATGTTATCGTGGCCGAATTAATTTTTAGACACAAGAACCAAACTTGACCTTTTCATGTTTCAGGAGTCGAGAAAAGGACGAAAAGATGACTCCAGTCTCCTTCGAATGTTTAATGAGCACGAAGTGACAAGACGCTCACAGGCACCTTTTCATTTAGGGAGTCCGAAAAGGATCAAAAGTGACTGCTCTGGAGACTCTAGGTATAAGGTTTACCAAGCAACCCGTAAAACTGCTTATACACCTTAGCAATCGTAGGAGAGCCAAGGACTTTCCGTACTGCAGTCAATCTTCCCAAATGCTGTGTTCGGTGCGTTACGGTTCACAAGGCGGCAGACTCGACTTCCTATGGATAAAGGATAGAAGCCTAGTGGGGTCTCCCTATATACGCGACGGTACGCGGGAGCGCAGTCCGTGTTAGACCACTATCGAGTCACAGAAGGAGGAATCACCCAACCTAATGTGAAACAACAGTGACTATGTTTAAATACGCCGGAACACGTCTCTAACCTAGACCTCTAGATGTTTGCGCTTAGTTCCAATGCGTTTTTAGATTCATTCGGTTCATTTTATAATTGATCTTGAAGTTAAGTTTCGGTTTCAGGTCCTATCGTATGTTCTCTCACAATTACCTAGATGCAAACTACATGCCAAAGAATTTCATTTTGTTCGATGAATTCTAGCTATGAGAAGGTAAAGAATTTTTTGATCAAACAAAACGAATACAAGCAAACCAACAACCTAATGCAGCTAAAAGCGAGGAAAGGAAACTTTTTCTTTTGAAAATGCAAATCAATGAAATGTTCTTTTCCTTTTCAATTCTCAAAAGCAAAGCTACTAGTTTGATTTTTTTTTTTAATGGCACAAAGCATCTAAATGAATTTGGAGGAACCGGAACACCAAGCAAATCACTTAATGAAAGCACACAAAGTTCCCAAAACATCCAACAAAGGCTTCCAAATCAAAAGGAGAACTAAGTTCTGCACGAGCTATGTGATCTAAGCTCGGCAAGACAAGCAAGGATTGCAAGCAAGTAGGAAGCGAAAACCACTCGGAAACACAACCCAAGACACTTCAACAATCACTGAACAAGTGCAACAACAAATCTGAAGTTGGCTGGTTCAACAAGAAAACGAGATTCCGACGGAAGGCTTGACACACACACGGCCACTAGATGCCCTAGGGCTAGAGTGCGAAATCAATGGAGAAAAGCAAACACCCGAAGGATGAGAGTTACAACCAGTCAATTAGAGACTCAACACAATCCAGCAACTGTAAAAGTGATGGCGAAAACACAAACCAAGCAGCGAAAGCAAAGAGGAAGGTATTTGCAAAATCGAAAAAATGAGCAAAACGAAACCTTGCGGAACAAGACTTCGCAAGCAAGCAGCTCAAAGTTTAGATAACGGAAAACAAGTCACAAATCAAGTGGAGAGAAGAGGGGAAAGCTAAAGCAACAAGTTCAGGAGGCTAATCTGGACAAAATCAGGTTTTACAGGATCAGCGCGGGTGGCCTTCGGCAACTTGGCGCTGACAGGAGGTGTCCCGTAGCAACTTTGCGACGTCAGCGCGGAAATACACGGGTAAAGCGCGCTGTCTCAGAAAAACGAGGTCAGCGCGACTATTAATCACACAGGCGCGATGACAGGGAGGACAAAGAAGCAAGTGTGCGACGTCAGCGCGGAAGCACACGGATAAAGCACGCTGTCTCTAAAAACGAGGTCAGCGCGACTATTGATTGTACAGGCGCGATGACAAAGACAACACAGAAGGAGGGACGTGACGTCAGCGCGTCTGTTTTGAATTAAAGCGCGCTGAGGGTAAAAATCCAGTAAAGCCAAAGCAAAAACTTCCCAAACCAAAGGTAAGAACCTTCTAACAACTAAGACACTTCCCAGATGCACCTAGAAAGTTTATAAGCAGGGAAACAATCCCAGAATCTCGAAAAGAGAGAACAATCAAATTCAAACACAAAAGTGGACTCAAGAGACAAAAAGGCTGATCCCCAGCGGAGCCGCCAAATTGTTGGAGAGGTAAATCCCCTCTACAGATAGAGGCGATCCCTACTAGCCCAACAGGGGTCTAGCAAAAATCAAACAACGCTGCTACGCATGTTCCTAATAACAATTAAACAAGAGGTAAAGAGCACCTACTTGGATTCCAGCGCTGCTGTTTGACGAAGAGATGCTACCTTCGTTCCTTCGCTTTGGCTGGTCACAATCCTCCGCGATCCCCGCGAATAGATACCTGCACACATGAAGAAGAAACAAACGCAAGCGTGAAATCTAGTAAAAGCAACCATACATCAGTCAGAAAAGATGTAATTCACATTTAACCATTGCATGTACAAATGAGAATGGAACAATAATAGCAGTCATCTATTATTAATCAAGACAGAGAAGAGTACAACCAAATGTTCTGACGTCGGTATCCTTCTCAGGAGGGGCCAGTCAGCAAGTGTCCCAAGCATTCACCTTTGGAAATGATTCTCCCAAGACAAGAAACTCTCTCTCACACAAGCAACACAAAACAACCTTCCCTAAGCTATCAATCACTTCCACACCTAGCACACCAAATACCTATAGTAGCAGCAATCTGAGCACTATAAGCTCTATACAATCCAAGCTATTCAAAAACTAGCTGCTCATGGTAATGGTGGAAGTTTATATAGGAGAAGGAGCCTCCTAAAAGGGTGGAAGGATGAGCTTATCCTTGAGGGAAATGGTTACAAAGGGTCGAACAGACATGCCATAGAAGGGAGTCGATACTCACAAAACCAACAACCACACCTGGAGTTATCTGGAAGGCTGGTTGTTGGAACAAATTCGCCCAAACAGGATCAGCGCGGATTATAAGGCGACTGACGCGCTGACGTCGCGCCTCAATAACTGGGAAAGTCATGTTAGCACGACCCAATACAAAGGAGAGGTGCGCTGGCTCATAAAATGCGACCAGCGTGGAAAAGTGATGTGCTTCCGCGCTGGCAGCGCACTGAATACACTACGAGCCGCCAGTCAGCGTGGATATTTTAGAAACAGACGCGTTGATGAGGAAAACTTTGGAAAAGTGGGTTTTGGGCCAGTTCAGAAGGCATGAACTTGATTATTGTGAATTCTTGACACAGTAGGGTGACTGACAAGAAGACAGTGACAAATTACTGTGTAACACATCTAAAAGAAGATTAACAATGAAGCTATGAAACTAAACTAAACATACATATACAAGAAAGAGGAGACTTGGATGCTAGGATTGGGCCCTAACCTAATAGCTTCAACCCTCTAAGTTAACTCAGTGCTGGCTCAAAACAAAACTCATTCTTATTATCAAAATAGAAAATTACATCAATAAAACTTTCACAAGTCTGGAGCTCAAAAATAGCTTAGAGTTTTACAACAAAAATTCAAATCCTAATGAGGCTCTAGGTCTCTTTACTTATACAATTGAGGTCCTAATGACTTCCTTAAAATTAGGGAGGCTCGGTTCTCGAGCTTGAGATAAACTAGATATTTTTATCTCACTTGCTCGACTGCCTTCTAATCCTCATGGCTTGGCTATTTGCACTCCGATCTGGTGTGATGGATGGAGGAATATTTGAATGGGGATAAGTAAATGAGGAGGATTTACCTCCTACAATCCCTCTCCCTTGTCCCATTTGAGTTTTAACCTTAGTATTTGCAAAAATTCCTTGATTTTCTCCTTCAATCCTGCATTCAATGCATATTAGTCCACTAGGTATAATATCCAACTCTAACTCATCTCATAAACAAAATATAATAAAAAACATGTAATAAGTTGTGAGAAAAGTTGGTTTGACTAAGCTAGGAGGTGAATTAAGGCCCATATAATTACCCAATGATGAGGCTCATCAATATCATATAGCACCAATCTCAAAAACCATAACATTTGACATATCTCATCAATAACAATATCCTTAATCAATATATAGATGCTCCTTGTATCAGTATCCTAGAGTTTACAACATGAAAACTGCTACAAACCCTAGCAAACTATGCACTACATGCCACATTCTTGTTATACTACTTAGTTTGTAGTCATAATTCAAGAAAACAAACATCAAATTATTTCTACAATGGAAAAATCATTGGTATTCATATAAGTATAACAATGACAACTTATTGTCAAAACATCAATAGTGGTAATACTCAATTCAACACCATAAATGCTCTGTAGTAATTATAACCTAATTCTAGATAACACAGAAAAACAATTTAATCTCTCTTCATAATTTACTTATACTTATATCACCTCAACAACTTTGTTAAAAAAAATTAATCAAGGCAAACTCTAGTAGAAAACCTTAATAACATCAAAATGCATGAAGTTTTCAATAGAACATAGAAACAACTCCAAAAATGTAAACGATCATCCTTTTCTTATAATGATAATATCGAGTTACCTACTTCATAGATATCATATCAACACTAGACAATTCAAAGAATAACTCATTCAATCACCATGTTCATATATCATTGTTTTATATGAGCATATCAAATAACTTATAACAGCAACAACTAGGGAACACACCATACATATAGAGAGTACTTACAACCTTCAACTTCAGAAATCTTGCTTTTGTTTTGGTCAACTCTTGAGGGGCCTGGAAATGTTTGGTGAGCACCAGTATTGCAGCAATAATGCTGTAACTCCTGAGTTGCCTACTTTACTCTTATCAACCTGATAGTTCGTAACAAAATTGGAAGTGTCAGTGCTGTATGCACAAGTACTAATTCTTACTGCAGGTTGTCACTTGGTCGGCGAGCGCAAGATCACTAGGAGCTCAAGCCAACTTCTATGGATTCCAGAAGAACCTCTATATGTGATGAAAGGAGAGAAATATTACACTACAGATGCTACTCTAACTGCAGAAAGGAGAAAGACTGAAATGTAAAGCAAACCTAGTAAACCCTAATTAATCAACCAATCCTACTTTTGCAGAAAGCACTATGAAAACCATGAAAGGAATGCCATTACCTACTCAAGGAAGTAAACAACATCTAACTAAGCTATTTTTGGAAGTAAATAAGAAAAAAACATCTTTTTGGATTTTTATGTAAATTTGACATGCATGTAATTTATTGTGTGTGAATGTGGCAGTGAATAGGTGGCGTTGGAGGATGGCTTCGGGACTTGAGAGGATGTAGCATGGTGTGGATGGGTGTTAGGAGGTCTTTGGTGACCTTCTGGAGGTTTTCCCCACACTCAACCTTCAAAAGAAAGCCTACAGGAAAATCTATAGGAGGACACAGGAGATCTACAGGAGGAAAATAGGGCCACTACAGGAGGCCAACAGGAGGAGGCCGAGAGAAGTTTTCACTATTTTGAGGGTGTGAGAGTGGGTGGAAAAGGTGGATGAAGTTTGGAATGAGGTGTTATGGTGCCTAAGGTCTACCATTAATCATAAGGAGAGAGGAAGATGATTGGGTTTGTTCAAGGAGAGAGGAAGAATTTCTATGGAAAATGTAGGAAAATAAGGCAGAATTGAGGTGAGGTTTGGGTGACCTGTAGGGCATGGATAAGATGGAGGATGTGATAGCTAATAAGCTGGCCTACTGCAAGAAGATATCTGCTACAAAGAAACTGATAGTCAACCAATAAGATCAAGCGATCAATGAAATGAGTGCATCTAGAAAAATAGAGTTTTGCATCAAAATAGTCTAAACTATGATCTATGAAAGGAAATGCTGAGAAATGATGCAAGAAAGGAAAGAATGAAAGAATACTATTGCAAATAAAGAAGTGAGAATGATGAATAAGATCTGAAGCAAAGCAGAACTGGACTATTCACCTACTAAAAAGCTGCAACCACTAGAAGTCCTATAAATGAGGAAAATCTATGTTTTTGGGGCAGCAAGAGGATCTTTGCCTCAAATCATGGTCCCAAAGGGAGGAAGAGAGGCAAAGGCACTGTTGCTAGTCTTTTGAATCTTCTCTTTATCATTGCTTAATCTTCTATAGAAAGCACAAATGGAAGCAAACTACTGAATCATCAAAAGCAACCTATTCTTAACCATAAAAGAAATACATCTAACAACAACATAATCTACAAACTAAAATAAACATACAAATACAAGTAATGAGGAGCTTGGTTGCTTAGATTGGGCCCTAAACCAAGAGCTTCAGCCCTCTGAGGTAACTCAGTGCTAGCTCAAAAAGGATTCCATCTTTATTTCCAAAACAATAACAAGATTACATGAAACTGTCACAAAATAATAAGCTCGAAGTTGGAGCAAAGTTTACATTAGAAAAAATCCAACAAAAATCCAACCCTCATGAGGCCCTAAGCCTCTCTAGTTATACAAATGAAGCTACCAACAACTTCCTTAAAATCAAGGAGGCTTGGCTCCCAAAACTCGAGATAATCATCAGTCATCCTCCACTTGCTCGGCTGCCTACTAGTGCATGATTTGGATGCTTGTACTCTGAGCTGAATGAAGGGGAATTCGAAGTGAGGAGTAATAAATGAGGGTGATTCCCTCCTATAAGTCCTCTCCTTTGTCCACTTTTAGTTATTGCTTCCATTTGTCCACTGGATCCCTGACTTTGACCTCAAAATTCATCAATAATCTGCATTAAACACATGTTAGACCACATGGCATCATAACTAACTCAACTCACTCCATAAGCATAAATATAATCAGAAAATCATACAAGAAGCTAAGATAATGGTTGATTTGACTAGGTTAGGAGGTAAAACGAGCCCTTATAACTACCCATTTATGAGGCTCATCATCAACCCCCTACTGAAGGTGTTGCTCATCCTCTGAGCAACTTAGTCCATCTCCTCATATTTTATGGCCCTAGTGGCTTCCCTAGCAGCCCAAGCTTCTGATGTGGTCTCCTCTTCCTTGTCATAGAATCCTGCCTTCCTTTCTATGTCTTCCCACTGCTCCTCCTCTTCTTCTTCTCTTCTGCCTTCTAGCATGCCTAACAGCAGTGGGGGACTCAGTTTGAGGCCAATCCAGTTGACCTTCAGCCTCTGCATGGAGCGCTTGTACATTGGCACTCTTCTTAATGCCTCTTTCATCCTCATGGGGGAATGATATTCCCTGATCTGCAGACTGTGTGGTAAGGTGTTCCATATCCTCATGCATGCATGCACACATTCATCCCCAAGTAGCCTTTGCATATCCTCAAAGTGTGCAATGGCTTGTGCCCAATCACTTATATATCTAGCAGCAATATGAGGATTTTTGGCAAGCAGGTTGTGTGTGCTGATGAGTGCCATGGGATATGATGGATCAGTTCTTATCATTAATGGATCATTCTACTCTTTTACCATCAATATTATTATTTCTGTTGCCCTCAAATCTTCATGGTTCATCCATGAGGCCATGGCCATTAGTTGCAGGTCCCCTAGCCTGGCATTAGGGTCCCACACATTCATGTCTATGAGGGCCATGTTATGTTGGTGGAATTCTGCCATCTTTGCCTTATCCTCTGATTTTCTTTGGTCACACAGACCCATAAATTGCCTGCAATCTTGGAAAGGCAATGTGCCTCTTTGTGCCAAAGTCTTTATCTGAAATTGTAACCATTTGTCCTTGAGATATAGGCCATAGGATTTTTTTGGTGTTCTACATTGCAATTCTTCCATGGATAAGCTGGCCATGCATGCCAGCTAGGTCTCTTTCTCTTGCAGCTGCCTCCTTAACAATTCATTTTCAGTTTCAAGGTGGCTTCTTGTAATTGCTTCCCTGTGTCTGATAACACTCAACTCTATGCCCATTTCTCTGAGTTTGTTTTCCATATGGAAAATATCCTCAACTCCTTTTTATTTGGCTATTTGCATCCACCTATGTGTTCTGATTCTCTCTTTCTAATTCAAAGAATAGTGGAATTTCATTTTTTTGTGGAATTATCCTTCCTCCCTCAAGTAGATTGTAGTAGGAGGAAAGACTAGGCTGGGGATCAGGTTCTTGTAGCTTTGTTTCTTCCTCCTTTACTTGTGGTTGTCTTTCCATCCTTTCCTCAAGCTTTTGGGTCTCTTGTAGTTTAGACAGCGTCTCCTATAGAACTGTCTAAGCCTCATGTAGGACTGTTTTTGGGTCCTGTAGTTCTACCTTTTCTTTCCATGTAGGAGATCTAGGAGTCCCCCTTTCATATGTGATAGGTGTTGTTATCACAAAATCTAACCCTGATAGGATGTTGATCAACTAGACTCTGAGTAATTCTTTCAAACCAATCTTTTGGTTTAGGCTTAGCCTCCTTAACCTAAGAGGGCTCTCTCAATAGGTTTATGATTTTTTATTAATGATTAGATGGCTTACTCTAGGAATAAAAATGGAAAAAAATGTATAACTGGTTGAATCAAAGATTAGCAAACATCTATTGGGCTATGGAGTCAAGATAGTCTTCGAAAAAACATCATGATTAGCAAAACATAGAAGTCAAGGCACTTGGAGTTTAGGTTTATAAGTAAAACAGTAACACAATGAATCCACACAGTTTACAAGCATGTTAAGGAAGTTAGAGCATTTTCCAATGAATTCTAAGTATCACAAGCTCATACCACTACAAATAAGTAATTTAAAAAGGCCATAAGAACATCAAACACATAAACCCCTTATGAATCTTGAGAAGTAAAACTGATCTCTGTATTAAGTTTGAAAAACCACAGTTTCATACAATAACACAACCTTGGATTCTATGATCCATACTTAGGAGAATTCGAATTCCTAACATTTACACCTATCTATTCATAAAACAAACTTCTTAATTACAACTTGACAGCTAAATGTATTTAAGAGTCCTAATACAAATAGGAGTGAAACTCCTAAAACATGCTTCAACAACTTTATCTATAACTTAAATACATTATTTAATCAACTGCTAATCCATGTCTTCGAGCTTTATGATGTCTCTAGTATTGTTGCAAACCCTACTGATTCATGACCTAACTGTCCTGAAAGCAATGATACAGAGTTCCTCCTCTTAAGCCCTTAATCCTTTATGCTTATCTTAGAGCAGTTTTGTTGGCGTTGATGATTATTTCATATATGTGGCATGTGTTAGTAATCCATTAAAACTTCATTTTTCCACCTGTGCAAAAAAGGGAACCTTGAACATATGGAAAAGAGGATGAAACATGACTGTGCTATGAAAATAATCTATTTTCGTAGCACAGCTTTTATATCACTTATGAAATACTTCTTGGAACCTTTCTTTCTACATCATTGCCATCCGAAACTTCATCTATGATCGTCATATGTCTACCAACAACATCAAAACTTGGAATTTATTAGGCCTTACCTTCGAAATGCATCTATAAAGTGCTAAAAGGTCACCTTCAGTAGTTTCGTAGTGTTATTCCCTTTCTTCAATACAGTTTTCAAAAATCTGCAGTTTGGGAATTTCCAAAATTTCATAAAGACTGATATGATCACCAAAAATCAAAACAAATTAACCTTATAAGATGTTCTTCTTCACAGATGACCTTCTTTTTAATACCAAAACTATTTTAAGATATATCCTTTACCACCCTTTTTCATCACCCTGTTTCATTATTGTTGTAGCATTTTCTTCAAATTTTGTTAACTGTATTTCTAGGTCTTCAATCTATCTCTTCAATCTCCTATTAGTAGCTCTCAACTAAGCATTCATCCTCCTTACAAATCTGGCTTCTTTGATTGCAGGAACAGTCCAAGTAAAGTATTGAGTTTCACTGCTTACTATTTCTGGTTTGGAAACTTTTTCAACTTCCCAGAGGGCCTTTATCCTTTTGAAATCTGTCTTCTTAGTAGCGTGTCTTCTTTCTCTCATCCTTAGTCTAGCAATTTCATTATTAGCTTCTCTTAACCTTTCTTCCATTTCTTCGTAACTGGTTTTTTCTGTTTGAGTGGAAAAAACTTTGTTTTTGTCACATTTACGTATTTTTGATGAAAAGTCTATCAACTCTTCCTGAACAGTGGAAGCTTCTTCTATTTTCCCTAACTCAATATTGTACTCTTGTATCTTTTTAGATTTCCTAGTTAAGGGCTTTCCGGGCTTGAACACAAATGCTGTAACATCATCCTCAAATTCTAGTTTCTTAAAGGATTTCATCTTCTTCGACTTTCCTTTATCAAATTCTATGACATCTACCTGCACCAAAGGGGATTCTGCAATATCAATGGCTTTTAAAATATCATTTAAATTACCCTTCAAGCTTGGACTTTCTCCCGAGATCACTGATTTACCCTTCTCCTTTGCAATTTGACTTCTAGTCAATCTCCTTTGAACTGGTTTGTTAGCTGACTGTTCTTGTGTCCTTTCTTTAACTTCAGCTATCTTTTCCTTTGTGGATTTAGGAGTCTCAAGAATAACCACTGATGTTTTTCTCACTTGCTCTTTCACCTGCTTTCTAGGTTTCAGCTTAACAAATCTTTTTGACCTGGACATTACAGACTTGTTGGTTTCTGCTGATGGAGTTTCTTTAACCTTAGGGCTAATGCTTGTATCTTGATTTTCCACTCCAAAACCACATAAAAACAAAAATGAAGACCATTCTCTATTGATCCTTTTAAGTTCATGTAAAACTATCAGTTTAATTAGACCATGATGAAAAAGGGAAGTTTCATATCCTTGAGATTTCATTTGCACTTTATCTGCCATCTTAGCTATACTTCAATACAGGAAGTAAGGCAAATCTAAAGAAATCATACCAGTAAAATGCAACAAGAGTTTAAAATGATATGAATAAACCTTATGATATCTGCCCTCACAGGTAAAATAACGTTGAATGTTGAAGAGCAAGTTGGCATAAATGTCTTTGATGTAGTTCCTTGGAATGGCCTTGGTTAACTCTGTTTCTGCAGACTCTAGCTTTTGGAACACTTTACATGGTTCCATGTCAAATCTAAAGTTTTTGAACCATATATCTTGCCCCCTAGGAATCTCTATCACCAAAGCTATGATCTCTGGAGAAATTTGCAAGTTTAGGATTCCAACCTTTGTGTTTGAGCCAGTGAAATGTAGTGCAAACTCCTTTGTCACCTGGGTATGTCCTCCCTGCAATTTTTTACAAAACTTCCAACATCCTACTTTCTTGAAGGCTTCCACAACTGAGTTATCTCTAGCTAAGACCTCGGTGCTTTCAGGCTCTGTTCTTAAACAATGACTAGACCTGTGACTTTTCTTTTCTTCTGTCATCTTTACTTCTGAATTCCTATAACAAATTGGCCTTACTTGAAATTCTATTTATGAGCCTCACTTGCTTATGGTGGTCAACCTCGCTTGAATTATAAATGAGGGAAACTTTGGTAAGAAATTACCATAAGCTTACCATCCAAAAAAAATGATATGTTTGAGATTTTACATGAAAACTGTAAAAAGAAACTAGCCAACCCTATCGACTTTGAAATTTTCTATCATGATGACCCATAAATTCGAAATGATGAAGTTTGGATGGCTGCATGCTTAAGGACTGACTCCTAGCTGACACCTAATAATGAAAATTTAACGGAATCTTAACGAATTGATGTTTTGACAAGACCATCTACGAATCTGTGCTTTCGTAGCGCGCAGGGAAAAGTTCTACGAAAAGAGCAGCGTTTTCGTAGCGCAAAATAGACATTTTACACTATCTGTGCCATGAAAACGTGGTTTCAGGGCTAATTCCAAAAAAAATTCAAAATGATTTAAGATATGAGTTTCTAAACAGAATGTGAGACTTCTCAGACATGGAATAAGGTTGTTAAACTTTACTTGGATATGAAAATGAGACCTTTAAGATACTTCACCTATCACCTACCTATTAAAACATAGGATGGCTTGACACTTATCTAAGACCACGATTAGGAACAATGTAAACTCTTATTTTGGTGATAACAGTGGCTTCACTTGGGATAGTGTACCCCTGTGGCACACTAAGAACTCGTAGCTCTAATGCTATCCATTTTTTAGTAAAATAGAAATACTTTTATTTGATTTGACAAGCATCTTCTTCAAACTGCTAGGTCTTCAACTCAGGCTTAAGCTCTCTGGTTCAACTTATCATTATTAGCAATAAAAACTGACAATGATGGAATATATACAATGACATGAGTGATTGATAAAAATTCAGCAAGTATAATGCTTTAGGAACCTGCCATTGACAGGCCCTCCAGCATATGATCCTCCATCAATTTCCTGCAATATATAAGTGTTGTTCCCATGAAAACCAGAAATCTTAAAAGGACCCTTCCATAAATTCTCAAACTTACCATGCTTTCCCTTTTCCTCAATTTTGGCCTCCCATTTCAACACTTTGTCTTGTATTTGGAAACTGTCTTCTTTAATCTTCTTGTCAAATGTATTTTTAATTCTGTTTTGAGCATGTTGATGGTTGTCATAGACTTCATTTCTCTTTTCCTACAAAGCTATCAACTGGTTTATCCTCCTTTGAGTGGCATTTGGTTCTTCTTCAAGTCCTTGAATTAATTTCATGACCGGTACCCCAAGTGATGTCAGAAAAACAACTTCAGCACCATAAACTAATTCATATGGTGAAGTCCCAATTGATCTCTTTGTACATATCCTATCAACCCATAAGGCATACTTTAGCTTTAAGTGCCAAGCTTTCTTGTTCTCCTGCAATACCTTTTTGATGATTCTTACAATACTCTTATTTGATGATTCAACAAGACCATTTCCTTGCAGATAGTATGTTGTAGAGTGTCCAAGAGTGATATGGTATTGATGACAGAAATTGATCATTTTCTTAGACTTGAAGGCTTGAGCATTATCTATTATAATCTTCATGGGGCAGCCAAATCGAGACAATATATTATTCTCTAGAAAAGAAATAATTACAAAATCATTAGCTTGCCTTGTTGGGATCGCCTCTATCCATTTGGTGAAGTAGTCTGTCGCTGTGAGAATCTAGCGATGTTGTCCTAATGATGATGGATGTATTTCTCCAATAAATTCTAACCCCCACTGCTGAAAAGGTGCTTCCACATAGATAGGTACCAAAGGCAGAGGTACAAGTTTTCTTCTTCCTTCAAAAATTTGGCATTCATGACATGCAACAATTCTTTTGTAAATGTCTTTAAACATTGTTGGCCAATAATATCCCGCTCTTAGAATCTTATTTGTTGTAGCCTTCCAATAATGGTGTCCTCTGCAATCACCTTTATGGAATTCTTCAATGACTTTTTCAGCCTCTTCTTCAAGTAAACAATTGAGCAAAATTCCTCTTGTATCTTTCCAAAACAAATTTCTGTCAAATATAAAATATCTCAAAGATTTCAACTTCACAAACCTTGCTTTGGATTTTGTTAGATCAACGGGAGCTTTGTGATGTTGTAAAACAAATACCACATCTTTATACCAATCTGAAACAAGATATTTCTCATCAATTGGAACCAATTCTTCCTCATCATCAGAAATTTATGATATTTCTGCATTCAGATTTATGTCAAGACAATCCAAGTTTGACTGAGTCATTAACTTCGCCAACCCTTGTCCCTTCACCAATTTGGTTGGTTTGATGTCTATATCATATTCCAACAATTTTGCGATCCATTTTCCCCTTTTACCATCAGGATCTGCCTGAGCTAGAATGTATTTCACCATAGTACTTGGAACATATGCCACAATGTGAGAATGCAGAATGTAAATTATGAAATCTTTGATAGCTTCAACCAAAGCATAGGCCTGTTCTTCTAGAATATTATAATTAAGCTTAGCATCAGCTAATGTTCTACTAAAGAAAGAGATAGGCTATTCAGTACCTTGCTTTCCTTTTTGAAGCAAAACTCCAGCAATTGTATTTTCAGAAGCAAATGTAAAAACCATAAATTCTTTGGAGAAATCTGGACTGATGAGTACCGGTGCTTGTGTGAGTGCCTTCTTAATTTTCTCAAAATAATTCTTTGCTTCAGTAGTCCATTTAATATCAACTCCTTTCTTTAACATCCTTGTTATATCTTTAACAATCTCAACAAAGTTAGGAATGAAGCACCTAACAAAATTCACTTTCCTAAGAAATGATTGAATCTCTTTCCTACTTCTTGGGAAATCTACTTTTTGAATTGCATTAATTATGTTAGGATCAATCCTAATTCCATCTTCAGAAATAGTATGACCATGTAATTTTCCTGTAGTTAAAGCAAAGATGCTTTTAGTAGGATTAAGAGAGATACCAAACTTTCTACATTTCAGCAGAATTTTTTCTAGGTGTTTCAAATGATCTTCCTCTTTCTTTGAAAAGACTATTATATCATCAAGATAAACAACCACCATCTTATCCTTTTCTTCAGAAAAAGAAATGTCCATTGCTCTTTGAAAAGTAGCTCCCGCATTCATGAGACCAAAAGGCATCTTGGCATACATGAATGTGCCCCATGGTGTTGTGAAGGCTGTTTTCTCCTGATCATCTAGATGCACAAGAATCTAATTGTAACCTGAGAAGCCATCAAGCATAGACATTCTTTGTGAACCAACAATATTTTGTAGAATTGAATCCATTTTGGGAAGAGGATAGTTGTCCTTTAGTGAAGCCTTATTCAAATTCCTGAAGTCAATACAAATTCTGATTTCTCCACTCTTCTTTCTAACCGATACCAAATTTGCAAGCCAATTTGAGAATCTGATTGGGACAATGATTTTAGCATCAAAAAGCTTCTTAATCTCCTTTTCAATCAATGGCATTAGAAGGGGATTAATTCTCCTCAACCTCTATTTGAAAGGTTTCTCATTTTCCTTAATAGGAATAGTATGTTGAATAATGGAAGGATCATATTGTTTTAAATCAGCATAACTCCAAGAAAAAACATCAAAAAACCTCTTCATCATCTCAATATATTTGAATCTCATATCAACTGAAAGAAACTTTGAAATTTTGATCATTTTAGGCAAAGCTGATGTACCTAGATTACAACTTTCTACTTCCTCTTCATCAGCTTGTATCTTTGGTGATTTGAAAACATTATTCTGATCAAAAATCTTCTCAAGAGGAATAAGCCCCTTTGGTATTGAATCATTCTTTAATTGCAAGACTTTAGACTTTTCTTTAGATTCAACAAGCATGTTTTGTTGATATACTTGAGTACTGTCAAATTCTTCTTTCACCTCAATAAAAAATTTTACCTGTTGATCATCTTCAAAAACTTGCCAATTAGTGATATTGTCTGGTATAGCTAGTCTATGACGAACTTCAATCTCATATTTCTTAGAAGAATGAATAGGAATGAAAAAAAGAATTGCCAAAACAACAAGAGAATCAATAATGGAATTTTGGTCTCTAGTTTTGACAATGAAAGAATAGGCTTGAAAATTCTCCAACATGTCTAAAACTAGATTTCTGTATGCTCTCATTCTTACATTCTTTGTTTGATAAACACCTTCAACTTGTCTAATAACCAATTCAGAATCTCCAAAAAACAGAAATATTCTGAGCCTTCATTCTTGTCAAAACATCTAGACCCAAAATCAAATATTCATATTCATCTATGTTGTTTGTGCAATCAAAATTCAATCTATAAGAGTAAAACTTACTCTCATCACTTGGATTTGTAATCCAAATTCCTGCTCCTACCCCTTCTTTCCTTGTTGATCCATTGAAGTACAATGACCACCATCCCTCCATGTTATTTACTTGCTGATTTTCTGAGTGCTAATTTTCTGCTCTCATTTCTTCCACACCTCTATCCACTGACTCATTGAAAAGAATGGCAGATCCAAGTTCAGTATCAAATGCACAAATAGGACAATTTTGGGGTTTATCTTTTTTTCTTACCATATAAGCCATTCTATTCTCCCGATACAATCTCCTTTGTTCACCAAAAACATGAATTGTGGCATAAGTAAGGTCCATCTGCATTGTGTCTTTAATTTTTTCTGCCCATGATCTTGATAGTAACATCCCAAACTTTGGCAGAATATTAGCCACAACAATGTCCATAACAATCGTCTTTGCTAGGATTTGTTTTAGACCAACAACAGCATCTTTGATTAAACCAATACATTGTACTCTTTTTGAGTCAAAAGAAAATAAATCCTTATATGGTCTTTTTACCTGTAACCCTAACCTTTCCATAATTACTTTGGGCATGAGATTATGAGAAGCCCCTGAATCCAACATAGCATTATGTAAAGTCATATCATGAATATTAATGCTTACATAGAAAGGAGGAAAATCCTCATTTTGATCATCTTCTAATCTTGGACCCAAATATATAGTAGGATTATCTTCTTGGACATTTAAAATATCAGTAGCTCCTGGTTGTGAATTCAACATCTCAACAATCTTGCTTCTATATTTATTTACCTTGAGAATCTCACTAAAAGGGACTGATATTTTAATCTTTGAAATTTCATTATCAAGGTTGAAAATAGAAATAGATTTTTTAGCTTCTTTGATAGGAGGAGGAAGTTGAGTGTCTTTTTTACCAAGCGGAGTGTCTTTCTTACCTTCAGCAATCTTTGGGGTATCATTTTTAGCTTCAACAACCTTTGGAGCATCTTTCTTAGGCTGCGCTTTGTTTGCAATAATCGACACATTTCTGTTTCTAATATTATATTGCTTTTTCATTTCAAAGATGGCATGCTGATACCCTTTAAAATAATCTAAAGGTTCTTCCCCTTGATTGGCCAAATCTGACTCGTCAAGCTCCTCTTTAGTCAAGAAAATTCCTAACATATCTTTGTCAAGACAATGGATAGATTCTTCAGGAATTTCAATATCATCTTATTCATAAACCAAATTATGCTAAAAAGGAGGTCTGACTAGAGGATTAGGTTGTTGGTTTCTATTTTCTCTTGGTCTTTGTTGGTTTTGAGGTCTCCTAAATTGAGGATTTCTAAATTGAGGTTCATGTTGCACAGGAGGAGTAGAAGTGTTTCCAAGAGCTAACCTATCCATCAACTTCTCCATGGTTTTCATCATTGAGTCTAATTTATCTTCAGAAGTTGAAGAGGAAGGTTTTTCTTCTTCTTTCAATTTAGTTTTTCCCATTTTTGACTTTTTAGCAGCTATCATGTTTACCTCTACCTTTACTGCATCACTCTGCATTTCAGCAAGTGTAGGTGATTCTCTTTCTCTCAACAAGAGAGAAAAGTCATAATCAAATGCTTCAACATATCTCATTTGTGCTAGGGCTTCCAAAGGTTTCAAACGAGCTGGAATTGAGTTAAACACTTTATTGAATCTTTTTGAAAAATTTTGAACAGTTTCATCAGGTGCCCTTCTAAGGTTGTTATATTCAGTAAGTGCTTGAACTGGATTAGTTCTATTTCCCCATTTTCTTAGAAAATTATCTTCAAACTCAACCCAATTTTGAATGCTTCCCGGTGTAAGAGCTTTAAACCATTTTCTAACTTCACCAATAAAGCTCTGTGCAAATAGTCTTAACTTCACATCCTCATCATTGACTTCTTCTCTGTCAACAAAATCGTTAAATCTATCTACATGTTTTTCTACTGTAATTTCTTCATCACTACCCCAGGTAGGGATCCTAGCAGCATATTTACTAGGAAGGTCATGTAAAACAGCAAGGAGCACGAGTGGATCATACCTAGCAGGTGCAGCCATGATTAAAGGATGAACAATATTTTTAGGAATAACAGGAACAGAAGATGAAGAACTAATATGAGGAGGACTACTTGGTTTCTGTAAGCCACTAGGAATAACAGAAACAGAAGATGAAGAATTGATATGAGGAGGACTACTTGGCTTCTGTAAGCCACTAACAAATGAACTCCAATTTGGAAGGGGTAAACCAACTTTAGATTTCAATAGGACTTTGAAAGGGTCAAGTTCTTTCAATTTATCTAGAGACTCTTTTTCTAACAATAGCTCAGAGGTAACAACTTCCCAAAACTCTTCTTTGTCTTCTTGGGTTACTAGGGCTGAAGTGTCAATTCCTCTCTTTTGCAGGTCTAAGATAATATCAATGAGTTCCTTTTCATTTTCTGATCTAAACAACACTTCATGAATTTTATCATCAACTTTTTTGTCTTCAGGACTTCTTGAGAATTCAGAGAGAAAATATTTCGAATGAGATGGAGTACCTAATATTTCTGAAAATCTTTGATTGACTCTTGAAACAATGTTTGGATTGTCCCCAGTGGTAGGTGGATTGGGATCGGGATTGCTCTATGTGTATCTCCTTCTCGAAGCCACCTTTAAATATTTGAAAATATATGGAGTCACCAAGGTAGATTGCAGCCTCGAAAAACTTTCTGAGCTCCTACTACCTTCAGAAGTTCAGCTTCTTGATTTTGGGAATGAGTAATCTTCAAGCTCCCAGCAGACACACCAAAATGTTATCACAAAATCTGACCCTGATAGGCTGTTGATCAAGTAGACTTTGAGTAACTCTTTTAAACCAATCTTTTGGTTGATGCTTAGCCTCCTCAACCTAGGAGGGCTCTCTCAATAGGTTTATGATTTTTGATTAATGATTAGATGGCTAACTCTAGGAATAAAAATGGACAAAAATGTATAACTGGTTGACCTTTTGAATCAAATATTAGCAAACATCTATTGGGCTGTGGATTCAAGATAGTCTTCAACAAAACATCATGATCAACAAAACATGGAAGTCAAGGCACTTGGAGTTTAGGTTTATAAGTAAAACAGTAACGCAGTGAATCCACACAATTTACAAGCATGTGAAGGAAGTTAGAGCATTTTCCAATGAATTCTAAGTATCACAAGCTCATACCACTGCAAATAAGTAATTGAAAAAGACCATAAGAACATAAAACACATAAACCCCTTATGAATCTTGAGAAGTAAAATTGATCTCTGTATTAAGTTTGAAAAACCACAGTTTCTTACAATAACACAACTTTCTTTTGCTAATAAAATTACCAACCCTGAGGAATTTGATTCTCATGCTTTATATAGAGTTTTTACAACCTTGGATTCTATGATCCATCCTTAGGAGAATTCGAATTCCTAACATTGACACCTATCTATTCTTAAAACAAACTTCCTAATTACAGCTTGACAGCTAACTGTCTTTAAGAGTCCTAATACAAATAGGAGTGAAACTCCTAAAACATGCTTCAACAACCTTATCTATGACTTAATTACATTCTTTAATCAGCTACTAATCCATCTCTTCGAGCTTTATGATGTCTCCAATATTGTTGCAAACCCTCATGATTCATGACCTAACTGTCCTAAAAACAAGGAGACAAAGTTCCTCCTTTTAAGCCCTTAATCCTTTATGCTTATCTTCGAGAAGTTTTGTTGCTGTTGATGATTATTTCATATATGTGGCACGTGTTAGTAATCCATTAAAACTTCATTTTTGCACTTGTACAAAAAAGGGAACCTCGAACATATGGAAAAGAGGATGAAACATTACTGTGCTACGAAAATAGCCTGTTTTCGTAGCACAACGTTTATATCACTTATGGAATACTTCTTGGAAACTTTCTTTCTACATCACTACCATGTGAAACTTCATCTATGATCCTCATATGTCTACCAACAACATCCAAACTTTGAATTTATCAAGCCTTACCTTCGAAATACATCTATAAAGTGCTAAAAGGTCACCTTCAGTAGTTTCGTAGCGCACTACAAAACTACTGTGTATGCTCTTATTTCAATACAATTTTCAAAAATCTGCAGTTTGGGAATTTCCAAAATTTCATAAAGACTGATATGATCACCAAAAAAAAAAAAAAAACTTAACCTTATAAGATGTTCTTCTTCACAGATGACCTTCTTTTTAATACCAAAATTGTTTTAAGATATATCCTTTACTGCACCTTTTCATCACCCTGTTTCATTATTGTTGTAGCCTTTTCTTCAAATTTTGTTAACTGTATTTATAGGTCTTCAATCTATCTCTTCAATCTTCTGTTAGTAGCTCTCAAATGAGCATTCATCCTCCTTATTAATCTGGCTTCTTTGATTGCAGGAATAATCCAAGTAAAGTATTGAGTTTCACTGCTTACTATTTCTGGTTTGGAATATCTTTCAACTTCCCATAGGGCCTTTATCCTTTTGAAATATGTCTTCTTAGTAGCACATCTTCTTGCTCTCATCCTTAGTCTAGCAATTTCATTTTTAGCTGCTCTTAACCTTTCTTCCATTTCTTTGTAACTAGTTTTATCTGTTTGAGTGGACAAAACAATGTTTTTGTCACCTTCAGGTATTGGTGATGAAAGGTCTATCAACTCTTCCTGAACAGTGGAAGCTTCTTCTATTTTCCCTAACTCAATATTAGACTCTTGTATATTTTTAGATTGCCTAGTTAAGGGCTTTCTGGGCTTGAACACAAATGTTGTAACATCATCCTCAAATTCCAGTTTCTTAGAGTATTTCATCTTCTTCGACTTTCCTTTATCAAATTCTATGACATCTTCCTGCACCAAAGGGGATTCTGTAATATCAATGGCTTTTAAAATATCATTTAAATTACCCTTCAAGCTTGGACTTTCTCCCGAGATCACTGATTTACCCTTCTCCTTTGCAATTTGACTTCTAGTCAATCTCCTTTGAACTGGTTTGTTAGCTTACTATTCTTGTGTCCTTTCTTTAACTTCAGCTATCTTTTCCTTTGTGGATTTAAGAGTCTCAAGAATAACCATTAATGTTTTCTTGACTTTCTCTTTCACCTGCTTCCTAGGTTTCAACTTAACAAATCTTTTTGACCTGGACATTACAGACTTGCTAGTTTCTGCTGATGGAGTTTCTTTAACCTTAGGGATAATGCTTTTATCTTAATTTTCCACTCCCAAACCACATGAAAACAAAAATTAAGACCATTCTCTATTGATCCTTTTAAGTTCATGTAAAACTACTAGTTTAATTAGACCATGATGAAAAAGGGAAGTTTCATATCCTTGAGATTTCATTTGCACTTTATCTTCCTTCTTAGCTATACTTCAATACAGGAAGTAAGGCAAATCTAAAGAAGTCATACGAGTAAAATGCAACAGGAGTTTAAAATGATATGAATAAACCTTATGATATCTGCCCTCATAGGTAAAATAACGTTGAATGTTGAATATCAAGTTGGCATAAATGTCTTTGATGTAGTTCCTTGGAATTGCCTTGGTTAAGTCTGTTTCTGCAAACTCTGGCTTTAGGAACACTTTACATGGTTCCATGTCAAATCTAAAGTTTTTGAACCATATATCTTGCCCCCTAGGAATCTTTTTCACCAAAGCTATGATCTCCAGAGAAATTTTCAAGTTTAGGATTCCAACCTTTGTGTTTGAGCCAGTGAAATGTAGTGCAAACTCCTTTTTCACTTGGGTATGTCCTCCCTGCAATTTTTTACAAAACTTCCAACATCCTGCTTTCTTGAAGGCTTCCACAACTGAGGTATCTATTGCTAAGACCTCGGTGCTTTTAGGCTCTGTTCTTAAACAATGACCAGACCTGTGACTTTTCTTTTCTTCTGTCATCTTTGCTTCTGAATTCCTGTAACAAACCAGCCTCGCTTGAAATTCTGTTTATCAGCCTTGCTTGCTTATGGTGGTCAGCCTCACTTGAATTATAGATGAGGGAATCTTTGGTAAGAAATTATCATAAGCTTACCATTCAAAAAAAACGATCTGTTTGAGTGTTTGCATGCAAACTGTAAAAAGAAACTAGCCAGCCCTCTCGAATTTGAAATTTCCTACCATGATGACCCCTAAATTCGAAATGATGAATTTTGGATGGCTACATGCTTAAGGATTGACTCCTAGCTGACACCTAATAATGAAAATTTAATGGAATCTTAGTGAATTGATGTTTTGACAAGACTGCCTACGAATCCGCGCTTTCGTAGCCCACAGGGAAAAGTGCTACAAAAAGAGCAGTGTTTTTGTAGCACAAAACATACATTTTACACTGTCTGTGATATGAAATCGTGGTTTCAGGGCTAATTCCAAAAAACTTTCAAAATGGTTTAAGATATGAATTTCTAAATAGAATGTGCAACTTCTGAGACATGGAATAAGGTTGTTAAACTTTATTTGGATATGAAAATGAGACCTTTGAGACTCTTAATATATCACCTACCTATTAAAACATAGGATGACTTGACACTTATCTAAGACCATGATTAGGAACAATGTAAACTCTTATTTTGGTGATAACAGGTGCCTTGGAAGGGGATTCTTTTCCTTGGGCAGAGGGTGATTCTTCAATTGTAATTGGCACTTTTGAAGAGGGCTAAGGTTTGCCCATTTTGATTCTTGTGCTCTTCCTAGCCTTGAAATACATGGAGGCCTGCCTTTTCCTCTTTCGCTTTGGCTTGATTGGTGTATTGAGGGTAGTGAGGGCAGTTTCTGCCTCCATTTCCAGAGTCTCAAGGGACCCTTCTCCTTATTCTGCCTTTTCTACCCCTTTTTCTCCTCCTTCTGTCTCTTTTTCTATCTTTGTTTGCTCTATTTCTTCCTGCTCTGTTTCTTTAGCTTTCTCCTCCTCTATCTTAGTTTCTTCCTCCTTCCTTCCTTGTTCTGCTAAGTCACCAATGGCTTCACCTTCTCCCTCTTGTTGCTCTTCCTCCTCACTACCAATAGGACTAATATCATAGGTTAGGGCCTTTATGTCATCCTCAGCTTTCATGTTTTGGAAGGCTTCCCATGCTATAGGGAGTGTAAATGTATGGAGGGCTTCTTCCACTAGGATTTTGATTAACCCATGGTGAGCTAGCTGCTCTGAATTCCCTACTTGAACTTTAGTGCTAGAGTTAATGAGGGACTGCAGGAGGAAGTAGGGTATGTTGAGCTTCTGAGGGGCTTGAGTGTCCATGCCATATCTTAATTCATGAAGGATTCTAAAGTGATAACCATAGACAATGTTGTACCTCCCCTAACAGGAAATGTATTTGATTATTTGGTAGCTAACCTCATCCCAAGGATATGTTATTCTAGCCCTTCTAATGCCATTTTTATCCTCTACAGGGGTTTCATTGTTTTGGAAAAAGTTTTTCTTCACAGCCTGGCCAATTGGTTTCTCATCCTTACTCCAAGGTAGCCCAAGAGGAAGGGTAATGACCCTATCGATAAATTCAGGGCTTATCTCCATGGAAAGACCTCTAAAGGTGACAGTGGCATGAGTTCTTGTGTGGGGTACCAGAGAGAGAGAAAACTCTTGGGAAATCTCCTCATCAAATGCTCGGAATTTCTCAAAGAAATTCATCCAATTTGCCCTTGTGAAGATGTCCACCACTTGTGGATGTGCATAGAGCCTGGTGGAGTTGGTGGGCTCCTTTCTCATAAATCCTCCTGTCATTTTGTTTATACTCTTTTGGGAAACCAAATGTGGAGATGGAGACAACAATTTTTTAGAAAAACAGAGAAACAGAGGAGATTTTTTTTTTTTTAAATAAGCAGAATTTTTTTTATGTATTTCCTCCTCCTAAAGGTTTTATTTCCTCCTCAAATTGAAACCACTGCTTGCATATATTGATATTCAATGGGGGCATGCATGGAACCTACCTCCTCAAGCCGAAAATCATGCTAAAACCCATGTTTTCTTCCTTCAAAACAACTCACTGCCCCTCCTGTAGAAGCCTATTGTCCCTCCTATAGAATTCCTGTAGGTGCTCTTGTAGAACCTGTAAGTGCTCCTATAGAAAAAATTGAGAGTAGGAATATGGGAGAGATTGATGGAGGATGATGGTTACGAGGCTATGGGGGCACAAGGAGACTGTTGTAGCTAAGTTATAAGGAGAGAATGAAGGAAAAGGTGGTGAGAGTGCTCAGGGAGGAGTACTTATTACCCTTTATGGATATTTCTGGTGATGGGGGGTGAGCTGGAAAAGTATACGCTGGCCATATTCGGGAAATTGGTCCCCACCTTCCTTGTCATCATGGCCCCTCCTCATAATCATCCCTCATGATTGCATCAGAGTTCACACTTCCTCCACTACCTGTCCTTGACATCTTTCTTGAGTTGATTGTGCGCACATGGGGGTGACATCTCGGATGAGTGGAGCCAACTAGATGAAGGTGGCCAAGTTAACTAGCCACCTTTCCCTCATTCAACCTCAATGATCTTGTTGCTTTTGCATGACCTCTAATTACACAAATGCAAACAGGGAAGCGGATCAGTTACTTACCTGTGATCTGAATGTATTTGTTGTGATGTATTGTGGCTCTCTCTCTACTGCATGCCTTTATTTCTTTTGATGCATGTTGTCTTCTTGCTGATGTGTGGTTTTGGCTTGTGCAGGTTATTCTCTGGCTAGATCTGAGCTTCAGGTGTCTTCTCACCCTTCATTTTTGCACTCTGTTGCTATTGGTGCTGCGTTTTAATGGGATCGGCTGCTACAAGAATTCCTACAGGAGCTCCTGTAGCTATTTCTCCCCTTGAAAATTCAGCTTCTTTCTGTTCTTAGAGCTTTGAGGGGGATGCCAGAGATGTAGATAGAGATGGAGAGGTAATAGGTAGGCTTCAGGTGAGGTGGATGGTGCTGCTTCCTCTCTTATTTTTTTCTTTTTTTCATTTCCTGAAAAACTGTTTTTTCTGTGTTTTTCTTGGATGGGAAGAAAAATGATGCTTGGGGTGTGATGCAGGCTTGGAAATGATGGAAAGGACGTTTGAAGACTGTAGGAGGGTTTCCAAGTTATTTATGAAGCTTCCCTGTCCCTCAAACTACCTTCTATATCCATTTCTAGCTCTTTGTAATTCTTACAGGAGCCTCCTGTAGAAAACACATTTTTTGAAAAAGAAGCATAGTGGGGTGAAAGAAATACCAAAAAATGATGGGAAAAAGTGTGGGAAGGTAGGATAGGTACTGGTGTGGATGTCAGGGTTCCCTTAGCACCTTCTTCTGTTTCCTGTAGTCCTCCTGCAACCTGCAATGCAAATGAAAATTAACTTTTTTTTTCTCTTTTTTTTTTTTAAAACAACGAGGGTTCCTCAGGGAGGTTTTCACCCTAATTGCCTGCCCTAGGCACCTCCAAGGGAGGTTTTCACCCAGGGATATTATTTTTTCTCTTTTTGTTTTGACATCACTGGGCTGCCTCGGAAGAGGTTTTCAACCCAATGATGGGACTCAAGCGCCTCATGGGGGTTTTCACTTGAGTCCTTATTTTTTATTTCTTTTTTATTTTTCTTTAGTGAGTGGGTGAAGTGGAGGCTAAGACATGCTCCACTACCATCACTATCTTATTCAAATCTTCAATGAACTCCCGCTTGGAGAGGGGTTTCTTATAGACCTTCAACCGGTGTGTTGGAAAAAATACTGAGAGGGGGGGTGAATCAGTATTATCAAACTCTTTTTCAATTTATGACCAATGAAACTTGTGTATACTTCCCAGACTTATAATTTAATTTATTCTTCAAATGTTGATCATTAATTTGTGTGTCAGAATCATATAACAGTAAGCAGGAACAGAAAATTAGAGCAGACAGTCACGCAAAAGAACACAAGATATAAGGTGGAAACCTAATGTGTGTGAAAACCACCTGTTGCAATATGTCTCTATCTTCTTTCAATTAGAAACTCCTTTTTACAATGATTCTGTACTGGTGCAGTATTATACCAATACCCAGGATTCAACCTGCAGAAGGCTACAACCTTCTCTCATTCTCTATATTCTTCTGGAAGGGAGCTACAACCCCCTTAGCTCTTGTACTAGCTGAGGTACTAGTACATAGGTGTTGACCTACAGAAGACTTCTCTTTTCTTCCAGGGACCACATTTCATAAATTTTCAAACTGGATCCATGAATATCAATCAAACATCAAATAGATCTGCAATCAACCAACTTCCTTGTACAAAAACTGAATCAATAACTTCTCAGAACATAGTACTAGTAACCAAACACCAATTCAGAGCCTTGAACACTGTAGTAATAGATAAAAGCAGCTAAAATATATTTCAAGAAAAAGTCAGCAGCTTCACCAATAGAAACCTACGTACATCCGCAATATTCACTTCTTTAACTTGCGGGCATCCACACCTCCACTGTGTCGAACCTACTGGTATCCGCACCTACGCTCTGTCAAAACTATGGGTATCCGTGTCTGCGCTGTGTCAAGCCTGTGGGTATATGCGCCTGCACTGTGTTGAGCCTGTGGGTATCCGCGCCTACGTTGTGTAAAACCTGTGGGTATCTGCGCCTGCGTTGTGTCAAACCTACGAGTATAGATAATTTATCAGACTTCAATTATACCCCAGATTATCAGATTTACAGATCTGATCATGCGCCAAAGATATCTCGACCCATCAGTAGATCCGTCTTGTAATGCTCAGGTTTCTCCTTGATTCAAGTCCAGCTATAACTCACCAACTGATCACCAGTATTTCAGATCTTGCTCATCTCAAGATATTCAACACATTAGTTGCACATCCAAATGATCTCCTTTCCTTTTTATAGTCTAGGCCTTACTCAAACCATGGTCCAAAACCATAGAGATCCAATACTAGGGACCCAAAACCTGGGTTCAATACTTTAGATGCAAAACCATAGACCAAAACCATAGCATCAAAAATGTCGGACTAAATACCATGGACCAACCATAAGATTTCCCACGTGCGTGCTTTTCTCTGCATGAAAGTGCGTGTACTTTATGTCAACACTTTTTGTTCGGAGAACCTGCGTACATGTCCACAGCTATTATTCGGCGCACTTGTGTATGCCCGCGGATTTGTGAATAGGAACTTGTGGGTATCTCATTTTCTACTATTTTGAGAGCCTGAACTTGTGATCTGCACTTTGAGTGAGTTTCCATCAAGGACAACACTTATGTCATCGAGCCAAACCTCTATCATAATGCCAACAATCTCCCCCTTTGGACTTGATGGCAATCCAAAGTCACTCAAAGTCTTTTCTCCCCCTTTGACATCAAGGGCAAAGGGTTATGCTCCCCCTAAGTACATGCTGAAATCTCTGTTGTGCTGTGTTGTCCAAGCTCCCCCTGACATATAGGAAAGATCTGCAAGAAGATGTTCTACAAAAGAAATATGACTTTATACATCATAACTGACCTTCCTATCACCAAAGACTCATACATACGAATCCCAACCAAGTGGGGATACATGATAGAATAAGTATATTACATTATCCATCCCAAGCATAGTGGGGCAACCAAGATAGGCCGTTACATGACCTTGACAAAAGAAATATAGAGACAAAATATCGGCAGCATCTGTCAATCATTATTTAGATTAGAATCCATGTTCTCCTTCTGCACTTGCTTCTCCTGATAATGCCAACAATGCATTATTAGAAGAATATATGCTGCCCCTGAACCTGTGCCAGATGGTCTCTGACAAACCCATATCGGGCTCTTCTCATCCTTGCTTTTCTTCAAGTCAACTACACCCACATAAACCAACGTATGTACGTGTATACCCCATATGAAACTCACGTACAACCAATAATCTCTGAAACAGACAAGATTCAACAGTAGGATGATGCATCAACTACCCCCAACTTTTGTCTGAGGTATTCAAAGGTCTCCTTGGGCAGTGGTTTGGTGAGAATATCAGCAACTTGTTCCTTAGAGGGAACATACTCCAATTTGACCTTTTGTTCAAGCACTTGTTCTCGGAGAAAGTGATACTTGATCGGTATGTGCTTAGTCTTTGAATGCATGATAGGATTCTTTGAAACACTGATTGCACTTGTATTGTCACAGAAGATGGATATAGGTGGAGTACAAGTGATTTGAAGATCTTGCAATGTTTGCATCATCCAAAGGAGTTGTGTGCAACAAGATGCAGTAGCTACATATTCTACCTCAGTTGTAGATAATGCAATAGAACTTTGTTTCTTGCTGAACCAAGATACTAATCTAGGACCCATGAAGAATGCACCACCACTAGTGCTTTTCCTGTCATCCACGCTTCCTGTCCAATCTGCATCAGCGTATGCATGAAGTGTGAGATCTGTACCTCTAGTATACCATAAACCATAGTTTTGAGTTCCTTGAAGATACTTGAAGATTCTCTTAACTGCCTGTAGATGAGTTTCCTTTGGATTTGCCTAAAACCTTCCAACTATTCCCACTGCATGCATAATGTCTGGTCGGTTACCTGTTAGATAGAGCAGACTACCAATCATGGATCTATAGGTTGGTTGATGTACAGCTGTTGATTCATCATTTGCGCCGAGGCTGCATCCTGTCACCATAGGGGTACATACTGGTTTCGAATCCTCCATCCCATATTTCTTCAAGATCTGCTTGAGATATTTGGTTTGTGATAGAAAAATGCCATCTTCGTTTTGTTGGACTTGTAAACCAAGAAAATATGTGAGCTCACCAAGCATGGACATTTCAAACTCTTTTTGCATCACTAAGGCAAAATTTTGACTCATGTCTTCTTCATTGCTACCAAAGATGATATCATCAACATACACAACCAGTATCAGCAACTTATCATTGTCAATATTTATATATAGATTGCTATCAGTTTATCCTTTTATAAAACCTTGTTGACGGAGGTACTTATCCAACCGATAATACCACGCCCTTGGAGCCTGTTTAAGGCCATAGAGAGCCTTTTTGAGTCTGCATACAAGTTTTGGATCATTTCCAAGAATAAACCCATCTGGTTGTTCAATATATACTTCTTCATTTAAGTCTCCATTCAGAAAGGCAGATTTTACGTCCATTTGAAATACTTTGAACTTCTGAAAGATAGAGAGAGCAAGGAACATTCTTATGGCCTCAAGTCTGGCAACTGGAGCAAAAGTTTCTTCAAAGTCTATTCCTTCTTGTTGCACATATCCTTTACACACAATTCTTGCCTTGTTTCTAACCACGTCCCCATTTTAATTCAGCTTATTTTTGAAAATTCATTTTGTCCCTATGACATTCTTATCTTTTGGTCTAGGAATCAACTCCCAAGTGTTATTCTTTTCAATCTGCTCGAGTTCTTCTTCCATGGCCTTGACCCAAAATTCATCTTTGCAAGCCTCTCTTACATTCTACGGTTCAGTGGAGGAGAGCAATGCTAGATAGCTTGAAGCTTCTAAAATGGTTCTTCTTGTTTGTACACCTGCCTCTTTCTGCCCCAAAATTTGAGATTCTGGATGATTCTTCTGAACGTATCTGGATGGAGTCTTTCCTTCTATCCTTATCTATTCTTCTGGTGCCTCATGGGTTTCTTCTTCATCATGAATTTGATTTGATGTTGACGGATAGTCTTCGCCATCTTCGAGATCTTCATATTTTACCTGCCTAGGAATGTTTCCTTCTTCATCAACCACTACATCAATACTTTCAATAATTTTACCAAGTCTTTTATTGTAACATTTGTAAGATTTGCTGTGGGGAGAGTAGCCAAGTAAAATGCCTTCATCTGCTCTAGGTTCAAACTTGCCAAGATTTTCATCAGTCCTTTTAATGGAGCATTTGCTTCCAAAAATTTTGAAGTATTTTACCATGGGAGTCTTACCGTACCAAAGTTCATGAGGAGTCTAAGTGCTGTTTACCCAGACGTTTGTCTTGTTGAGAATAGTAACAGTAGCAAATGCGGCTTCACCCCAGAAAGTTGTGGGAGTTCCAGACTCATCAAGCATAGGACGAGCCATTTGTTGAACCATTCTGTTCATCCTTTCCACTACTCCATTTTTTTGAGGAGTCCTTGCAGCAGAAAATTCCCTTGTTATTCCATGTTCTTCACAAAAATCGGAAAATTCATCTGAGGTAAATTCCCCTCCTCGATCAGATTTGAGGCATTTGATTCTGCAATCTGATTCATTTTCAACCAAGGCTTTGAATGACTTGAACTTTTCGAAAGCTTCATCTTTATACTTCATGAGTCCTATCCAACAGATCCTTGAAAAATCGTCAATGAACAATATGAAATACTCTTATCCTTGAGGTGACCTCTTCCTAGTTGGACCACATATATTGGTGTGAACAAGTTCAAGTGGCATGCTAGCTGATCCTTCCTTCTCAGGGAAATTAGTTCTGGTTTTCTCACCAAATTGACTTGATTTGCATATTGTATTTTCTGGAATTCTGATGTCAGGAAGATCACGAAATGCCTGCTATTTGCATGCTTTCCTTATCTGAGAGAAGCTAAGATGCCCCAGTGTTCATCATTCTTGCTTAAATAGCATTGTGGTTGTTCTCCCTTGAGTACGTATAAGTTATTTGGAGTTCTTATGCCTTTGATCACTGTTTTTCCTGTATCAAGCTCACGAGCAATACATCCATTTGATTGAAATATTACCTCAGTTCCTTGATCACACATCTGACTAACACTCAATAGATTATGCTTTAAGCCATCAACATACATAACATTTCCAGCCTTGACCTTTTCTTTCAAATGAACAAAGCCTTTACCTTTTATGAATGCAGGGGTGTCATTTCCAAATGAGACCTTCTTTTCCTTTTCTAAGGCACTATATGACTAAAGTTTTTCTTTATTACCTGTCATATGTTTTGAGCATCCATTGTCGATGTATCATTGATTTTCCTATCCTTCAGCATATAAGGCTATCCCTCATCTTTCCGGTTGCATTTCTTTCTTTTTCCATGTTTTGGAACTCAATGAAGCTTGCTCCTTCTGAGTTGTTTGCCAAAACCTGCTTTTGCATTCAGAATCTTCATGACGAAAGTTGTTACATATAGAACATTCTATTTCATTTTCAAGAGCAGAGAAGTTATTGTAGGTTCTTTTCATGATTCCAATCATACTCCTTTGTTATCGAGCTTCCCTAGTCATAATGGTCTTGTAGGCAACACATTGAGTAGCTTTATGACCAAAGTTATGACAAGAGAAACATTGGCCACTGAAGAAATTCCTGCAATTATCAAATCTACCAACCATATGATTGTAGTTTCCATCCATTCTTGAGCCAAATTGAGAATGATTTACCTGTGGTTGGTTGAGGCTTTTGTTCATCCTTGATGTAGATTGCCCTCGATTTACTTGATAATCTTTAATCATTTTTGAAGAAAATTGTCCCTGATTTACCCGGTGATCTTCATGATGCTTTTGCTGTTGATTTTCAACTTGTTCACTTCTCCTTGCTGCATCAAGATAACTTTTGGAGCTGGATGGCTTCTACACTTGCTTCTGAGCTTGAGATGATTCTTCGGAATATCCGAGACCAGTCTTGATTAGAGGAGAATGTTGCACTTTGATAATCTCATCTACAGTTTTAGATCCTTTAGCAAATCTGAGATTAAGGGCTTTTGTTTTCTCAATTTCTTTTCTAAGTCCCACAATTTCACATTCTAGCTCTTCATTGTGTTTATCCTTTTCAGCAGGTTGGAATGTTAGAGTATCTATAATCATATTATTTTCCTCTAAACAAATTTTAAGTTTAGAAATTTCTTCATAAAGACCTTCTTCATTTATAGCATCCAAGAAATTATCATCTTCAAAAGCCATCAAAAGTCTATCATCATTACCTTGTTCATCCCCATCACTATTTGACATTCCATCACTGTCTTCATGCGTGTAATAGCTCTACTTATTTACATTCTATTTTATGTTCCATCTAATAGGTTCCTTACCTTTGTATAACTTATCTTTATGAGGACATTTTGCAGCATAATGATCGACTCTTCCGTAAGCAAAGCATTTGAAAGGCAGCTTACCTCTGAATCTTCCAGTTCCCCATTGAAGGTTCTTGACAAAATTTGATTCTTCCTCTTCTTCTGACATAAGTCCTGACTCATAGTAATCTCCTTTTCTTGAAGCCTTGAATGCAGCTTCTCTCTTGTCTGATGGTCCTCCTTTTCTCATTTCATAAGCAGTTAGAATTCCGTGCAGCTGTGACATGGGAAGGCTTTGTAGATTCTGCTTTTCTTCTATGGCAGAAAATTTTGAATCAAACTTAGGAGACAAAGATCTTAGAACCTTTTCAACCAAAACAACTTCTTTTATTTCTTCACCCAAGTTTTTCATACAATTTACGATCTCATCTATACGTAGGAAATAGCTAGCCACACTTTCATCATTATGCATTCTGAGACTTTCATATTGAATTCTAAGAGTTTGTAATTTTGCTCGTTTTACCTGTTCATCTCCTTCATAACTCAGAACGATGTTGTCCCATATTTCTTTTGTGCTTTTGAGCTGCATAACCTTGACAAATTTTGATTGAGATAGACTTCCTAATAGAGTATTAACAGCTTTTGCATTTGTTTCATACTGCTTCTTACCCAGCTGCATCTATAGGAGTTGCTGATGGAAATGTGTATCCCATTTCCACAATTTCCCAAACTTTTGTACCAAGAGATTGAAGATAGGCAGTGATTCTTACCTTCCAATAGACGAAGTTGCTCCCATCAAAAATCGGTGGCCTGATAGATGCTTCCTTTTCATAGTTTCTCATGTTGATAGATCTTCCTTCAAGCGATCAAGCTCTTCCTGAAGGACCTGCTCTGATACCAGTTGTTGGAAAAAATACTGAGGGGGGGTGAATCAGTATTATCAAACTCTTTTTCAATTTATGACTAATGAAAATTGTGTATACCTCCCAGACTTATAATTTAATTTATTCTTCAAATGTTGATCATTAATCTGTGTGTTAGAATCATATAACAGTAAGCACGAATAGAAAAGTAGAGCAAACAGTCACACAAAAGAACACAAGATATAAGGTGGAAACCCAATGTGGGTGAAAACCACCTGCTACAATATGTCTCTATCTTCTTTCAATTAGAAACTCCTTTTTACAATGATTATGTACTGGTGCAATCTTATACCAGTACGCAGGCTTCAACCTTCAAAAGGCTAAAACCTTCTCTCATTCTATAGATTCTTCTGGAAGGGAGCTACAACCCCCTTAGCTCTTGTACTAGCTAAGGTACTAATACGTAGGTTCTGACCTACAGAAGACTTCTCTTTTCTTCCAGGGACCACGTTTCATAAATTTTCAAACTGGATCCATGAATATCAATCAAACATCAAATAGATCTGCAATCAACCAACTTCCTTGTACAAAAACTTAATCAATAACTTCTCAGAACATAGTACTAGTAACTAGACACCAATTCAGAGCCCTGAACACTGCAGTAATAGACAAAAGCAGCTAAAACATATTTCAAGAAAAAGTCTGCAACTTCACCAATAGAAACCTGCGTATGTCTGCAGTATTCACTTCTTTAACTTGCGGGCATTCGTACCTCCGTTGTGTCAAACTTGCTGGTATCTGCACTTGCGCTCTGTTAAAATTTGGGTATCCACGCATACGTTGTGTCAAGCCTGCGGGTATACGTACCTGCGCTGTGTTGAGCCTGCGGGTATCCGCGCCTGCGCTGTGTCAAACCTGCAGGTATCCGCGCCTGCGCTGTGTCAAACTTGCAGGTACAGATAATTTATCAGACTTCAATTATACCCCAGATTATCAAATTTACAGATCTGATCATGTGCCAAAGAGATCTCAACCCATCAATAGATCCGTCTTGTAATGCTCAGGTTTCTCCTTGATTCAAGTCCAGCTATAACTCACCAACCGATCACCAGTATTTTAGATCTTGCTCATCCTAAGATATTCAACACATTAGTTGCACATCCAAATGATCTCCTTTCCTTTTTATAGTCTAGGCCTTACTCAAACCATGGTCCAAAACCATAGAGATCCAATACTAGGGACCCAAAACCTGGGTTCAATACTTTAGATGCAAAACCATGGACCAAAACCATAGGATCAAAAATGTCAGACTTGTTATAGACATTTTTGGGCACTACAACCCCAATCATACATGTCCATAAACCTAGGGCTCCTAAGTCCCTAAAAGTGTTGTTCCATACCCTAAAAGAACAAGGTCAGCTGATTACATCATCTCCCAGAAGTTCTCCGCAGGAAACTGCTCAAAACTGGTCAAAACTGGACCATATAGGTTGCTCAGTGCTAAGGGTGCAATGCATCCCACCTGCCCAGTGTGAAAGGTGCGATGCATACTGAAAATCCCTTCTATAGGGTGCGATGGGTGAGAGTCGACAAATGACAGAGATAGTTTGCGAGGTGGATGATCATAAAATCTCTGAATTCACCCAGGGTTGAGTAAGAGATCATCAATCTCCAAGTGGAATCAAGAACTATCAGAGAGAGGACACTAATAAAAATCCCAGAAGCTGACTCACCCCCCTGCAATCATCTATATATGGACCCCTCATCCCAGAGATCCAAAGGCTGGAATTTTGTATCTTGTAAGGAAGTGCTATTGGTTTCTTGGTGGAACATCATAGTGTTGGGTGATCTAAGCTTTTCATGAGGTAAAAGAAGGGCTTTCATGCTGGAGGATGACATTGGGTCAAAACAATTGATTGTAATCCTCTTTTCTATTCTTGATATTAATAAAGCTATTCAAGTTTTCCTCCACAATCTTGTATGTTTGATGATATATGCATTTGTGTGGTCAATATATATCTGGTCCTATATTTTTTATGATTGTAGATCTCTGTTCTTCGATAGTATTATGCTGCTTTGATCCCACAGGTGCTCTTTGAAGCTGGGTAGATGAAGGAGAAGTAGCAAGGATCTGTTCGAAGGGAGAGGAACTGAGCAAGGAACCAAGCGCAAGACTGAGGTTGGTGTCCATCATTTCCCTCTCATCTACTTCTCATAAAGGAAAACAAAAGTAGTTTTAGTTTGTTTGTTTCTAAGATAGCTACCAGTCTTAGTGGGACTAGTAGCTCCGAGTGGACACTAGATTTCCCAATAACAAAATGGCAACTCCACTGGGGAGTGAATAGATTGTTTGTTTGTCTATATTTGTTTGTTTTATAAACTTACAGATGAAGCCTGAATTCAAGCCAGCTAGCCTTCAAACTGCATTTGCTATGAAAGTTCAAAGTAGATCAATGCTACTTCATTCTATCTCTGGGTTTTGTTTATAAACTGAACAATCAATTTGCAAACCTTCTAATTGCCCTAGTGGTGGCTCTAGTAACCTCATTATATCAGCCCCTGTGATTTATATTTACCGAACATCACTTCCTCAACCTAAATCCCTGAACTGAGCTACAAACTGTGACCAAGAGCCAAGTAAAGTCTCGTCCTGGTACCATCGCACCCTCTCTTCAAGGAAGTATGTATGCATCGCACCTCCCATGTGCAGTAGGTGGGATGCATACTGGATTCCCTGTGTTACAGGTGCAATGATCAGAAAAGGCTAATTTTGCCTCCAGGTTTTGGTTTTTCTTCACTCTTTTCAGCTCTATTTAGGAATTTTGTTGTCTGTGATCAGTATACCACTGTGGAAACTCCCTTCCTTTCCATCATTCCACCTCCATTGTGCAAAGAACTATGAATTTTTTTATGTATTGTGCGCCATTTTCAGTTCTCCTTTACAAAGAAGTAGCATAATTGAACTGTCGTCTTTTGATTTGAAAGTATCGCAAGTGTTGTTTTTAGTCAAAGAAAAGAATTCTATTGTTCTTGATGGTCGATTATATAGTTACTCTTGTATTTGATTTGAATTAGTATTTTTTCAAGTGTCGAAAGCAGTTTTCAATTCAAAATAGCAAAGTGTCGTCATTATCTTCCTTTCGTTTTTTAAGAGAAATTTGTTAGTACTGTCGCTTTGAAAAGATAATTCAGATTTGTACTTAGCATTCTTCTTGTCATTCACACATTAAGAAAGCTGAAAACAAATACATGCATGTGCATTTTCATTTAGACTACTTTTTGGTTTGATTTAGGATAGTGCATCTAGTGTGTGCTCTCTGCTCTATGTTGAAATAATATCGTCTCTCTTTCTTTAGTAGCTAGGATTTTCATTGAAAAAAGAAGATTAAACGATTTTTGAAATAATATCGTCTCTCTTTCTTTAGTAGCTAGGATTTTCATTGAAAAAAGAAGATTAAACGATTTTTGAAATAATATCGTCTCTCTTTCTTTAGTAGCTAGGATTTTCATTGAAAAAAGAAGATTAAACGATTTTTTATCATCTTAGATTGCATTTTAGGAATTATATATCTACATCACATGGTGAACCTGAAAGGCAAATTTCTTAAGAAAGATCAATTGTAAAATAAATTCAATGAACATAAAAACACTTTGGAACCTAACGCACAACATCTAGAAGTTTAGGCTAGAGACGTATTCCGGCGTCATAAAGCCTGGTAACTGTCGCTTTCACTGTTGGTTGGGTGATTCCTCCTCTTTGAGATGACAAGTGCCAGTACGGACTTGTGCTCCCATGTATCGTCGAGTATATATTGGGAGACCACAATAGGCTATATCCTTTATCCATAGGAAGCTGTGTCTGCCACCCTATCGATTGCAATGCACTAAACACAGCATTCGGGAAGATTGACTGCCGTACCGTAAAAAGTATTCTACAGTTTTTCGATTGGTTTGGTAATCCCTCTGTCTAGATTTCTAGAGTGGTCTCTTTCGTTCCTTTTTAGACTTCTTAAAGGAAAAGGTCCATCCGAGCACTTGTCACTTCAGGCTCATTAAAAATCGAAGGCGACTAGAGTCATCTTTTGTTTTTTCTCAACTCTTAAAAATTGAAAAAACAAGTTGTGTCAAAGCGTCTAAAATTTATTTTAATCGGAATAATATCACCATTCCCACGTTGGTATTAGGTTGAGGAAAATGGAGTCCACCAACCAAGGATTTCCCCTTGGAGGAAATCCTAGTCCTTTCTCCTCTTGGGGAGATGTTGGTGCACCTCATATGGCCACATTGTCACTTCTAGGATTGACGATTGGCTTGCCAATATGGCTCTTCTCAACCTCCATCGTTCAGAACACTGTGATTCCTGAACAATCGAGTCAAAAACTGGATGATACTAAAGTTACCCCCCAACCTTCTACTTCATCCGATTCTCCCTCTCCTTCTTCTTCTTCGCTTGATAAAGCTGGTAAGGCCAAAAATCAAGTAACTAAGAAGGAGAAGAAGGGGAAGGAGAAGAAAGAGAAGAAGAAGAAGGAGTCGAAGGCAAAAAGGGATAACCGGGCATCATCTAGTGAAAATGTGCACACTACACCTTCAAAGCCTAAATCTCCATGTGTCATTTGCAAAGGAGACCACTATCATTGAGATTGTCCTTCCATCCCTCGAATATTAAGGGACTAGTCTCCTCGTTTGCATAATCCAGTGTCATCAACCTCTGAAGATCATGTTGAAAGTACACCATCAACTAGTGAAAGCGAAGCATTTGGACAGAAAAAGAAATGTAAATTTCCTTGTAAATTGTGTGAAGGCGATCACATTGTCCACCGTTGTCCCTTCCTAGACGAAGCTAAAAGAGTCTTGGATGACCGTCCTGCTTCACCACTAAAACTTCCCCCTGGATACAAGAAACTCTTATCGAGTCCATCACTAGTTGAAAATCTGACCGACACGCCATTGTGGTTGGTCGAAGCATCTGCCATTGAAGATAAACCCTCTGAATCCATACCAGACGAAAGTCAAAAGGTTGAGGCGGTAGTGGACCCGGTCTTGTCTTCGGAAGGTCCATCTTCAGATGAAACAATCACCGAAGAGAATGGGAACAACATTGTTCAAATTCTTTTCATAAACACAGACTCCAAAGAACATGGGGGCAGTCTACCCATTCCTTTACCACAGGAAGGAAGTTCGTCAGAGTCATATCGGGTCGTCTATTCGGTCCCACCTCCAAGCAACCTAGTAATTTCCTTCGATTGGAATCTACTGGGAAGACCCTAGCTACCGGCTAATGTACCATTCAGAATCATTGTACAAGCTTACAAAATGATCATGGTCGATACCATCATAGATGAAGGGGCTTCTGTGAGTATCCTTCCCTCAACTACTTGGGAAGCGCTTGGCTCACCATTGCTTCTGCCTGAGGTGAGAAATCTAACAGGCTTCGACAAAGGAACCAGTTGACCATTAGGGATCCTTCCTAATGTGCCCATAACGTTGAGGAGGAAAATCGTTTACATGAACGTAATGGTAGTCCGAGGACCTATAGATTATAATCTACTCCTTGGACGCAACTATATTTATAGCATGGGAGCCATTTTCTCCTCACTCTTTAGAGTAGTGTGTTTTCCGCATGAAGGCCGAGTGGTCAAGCTTGTAGACCAGCTTTCGTTCCCCGGCTCACACATAGCTAATAGTCAAATGCCATCCCTAAATGGTATTTTCATGCAAGGAATGTCTCATCAACCTCCAGTCCATCCCCCTGAAGAGGGCGAGTGATTCGCGAGGACATGACTGAAACCCAGGGGGCATGCACCCTGGTTTGTTTCGGCAGAAAAACCTTGGGTATAGGGTAGGTTTCCATGGAGGATATATGACTAGTCTAACACACCCGTCCGTTTAGGAAAATGGGATTAGACTCAAATAAGATTCCCTCGTCAAATTTATGTGAGTGGAGGCAACCGCGCCACTCACCTTTGTCTATTTCGGTAGACATCGCCAAGGGAGCATTTTGTCTGCAAAGCAGATGGAGAGCTTTCATATGGTAGCCTGGAAACTCTATTTCGCTATACCTGGGGGCATGCAAACCTTTTTGCGTGCAAGCGAAGAGCGAAAATTTATTTTCTTAGTTTATAGTTTCTCAACCCTTTAAACTCGTAGGATTGGTCGTTCCTAGCTTGCATAATGAAAGGATCCGGAGAAAAGTTTCGAATGGTGCAAGCTCCCTAAAAATTGAACCTATCGATGAGACATCCTTATTATATGACTGGCACGAGCAGTTTTTATGCGAAGTTCAAGCTCGTTAAAAATTAAACCTTAGCAATGAGCAAACGTTCCCCCAGAGTTTAAGCTCATTAGAAAATGAACCAATTTCCGGTAAATAACCATTGTTGAATGCATTATCATCAACTTTTGAGCCTTGGTCATGTTCTCATCATCACCTCCACTCTGTTTTAGCTGATCATTCACTTCCATTTGATTGTTTACCCCTTTTGAGGAACAACTGCGAAGAGTGATCCTGTTAACCATCCTTGTGACACTGTCGTGATTGGAAAATTCCAAACCTTACCTGGAATCAGCTGCTACCCGAAATTATCACCCGTTCCTCAAAAAACGAGTCTCCTTTAAGCTCTTTTCACTGACTCGTAAAATATGAAAAGATTGCCGAGCAATTGGCCTCTCCAGCTCGTTAAAGCGATCGGAAGTGTTATCCCTCATCTAGATTTTAATATTTTTGGACCTGAGGGATTATTACACAAAAATATCGAGCACTTGTTTTGTTCGGCTCGTTAAAATTACTGAAAATTCATCCCTTTCGTATTATTTTATACTTTTTCAGACTTAAGGGATTATATGAAGAAAAAGGATTATTGGAGATTCCTTTACATCCCTTTCAAAATCTCTAAAATTGAAAAGGACCGAGTTATATTTGTCATTAAACTCGTTAAAACCGAATAGCGACAAACTTGTCCATACAGACAAGAACGAGTTTCACTGTCGCTAGGCTCGTTAAAATATAGCGACGGGTTTGCCTGAAGGGAAAATTATAGAACAAGCATATGTTATCCTCCTCAAGCTTGAAAAAAATAAAGAGGTACTGGTCAGCAATGACTAGGGAAAAATTGGGAAGAAAACTTGAAGAAAATTTATTGGTAGCAAGTCGCTCTTGAACATGACACTTTCGCTCTGCATCCAAGTCGGGTTGGGTTGTTCCGTTCACCGGTCATATCACCATTGGTCCACCGCGCCATCCATATTTGGGGTTCACGCTACCAATCCATGCTAGTGTCACTAGTATGTTCAAGAGAAGTCACTCAGAGAATTCACCTGTGTCTCATCTGCTGCAATACATTCACGCTCCATTCTTTCATGACCGCCACCCTAAACCCTGTATCATCAGATCATTTTCACCTCCAAAAATCATTTACTCTGTTCCATGTCGTAGATGTGGGATTCATTAAGGCCCTCCTACGATGGGTTGCTTCTTGTCGACGTCAGCTCATTATCCGAGAAGTCGACTTAGGAACAACCCTTTCAGTACTTTGAAGCTTTCATGCCTTAATGGCAAGTTTCTCACTTCCGGCGACAGGTTTACATCAACGGCCTTCGACCGAAAGATTTTGCATGGTGTTCGACACCAAGTCCTTTTTCACACCACATGAATTGTACTGTAGTACCTTGAGGGTCATCATCATCATCGATGATTCCTCTCACGCTTGTTAACAGCTTACATCATTGGCTGGTAATCAGGCGATGTCTTTCCATGTTCGACTCCAGAACATCTTTCACATGGATCGACTTGTACTCCGAGTGAAGATTGGACGAGTTTGAAGACCCCGGATCTAGTTTCATCCATCCGGGCTGCGATATATTTAGGAAAATAAAGACATCAAATGTACATTGTTGCTACACAGATGATCATCCGAATCAAAGGATGATGACTCTATCAGAATCATTAGTCTCCCGCACAGACGATTGTCTGTCTTATGTACATGAAAATGAATTTATAAAGTTGAGCATGGGAATGCCCGCCTCAGCTAGATCATGAAAAATATTATGAAGATAATGTATTGCATTGTATCTTATTACAGTTCACCTTCCAGCTCGAAAAAACTTCGGATCCTCATGATAAAGCATTTCACCAGACATCGAAAGATTAACGACCTCATGCTTTAGGGGGCAACTGTTATAGACATTTTTGGGTACTGCAACCCCAATCATACATGTCCATAAACCTAGGGCTCCTAAGTCCCTAAAAGTGTTGTTCCATACCCTAAAAGAACAAGGTTAGCTGATTACATCATCTCCCAGAAGTTCTCCACAGGAAACTGCTCAGAACTGGTCAAAACTGGACCATACAGGTTACTCAGTGCTAAGGGTGCGATGCATCCCACCTGCCCAGTGTGAAAGGTGCGATGCATACAGTTTGCGAGGTGGATGATCATAGAATCTTCCATAAACTTCTCCTATGACACTTGCCTCTCTGAATTCATCTAGGGATGAGTAAGAGATCATCAATCTCCAAGTGGAATTAAGAACTATCAGAGAGAGGACACTAATCAAAATCCTAGAAGCTGACTCACCCCCCTGCAATCATCTATATATGGATCCCTCATCCCAGAGATCCAAAGGTTGGAATTTTGTATCTTGTAAGGAAGTGTTGTTGATTTCTTGGTGGAACATCATAGTGTTGGGTGATCTAAGCTTTTCATGAGGTGAAAGAAGGGCTTTCATGTTGGAGGATGATGCTAGGTCAGAACAATTGGTTGTAATACTCTTTGCTATTCTTGATATTAATAAAGCTATTCAAGTTTTCCTCCACTTTATTGTATGTTTGATGATATATGAATTTGTGTGGTCAATATATATCTGGTCCTATATTGTTTATGATTGCAGATCTCTGTTCTTCGATAGTATTATGTTGCTTTGATCCCACAGGTGTTCTTTGAAGCTGGGTAGACGAAGGAGAAGCGATAAGGATCTGTCAAAAGGGAGAGGAACCGAGCAAGGAACCAAGCGCAAGACTGAGGTTGGTGTCCTTCATTCCCCTCTCATCTACTTCTCATAAAGGAAAATGAAAGTAGTTTTAGTTTGTTTGTTTCTAAGATAGCTACCAGTCTTAATGGGATTAGCAGCTCCGAGTGGACACTAGATTTCCTGATAACAGGACTAAATACCATGGACCAACCATAAGATTTTCCACATGCGTGATTTTCTCTACGTGAAAGTGTGTGTACTTTACATCCGCACGTTTTGTTCAGAGAACCTGCGTACATGTCTGCAGCTTTTGCTCAGTGCACCTACGTATGTCCGCAACTTTGTGAATAGGAACCTGCGGGTATCTCATTTTCTACTATTTTGAGAGCCTGAACTTGTGATCTTCACTTTGAGTGAGTTTCCATCAAGGACAACACTTATGTCATTGAGCCAAACCTGTGTCATAATGGCAACATGGTGTCCATTGACAAGCATGGGGATGGCTTCATTATCAATGGTTCTAATCAGAACTAAACCATTGTCATTTCATTTCTTCACAATGTAGGGTCCCAGCCATCTTGTCCTTAGCTTGCCTTTGAAATATTTGTATCTTGAATCATAGAGTAGTGCCTAATCTCCCTCTTGGAATTGTTTCTCCTTGATATTTTTGTCATGCCATATCTTTCTCTGAAGCTGAACTACCTCTGTATGGAGAAGGGCCTGCAATCTATGTTCATCAAATCCATTGTGCTGAAGTAATCTTTCTTTCTATGCATGGATGAGGTATAGGTCTAGCTAAGCTACCATCCTTAGGGTATTGAATTCAAATTCTATTAACAGCAAAGCCTTCTTCCCATAGACCAGCTCATAGGTCGTGAACCCTGTGGTGGTCTTCCATGTTGTGTTGTAGTCCAAGTGGCCTTAACTAATCTATCCACCTAGTCTTTTCTACTGTTGCTCACTACCTTGGTCAAGATCCCTTCCAATGCTCTGTTAGTGACCTCCACCTGCCCATTTTCTTGTGGATGGTAAGGGGTCAAAGTCCTGTGCTTGATTCTATGATGTGTGAGCAGGTATTCAATCAAATTGGAAGTGAAATGACTGCCTTGATCTGTGACCAACTCTCTTGGATACCCAAACTTATAGAATATGTTTTCTCTCAAAAACTTAGCTACTTTTTACTCTGTCACTTCTTTGATTGCTTTTGTCTCTACCCACTTTATTAGGTAATCGGTGCACACAATGATGTATTCTTTCTACTTTGAAGGAGGGCTGATAGGACCCACAATGTCCATGCCCCACTTCTCAAATGACTCAAAATTCATTTGAGGTTGCACAGGCATATCATCCTTTGGAGTAGGTTCCCCATCCTCTGACACCAATCACACTGGCCGGTATATCTCCTCACATCCTGATGAAGAGTGGGCCAGTAGTAGCCTGCTTGCAATATCTTGAAGGCAGTTCTTTTGCTACAAAATGACCTCCACAAGGCCCATCATGACAGGTCAAGAGGATGTCAAAGACTTCCTCCTCCCTGACACATCTTCTCAAGATCTGATCTGGGCCATGTTTGAAGAGATTTCCCCCAATCCAGGTGAAAGGGGCACTTTTCCTTACTATCTTGCTCTTCTCTTTTGAGGACATGTGCGGTGGGAACTGTGCCGAAACCAAGTAGTTTGCTATATCAACAAACCATGGGGATAGTACTGAGATAGCAAATAGGTGTTCATCTGGAATTTGGTCATCCACCATTCCTTCTTCACCTGCAAGCAAATTTACTCTAGACAAAAAGTCAGCAACAACATTTTCTTTACCAGGCTTATCAATAATGGTAAAATCAAACTGCTGTAGTAAAATCAACCATCTAATAATGTGAGCATTTACATCTGGTTTGTTCATTAAATATCTAATCGCAACATGATCAGTGTGCACAAATGTTTGATATCCTGTGATATAATGTCTGAATTTGTTTAGGGAATGCACGACAGCTAGGAGTTCCTTCTCGGTCACTGTATAGTTTAACTCTGCCTTTGACAAGTTTTTACTTATAAAGCATATTGCATAAGGTAATTTTTCATCAATTTGTCTTAAGGCTATTCCTATTTCTTTGTTCGAGGCATCTATGTGAATGTGGAAAGGTAGGGCCCAGTTTGGGCCTCTCAGAATTGGGGCAGTCACGAGCTTGCTCTTTAAGGTATCTAGGGCTTCTTGACAGTTTTCTGACCATATGAACTTGACATCTTTGCCTAAGAGGCCAAACAAAGGAGAGGCTAGCTTGCTGAAATATTTAATGAATCTCCTGTAATACCCATCTAAGCCTAGGAAACTTCTGACATCTCTCACCTTTTGAGGAGGTGGGACCCTTTGGATGATGGCAATTTTTTTGGGGTCCACCTACAGTCCTTGTTGAGATATTGCATGACCTAGCACGGTCCCTTCAGTCATCAAGAACTCAAGTTTTTCTAGACTAAGGGACAGGTTCATCTCAATACACTTATCCAAAACTTTTCCTAAGTTAGACAAAGCTTCCTGAAAGTTAGAGCCATACAAAGTAAAATCATCCATGTATATTTCTACTGCATCATGAACCAGTTCAAAAAATATACTCAATACTGCTCTTTGGAAAGTGGCTGGAGTGTTGCACAAACCAAAAGGAAGGACCCGGTATGCAAAGGTACCCCAAGGACAAGTAAAAGTGGTCTTATATTGGTCTTCCAGGCTGATTTGAATCCAATTGTACCCACTAAACCCATCTAGGAAAGAGAAAAACTGTTTCCCTACCAGACTGTCTACCACTTGATCTATGAAAGGTAAAGGAAAATGGTCCTTTTTAGTGGCTTTGTTCAATTCCCGATAGTCGACATAGATTCTCCACTTACCATTTTTCTTTAGCAATAGCACCAAAGGAGAGACCCATTCACTGTCAGAGATGGGATAGATGAATCCTGCATCAAGCAATTTCTGTTGTTCTTCCCTAACAATATCTTTAAGTGTTGGATTCATCCTCCTTTGAGGCTGCCTGACTGGCTTGCAATCCTCCTTGATGTATATATGATGAGTACATACTGAAGGGTGAACTCCATTCATCTCCTTATAACTCTAGATGATTTTTCCTGAATGGATGTAGCTTCGTGAAGGTAGTCCACATCGATCAACCATTCCTGAAATAAGAGGCAAAGACCATGGGCACTTCCTAAAATTCAAATGATTATGAGTGAAGATATACTACAAGCTTTGGTTCTCCATCTTGATCTTGAATTTGAAACCCACAAAATAAAGCCTCCATATCCTTAGAGCATGCACAACTACAACTATCTCTAGTTTGTGAGGGGCATAATTCACCTCGAGCGATCTAATCTTCCTCAAATTATAGGCAAGCGGTGCTCCTGGGAAGTGGATAGGGATGGATTGATTTTCAAGGTTCTTTCTGGGATGAACTCTATATTCTTAACACGGAGAGGAGTGGAGTCAGATGCACAAAGATCAGTTGAGGGGTTATTTTGGGTTTCTCTTACTATGTCCTCTAATGGTGATACATTGGGAGGTGGATTCTGAATCAGATTTTCAATCATATCATCCTCATCTTGTGGTTTCCCCCCATGGAAATTTCTAATGCACAAAGCGGTGTAGAATAGACTTCATTTTCATCTTCCTCCTCCAACCAGAGAGGTAGATCATGTTCTAGCAAGGGTTGGATAGGAGGATATAGGATTAACTGTTTGGACATGTGCCCATTCTTTATGGTTGTGTTCCTAGCTTAACAGTTGATGTAGGCATCAGCGGTAGCCAACCAGGGTCTTCTAAGAATGAGAGGATACCCAGTGAGCTTTGACTTTAGCTGGAGAACTAAAAAATCAACAAGGTACTCCTAAGAATCAATGGAGACCATCACATCTTCCACAATCCCATCAGGGATCACGGTGGAGCGGTCTGCTAGCTGTAGCACAGTCGTGGTCTTCCTCAAGGAGCCCTGGAGGTTGATTTTGAGCATTGTGTCCTTTGTCATCACATTAATGGCAGCTCCCAGATCAATCATGGTGTGTGGGATCATGGTGCCATTGATGGGGACATCAACTACTAGGCTTCCAGGGTCCAGATATTTTGGACAGATTACCTGCCCTAACATCAGGTCGGGAAGTTGCCCTATGACATTGATGGTTGGGGCATCTCTCTTGCACCTTCGTGGATGCCTAAAGCACTTCTCTTTGATCAACCTATTATATATAGGCACATATTTTATGGCTTGGAGAAGTGGTATCTTCACACATAAATGTTTCAATTCTCCCAGGAGTTTAGTTTCTTATGGGGTAGGATGGACTATCATGGATAGTCTCTCAGGAAAGGGTGGAATTGCTTTAGATTCACTTTCCTCTTTATCTTCCCCAACCTCCCTGGGTGGAGGCTGGCTATTTGGGAGAACTTTCCCAAAAGTTGATTTCCTGAATCTCCACAACATAAGTTGGGCATGATGGTTCCCCACTATACACTTGTTGAGCTTGTCTGTTGTTCGGGTTTGGATTTGGCTGGGTAGGAATTTGGGGTTGCTTTGGTGAAGCAGGAGGTAACGGTTATGGTTGGGTAGGTGGTGGAAGAAAAATAGCCAGAAGAGAGTTGTATTGGGGCCTCCACCCTTGATGAGGTGCATTCCACTGAGGTTGTGGCTGAGCATAGGATTGAAATGAATGGGTGGCTAGTTGGGCATGATATTGAGATGTGAAGGACCAAGGAGGAGGTGTGGACCAGGAAGGATGAGCAGGGGGGCCCCAAGAAGGTATGGAAGTGACTTGGTTGGGGTTGTAGTATGCTTGAGATATCCTTTGCATCCCCTGCTGGTATGGTCTAGGTCCATGCGGCCTCCTTTGGTTTATGTAATAGAGTTGTTCAGTGACTCCCTCAGCCCCTTGATATACAACTTTAAGTTTGGGCAAGGAAGGGCACTTATTTGTAGAATGATTCTCTTCACATACTGAACAAACCTCTATAGAGTTCAACGGCATTCATTCCTAGGATGCCTCCTGGTGCATCTAGGGCAAAAAATGGCCAAAGCCCTCTCTACTTCCTCTTGTTTCCTTTTGATATGTAAGGTATCCATTTGCATGGTAAGATTCAGCAACATCTCACTCTTGAAGTCTTCCAGCATGTTTCCAATTTCTCCTTTAATGGATGAGTTAGAGGAAGAGGTACTGGCTATGGGTTGACTCCCCCTACCTTTCTTTCTGGCTGCTCTAGAATGGTTTCTAAAAATAGTATTTATGTCCTCATAGGATTTTTGGTAAATGTCTCCCCCGGCCAATAGATGGAGGGTGTCTAAAAGATCTTCCCGAATTCCTCTGAGCAAGACCAACTTCAGAGACTCAAGGTCAAGTGTACACCCGACCCTTTTGTAACTAAGCTGGAACCTCTCTTCATAGTCTTCCCGAGACTGATCACTTCCTATAGTCATTCGAAAAATCTCTTCTTTAGTATCTTTTGACCTACAATAGTCTCGATACTTGTTGTTAAAGGCTTGATGCATCTGAGCCCAAGTTGTGATGCTATTTCTAGGTAATCCCATGAACCAGCGTAGTGTAGCATCCTTGAGAGTATAAGGGAACAATTTCAACTTTTTCTCATCTTTTGCATAGTCATAGGTTCGACAGATAACATCAAACTCGAACAAAAAGGTGTCAGGATCTTCTGTAGTCAGACCATGGAAATGAGGTAGGGAGGAAGGGCTTATATTCTTCATTTTGGTGTCCCCATTGGTCTCCTGAATGGGAAAGGTACCCTCTATTCTCTCTCCATTCCCTCTATCATTTTTGTGTTCAGCCATTGGCTCCAAATGAATGTTTTCTTCTTCTTCTTCCCCTATAGGTTCTTCAAATATGTCTTGCTGTTCACCTAAGGGTTCTTCTTGATCACAGCCACCGAAGAAGAGAGAAGGCTGGCTGTGTGAAGCAGTGGGGGTGTTGGGCAAAAATTTTCTTGAGTTATCTCTATTCCTACGAGGCATGAAAGGAAATCATTTTTGGTTGGTTTTTGTTTCTTTCTTCCCCACACTAATAGTACCTGCAAAACTGAAATTGATTGAACAAAATAAATTGCAACTAACTGAAATGAACTTGCTGAAATGAAATTTGCAGAATTGAAGAGGAAAGAAAGGAAATGCAAAACTTGAAGGAAAATAAATGACTAGTCTACTCTTGTTGAAATGAAATTTGCAGAATTGAAAAGGAAATCAAGGAAATGCAGAACTAAAGGAAAAGAAAGGACTAGTCTACTTTTGCTGAAATAAACTATTAGCATAATGTTGCAATAAAAAATAGAAGAAAGCAGTAATCACATAATACTCTGACACTTCCTCAGAAACAGCACCAAAAAGTGGTGAGCACCAGTACTACAGCAATAATGCTGCAACTCCTGGGCTTCCTACTTTACTCTTATCAACCCGGTAGTTCGTAACAAACTTGGAAGCGTCGGTGTTGTATGCACAAGTACTAGTTCTTACTGCAGGTTGTCACTTGGTCAATCGGCACAAGTCCACTAGGAGCTCAAGGAAACTTCTATGGATTCTAGAAGAAGCTCTATGTGTGATGAAAGGAGAGAAATATTACTCTACAGATGCTACTCTAACTACAGAAAGGAGAAGGATCGAAATGTAAAGCAAACCTAGTAAACCCTAATTAACCAACTAATCCTACTTTTGTGGAAAGCACTATGAAAACCATGAAAGGAATACCATTACCTACTCAAGGAAGTAAACAACATCTAATTAAGCTATTTTTGGAAGTAAATAGGCAAAAAACATCTTTCTGGATTTTTATGTGAATTTGACATGCCTGTAATTTATTTTGTGTGAATGTGGCAGCGAATAGGTGGCTTTGGAGGGTGGATTTGTGACTTGAGAGGATGTAGGATGGGTCCTAGGAGGTCTTTGGTGGCCTTCTAGAGGCTTTTCCCACACTTAGCCTTCAAAATAAAGCCTACAGGAAAATCTATAGGAGGACACAGAAGATATACAAGAGGAAAACAAGGCCACTATAGGAGGCCTATAGGAGGAGGCCGAGAGCAGTTTTCACTGTTTTGAAGGTGTGAGAGTGGGTGGAAAAGGTAGATGAAGGTTGGAATGAGGTGTTAGGGTGCCTAAGGTCTACCATGAATCACCGAGAGAGAGGAAGATGATTGGGTTTGCTCAAGGAGAGAGGAAGAAGTTCTATGGAAATGTAGGAAACTAAGGTAGAATTGAGGTGAGGTTTGGGCAACCTGTAGGGCATGGATCAGATGGAGGATGTGATAGATGATAAGATAGCCTACTGCAAGAATATATATTTTGTAAAGGAACTGATATTCAACCAATAAGATCAAGTGAGCAATGAAATGAGTGCATCTAGAAAAACAGAGTTTTGCATCAAAATAGTCTAAACTATGATCTATGAAAGGAAATGCTGAAAATTTTTGCAATAAAGGAAAGCATGAAATAAGACTATTGCAAATAAATAAATGAGCATGATTAAGAAGATCTGAAGAAAAGAAAAACTGAACTATTCACCTACTAAAAAGCTGCAACCACTAGAAGTCCTATGAATGAGGAAAATCTGTGTTTTTGTGGCAGCAAGAGGGTCTTTGCCTCAAGTCATGGTCCCAAAGGGAGGAAGAGAGGCCAAGGCACTGTTGCTAGCCTTTTGAATCTTCTCTTTATCACTACTTAATCTACTATAGAAAGCACAAATGGAAGCAAACTACTGAATCATCAATAGCAACCTATTCTTAACCATAAAAGAAATACATCTAACAGCAACCTAATCTACAAACTGAAATAAACATACAAATACAAGTAAAGAGGAGCTTGGTTGCTTGGATTGGGACCTAACCCAAGAGCTTCAGCCCTCTGAGGTAAATTAGTGCTAGCTCAAAAAAGATTCCATCTTTATTTCCAAAACAATACCAAGATTACATGAAACTGTCACAAAATAATAAGCTCGAAGTTGGAGCAGAGTTTACATAAGCAAAAATCCAACAAAAATACAAGCCTCATGAGGCCCTAGGCCTCTCTACTTATACAAATGAAGCTACCAATAGCTTCCTTAAAATCAGGGAGGCTTGGCTCCCAAAACTCGAGATAATCATCAGTCATCCTCCACTTGCTCGGTTGCCTTCTAGTGCATGATTTGGCTGCTTGTACTACGATATGAATGAAGGGGAATTCAAAGTGAGGAGTAATAAATGAGGGGGATTCCCTCCTATAAGTCCTCTCCTTTGTCCGCTTTGAGTTATTACTGCCATTTGTCCACTAGATCCTTGACTTTGACCTCAAAATTCATCAATAATCTGCATTAAACACATGTTAGACCACATCGCATCATAACTAACTCAAATCACTCTATAAGCATAAATATAATCAGAAAATCTTACAATAAGCTAAGAGAATGATTGATTTGACTAGGTTAGGAGGTAAAATGAGCCCATATAACTACCCATTTATGAGGCTCATTAATGTTGTAAAACATAAATTATGTTAACATACTAAGGGGAAGAGAGAAACCTTTCAGATACCTACTGAGTAGATTCTGCATTGTTGTCATTGGACAAACCAGCAACAAAGTTTAAGTCCAGCACACTAAGATTTGAATATGCCATCAATTTGGCCATTCCTTGACCCTTTATCAACTTAGTAGGCTTAATCCCCACTTCATACTCTAGAATTGTTGCTATCCATCTACCCCTTCGACCTTCAGGATCACACAGTGTTAAAATGTTGTGAGGCTGTGTTAAAATTTCCTTCACAGCAACATTTGGAACATAGGAAACCACATGGGAATGGAGCACATAAACTCTAAAATCATTCAAAGCCTTTACCAATGCATATGATTGTTTCTCCATAATGTTATACTTGAGGGAGGAATCTCTCAAACCTCTACTAAAAAAGGATATGAGCTTCTCATTACTTTGTTGATTTTTCTGTGTGAGGGCTGCTACAATAGTGTGTTTAGATCCAAAAGAAAAAATGATAAAATTTTCAGCATAATCTGGACTTGCCAAAACAGGAGAAGTAGCTAAAGCCTTTTTAATATCTTCAAAATATTTATTAGTTTCAACAGTTCATCTGATTTCACTTTCCTTCCTTAGCATGTCAGTCAATTTCTTATAATTTTTACTAAATTGGGAATGAACCTCCTCAAAAAGTCAACTCGGCCCAAAAATGATTGCACCTCCTTTTCACTCCCAAGGATATCAATTTTCTGAATTGCAGCCACTGCATTTGGATCAATTTTGATTCCAAATTTTGAGATGATATGCCTGAGCAACTTGTCCTCCTCCATTGCAAAATGGTACTTCTTTGGGTTCAAGGATATGCGATAGCTCTTGCACTCCTCAAAACCTTGTCTCAAATGTTTCAAGTGGTCAAAATCAGAATAAGAAAAAATAGTGATATCATTAAGATAAATGATAATAAACTTATCATTTTCATCGATGAATGCAATATCCATGGCCCTCTGAAAAGTGGCCCCTGCATTCATCAGCCCAAAGGGAATTTTGGCATACATGAAGGCACCCAGGAAGTGATGAAAGTTTCCTTTACTTGATCATCAGGATGCACCAAGATCTAATTATACCCTGAAAAACCATCAAGCATGGACATCCTTCTTGATCCCACCACCTTCTGCAATATATGGTCCATCTTAGGCAAGGGGTAATTGTCCTTAAGAGAGACCTTGCTGAGATTTTTGAAGGCTACATGAAGTCTTGTTTTCTTCCTCACAGGTAACAAATTGGCCAATTATTTTGAAAATCTAAGGGGGACAATAATATTTGCATCAAATAGTTTTCAGACTTCCATTTTAATAAGAGGCAACAATACAAGGTTTTTTCTTCATAAATCATGCTTGAAAGGATTTTGATATTTTTTTATTCGGATGGTATGATGAATGATGCTTTTGTTATACACTTTAAGGTCCTCATATCCCCATGCAAAAAAATATGAATAATCCCTCATCAGATCAAGGTATTTCTTTCTAACTTCAGGAGACAAGGATTTTGAAAGCTTAACAAACTTAGGTTGTTGTTTTGTTCCTATATTGCAGTCTTCCACCAAACCTTTCGAAATTGTGTTGTTCTTCAATTGTATAACATCCTTTTTTGCTATTTGATTTATAAAAGAATCCAAATATAATCCTAAATTCTATTGTTCATCCCCCCCAAAACAATTTTGTTGATCTATATGTGAATTAGAAAATTCTTCAGTCATTTGCAGAAAATTAACAAGTTGTTTATCATATTTGAACACTTTCCAATACTTCACATTATCAGGGACTTCTAGCCTATGTTTGACTTGTATCTCATATTTCCTAATAAGATAAATGAGAATCCTAAATGTACAAGCTCAGGTGGCCAATACATCATCAATTGCATTTTGTTCTCTAGGAATCAATGACAAATTATATTCAGGAAACATTTGCAACATTTCTAGAACAACATTTATATAGGCTCTCATCTGAGGATGTTTGGTTTGATACACACCTTTGATTTGGTTGATAATTAATTTTGAATCCCCATGGACTGAAATTATTTTTTCTCCCAAATCTTTCAAATTCTGCAATCCTATAATCAGCGCTTCATATTCAACCATATTGTTTGTGCAGTCAAAGGCTAATTTGTAGGAACACAACCTTGACTTGTCCACCTTTGGGATCCTTTTCCATACTCCAACTCCAACCCCTTCTTTACTGACTGCTCCATCAAAATCCATGTTCCAAAGGCCCTCTTCATCATCATTGTGTTATGATTTTGTTTCTTATAATTCACCTACCATCTCCTTTGATTTTCTTTCCCTGTTTTGATCATCTTCCTATTAGGTGTGGAGCATCATTATTTAGAGGTCTTTGCTTCAACCGGATGTATACCCCAAGAAGTTTGTACACCCCTCCACGTGGGGGGCATGTGGGGGGATTTTCCCCCCTGCGAGGGTCCCGAGGGGGCTAATCCCCCCCAGCGGGGGGGTCCGGGGGCTAACGGTCCCCTGGCAGGGATTTCGAGGTAGTGCCCCCGAAGCTAAAAACAAATGTAAAATTCCCTTGTAAAAGTATAGTAATTTCTAGTCAATCTAGGTCGTTCATTAGGTGGATGATCTGATAGTAGAACTTATGTTTAGTTTAGGGTTATTTTCCCTAGAAGGAAACCCCTCTCTATGTATGAGGGCATTGTATTGAGGCTGCGAAATAGATGTGTATTATCTGAGTGAGAAACATATAGGTGAGACTGTGAGAGAAAACAGAGGATATTACAGTGGATCTTCTATAGGTTGTGTCTCTTCATTTTGATAGATAATAGAAAGGAAGGACTGGCTGTTCGGGGTGGATGTAGCCCAAACTGGGTGAACCACATATATCTGTGTCTCTCTGGTTTTATGCATTTTGTGTTTATATTTCTGCTATATTCTATGTGTTCCATTGCTCTGTAATATATATAATTTTCTAACACTTCCTTCAAACATAGATCATTATATAAAATGAAAGAATCCATATCAAAATGCACCGAATAAATAGGATGGTTTTGAGGCATTTCCTTACCACTTACCATGTACTTCATCAATGTTTCTTGGTACAATCTCATTGGCTATCCGAAAAAAGGAATTGTGGAATATGACATGTCCATCTATAGAGTGCCCTTTAATTTTGAAGACCATGATCTCAGCAGCAACATATTGAACTTTGGGGGAATGTTAGCCACAACTATGTCCATTACTAAGTTCTTTGCTTGGATTTGAGTGAGAGAGACCACCAAATCCTTGATCAAACCCAAACATTTCACCTTACTTGAATCAATGGAGAAAATAACTTTGTAAGTCCTTGTAATATCTAAACCAAGATTTTCCATAAAAACCTTTGACATTAAGTTTTGTGATGTACCTGAATCTAACATTTCATTGTGTAGAATCAAATCATGCACATTCAAACTTACATAAAAATGTGCTACATCTCAATATTGAGAATCCCCATCAAATTTTGGGCCTAAAAGCAATTCAGGATGATCATCGTTCAAATTGACTGTGTCTGACACTTCTCTCTTCAATGCTTTGGCATTTGATTCTTATACACATCATTCTTAATCAGTCCCTTAAAAGAAATGGAAATTTTGATTTTTGATATCTCATTTTCCAAACTAAAAGATGATTGACTTCTTTCTACCTCTTTGGTGGCTACATCTTTCTTTTCAGGAATCTCCTTTGGAGGATAAACCTTCTTTTGGTTAGAGGAAGGTGCATCAAATTGAGCTTTCTTGGGAGAATTTATTGGGACCTTTCTATTTCTCAAATTGCACTGTCTTGGTACCTCCATGATGACATTTTGGTACCCCATCTTATAATCTTTTGATTCCATATGCATGATGTCTTCTTGTGGATGAAAAAACATGTATTGTTCCTCCTTTTTCAAAAATACATCATCCCATTCTTCACCAAAATAGTGAATATGATCTTGATATTTTACTATGTCCTTATCTTCTAGGTAATTATCTTGAAAAGGAGGCCTAATATACTGCTAATCTCCTTGGTTTGTCTACTCTCTTTGCTTTATTTACACTTGGGGCCTTTGAAAGTTTGGATTTCTTACTTGAGGAGGAGCTTGATGATCTCTACCAACACCTTTATTATCTAGGGTAAACTTATCCACCAACTTCTCCATTATTTTCACCATGGCCTCGAGCTTGTTGTCTAAATATTGTAGGTTTTAACCCCGTACAGAAATTATCTGCATACGAATTCTAAAACATAGAAATAAACAATGCGAGAGCATAACACATAAAACACATATACACAGAGATTTTCCCCTGGATCCCAAAATCAGGACTACTAGCTTGTTTTTTCATTATTATTCCTTTCAATGTTACAATACATATTTATACACGTCGAAGAATCCAATACCATGGACCAAAAACCATCGCATCCAAAACCATGTGCGAAAAATCATGCACAAAACCATAAGTAGGTCCGCCCAACCTAATATAGGGTCCAAAAACAAAATTTTCCAGGGCGTTGCCCCAGACCCCATAGAGTGGGGTTACCTGAACCCTCAAACCCCCTATGACGCCCTCCGCTACGCAATCGGTGCAACGAAGGGGGGCCTTCGCCGCCCTTTTAACCCCCAGTTAACTACGTGGGCTAGTTGTGGAAAGAATATAACACAACCCAACATTCTCCCACTTGTTGTTTTCTTTCCACAGGGGACCACAAGAGAGCTTAGTCATTTATCCAGCCCTACAATGCCCATTGTTTCTCTACACCAAGAGAACTTCTCAGAGCTCACAGATTTTGTCAATGCATCTGTAGTATTCTTCAAAGTGTCCACCTTTACCAGCAACACCTTTTTGTCTTCTATCATATCCCTCACAAAGTGATACTGAACATCAAATTGCTTTGTCTTTGAATGATATGCAGGGTTCTTTGCCAAGAAAATTGCACTTTCTCTATTACAGTCTATCCTTATAGCTCCCTGTACTAACCCCATACTTGAACACAATCTCTACAACCAAACTGATTCCTTGCTTGCATGAGTGGCTGCCATGTATTCTGCCTCTGTAGTTGATAGTGCCAATAAAAATTGTTTCTTACTCATTCAACAGACTACACCTCCAAATAGGTTAAACACATACCCACTTGTAGATCTTCATTGGTCCAGATCTCCAGCCTAGTCTGCATCAACAAAGCCACGAATATCCAACACTCTGTCCAATCCTGATCTTCCTTGGTAGCACAAACCATAATCAATAGTGCCACGCAAATACCTGAAAACCCACTTCACTGTTGTCCAATTCTCCTTCCCTGGTTTTGACATAAACCTGCTCAATACTCCCACTGCATGTGCAATGTCTGGTCTAGTATAGACCATCGCATACATCATGCTACCGACTGCACTTGCATATGGAACGTGGGACATGTCCTCTTCCTCTTATTGCGTCTTGGGACACTATTCAACAAATAACTTTACACATACAGGAATAGGAACCTTCACAGGTTTACGTTCTTGCATATTAAACCTCTGCAATATTATCTTGACATACTTCCTCTGGTTTAACTAGAGCTTCCTCTTGGTCTGATCTCTTTTAATTTCCATGCCCAAAATATAGTTTGCAGCACCAAGATCTTTCATGTCGAATTTGGAGGTAAAATGGGTCTTCAAATCCTAGATAATTTCTTTATCATTTCCAACCAACAACATATGATCCACATACAAGATCAGACAAATAACACGGTCACCAATTAATTTAAAATATATACAGTGATCTGCATTGCTTCTGGTGAAGCCAAGTCCCCGTATAAATGTATCAAATTTCTGATACCACATCCTTGGTGACTGTTTTAACCCATACAGATACTTATTTAACTTGCATACCAATTCTTTCTTACCCTTCACCGCAAAGCCTTTAGGTTGCTTCATGTAGATCTCCTCTTCCATATCCCGGTGAAGAAATGTTGTCTTCACATCCATCTATTATACGTAAAAATCAAAAGCAACAACAACAGATAAAAGTAATCTAATAGAAGTTACCTTGGCAACAGGAGAAAAAATATCACCAAAATCAATTCCCGGCAACTGGGAATAACCTTTTGCTACCAACTGAGCTTTGTATTTCTCCACCTTTCCTTCTGCATTTGTCTTCTTCTTGAACACCCATTTTCTTGCAATGGGTTTCCTTCCAGTCGGAAACTCCACCAGATCCAAGCCTCATTTTTGTGCAAAGATGCCATTTCATCAACCATGGCCTCTTTCCAGAGTTTTCCATCCTCTGAGTTTACTACTTCCTTCACAGTTCTGGGATCATCATCAATAATAGATAAAGAAAAATTTGAATAGAAAGTAGATGGACTATACCTTTCTGGTTGTCTTCTTTCTCAAACTGATCTTCTCACACCTAGAGTTTGTGGCTCTTCATCTTCTGATTCCTCCTCTACTGTAGAATCTGATTCTTCCTCCTTTAGCTCAAACTCTATCTTCTCAGGTTCCTTTGGTTGGACTTCATGTTTAATAACATCTTTCACCTCTTTGAACACCACATCTCGGTTGTACACAACCTTCCTTGTTACTGGGTTCCAAAGATTATAACCCTTTAAACCATCCTTATACCCAATAAAGATGCACTTTTTAGATTTACTGTCCAACTTGGTTCGTTTCTACTTTGGAACATGTAAATATACATCACATCCAAATACCCTTAGATGTGAAAGAGAGGGTTTCTTACCAATCCATACCTCTTATGGAGTCTTATCCTCCAACGCTGATGAAGGTGATCTATTGACCAGGTAACATGTTGTCTCCACTGCCTTTGCCCAGAATTCCTGTCCTAACCTAGCACCACTGAGCATGCTTCTTGTGCTTTACATCAACGTCTTATTCATTCTTTCTACAACTCCATTTTGCTGAGGTGTATATGGAGTAGTATTCTGTCATGCTATACCACACTTCTTACATAATTCTTCAAATTCCTTACTACAAAACTCCCCACCATTATCTGCCCTCAACACCTTTATCTTCTTCTCTGTCTCGTTTTCCACCATAGCCTTAAATTCTTTAAACCTATCAAAGACTTCATATTTCTTCTTAAGGAAATATATCCATGTATTCCTTGAGAATTCATCTATAAATGATACATAGTACACAGACTTACCCAATGATGGAACCTTCACAGGTCCAAACACATCACTGTGCACAAGCACTAATATATGTTTTGCCCTCTTACCACCAGAGGGAAAACTCACCTGACTCTGCTTCCCATATACACAATTTTCATAGAAATCAAAATCCAAAGAGCTATTATTCATACCTTCTACCATACCTTTACCATGAAGTATTTGAAGGCCCTTCTCTCCAATATGTCCAAGCCTTTTATGCCACAGCATGGTCTTCTCCCCAGAGACCACTAGATTTTCTGCTCCACATTCAGGAACCAGAGAACTATTGCACCCATCAACAACAGTGCTACCTTGCAGCTTGTACAGAGTTCCAATCTAAACTCCCCACATCAATACTAGTGCTCCACAAACCATCTTGTAGGTATCCTTCTCGAACACTGTTTTTACACCTGCATCATCTAGCTTGCTTACAGAAATCAGATTTCCGGGGAATGCAGGAATATGTAGAACACACGGAAGTGTTCTAACCCTTCCACCTTGCAACTTCAACTTTAATTTTCTGCAACCAATGATTCTAACCTTCCTATCATCCCCTAAGAAGACATCACCACCATCGTATTTCTCATACTCGCAGAACCACTTTCTATGGGGAGTGAAGTGAAAGGATGCACCTAAGTCAATCAACCATGCCTCATGATCTACATATGTACTTGAAGAAGCCAAGTACACATCCCCACCTTCATCTAAGGTGGTTTTTGCCTCTGCAGAGGGAGCATCATCAGATCCTTTTCCTTTGTCAGGAGATTTACATTTATAGTCCCTTTTGTACTGCCCTTTCTTTCCGCATTTCCAGCACACCACCGTTATAGGTTTTCCTGGAGATTTATATCTCCCTCTAGATTTAGATCTCCCACTCCATGACTTATTTTTGTTTCTGTTCTGGGACCGTCCTCTTACAGACAATGCATCACCATTCTGGCTCTCCATATTTTCTGTCTCATCTCCTCTGTCAGCAAGGATGAGACTATTTCGTCAAACTGCAAGGCAACTGTATTGCTACCTATTGCAATAACCAAACTATCCCATGAATCTAGTATAGAACACAACAAACTAATGCAATTATCTTCATCTAAAATTTTAATATCAATAGACGATAACTAACTTACCATAGTATTAAATGCATTTAGATGCTCTATTATTGAGTCTCCATCGTTCATCCTCAGGTTCTAAAGATTTTTCTGTAAGAACAGTTTATTCACCAGAGACTTAGATTGGTACAAAGTCCCTAACTTGTCCCACAAAGCCTTTGCCATAGCTTCCCCTAATACATTCAACAATATTGAATCTGAGACACACATCATATTGTGCTCTTTTCCTTCCAACCCAACTTCTTCCATTCTTCATTGGACACTCCCATTGGTTTAGTATCTGGATCTACCATGATCCACTGATATTTATCCACCAACAGATCCTCCATCTTGAGTTTCCACAACTCAAAACTTTGACCATTAAATTTCTCGATCTTTATCTTTCCACTGCTCGTCATCTTCTTTCACCACTAGAATCAGTCTCACAGATCTCCCACTGAACAGGGTCTACCACAGGCCCAAGCGAAACCCCTTAGCAACAAAGGCATCCCCTTGAAGCCAAAACAACTCTGATACCAAATGTAGGTTTTAACCCCGTACAGAAATTACTTGCACACAAATTCTAAAACACAGAAAATAAACAATGCGAGAGCATAACACATAAAACACATATACACAGAGATTTTCCCCTGGATCCCAAAACCAGGACTACCAGCTTGATTTTTCATTATTATTCCTTTCAATGTTACAATACATATTTATACATGCTGAAGCATCCAATACGATGGACTGAAAACCATCACGTCCAAAACCATGGACCGAAAACCATCATGTCCAAAACCATGTACAAAACATCATGCATGAAACCATAGGTAGGTCCACCCAACCTAATATAGGGTCCAAAAACAACATTTTATAGGTGCTACCCTGGACCCCATAGAGTGGGGTTACCTGCACCCCTCAAAACCCCTGTGACTCCCCCTGCTACGCAATTGGCGCAACGAAGGGGGGGCTCCTCCCCCCTTCTAACCCCCCAGTTAACTACGTGGGCTAGTTGTGGAAAGAATATAACACAACCCAACAAAGATGAAGCCTCCTATTTAGCTCTTCATTTTTCAGCCTTGATTTTGGCCTTCTTCTTAAACAAATTGGCTTCTACTCCAACTGCATTTTTCTGCATATCTTCCAAAGTAGTTGGATTCCTTTTCCTCAATTGATATGCAAGTTCTAAATCAAAACCATCCAAGTATTGAAGCAAATCCAATCCTAGAGGGGGATTTAGTTTAGCTGGTATTGAATTGTAGAATTTGGTGAATCTCGCGAAAAAATCTCAAACTGATTCACCTGGTGCTCTTCTCAAATTTTCATACTCAACCAATATTTGAAGAGGGTTCTTTTTGAATTCCCACCTGGCAAGAAATATTTGTTAAAGTTAATGGAAAATGGAAATACTTTCAACAAGCCAACTTCTGAACCATTTCTTGACTTCTCCCGAAAACCTCTGAGAAAAAAGCCTTATCTTGGCATCCTCATGGTCCACCTCTTCCAAATATATAAAATCATTTAGTTTTTCAACATGTTTTTGTGCTATCAAAACCCCTCTAACATCAAACTGAGGCAATCTCTAATCGTAGTTTAGTGGCAAATCATGGAGTGGGCCCTACAAATTCAATGGTGTATAACGAGTGGCCATGATTAAATGAGATGAATTGGTACGGGTTTGTGGAGCTTGAAATGAAGAGGAAGAAGGTAAAGGGACTGATATTTGAGTAGCTGATGTGGGAGGAGTAAAAATAGTCGATACAATAGGGCCATAAATCAGTGGAATGTTCAATGGAGCAGAAAATGGTGATAGAGAGACAGTTGGGACATAATGGAATATTTTGGAGGATTTAGTGGCAACTTCTTGGAGCTGGTGGACAACATTTTCAAGCTTATGGAATTGAGTCCAGATATCTTGATATTCTTCTAATACACATTCCTTTTGAAAATAAATAGAAGATTGCAACTTTGACTGATCAAACACTGTGTCTACCAAACTACCTTCTAATTTGGATGTGAAAAGGCTTTGTTCCAACCTCAAATCAAATTGGATGTGGTCCACTGACTCTATTTTTTTAGGTAGGGATAGGAATATTTCTATGACACTGAGATTGGTTTCTTTTGCAAGCTTCTTCTTTTGAAACAACTTCTACGGACTTTCAAAACTTTTAGGTGGGTTAGGATCTAGATGATGTATGGTGTATATTTTCTTAAAAGCCATATTTCCTTACAAAAAATTGATTTCAGCTGATCTTAAAATAACTAACAATTGGGTAAATATTCATTTTGTTGGTCTCTAGTTCTTTGTCACGTCTCTAATTGAAGATTTTTTTCAAGGAAAAGCTTGCATTACCTAGCAATGGTGTCAAAACTTTAGCACCCTGTAATTTCCCTAGGCTAAGGAGAGAAAACCAAAGGTAACCACAAAACCATTTGTAAGCTAGAATCTAACCCTTCTAACTTTAGAGAGGGCCTTCTCTATATAGAATTTTCAATTAATCAGATGTTAGGATAAGTATGGTGCTCATTAGGGTATAAATTTTCAAATTTTCTTTTGTAGGAAAGGAGGCAGATCCATTGGGCATGGAGTAATGTCTACCTGATTATGTTTCCAGTGATGAAATGAAGAGAAAATGGAGCTTCTACAGGGGAAAGGTATGTAGTCTCTTTGTATTTTTTTAGTCTAAATTCATTGTATTAGGGTGAGTGGAAGAAATATGGGAAATGATCAACAAAGCATCAAACACCATGATGAATTCTAACTGTCATTTTAGCAAAAAACATAGATGTCTAGAAAACTGAAATGGAGCACTATTTGGAGTGAATTCTGAATCAATATTTTTGTTTAACTAAACAAGAGGATACATTTCAAATCATGATTTTTATAGAAGATAAATTACAAAGGAATAAATCACATCTCCAAAGCAAACTAACACAAGAATCCCTATAAATTCTACCTCTATCTTCATTCATTGTAAAATATATCAAAAATAAGTGTAGTACACAATGTCCTTTCTCCTGAACCTAACCAACCCTTTGATTCATTACAATCATACCATAAATAGGCTAATACAAATTTTTTCCCACCTCTAAGAACCAAATTCCTTATTAGGATTTATGTTTCTAACTTATGCAATGAAAATAGAATAAATTTCTAAAAACTAGGGATTGCTTTACTAGTTCTTTTCTAAGCATTTTTACATTAAATTATTAGCCCCAAATTGATCTTGTGAGTCATCAGATACTTTATTATAATCATTAAGACCAAAAAAAAATTACAGAAGATTTTGACTTGGGGAAATTGAACACAAATATGTCTGTCTAGAAGCGCAGTGCCAGATAATTCTTTAGGAAAACAAAATTGTAGCAAGAAAACTCAATGTTCCATGGTTGAGATACCTAGGACCGATCCTTGAGCTGCCTGATGAATTCAATATGTGTGAAAAATCCTGTACATGGATAATCCCCCCTTAGAATATTTCTTTCGCCACATAAAACATCCAACTTTGACAATTTCATCCATAGCCAAAAATGCAACGCGAGTTGAAAAAGTGCAGTGCCATCTGTTTTCATGGTTTGAGTGGCAGTCAGGTGGACAAGATTCACATGTTGGTGATGATGCTGACACTGCAATGATCATGTCACATAGCCATTTCAAGCCTCCCTTTTCCAAAAATACATAACACTCATCTCCACACCAAAAACCCTAACCCTAATGCTAGCTAAAGCAAAAAAATGTTGTGAAAGTTTCTTCTTCAAAAATGACTTAAGAAACACTGACTAAATTTGCTTGCAAGAGGTATTTTATGCAAAACATTATCACCTTTAACCTCAACCTCACAAACAAACATACTCTAGGAAAAACTCAAAAATCAAAACTGTGATATTTCACCCTTTTCAACATTCAAACTTTGGATGCTCTAGCCAATAGGTCCAACTTGCCTCTATCTTTATTCTACACCTCCTTTAATTGTTGTTTGGTGGCTCTTAATTATTTCCTCATAGAAATATTTTTCCTGCATATGTTTTTCATTTTCCTTTGTAGTGGAAGGGACCTCTTCAACATATATTTTGCATTTTCCATTGTTGGTTGATAGATGTCCATAAGATCTCTCATTTGTTTCCTAGCCATTTCATCCTACTGCTTGAGCTCAGAAATCTCCCTATGAGCCTTCTTCAATTGCATTCTCAACTGGTTAAAGGTGTGCTTCCCCTCATTTATCTTTGTCTTCTCTTCTTGCATTGTCATCTCTTCTTGTATTTGTAGCTTCTAGATGAGGGTTTGGTAACTCTAGCTGCTAGAACTCTTGCCTTCTTAATATCTTCTTTCACTACCTTTCCTTTTCCCTTGGATTTGGTAGCAACTGGTGTAGCCTTAGCCACTGGTTCATCTTCACTAGGTTTAGCTTTCTGTTCTAGAATAACCTTCTTTAATTCCCTATTTTCCTACTGCAATTGTGTAATAATCATATGGGTCTTCTCCAACTATTCTTGTAATTATGAAATCTATTTGAATTTATCATCAACAATCTCATCTTCTGGTATGGTTTCCATGGCTTCAAATGTCTTCTCCAAGGGAAACCTTTTTGCAACATACCTAGTGAGGGACTTTTTAGAGACATCCATAACTTCTAGAGAAAGCTATAGCTTCTTGCCCTTCTTATTTTCTGTTGACTTCACTGTAGCTGAGGGCCTCTTCACTGAACTTCCATTTGGTGATTGAATGTCTTTTACCACTGTTGAGGGTGTTTCTTTCTTGCTCAAAGAACTAGTTGGTAAGTCAACCACTAGGTTTGAAGAATCTACAAATGACTGCCATGATTGATTTATTTTATTTAGCTCCTCCAATACCAACAACTTAGTTAAGGAAAAGTGGAAAATGCTAGGTTCCACTTGGATTTGTTTTCCTTGCACTTTGTATGCCCTTTTTCTAAGACTTTTGAATAGATATAAGGGAAAATTCAAGGGGCTCTTCCCTGTAAAATGCATCAAGAGTCTGAAATGGTATTGATAAATCCTTCCAAACCTACCCTCACATGTAAAATACCTTTGAATAGCTTGCAAAATCTTGTTGTGATGTTCAAGTAAATAATATTTAGGAATAATGGACCCATACTCCATATTTCAGAAAATATTTATAATGGACAATATTAAGAGGCATGCCAATGAACCATTAATCTGCCTGAAGGGGGAATCTCTATTGTAGCTGATATTGTGACATTTGAAACTGGAAAGGTGAGATCTCCAACCTTAGCCTCCAACCCATTAAAGTTCATGGAAACTCCTTAGTATGTTTTACATTATACCCTTGAATGTTTTTACAAAACCATATACATCCCACTTGCTCAAAGGAAACTCTAATAGTTGGGTTTGCATTCATGAATGTGAGGTCTTAGGGTTCAAATTGACAATGGAACCCCCCTTGTGTTTCATGAACTCTGGAGTTGACTCATGGTTTTTTGCAGAAGAGGGATACTCTAGGGTTTTGAACTGTAATCTCAATGTAAATTTAATTGGTGCAACAAGTGTGATAGAAATAATGAAAAATGGGCTCCAAACTAAGCTTTGATGACAAATTAGAACATAAAACCCTATAAACAGACAAATTAAAACAAATTAGCTCTTCAAAACCCCAAGATAACTAATGCATGCTTGGTCCTAGTGGAAGAAAAATTAAACATACGTGTGCAACTCCAGAAGTGCAGCACATGAGAAGAAAAACTCAATCACCTCTCAGGCACACACAGATTAGGTAAGGAGCTTCAATTTAGTTTCAATGACATGGTAGACTTTATATATGGAGGTTGAAAACTGGAATTTAACTATTTAGCAAGGGTAAACATAAAAAACACAGCACACAAAGAAAGCGCAACGAATGGCAAAAAGCAAAATGATGCAGAAAACACCGTGATGATGAAATTTGGTGTTTTGTAGGTTTCCAAGTTGTTTCTTAGCTCATGCATGAAATTTTGCAATCATACAAAACCAAGGTGCTGAATAAAACTGGAGCTTGCACATGAAGAGGTGATTTGACCACTGGGTTGAAATAAACACAACACTATCTACAAGCGTAGCACTCCCCTACCTCCTTTACATAGCAGCTATAAACGACCACATAATGATATTTATGATGGAAAAAATGAAGTGTTGTGAGATATTATGTGAAGATAATCATGCAATTAATCTGCCAAGGTGGCTGAGAGTGGACTTGATGGGCAATAATTACAATTTGAACTTGATAACCAAATGTGTAGTACTTGGCAAAAGTATAGCATCATCCTCTTGACCATTATATTGTTGTTGATGTGATGATTAATCATGATTTGAAATTTTAACTCACTCAAAACACCTACAAATTTGTGCCCATGATGACAAAGCATGGAAACACAATCTTGCTCATGATTTCTTGATGCAACTTGACCCTAGACCTACTTAGCTTGACCCCTTGGGATATAAAATACCATTTTTGTGACTCTTGACACACTTTGACATATTTACAATGAATACTAAAATAGTATTCCAACCTAAGACCTAAGGCTTGATATTCCACAAGATCAATGCCACACCTTTATACTTTTGACAAAATTTGAAAGACATAATTTATTTCTGACTACTATGACTATAGGATACTAACATTGGCTCAAATGGGTATGGAATCCTCCTTATGAGGTGCCAAGAACACCATAGACCAAGTGCCTAACCATTGGGCTTATTGACTTCTTGAATTAACTCCAAACTGAATCAATCTGACTCAAAAATTGATTACATTCTTGAAAATGGCAGTAGGCCATCAAAATCTCAGGGCCTTCTCTCAGGGCTTCAAATTTTGATAAAAACTGCCCACACCTACAATACTGAAAATTAAATGAATATATACAATGTAGTGATGAAATTCAACTGATTTCAAGTGAAATAATGTTTGAGGAACCTGTCATTCATAGGCCCTCCAGCAAGAAACTCCCTTGTTAAATCCTGTAGCAAGTATGCATTGCTCTCATGAAATGTTGCAACCTTGAAAGGTCCCTTCCAAAGGTTTTCAAATTTACCATGCTTCCCTTTTTCTTCATTTCTAGCATCCCACTTTAAAACCAATTCACCAGCTTGAAAATCCTCAACCTTTGTCCTCCGATCAAATATTTTCTTTATCTTGTCCTAAATTGTCTGAGTGTTGTTGTACACCTCCTCTCTAGTTTGTTGCAACTCAATCATTTGGTTTATCCTCCTTTGCATGTCATTTGGTTTTGTATCCTCTTCCTGCATTAATTTCATGAATGTAATTCCAAAATAAGAAGGGAAAATAACATATGTCCCATACACTAACTGGAAATGAGACATACCAATTGAGATTTTGGTATTTACCTAATCAGCCCACAAGGAAAAAATTAACTTTTTGTGCCATGTTTTATTGTTCTCTTGTAACAATTTTTTAATGATATTCACTGGTATTTTGTTAGAGGACTCATCTAAGCCATTACCTTGTGGGGAATATGATTTTAAGTGACCAAGTACAATGTGGTATTTGTGATAAAATTCAACCATTATTTTAGACTTAAAGGAAACAACATTGTCTGTGATTATTCTACGAGGAAAACCAAATCTCGAAAGAATGTTACCTTCCAAGAATTGAATGATGATTGTATATGTGGATTTCTTGGTTGGTATCGCTTCTATCCACTTCGTGAAATACTTTGTGGTTGTCAGAATCCATTTGTGTTGACCTGAAGATGAGAGATGGATTTACCTAATGAAATCCAAACTCCACTGTTGAAAAGGTGCCTCCACTGCAATAGGTTTCAAGGGTAAGTGTAAGATCTTTCTCTTTCATTCAAAAATTTGGCATCCATGGCAGCTTGATACCCTTTTTTACACATAAGAAAATATTGTTGGCAACTAAAAACCAGCCCTCAAGATCTTATTGGTGTGGCTTTCCAAAAATGATGACCTCCACAATCTCCTTTATGAAATTCCTCCATAACCTTCTGGGACTCATCCTCCAATAAAAAATTTAACAACTACCTCCTAAATATTTTTGATGAGCCTCAGTATTGCAGCAAGAATGCTACAAATCCCAAGACTACCAACTTTAATTATCAACCCGGGGTTTGTACAAACTTAAGAGGTATCAGCACTATATGTGCAGCATAAAATGTGTCCTTCATTTGTTATCATGCCGTAATGGAGTTCATGTACTGAAATTAAATCCTAAACTAATTGCAGAAAATGAACTGCTCGAAATGGAAACCCTAACCTATTGCAAGAAATAAAGTTCATGGAATGAAACATATTCTAATTTCATAAAGATCATGAAAGAAATGTAAAAGAATCCTAACTTAAACCTATTTATCACATGTGATGATTTAAACTAACTGAGCTTGGAATCTGATCTAGAGAGTATTAATTTTTGCATGCATGTGCTAATTAAGAAATAAAAATAACTATTCTTTATCTTTTCATTTTATAAATGCAAATGCTAATCTTTCCTTGTTCTTTGGCAGGGAAGACATGTGTGGACGAAAATGGGTACAATGGTTTTGATGGCTTGGAGGTCAAGTAGAGGCCTAATCCCAACTTCAATGATGTTTTTTCTCAATTCGGGCTCAAAACATGCTGCTACAAGATTTCCTACAGGGTGTCTACAAGATGTACTAGCTCCTACAGGTTGTCTACACGATCCCCTGTTTTATAACAAAAAATAGGTCAAGAGCTTAAGAAGTGGTCTAGAAGGTAGAATGGAGCTTGGGAAAGGTGGATAATGAAACAATAAGGCATGGAGGTGGTGGACACTACCCAAAACTCAAGCAAGGGCTTCAAGATGGGTAGATTTTCTCAATGGAAATGACAATTTTTGCTTATAAAACAAGAATTCAGATTGAGACTTTAGTGGATTTTGGCGACATGGGTGGATGAGTCTTGGATGAGGTGAACAAGATGAGGTATCCCTATAATGTAGAAGCTCCTAAAACAACACACATTATTGTCTGCATCTATTCATAAATTCATCTATACAAAATCCAGAAATTCGAGAACTAGTGAGCTAGTAAATCTATCAAATGCCTAACCTAATCAAGTGAAAATGAAATGGGGTAAATTTTGTTATTAAATAGAATTTTTTGTGATCTAATGCAAGTGGAACCAACTTGATTGAAGCTCGTTAGAATACTCTAAAAATAGCAAAAATTTGTTGCTATTTGCCACAAAGAAGTTTCAGAAATCCATATTTGGGAATAAGAAGACTAATCCACGTAGCTCAATGATTACTATGACCTTAAAAATATTTTCCAAGGATGAAATAATTCTGGTGATCCTACAAAAGAACTTACATCAACAATGTAACCCAATCCTACAACAAGAAATCATTAATACTATATGCAGAAACAGAAAGAAACAAAAGCGAGAGATGCATGTGAATAAGAAGTGATAAGAAGAAAAACAAATGATACAAAAGGGCTTTGAGACTACTACGGGATGGAGAATCCCAAGTAAACTCAAAGAACTATGGAGGAGAACGAGATTTAGAAGTTGAACATGACACAAATCTTCATTATTTTCATCAATACGATTACATCCCTGTAAGAAAATACAATGGAGCTGCAAAAATACGAGTTCTCTCCACAAGAATACTAATAAAAATATACCCCTAGAGACAAATTTGACTTGTTACTTATACAAAATGATTATGAATCATTTCCCAAGAAATAAGGAAGCTTTCCCCACCAAAATCCCTTGATTAGTGGATCTGGTTCCCAATACTAGGAATCTGCATTAAATGGCAGGGAACACATTCCTAGATTTTCTCAATCATTGGAGTTCCACAATCTATGCCATAATTCCATCATATCTTGTTGATTTATTATTTAATATTGATCCTCTTGTAGTAGGGAGCAAGTCCCTAAATTATCTCCTCCTCCAAATCTTCATAATCTGCCCAATATTCTCATAATATTCCACAAAAATAAATAATATTAGACACAAATATGCAATTATTCATAAACCTTCCTAATGAACATATTAAAGTTAAAAATACATTATATAAGGTAAAAAGAGAGGTTCAATATGCTGAAGGATGGTTAGATGGGCCTTAATTTATGTTTAATTCAGAGGTATGGGCCTTAATTTATGTTTAATTTAGAGACCCATCATACCCCCATGCTGAAAGTGTTGCTTATCCTCTGAGCGACTTAGTGACCTCATTGTGCCTCATTCATAGCCCTCGGGCTTCTCTCTTGTGCATTAAGAATCTTGGCTATAAGTTTTGCAAGGATAAGTCCAGAAACATACTTTTGCAAAGAAAAATCATTGTTTCTTGAGACCATTAGCTTGTCTTCTTCTTTTATTTTGTTTTCTTTGCCTAGATGATTGCCTAATGGCCTTGGAGTTTCCTGTTTTTATTAGGTCTCTCTTAGGCACTGCCTTTTTTTGGTTTTTATCACAATTTGTTCCTTTCTTCCTTCTTGTAGCAGCATTCTGCCTTCCTGTAGCATTCATTCCTTCTTCCTTCAGAATCTTCTAACTATATGGGAGTGATGAGAAATGATGTAGGTTTTTGAAAATGGAGAGGATGCTCTGTTTGTTTTTTTTTCAAAAAAAATTTAGGGTGAGATAGAGTGTAGGATTTGTTCTTGAAATTATGAAATGGGATGGATGAATGATGGATAGATAGTGAATATGAAGTGGATGGAGGGCTTGGAGAGCTATGGTGACTTGGCCTTTGCAAAATTTTCTTCTTTTAACTGCTATCCTCATTCCTTGAAATCATCACCCTTTATAATTTGACTTTTCAACATTGCATGAGTGAATGAGTAAGCTGCAATTAACTAGTTGAAGACCGTTGAGACTATTGGCGCATCCTTAGCTTATAAAACCTCATCTCTCATGCATTGAAAACAAATTTCTAACTATAATATGCTCAAGATAAGAGGTCAAGAATATTGCATCCCTGTACCTACCTAATGGTTGTTTGAGAGACATGCATGTTACTATTGAGTTGATGTTGATGTGCTAATAATGAATCAGGTACATCTTCTTGACTGCCTTTTTCTTTTTTGTTGATTTTATTTTGTTGATGGGTTGCCTTCTTGTCGATGTGCAGGTGCTTGGGGACCTATATCAACCTTCCCTAAAGAATGCCTGACCTTTTGACCCATTTCTCCATCATATTGCCTCTTGTAACTTCTTCTCGGCCTTCCTATAGAGATCTTGTAGTAATTCAGAACTTCCTGTAGAGATCCTGTAGTAATTCAAGACAACCTCTTGTAGCAGACTTGTTTTGCCCATATCTCCCAAACTGTAGAATGGATTGACCTGAAATTTTATGAGCATGTTTCCATCATCATTATGCACCTCCCCATAAAGAAATCTTGGCCAATGGATGCATGAATCTCGAGAAAAACTAAAAATGGATGAAGGTGATGGAGGCTGATTTCTTGGAAACCGTACATTGGAATTTGCTAAAATTGCTTGGGAATGTTACCATCATCCATATACATCTCCCCATGAAACATAATTTAAATGTATGCATAGATATCAAGAAAATTCAAAAATGGATGTAGGTGATGGAGGCCAATTGTTTGGAAACCGTGTATTAGAATTTGTTGAAATTGCTTGAGCATATTACCATCATCCATATGCATCTCCCAATGAAACAACTTGGAAAATGGATGCATGGTTTTCAAGTTATGGAAAAAATAAATTTCTGCTCTATGTATTTTTGTTTCCTGTAGTAAAACATAGCATTCCTGTAGTTTTTTTAGGACAAAAAGAAAACTAAATGGGAAAATGTTTAGAATGATGGGTGGATGATATAAATAGATGAGGGTGATGGATTGGCATGGCCTTGGCCTTGTTGGAGCATTTGAGCAAAGGAGTAGAAAGTCAAAGTTTGACTTCTTTTGACTAGGCTTGACTAATTTTTATCTTTTGGTACCAACTTGTTTTTGTTGCTTGCAGATGTTGGAGAGTACATGCATTCATCAGAGATACATGGAGTAAAGATTTATTATTTTTTTCTTTTCTTTTTTTTCTAGGCCTACTAGCCGCCTCAAGGAGGTTTTCAACTAGTAGGTATACCTAGGCACCTCAAAGGAGGTTTTCACCTAGGATCTTCTCTTTTTTTCTCTTTTTTCTTTTTTCCCAACCTATTGACTGCCTCATGGAGGTTTTCACCTGATATTTTTTTTTCTCTTATTTTTCAATTTTTTTTTTTAACCCTACCCTACTTGAAAAACAAAATCACTTTCAAGTATAATAATACTTCCAATGGAGCCATGTGCACATCGATATGATAGAAAAATTGATGTGTAGGCTTGAAATGTATGCTTTGACATGTACTTAAACTGATGTGTAGGCTTGAAATGTATGCTTTGACATGTACCTAAATTTGAGTGATCAAATGCTTTGACTTTGATGATATCAAGCACGATTGAAGAAGAGAGTGTTGGAAATAATACTAGGGGGGGGTGAATCAATATTATCAAATTCTTTTCAATATATCTTCCAGATTTATACTTTAATTTATTCTACAGATATTGATCATTAATTTGTATGTCGGTACCATATAATAATGAGAAAGAACAAGAAAAACAGATAGTCACACCAAAGAACACCAGATATAAGGTGGAAACCCAATGTGGGTGAAAACCACTTGCTACAATATGTATCTATCTTCTTTCAGTTAGAAACTTCTTTTACAATGATTTTGTACTGGTGCAGTCCTTTACCAGTATGCAGGCTACAACCTGCTGAGAGCTACAAACCTCTCATGTTTTCCAGTCTCTCCTGGAAGCGAGCTACAACCCCCTTTGCCCTTGTACTAGCTGATCTACTAGTACGTAGGTGTTGACCTACTTCTTTTCTTCCAAGGACCACTTTTCATAAATTTTCAAACTGGATCCATAAACATCAAATAATCATCAAGTACATGTGAATCAACCAATCTCCTTTTACAATCACCCAATGAATCAACCAATGACTTCTCAAAATGCAGTAACCAGAAAAGCAGTACCAGTAATCTAAACCCAGAACTCTGCAGCAATAGATAAAAGGCAGCCAACAAATATTTTAAGAAAAGTCTACAACTTCACCAATAGAAACCTGCGAATATCCGCAGTTTTTCTGTGTCTGGACTGTGCAGCTCCGCACCTGCACTTTCTACCCGACAGCATACCTTCGCACCTGTGCCTTCTGCTGCTCTACGTACCTTCACACCTGCGCCTTCTACTGCGCTACGGACCCCCGCAACTGCGCCTTCTGCTGTGTTGCAGACCCCGCACCTGTGCCTTCTGCTGGGCTGCAGACCCCCGCGCCTACGCCTTCTGCTGGGCTGCGGACTCCCGCACCTGCGCCTTCTGCTGCGCTGCGTAACCCCGCACCTGCGCTGTGGATCACCTGCGGACCTCTGAATAGAGCCAAATTAACAGTCCTCCAATGTGCCACAGGCAGTCAGATCCACAGATCTGATCATGTGACAGAGATATCACGACCTATCAATAGATCTGCCTTACAATCTATAGATTTCACCTTGATTTAGATCTAGCTTTTCAAACTGATCACCCAACGTTTCAGATCTTAAGATATTCAAATTTCACAAGTGACTAACCAAATGATCTCCTTTCCTTTTTATAGGCAATCCCTTACTCAAACCATGGAACAAAACCATCGAAAACCAATAGAGGGGATAATAAAACCGGGGTTCAATAATTTAGATCCTATACCACGGACCAAAACCATAGGATCATGTACGTCGGACTAAATACCATGGACCAAAAACAAAAAAATTCCCACGTGTGCGTGCTTCTCTGCATTGAAGTGAGTGAACTGGGGGTCCGCACCTACTGTTCGAATAACGTGCGGACATGACCACACTTTGTGAATGGCGTGCCTGTGGGTCCGCACCTTTTTGAATGGTGTACCTGTGAACCCCTTATTTTCCATCATTTTGAGAGCCTGAACAGAGATTTGCCACTTGAGTGAGTTTCCATCAAGTACAACACCTGTGCCATAGCGCCAAACCTGAATCATAATGCCAACAATCTCCCCCTTTGGACTTGATGGCAACCCCAAGATCCTTACAGTCATTCTCCCCCTTTGTCATCAAGGGCAAAGGGTTATGCTCCCCCTGAGAACATGTTGAAAACTCTACTCTGCTCTGCTGATCATGCTCCCCCTAACTGTAGGCCAGATATGTAAAAGAAAATTATCCACCATACACCATAAATGATCTTGACAAAAGAGATATAAGACATAGAGACAAAACATTAGCAGCAATATTCAGATCAGCATCATTCTGAACTTTCTCCTCCAATATCTTCTATAATAATGCCAACAATGTATTATTAGAAGAATAAATGATCCCCCTGAACTTGTGCCAGATGGTCTTTGACCAATCCATAAACCAGCAAATGTATGTGTATACCCCATATGAAACTCGTGTACAACCAACAATCTCTAAAACAGATAGGATTCAATAACAAGATGATGCATCAACTACCCCTATCTTTTTCCTGAGGTATTCAAAGGTCTCCCTGGGTAGTGGTTTGGTGAGTATATCAGCAACTTGTTCCTTAGAAGGAACATACTCCAATTTGACCTTTTGTTTCAACACTTGTTCCTGGAGAAAGTGATACTTGATCGGTATGTGCTTGGTCTTTGAATGCATGACTGGGTTCTTTGAAATGCTGATTGCACTTGTATTATCACATAAGATGGAGATAGGTGGTGTACAAGTGATTTGAAAATCCTGCAAGGTCTGCATCATCCAAAGGAGTTGAGTGTAGCAAGATGCAACAGCCACATATTCCGCTTCAGTTGTAGATAAAGCAATCAATCTCTGTTTCTTGCTGAACCAAGATACTAATCTAGAACCCATAAAGAATGCACCACCACTTGTGCTCTTCCTGTCATCCACGCTTTCGGCCCAATCTGCATCTGTATAAGCATGAAGTGTGAGATATGTATCTCTAGGATACCATAAGCCATAGTTTTGAGTTCCTTGAAGGTACTTGAAGATTCTCTTAACTGCCTGAAGATGAGTTTCCTTAGGATTTTCTTGAAATCTTCCAACTATTCCCACTGCATGCATGATGTCTGGTCGGGTACTTGTCAAATAAAGCAGACTTCCAATCATGGATCTATAGGTTGGTTGATGCACTGCTGTTGATTCATCATTTAAACTGAGGTTGCATCCTGTAACCATAGGGGTACATACTAGTTTTGAATCTTCCATGCCATACTTCTTCAAAATCTGCTTGAGGTACTTGGTTTGAGACAAAAAGATACCGCCTTCATTCTGTTGGATTTGCAATCCAAGAAAATATGTCAGTTCTCCAAGCAAATACATTTCGAATTCTTTCTGCATCACCAAGGCAAAGCTTTGACTCATAGCTTCTTCATTGCTGCCAAAGATAATATCATCTACATACACAACAAGTATTAGCAATTTGTCATTTTCAATTTTTATATAAAGATCACTATCTGCTGATCCTTTTGAAAAACCTTATTGATGAAGATATTTGTCCAAACGGTAGTACCAAGCCCTTGGATCCTGTTTAAGACCATAGAGAGCCTTCTTTAGTCTGCATACAAGATTTAGATCATTCCCAAGAATGAAACCATTTGGTTTCTCAATGTACACTTCTTCTTCTAAGTCTCCATTCAGAAAGGCTGATTTTACGTCCATTTGAAATACTTTGAACTTCTGACAGCTTGAGAGAGCAAGGAACATTCAGATGGCCTCAAGTCTAGCAACTGGAGCAAAAGTTTCTTCAAAGTCTATTCCTTCTTGTTGAGCATACCCTTTACAAACAAGTCTGGCCTTGTTTCTAATCACTTCCCCATTTTCATTCAACTTATTTTTGAAGATCCATTTTGTCCCTATGACATTCTTATATTTTGTTCTAGGAACCAACTCCCAAGTGTTGTTCTTTTCGATTTGCTCAAGTTCTTCATCCATTGCCTTGACCCAGCATTCATCTTTGCATGCCTCTCTTACATTTTGTGGTTCAGTGGAGGAGAGTAATGCCAAATAGCTTGAAGCTTCTGCAATTGTTCTTCTTGTTTGTATGCCTGCCTCCTTTTGCCCCAAAATTTGAGATTTTGGATGATTCTTTTGAACATACCTGGATGGAGTCTTCTCTTCTATCCTTATCTGTTCCTCTGGTGCCTCTTGAGGTTCTTCTTCATCATCAGTCTGATTTGAAGGATGGTCTTCATTCTCTTTGATATTTTCATAATTTACTTGCCTAGGAATGTTTCCTTCTTCATCAACCACTACATCAATGCTGTCAACTATTCTTCCAAGTCTTTTGTTGTAACACTTATATGCTTTGCTGTGAGGAGAATAACAAAGGAGAATGCCTTCATCTGCTCTAGGTTCAAACTTGCCAAGATGTTCATCATTATTCTTAATATAGCATTTGCTTCCAAAGATTTTGAAATTTTTTACTGAAGGAGTCTCACCATACCAGAGCTCATGAGGAGTTTGAGTGTTGTTCACCCGGACATTTGTTTTGTTGAGAATAACAACTGCAGCAAATGCAGCTTCACCCCAGAAGGTTGCAGGAGTTCTAGACTCATCAAGCATAGCACGAGCAATTTTTTGAACCGTTCTATTCATCCTTTCGACTACTCCATTTTGTTGAGGATTCCTAGCTGTAGAGAATTCCCTTCTTATTCCATGTTCTTCACAAAAATCGAAAAAATCATTTGTGGTAAACTCCCCACCTCTATCAGTCCTGAGGCACTTAATTTTGTGATCTGATTCGTTTTCAACCAAGGCTTTGAAAGATTTGAATTTTTCGAAGGCTTCGTCTTTGTGCTTCATAAGTCCTATCTAAACCATCCTGGAGAAGTCGTCAATGAATAATATAAAGTATTCTTCTCCTCGAGGTGACCTTTTCCTAGATGGGCCACATACATCAGTATGAACTAGTTCAAGAGGCCTGCTAGATGATCCTTCCTTCTCAGGGAAGTTAGTTCTGGTTTGCTTACCAAACTGACATGATTTGCATATTGTATTGTCTGGAATTCTGATGTCTGGAAGACCACGAACTACCTGGTATTTGCATGCTTTCCTTATCTGTGGAAAGCTTAGATGCCCCAACCTCTGGTGCCATAACCAATGTTCATCATTCTTGCTCAAATAGCATTGTTGTTGTCCTTCTTCAAATATATATAAATTATTTGGAGTTCTTATGCCTTTGATCACTATTTTTCCTGTATCAAGATCACGAACACTACATCCATTTGATCGAAATATTACCTCAATTCCTTGATTGCACATCTGACTGACACTTAGTAGATTATGCTTCAAGCCATCAACATACAAAACATTTCCAGCCTTGACTTTTTCTTTCAACTGAACAGTGCCTTTTCCTTTTATGACTGTAGGGTAGCATTTCCAAAAGAAACTTTCTTTCCATTTTCTAAAGCACTATATGATTGAAGTTTTTCTTTGTCACCTGTCATATGCTTCAAACATCCACTGTCAATGTACCATTGATTTTCCTGTCCTTCAGCATATAAAGCTATCCCACATCTTTCTGGTTGTGGTTCCTTCATTCTCCATGTTCTGGCATTTGAGGTTTGTTCCTTCTGAGTTGTCTTCTGAAACCTGCTCCTGCATTCAGAATCTTCATGACCGAAGTTATTACAAATAGAACATTCAAATTCACTTTCAAGGGCGGAAAAGTTGTTATAGGTCCTTTTCGTGATTCCAGACATACTTCTTTGTTTTTGAGCTTCTCTATTCATGATTGTCTTATAAGCAACACATTGAGCTGCTTTGTAACCAAATTTATGGCAAGAGAAACATTGGCCTTTGAAGAAACTCCTGTGATTATCAAATCTATCAACCAACTGATTGTAGCTTCTACTAACACCCATTCTTGAGGTAAATTGGGAAGATTTTACCTGTGGCTGGTTGAGGCTTCTGTTTGTCCTTAAGGTAGATTGCCTCCGATTTTCTTGATAGTCTTTGTTCATTCTTGAGGTAACCTGTCCCTGATTTACCTGATGATTTCTATTAGGCCTTTGCTCGCTCCTCCTTGCTGCATCAAGATAACTTTTGGAGGTGGATGCTTGAGATGCTTCTCCATTATATCCCAGACCTGTCTTGATTAGTGGAGAATGCTGCACATTGATAATCTCATCCAGAGTTTCAGATCCTTTAACAAATTTAAGATTAAGAGCTTTTGTTTTCTCAATCTCTTTTCTAAGACCAACAATTTCACATTCCAATTTTTCATGATGTTTTTCCCTTTCAGCCAGTTGACATTGCAAAGAATCAATAATCACATTTTTCTCTTCTAAACAAATTTTGACTTTAGAAATCTCTTCATAAAGACCTTCTTAATCTATAGCATCCACGTAATCATCATCTTCAAAAGCCATTAAAAGTCTATAATTATTACCTCATTCATCTTCGTCACTATTTGAAAGTCCATCACTCTCTTAATGAGTGTAATAGCTTTTCTTATTTGCGTTCTGTTTCTTGTTCCATCTAACAGGTTCCTTCCCCTTGTCAATCTTATCCTTATAAGGACATTTGGCAGCATAGTGACCGACCCTTCCACAAGCAAAGCATTTGAAAGGTAACTTACCTCGGAATCATCCAGCACCCCATTGAAGGTTTTTGACAAAATTTGATTCTTCTTCTTCTTCTGACACGTATCCTGACTCATAGTAATCTCCTTTGCCTGAAGCCTTGAAGGCAGTTTCTCTCCTGTCTGATGGTCCTCCTTTCCTCATTTCATAAGTAGTCATAATTTCGTGCAGTTGTGACATGGTAAGGTTTCATAGATTCTCTTTCTCTTCTATTGCAGAAACTTTAGATTCAAACCTAGGGGACAAAGATCTTAGAAACTTTTCAACCACAACAGCCTCTTTTATTTCTTCACCCAAAATTTTCATACAATTAACAATCTCATCTACACGAAGGAAATAGTTAGCCACACTTTCATCATTTTGAATTTTGAGATTTTCATACTGAATTCTGAGGGTTTGAAGTTTTTCTCGTTTTACCTGTTCATCTCCTTCATAGCTCAGAACAATCTTGTCCCATATTTCTTTTGCGGATTTATACTGCATAACCTTCACGAATTCAGATTGAGATAGACATCCTAATAGAGTATTGACAGCCTTTGCATTTGTTTCATATTTCTTCTTCTCAGCCGGATCTGTAGGAGTTGCTGATGGAAACGTGTACCCTGTATCTATGATGTCCCAGAATTCTGTACCAAGAGATTGAAGATAGGCAGTAACTCTTACCTTCCAATATACGAAGTTTGTCCCGTCAAAAATTGGTGGCCTGATAGATGCTTCTCTCTCATAGTTTCTCATGACGATGGATCTTACTTCAAGCGATCAAGCTTTTTCAGAAGTACCTGCTCTGATACCAATTGTTGGAAATAATACTGAGAGGGGGGGTGAATCAGTATTATCAAATTATTTTCAATATATCTTCCAGATTTATACTTTAATTTATTCTATAGATATTGATCATTAATTTGTATGTCAGTACCATATAATAATGAGCAAGAACAAGAAAAACAGATAGTCACACCAAAGAACACCAGATATAAGGTGGAAACCCAATGTGGGTGAAAACCACCTACTGCAATATGTCTCTATCTTCTTTCAATTAGAAACTCCTTTTACAATGATTTTGTACTGGTGCAGTCCTTTACCGGTACGCAGGCTGCAACCTGCTGAGAGCTACAACCCTCTCTCATTTTCCAGTCTCTCCTGGAAGTGAGCTACAACCCCCTTTTCTCTTGTACTAGCTAATCTACTAGTACGTAGGTGCTGACCTACTTCTTTTCTTCCAGGGACCACTTTTCATAAATTTTCAAACTGGATCCATAAACATCAAATAATCATCAAGTACGTGTGAATCAACCAATCTCCTTTTACAATCACCCAATGAATCAAACAATAACTTCTCAGAATGCAGTAACCAGAAAAGCAGTACCAGTAATCTAAACCCAGAACTCTGCAGCAATAGATAAAAGGCAGCCAAAAAATATTTTAAGAAAAGTACGCAACTTAACCAATAGAGACCTGCGAATATCCGCAGTTTTTTGTGTCTGGACTGCGCAGCTCCGCACCTGCACTTTATACCCGACAACATACCTCCACACCTGCGCCTTCTACTGCTCTACGTACCTCCGCACCTATGCCTTCTACTGCACTATGGACCACCACAACTGCACCTTCTGCTGCGTTGCGGACCCCCGCACCTGTGCCTTCTGCTGCGTTGCGGATCCCCGCACCTGCGCCTTCTGCTGGGCTGCAGACCTCCGCGCCTGCGCCTTCTGCTGGGCTGCGGACCTCCGCACCTACGCCTTCTGCTGCGCTACGTACCCCCACACCTGCGCTGTGGATCGCCTGCAGACCTCCAAATAGAGCCAAATTAACAGTCCTCCAATGTGCCACAGACAGTCAGATCCACAGATCTGATCATGCAACAGAGAGATCACGACCTATTAATAGATCCGCCTTACAATCTATAGATTTCACCTTGATTTAGATCTAGCTTTTCAAACCGATCACCCAACATTTGAGATCTTAAGATATTCAAATTTCACAAGTGACTAACCAAATGACCTCCTTTCCTTTTTATAGGCAAGCCCTTACTCAAACCATGGAACAAAACCATCAAAAACCAATACAGGGGATCATAAAACTGGGGTTCAATAATTTATATCCTATACCACAGACAAAAACCATAGGATCATGTATGTCGGACTAAATACCATGGACCCAAAACAAAAAAATTCCCACGTGTGCGCGCTTCTCTGCATTGAAGTGAGTGAACTGGGGGTCCGCACCTACTGTTCGGATAACCCGCGGACATGACCACACTTTGTGAATGGTGTGCCTGCGGGTCCGCACCTTTTGAACGGTGTACCTGCGAACCCCTTATTTTCCATCATTTTGAGAGCTTGAACAGAGATTTTCTACTTGAGTGAGTTGCCATCAAGTACAACACCTGTGCCATAGTGCCAAACCTTAATCATAATTCCAACAGAGAGTATTGTTGCACCTTTTTTATTTTCTAGAACCAAATCTCAATATAACTTTGATGCCCTAGGTTTTCTGGTTTATCTAGATCATTCTTCATGACTTCTTCTACCATGACCTTCAAATCTTCCTCTTTTTGCTGATTTTTCTCTTGAATACATAGAGGATTTGATGGTAACCATGAGAGAGCTTTCTCAATCTCTAATTTTGATGTCTTCTCTTCATCAATTACAGCCCATGGTTCTTTGATATTTTCTTTTGAATCTTCTTTTTCTGCATGTTTTCCTTCAATAATGTTCTTCCTGAGCTGATATGAATACCACTGAGATCAAGAGGAGATATTTTGAAGTGTTGTACCTCAACATTATAAGTGGGCTGAGCTACTTCAATGTGTGGGTTTGGAAATGGTGGTACAGGTAGTTGAGTGGGAGTGTATATTTGAGATGGATGTGGTTGGGGTTAGGGTTGTGGTGGAGGTGAATGGTAAGGATAACATGGAGTTGGGTATGGAGGATATTGAGGAAAATACTGAGGATATTTTGTATGGCTCCCATAAGTTCCTTGCCAACCTTGTTTCCAAGATTGGTTTTGGGGTTGAGATGGCCAACGTTGCAAAGGAAAGGTGTGCTCCAATTACTTTGACAAGGATATGCATAAGATTGAAATTGTGAATTAGGCTCTTGTATCATATCAGGTTGAATAGGTTGCCCTGTCCCTCTTGGAGCTACATAACATAGTTGCATTGGCAATTGAATTGCTCCATTGTCCTCTTGGTGAACTTCCTTCAACCTTGGTAATGATGGACAATGTTTAACGTCGTGTGATTGTGCATGGACAACACAAATATCAACATCTTCTTTTTCTTCATCTTGCATTCTTAACATTTCTACTTGATTTTTACTTGTTTGGTTAGATTTCTAAGAATTTTTGTTTTAAAATCATCAAAAAAATTTCCAAGTTTAGCTTGACTTACCGATCTTGATGTTGATTTACCTAATCTTGCCCTTCCTCTTGATATGTGTTTGCATGTTTCACAAATTTCTTCAAGTGATAATTGGTATACATCACCTCTACTCATTATACCAAGGAGATCAATCCACTCATCCCTAATTGTTCTAAGTAAGAGGGTTTCTAGTGTGTTGGATCCTAAATGATGTAGTTTTTCCCTCATAACATTATACATGAACCTCTCTACTACATCCTCTAGACTCTCATCTTCTTTTTTATTCATTCTAAATATTTCTTCTTTAAGATCATGATCTTTATATTTTTCTAGAAATATCTTTTGCATCTTACTCCATGATCTTATTGAATTAGTCCCCAAACTCATGAACCATTAAAGATATCTATCCTTCAATGTTGTCAGAAACAATCTCAGTTTTTGAGTTTTTAATAAGTAACCATAAGATCTACAAACAATTTCAAATTAAAAGAGAAAGGTTTCTGGATCCTCTGACCTTAGACCATGAAATTTGGAAGGAAAGATGGAGGGATGTTCTTCGTGTGCACACTACCATCAGTATCTTGAATGGGAAATCCGAGAGAATCTTCTTCATTGTCATCATCTCCATACATTTCTTCTACATTCTTTGCCATCTTCTTTTTCTACCTGTAAAAGTGAATGGTGATGTGGATCTTACCGCACCATGTGATCAAATGGGGAGGTGTGCTAGTGTTGGATATTTTTTTTTGTTTTTATAATTGAATGAAAACACTAATGCAATGCACTTTTCTATTTTTGAAATGAAATATGCCTAATGCAAATAGTTTTTTTTTTTCAAAAAGTAAAAAGAAATGAATCAACTAAGGAAGAAAACAATGCATACTTTGACACCTCCCCGGCAATGGCACCAAAAAGTGATGAGCCTCGGTGTTGCAACAAGAATGTTGCAACTCCCAAGGCTACCAACTTTAATTATCAACCCGGAGTTCGTACAAACTTAAGAGATATCAAAACTATATGTGCATAATACAATGTGTCATTCCTTTGCTGTCATGATGTAATGTAGTGCATGTACTAAAATCAAATCCTAAACTAATTGCAGAAAATGCACTACTCAAAATGGAAACCCTAACCTATTGCAAGAAATAAAGTTCAAGGACAGAAACATATTCTAATTGCATAAATATCATGAACTAAATGTAAAAGAAACCTAAATTAACCCTATTTATCACATGTGATGATTTAAACTAACTAAGCATGGAATCTGATCTAGGGAGTATTAACTGCTACATGCATGTGCTAATTAAGAAATAAAAATAACTATTTCTCTTTATCTTTTCATTTTATAAATCCAAATGCTAATATTTCCTTATTCTTTGGCAGGGGAGACAGGTGTGGAGGAAAAGGGGTACAATGGTTTTGATGGCGTGGAGGTCAAGTAGAGGACTAACCCCAAATTCAATGATGTTTTTTTCTCAATTCGGGCTCAAAACAGGCTGCTACAAGATTTCCTACAGGATGTACTAGTTCCTACAGGATGTCTACAAGATCCCTTGTTTTATTACAAGAAATAGGCCGAGAGCTTAGGAAGTGGTCTAAAAGGTGGAATGGAGCTTGGGAAAGGGGGAAAATTGAAGAATAAGGCATGGAGGTGGTGGGAACTACCTAGAACTCAAGCAAGGGCTTCAAGATGGGTAGATTTTCTCAATGGAAATGGCAATTTTTGCTTATAAAACAAGAATTTGGATTGAGACTTTAGTGGATTTTGGCGACATGGGTGGATGAGGCTTGGATGAGGTGAATGAGATGAAGTCTCCCTGCAATGTAGAAGCTCCTACAAAAACACACATTATTGTCTGCATCTATCCACAAATTCATTTATACATGGGAAAGATTTATTAAATAACGGAAAATTACTAGTCTAAAATCCAGAAATTCGAGAACTAGTGAGCTAGTAAATCTATCAAATTCCTAACCTAATCAAGTGAAAATGCAATGGGGTGAATTTTGTTATTAAATAGAATGTTTTTTTTTATCTAATGCAAGTGGAACCAACTTGATTGAAGCTCGTTAGCATGCTCTAAAAAATAGAAGAAATTTGTTGTATTTGCCACAAAGGAGTTCCAGAAATCTAGATTTGGGAATAAGAAGACTAATCCAAGTAGATCAATGATTACTATGACCTTACAAATCTTTTCCAACAATTAAATGATGCTTGTGATTCTACAAAAGACCTTACATCAACCATTTAACCCAATCCTACAACAAGAAATCATTAATACTAAATGCAAAAAAAGAAAGAAACAAAAACAAGAGATGCATGTGAATAAGAAGTGATAAGAAGAAAATAAAATGATACAAAAGGTCTCTGAGGCTCCTACGAGATGGAAAAATCCAAGGAAACTCAAAGACCTATGTAGGAGAACAAGTTTTAGAAGCTGAGCATGACACCAATCTTCGTTATTTTCATCAATACAATTACATCCCTGCAAGAAAATACAATGGAGCTGCAAAAATACGAGTTCTCTCCACAAGAAGACCAATAAAAATCCCCCCCTAGAGGCAAATTCGACTTGGTACTTATAAAAAATTATTATGAATCATTTCCCATGAAAAGAGGAAGATTTCTCCACCAAAATCCCTTGATTAGTGGATATGGTTCCCAATACTAAGAATCTACATTAAATGGCAAGGAACACATTCCTAGATTTTCTCAATCATTGGAGTTCCACAATTTGTGCCATAATTCCATAATATCTTGTTGATTTATTATTTACTATTGATCCTCTTGTATTAGGGAGAAAGTCCCTAAATTATCTCCTCCTCCAAATCTTCATAATCTGCCCAATATTCTCATAATATTCCAAAAAAATAAATAATATTAGGCACAAATATGCATTTATTCATAAACCTTCCTAATGAACATATTAAAGTTAAAAATAGATTATCTAATGCAAAAACATAGGTTTAATATGCTAAAGGATGGTTAGATGGGCCTTAAAGTACGTTTAATTCAGAGGCATGGGCCTTAATTTATATCTAATTTAGAGGCCCATCAATTGCCAATATAGAAATTGATTTAAAATACAAATTTTACAGCCATCAACTTCATAAATCATGCTTTTGTTTTGGTCAACTCTGGAGGGGCCTGTAAATGTTGCAAAACATAAATTATGTCAGCATACCAAGGGGAAGAGAGAAACATTTTAGATACCTACTGAGTAGATTCTACATTGATATCATTGGACAAACAAACAATAAATTTCATGTCCAAAACACTAAGATTTGAATCCGCCATCAATTTGGCCAGTCCTTGACCCTTTATCAACTTAGTAGGCTTAACCTCCACATCATACTAAAAATTTGATGCTATCCATCTGCCCCTTCGACTTTCAAGATCAGGTTGTGTTAAAATGCCCTTCAAAACAACATTTGGAACATAGGAAACCACATGGGAATGGAGCACATAAACTATAAATTCCTTCAAAGCCTTTACCAATGCATATGCTTGTTTCTCCATAATGTTATACTTGAGGGAAGAATCTCTTACAACTCTACTAAAAAAGGCTATGGGTTGCTCATTACCTTGCTAATTTTTCTACATGAGGACCACTGCAATAGTGTGTTTGGATGATTAAGAAAAAATGAAGAAATCTTTAGCATAATCTGGACTTACTAAAACAGGAGCAATATCTAAAGCCTTTTTAATCTCTTCAAAATATTTCTTAGTTTCAACAGTCCATCTGATTTCACTTTCCTTCATTAGCATGTCAGTAAAAAATATTATAATTTATGCTAAATTAGGAATGAACCTCCTCAAAAAGTTAATTCGGACCAAAAATTACTGTACCTCCTTTTTATTCTAGGGATATAAATTTTCCAAATTGCAACCACTCTGTTTGGATCAAATTTGATGTCATCATTTGAGATGATATGCCTGAGAAACTTGCCCTCTTCCATTGCAAAATGGGACTTCTTTGGGTTCAAGGATATGTCATACCTCCTGCACTTCTCAAAACCTTGTCTCAAATGTTTCAAATGGTCAAAATCAGAATATGAGAAAATAGTGATATCATCAAGATAAATGACAATAAAATTATACTTTTCATTGGTGAATGCAATATCCATGGCCCTCTGAAAAGTAGCCCCTATATTCATCATCCCAAAGGGAATTTTGGCATACTTGAAGGTACTCCAGGAAGTGATGAAAGTTTTCTTTTCTTGGCCACCAGGATGCACCAAGATATGATTATACCTTGAAAAACAATCAAGCATGGACATCCTTCTTAAGCCAACCACCTTCTGCAATATATGGTCCATCTTAGGCAAGGGGTAATTTTACTTAAGAGAGACCTTGTTGAGATTTTTGAAGTGTACACAAAGCCTTATCTCTCTTATTTTCATCGTCATAGGTACCAAATTGGACAACCATTTTGAAAATCTAATGGGGATGATAATATTTGCATCAAATAGTTTTCAAACTTCCTTTTCAATAATAGGCAACAACAAAGGGTTTGTTCTTCTTAACTTCTACTTGAAAGGATTTTGATATTTTTTATTGGGATTGTATGTTGAATTATGCTTTTTTCATACACTTTAAGGTCCTCATATCCCCATGCAAAAACATCTGAATACTCCCTCATCAGATCAAGTTATTTATTTCTAACTTTGGGAATCAAGGATTTTGAAAGATTAACAAACTTAGGTTGTTGTCCTATTCCTATATTGCAGTCTTCTACTTCTGTTTCGAAGAGAATTACTCTAAGATTATTTGCCACATCATTTTGGTCAAACAATTCTTCAAGAGGCACCAAACTTTTCAGAATTTTGTTGTTATTCAATTGTATAACATCCTTTTCTGCTATCTGATTTACAAAATCATCCGGATCTGATCCTAAATTTTGTTGTTCACCCCCCCACCAAACAATTTTCTTGATCTATATGTGAATTAGATAATTCTTTAGTCATTTGTAGAAAACTAACAAGGTGTTTATCATCTTTGAACACTTGCGAATACTTCACATTATTAGGGACTGTTGGCCTATGTTTGACTTTTATTTCATATTTCTTATTAGGACAAATGGGAATCCTAAATGTACTAGTTGAGGCAGCCAATACATTAGCAATTGCATTTTGTTCTCTAGGAATCAATGACAAATTATATTCATGAAACATTTGCAGTATTTCTATAGGCTCTCATCCGAGGATGTTTTGTTTTATACACAACTTTGATTTGGCTGATAGTTAATTATGGATCCCCATGGATTGAAATTCTTTTTTCTCCCAAATATTTCAAAGTCTGCAATCCTATAGTTAGTGCTTCATATTTAACCATATTGTTTGTGTAGGCAAAGGATAATTTGTAGGAACACAACCTTGAATTGTTCACCTTTGGGCTCATTATCCATACTCCAGCTCCAAACCCTTCTTTACTGTTTCCGAGATAACTAGTGTCTTTTTTATTTGCTAGTCCCACTAAGATGGGTAGCTATATTAGAAACAAACAATCAAAGCACTTTTATTTCTTGTATGTATGATAGATAAGAGAGAAGCAAAGAGGGCCAACCTGGATCTTCCGTTTGACTCCTTGCTTGATTTCTCTCTCTCCCTTGATGGAACTTGCAACTCCTCTCCTACTTGTCCCGCTTTAGAGAATACCTGTAGAGACAAAATAATAAAACACCATCAAAGCATCTCGATCTATAATATCATAAACAATGCAGAATCAGAAATACATTTACCATACAACTGCATTCACAAATAACAAGATTCACAAATACACGATTATATGGAGGAAAACTCAAAGAACTTTATTAATAGCAGAAGAGAGGATTACAGCCCAGCTGTCTGATCCAACATCATTCTCCCAGAATCAAAGCCCTCTTCACCTCATGAAAAGCAAGATCACCCAACAATACAATGCTTCTTCTCTAAGACAAACTAACAACACTTCTTTACAAATTACAAAATTCTAGCCTCTATATCTCTCAGATGAGGGATCCATTTATAGATATTTGCAAAGGTGTGAGTCAGCTCTGGATTTTTTATTAGTGTCATTTCACTTGTAGTTCTTAGTTCCACTTGGAGGTTTCTTGGATCTCTTACTCATCCCTAGGCGAATTTAGAGAGGCAAGTGTCATAGAGGAAGTTTCTAGAAGATTCCATGGGCATCCACTTAGCAAACTGCCTCAGACATTTGTCCATTCTCGTTCATCGCACCCCACAGAAGGCTTCTTCAGTATGCATTGCACCTAACTAGTGTAGGAGTCAGTATGCATCACACCTTGACCAAGGAGCAGTTAGTATGGTCCAGTTTTGGCCAATTCTGAGTGGTTTTTTAGGTTGAACTTCTAGGAAATGATGTAATCAGTTGACCATGATCTTTTAGGGTATGAAACAACACTTTTAGGGGTTAAAGAGCCCTTGGTTTATTGACATATATGATTGGGGTTGCAATGCCCAAATATGTCTATAACAGTTGCCCCCTAAAGCATGAGGTCGTAAATCTTCTGATGTCGGGTGAAATGCTTTATCATGAGGATCCAAGGTATTCAAACTAGAAGGTGACCTGTATAAAATACAATACAATACATAATCATCATTTTATTTTCATGATCTACCTAAGGCGGGCATTCCCATGCTCAACTTTATAAATTCATTTTCATGTACATAGGACAGATAATCATCTGTTGTTGCAGACTAGTGATTCTTTGTATGTAGAGTCATCATCCCCTAGCTTGGATGATCATCTGTGCAACTTCAATGTACACTTGATGTCTTTATATTCCTAGATATATCGTAGCCCAGATGGATGAAACTAGATCCAGGGTCTTCAAACTCATTCAATCTTCGCCTGATGTACAAGTCGATCCATGTGAAAAGATGTCCTGAAGTCGAACATGGAAAGACATCGCCTGATTACCAGCCAATGATCTGAGTTGTTAATAGGTGCGAGAGGGATCACTGATAATGATAATGACCCTCAAGGTACCACAGTACAATTCACGTGGTGTGAATATATGATCTGACGTCAAACATCATGTAAAATCTTTCAGTCGAAGGCCATTGATGTAAACTTGTCGCCGGAAGTGAGAAACTTGCCATTGAGGCATGCAAGCTTCAAAGTACTGAAAGGGTTGTTTTTAAGTCAACTTCTTGGATAATGAGCTGATTTCGACAAGAAGTGACCCATCGTAGGAGGGCCTTAATGTATCCCACATCTACGACACAAAACGAAGCAAATGATTTTCTGGAGGTGAAAACAATCTGATGATACAAGGTTCAGGAATGGCAGTCATGAAAAATGGAGGGTGAAGGTATTGTAGTGGATGAGGCGTTAGCTGGGTGGTGAACTCTCTGAATGACTTCTCTTGAACATATCGGCGACACTTAAATGGATTGGTAGAGTTAACCCCAAAAGATGGATGGTGTGGAGGACCAATGGTGATATGACCGGTGAACGGAATAACCTCGATCATGGTGATGGAGTGAAAGTGTCATGTTCAAGAGCGACCTGCTACCAATGAAGTTCTTCAAGTTTTCTTCCCTTTTTCCCCAGTCATTGCTGACCAGTACATATTTATTTTTGTCAATCTTGAGGAGGATAACATATTCTTGGTCTATAATTTTCCCTTCGGGCAAACCTGTCACTGTGTTTTGGCAAGCCTAGCAACAGTGAAACTCGTTCTTATCTGGGCGGACAAGTTTGTCGCTATTGTTTTAACAAGTTTAATGACAAGGATAACTCAGTCCTTTTCATGTTTAGAGAGTTTGAAAAGGGACGAAAAGGAAACTCCAATATTCCTTTTTCATAGCATAATCCCTTAAGTCCAAAAAAGTATAAAATAATACAAAAGGGATGACTTTTTCGATCGCTTTAGCAAGCCAAAAAAGACAAGCGCTCGATCTTTTTGTGGGATGATCCCTCAGGTCCAAAAAGATTAAAATGTAGACGAGGGATGGCACGTCCCATTACTTTAACGAGCTGGAAAGGCCAGTAGCTCAGCAATCTTTTCATATTTAACGAGTCTAAAAAGAGCTTAAAAGAGACTTGTTTTTTAGGAACGAGTGATGTTTTCGGGTAGCAACTGGTTCCAGGTAAGTTTGGAACTTCTCAAAACATGGCATTGTGAAGAGGGTGGCTAACAGAATCAATCATTGCAGTTGTTCCTTAAAAGGGTAAACAATCAAGTGGAAGCGTATGATCAGCCAAAAGAATGGAGGTGATGGTAGGAACACAACCAAGGCTTAAAAGGCTGATAGCAATGCAATCACAGAGGTCGTTTACTGAAGGCAGGTTTATTTTTAATGAGCTTGAACCTTGCGTTAACATGTGCTCAGTGGCAGGTTTATTTTTTAATGAGCTTGAACCTTGCGGAAACATTGCTCATACCAGTAATTTAAAGATGCCTCTCATTGGTAGGTTTATTTTTTATTGAGCTTGAACTCCACGATAACATGTCCTCATTGCCTTTTTATGTAGGCTAGAAACAACCAAACTATAGAACTAAATACACTAAAAGCTAAGGAACTACTTAGATTAGGTAGGATGGTTTTGTCTTTTGTCTAGACACAACCCTTCCTTTTCTTCATCTGCGCACTGCAGACAAAGGTGAATGGTGGTTAGACCAATCACCCAACCTAAGAAGTTGAAACTAAAAAGCTAAAAAGCTAAAAAATGAAATTGGCCGGTTTTCACTTACATAAAAAGGTTTGCATGCCCCCAGGTATTTAGAAAAGGAGAGTCTCCAGGTTACCATATGGAAGTCCTTACCATTAGGCAGGATTGTTTCTATCAGTGGCTAGACAAAAACACTTCCTTGGCTTTATCCATCAAAATAGACAAAGGTCAATGATATGAGCTTCCAATCACATAACCTGTCAAGAAACCCATATTTTCGACTAGGTTTGCTTGCCGAAGCAGACTAGGGTGTGTGCACCCAAGCTTCATTAAATTCAGCAGACTACTCGCGGTAATTAGGTGGATGAAATGAAGGTTGAAGAGACATTCTTGATGCAAAGAGACAATTTAGAGATGATGTTTGATTTGGAGCTGTATTTGAACCATGAAAGCTGGTCGATAAGCTGTACCATTTTGCCTTCATGCAGGAAACACATCACTCGAAAGAGTGTGGAAATAACAGCTTTCATGCTATAAACATAGTCATGCCCAAGGAGCGGATTGTAATCTAATGGCCCTTGGACTACCATCACATTCAAGTGAACGGTTTTCCTTTTCAAAGTTATTGGCAACTTTGGAAGGATCCCTAATGGTCGACTGGTTCTTTTGTTAAAGCCTAACAAATTTTATGTCTCAAGCAGAAGTGATGGCAAACCAAACGCTTTCCAAGCAGTTGAGGAAAGTATACTCACTGAAGCCCCTTCATCTATGATAGTGCCAGACACAATCATTTTGTAAACTTGTACTATGATCCGGAATGGTACATTAGACAGAAGGCGGGGTCTCGCTAGTTGATTCCGATCGAAGGAAATGACTAGACTGCTTGGAGGGGGTACCGGATAAACGGCTGGATGAACCCCTTGAACTGGGGGACTTTCCTCCTATTATAAATGAACAGGTGGATTGCCCCCAAGTTCATCAGACTCTATGTTAACAAAAAGAATTTGAACGGCATTGTTCTCATTCTCTTTGGAAATAGTATCATTTGAAGGTGGACCTTCTGAAGGAAAGACTGGGTCGACTGCCATGTCGACCTATTGAATTTGGTCTGATATGGACTCAAAAGGTTTACTTTCAAAGATAGGCATTTCGACTGACAATTGAGTTACATCAGTCAGGTTTTCAACTAGTGATGGACTTGGTAAGAGTTTCTTGTATCCAGGTGGAAGTCATTTTGGTGAAGCAGGATGATTATGCAAGATGCTCTTGGCCTCATCTAGAAAAGGACAACGGGGAAGGTGATGGTCTCCTTCACATAATAGACATGGAGTTTTGACCTTTATTTCCCATCTAGGACTTTCATTTTCACTTGTTGATGGTGTGCTGTCAACCTAATCGCCAGAGGTTGATGACACTGGATGGTGTGAACGGGGAGACCATTCTCTCAAGATACGTGGAATGCAAGGACAATATCGATGAAGGTGGTCTCCCTTGCAAATTATGCATGGAGATCTGTGCTTGGAAAGTTTGGTGTGCAGATTTTCACCAGATGATTCATGGTTGCCCCCTTTCTTAGTTGACTTCTTATTCTTCTTCTCCTTCCCTTTCTTCTTCTTCTCAGCCACTTGGTTTTTAGTATCACTAGTTTCACCAAGTGAAGAGGAAGAAGGGGAGGGAGAAACAAGTGAAGTAGAAGGTGAAGGGACAACTTCAGTATCATCTGGTTGCTGATTCGATTGCTGAGGAATCATGGTATTTTGATCAACAGAGGTTGAGAATAGCCATACTGGCAAGCCAATTGTGATTCCTGGAAGGGACAATGTAGCCATATATGGAGCACCGATATCTACCTAAGAAGAGAAAGGACTAGGATTCCCCCCAAGAGGGGTCCTTGATCGGTGGACTCCATTTCCTCAACCTAAGATCAATGAAGGAGAAGGGATGTTATTCCGAATTAAATAAATTTTAATGATGCTTTGACACAACTTTTCTTTTTCAACTTTTAAGAGCCGAGAAAAATCTAAAGATGACTCTAGTCGCCTTTGATTTTTAATGATCTTGAAGTGACAAGTGCTCAGATGGACCTTTTCTTTTAAGGAGTCGAAAAGGAACGAAAGTGACTACTCTAGAAATCTAGACAGAGGGATTACCAAACCATTCACAAAACTGCAATATACACCTTGGTGGTAAATTAAAGAGAAACTACCAAGGACTTATGTACGACAGTCAATCTTCCCGAATGCTATGTTCAGTGCATTGCAATCGATAGGGCGGCAGACACAACTTCCTATGGATAAAGGATATCAACCTATTGTGGTCTCCCAATATATACTTGACGGTACGGGGAGCACAAATCCATACTAGCACTTGTCGTATCAAAGTGGAGGAATCACCCAACCTTTGATGAAAACGATAGTTACCAGGTTTTAGAACGCCAAAATACGTCTCTAGCATAGACCTCTAGATGTGTTGCGTTAGGTTCCAAAGTGTTGTTAAGCTCATTGATATTTATTTTAGAGTTGATCTTGTTTAGAAGTTTGCCTTTCAAGGTTCACCACATGATATAGATGTAAAATTCCTAAATATGCAATATAAAATTATAAACAGTCGTTTATTTTCTTTTAGCAATGAAAACCCTGGCTACTAAGGAAAGAAGATAAGGATTCTTTCAACAGAGAGCAAAGAGCACACACTAAATGCACTTTTCCTAAATCATTTTTGCACACAGTATACATACAAATGAAAATGCATCTATTTGTTTTTCGTTTCCTTAATGTGAGAATTCCAGAAAGGAAAACTAAGTACAGATCTGAACTATTTTCTTCAAAGTGACACTTCGACAATTTATTTTCAAAATGAAAGGAAGACTAAAATGACACTTTTCGATTTCGAATAGAAAAATGCTTTCAACACTTTAAATATTAACAATTCAAATCAAATACAATGGCAAAAGTACAATCGACTATCTAGAGGAGGAAGACTTTATGACACTCTTCTTGTTGATTCAAAACAACAGTTACGACACTTTTGCATCAAAATCGACAATTTGATGTAGGCTACTTTTGACGAAGGACTGTAAATGATGGACAAATACATAAAAACATTTACCAATCCTAATCAATGGAGGCTGAATAATGTAAAGGAAAGAGGTTTCAACAATGAGATACTGATTATGAGCAGCAAAACTACTGAAAACAAGGAGGAAAAACCAAATTTCAAAGAGAGAAACAGTATCACTTAGTCATCGCACCTGTCCTTCAGGGAAACAAGGATGCATCTCACCTACAACACACGAGAGGTGCAATGCATACAGGCTGCCAGTTACAGATAGTGGGATGGGCCAGGGAGTGAAACTAAGTTGGGTTTTTGCTCAAAATTTGCAGCTAAGTTCAGTGATTTAAGCTGAGCTATGATGGACAGTAAAAACAAAGTAAATTGGTATGATCTTAGGAGGTTATTGAGCTACCACAAGGGCGTTTAGGATGCTTGTAAGTCAGATGTTCAATTCATAAACTAACCCAGAGATTGACTGAAACAACATTCATCTACTTTGCAATTGCATAGCAAGAGAAATTTGAAGGCTATCTGGCTAACTTCAGGGTCCATCTCTAGTTTATAAATTAAACAACAATAACAAACAAACAAACTATTCGGTCCCCAGTGGAGTTGCCATTTTGTTTCCGGGAAAACTAGTGTCTTTTCGATCTGCTAGTCCCACTAAGATGGGTAGCTATCTTAGAAACAAACAATCAAAGCACTTTGTGATTTCCTTTATGTATGATAGATAAGAGAGAAGCAAAGAGGGCCAACCTGGATCTTTCGTTTGACTCCTTGCTTGATTTCTCTCTCTCCCTTGATGGAACTTGCAACTCCTCTCCTATTTGTCCCGCTTTAGAGAATACCTGTAGAGACAAATTAATAAAACACCATCAAAGCATCTTGATCTATAATATCATAAACAATGTAGAATCAAAAATACATTGACCATACAATTGCATTCACAAATAATAAGATTCACAAATACACGATTATATGGAGGAAAACTCAAAGAAATTTATTAATAGTAGAAGAGAGGATTACAACCCAACTATCTGATCCAGCATCATCCTCCCAACATCAAAGCCCTCTTCACGTCATGAAAAGAAAGATCACCCAACAATACAATTCTTCTTCTCAAAGACAAACTAACAACACTTCTTTACAAATTACAAAATTCCAACCTCTAGATCTCTCAGATGAGGGATCCATTTATATATATTTTCAGAGGTGTGAGTCAGCTCTAGTTTTTTTATTAGTGTCATTCCACTTGTAGTTCTTAGTTCCACTTGGAGATTTCTTGGATCTCTTACTCATCCCTAGGCGAATTCAGAGAGGCAAGTGTCATAGAGGAAGTTTCTAGAAGATTCCATGAGCATCCACTTAGCAAACTACCTCAGACATTTGTCCATTCTCGCTCATCACACCCCATAAAAGGATTCTTCAGTATGCATCACACCTAGCTAGTGTAGGAGTCAGTATGCATCACACCTTGACTAAGGAGCAATCAGTATGGTCCATTTTTGGCCAGTTCTGAGTGGTTTTTTAGGTGGAACTTCTGGGAAATGATGTAATCAGTTGACCATGATCTTTTAGGGTATGAAACAAAAATTTTAGGGGTTAAAGAGCCCTTGGTTTATTGACATATATGATTGGGGTTGCAGTGCCCAAATATGTTTATAACATTACTGACTTACCCATCAAAATCCATGCTCTAAAGGCCCTCTTCATCATCATTTTGTTATGATTTTATTTCTTGCAATCCAGCTACAATATCCTTTGATTTGTTGTCCCTGTTTTGATCATCTTTCTTCAAATGTAGATCATTAAATAAAATAAAAGAATCGATATCAGAATGCACCAAATAAATAGGATGGTTTTGAGGCCTTTCCTTACCACTTACCATGTACTTCATCAATGTTTCTCCGTACAATCTCATTGGCCGTCTGGAAATAGAAATTGTGGCATATGACATGTCCATCTATAGAGTACCCTTCAATTTTGTAGACCATGATCTTGTCAACAACATACCAAACTTTGGAGGAATGTCATCCACAACTATGTCCATTACTAAGCTCTTTGCTGGGACTGAATGAGAGAGACCACCAAATCCTTAATCAAACCCAAGAATTTCACCTTAGTTTAATCAAAGGAGAAAATATATTTGTAAGGTCTTGTAATATCTAAACCAAGATTTTCCATGAAAACCTTTGACATTAAGTTGTGTGATGCACCTAAATCTAACATTACATTGTGTAGAATCAAATCATGCACATTCAAAATAACATAAAAAGGTGGGACATCTCATCTTAAGAATCCCCATCAACATTTGGTCCAAACAACAATTAAGGACGGTCATCATTTCTGACACTTCTCCTATGTTCAATGCTTTGACAATTTTATTCTTATACACATCATTATTAATGAATTCATTAAAAGGATTGGAAATTTTGATTTTTGATATCTCATTTTCCAAAATAAAAGATGATTGACTTCTTTCTACCTCTTTGGTGGCAGAATCTTTCTTTTCAGGAATCTCCTTTATAGGACCAAACTTCTTTTGGCTGGAGGAATGTGCATCAACATGAGATTTCTTGGGAGGATTTATTGGGACCTTTCTATTTCTCAAATTGTATTGTCTTTGTACCTCCATGATGGAATTTTCGTACCCCATATTATAATCTTATGATTCCATATGCATGATATCTTCCTGTGGATGAAAAAACATGTCTTGTTCCTCCTTTGTTAAAAAGACATCATCCCCTTCTTCACCAAAATAGTGAATATGATATTGATCTTTTGATATCTCCTCATATTCTACATAATTCTCTTGAAAAGGAAGCCTAATTTGTTGCCGATCTCCTTGGTTTCTCTGCTTTCTTTTCTTTATCTGCACTTGGGGCCTCCGAAAGCTTGGATTTCTTACCTGAGGAGGAGCTTGCTGATCTCTACCAACACCTTTGTTATCTAGGGTCAACTTCTCCATTGTTTTCACCATGACCTCCAGCTTGTTGTCTGAATATGAAGCCTCCTCTTTAGCTCCTCGTTTTTCAACCTTCATTTTGGCATTCTTCTTAAACAAATTGGCCTCTACTCCAACTGCATTTTTCTACATATCTTCCAAAATAGTTGGATTCCTTTCCCTCAACTAATATGCAAGTTCTGCATCAAAACCATCCAAGTAGTGAAATACAACAATTCCTAGAGGGGGCTTTAGTTCGACTGGTATTGAATTGTAGACTTTGTTGAATCTCACTGAAAAATCCTAAATTGATTCACCTGGTTCTCTTCTCAAATTGTCATACTCAACCAATATTTGAAGAGAGTTCTTTTTTACTACCCACATAAAGAGAAAGCTTTGTTTAAGTTGTTGGAAATTGGCAATACTTGCAGCTGGAAAACTTATCAACCATTTCTTGACTTCTCCTAAAAATATCTAAGCAAAAAGCCTTATCTTGGAATCCTCATGGTCTACCTCTTCCAAATATATAAAATCATTTAGTTTTTCAATATGTTGTTGTGTTGTCAAAACCTGGAACAAACAAAGTTCATTCTTGAGGTTAATTACTCCAGAACACTTAGAATATGTAGATTTCCATTGAGATACAAGAATATATATTAAATGTATGAGTAAGAATGATGATACAAATGAAAGTGAGAGGCTTGCTTATATACTAGACAAGTGCCACTTCACGAAGAGTCATGTCTCATTCAGACATGCCTCTTCAACCTAATTACTAATTAATTAATCATTATTTATAATTATTATCATTTAAATTATTTCATATATATTTTATTCATAACATTGCCTTCCTCCTCAAAGAAAATTGTCCTCAAAGCTTACTGATGAAAGGCCTGATCTCTTTTTCCTATTTCGGATGTCTTCTTGTCTCAAAATTGTCATCTTCATCGAAGAAAGATGATATGATCCTCTAAGTGATAAAAAAACTGTCACACTGAGAATGGATATGACCATCCTAAATTAATCTTTTGTGGAATCTTGTGGTGACTGGAAACTTGTGATGAATTGTTATCGCATGAATGGATTACACTGAAATTCATATTCTTCGGGACATCAATTTGTTGTTTATGTTCTAAATATGTGGATTGATTGAGTTTTCTACTCTCATGATTCAGATGTCTATAAGGAATTCTGGTGATTTGATTTTCTTTTATCTTGTTTGTGTTGTTTTCCTGATTTATTTGAAGCAACCAATTTCCTTTAGTTGTGGAATTTAAACGATTAATTCTTGGATCTTTACATGAATCTTTTGTTGTTGGTACTGCAACTTCTAAGTACATTTTTACTTCATCTAGTTTTTCCTCTTCTTGAGTTGTGATTGGATCAATATTAGTTTCTTTATCTTCAAATGGGATGTTACGATTGGCGACTTCGATGCTTCCTCTTGAATACCATGTTCTAACTTGTCTTTTTATGACTTCTTGTCCTTCTTAAGCTTTTTATATTTGTGTTAGTAATTTTTTGCTATGATCCTTAAGTCACAAGACTTCTTCATTTCTATCAACAGTGATTTTATCAATTTCATTTTGCATATTTTGTAATATTTTTTTACCTTCTTGAAAAATTACTTTGGAAATATCTTGGATGTCTTTTGGTGTTACCTAATTTGGCTTCACGGTGACATCCTATAGTGTTATTTTTTTATTTTTGTAAGACAATGTCAAAAACTTCTTTTTCATATTCAAGAAGAAGGAACCAAGGGTTTCCAACTAGGGTGATCCTAAAATAATGTCACCTTGATTGCTCCATAGTGTTTGAATGGAGAATTGTGATATGAATGTATAATCTCGAACATTTACTTGTAAATTTATTATGTCATATATTTTGTTGTTAAAACAGTCAAAATTTTCAATTATATTTGACTCAGGAATCACTAATTGGTTTGTGATTTTAGTTTTTATATCATTTTTATTTTCAGCTTTCAAGATAGCAATAGTAACATCTTTTCCTACAATAAACTCTTTAATTCTAAATAGCACTGAGGCATAGTTATATTTAGTTTCTGGAAATATTCCTTCCTACGATTCTGAATTAGATTCCATTTTTCTTTTAATTAATTGAACTTTGAGAATATAAAAATACATTCTCTCTTTTTTCCCCTTATTTTTATAGTTTCTTACTTCAATTAATTTAACTTTAAAAGGTACTCCTTTTATAGTTTTTATACTTATAAAATATTATCTTTATACCCCCCTTTTGTTAATTTGTATAGTCACTTGCATATATAAAGGGTCACAATTCTTTTGTCAAGGGTCATGACTTAAGATTTGGTGAGAATAATACTGTACGAATGAATTAATGGCCTCTATAGATCTTTGGATTGTTCTCAGATATTTTGAAAAGGATGTGTTGCCGAAGGGGTGAATGGATTTTCAAGTTTGAAAAAGAAGATAAACTCCAGAATTATAAAATTATGTTAATATTCTGTTGATTTTCCTGAAAGAGGCACAATTTCCAGAAAAAGCTGGATGTTGCGATTATAATTCAATCTCAATTTCTCAATTTTTCCAAAGGAATGCAACAATTATTGGAGGAATCTGTGCTAGTATTGAAGTAATCTACCAAGAGGTTATTGTAAATGTCGGTTTGTTCAGTGAATTGGAGGAATTCTCCAACCGCTCCCTGGTCTGGTTCAAGGATCCACCTTGCAAGACATCTGACGAAGGATTATTTGTCATCTCTTGTGGTCAGGACCAAGTGCCGACATGCTTTGATTGATGGCGTTGGGTTTTGAAGGATAAGAGCACTAGACGTGGCCCGACCAGTGTGCAGACAAGGGCCGAGTGGAAGGCATCGAGATGAATGGAAGGTGACGATGAAAGAGATGGAATTTATGGGAAGGATGAGACGGTGGCCTTACTGATGAAAGGCCTGATCTCTTTTTCCTATTTCGGATGTCTTCTTGTCTCAAAATTTTCATCTTCGTCAAAGAAAGATGATATGATCCTCTAAGTGATAAAAAAACTGTCACACTGAGAATGGATATGACCATCCTAAATTAATCTTTTGTGGAATCTTGTGGTGACTGGAAACTTGTGATGAATTGTTATCGCATGAATGGATTGCACTGAAATTCATATTCTTTGGGACATCAATTTGTTGTTTATGTTCTAAATATGTGGATTGATTGAGTTGTCTACTCTCATGATTCAGATGTCTATAAGGAATTCTGGTGATTTGATTTTCTTTTATCTTGTTTGTGTTGTTTTCCTGATTTATTTGAAGCAACCAATTTCCTTTAGTTGTGGAATTTAAACGATTAATTCTTGGATCTTTACATGAATCTTTTGTTGTTGGTACTGCAACTTCTAAGTACATTTTTACTTCATCTAGTTTTTCCTCTTCTTGAGTTGTGATTGGATCAATATTAGTTTATTTATCTTCAAATGGGATGTTACGACTGGTGACTTCGATGCTTCCTCTTGAATACCATGTTCTAACTTGTCTTTTTATGACTTCTTGTCCTTCTTAAGCTTTTTAATTTGTGTTAGTAATTTTTTGCTATGATCCTTAAGTCGCAAGACTTCTTCATTTCTATCAACAGTGATTTTGTCAATTTCATTTTGCATATTTTGTAAAAAAAATTTACCTTCTTGAAAAATTACTTTGGAAATATCTTGGATGTCTTTTGGTGTTACCTAATTTGGCTTCACGGTGACATCCTATAGTGTTATTTTTTTTATTTTTGTAAGACAATGTCAAAAGCTTCTTTTTCATATTCAAGAAGAAGGAACCAAGGGTTTCCATCTAGGGTGATCCTAAAATAATGTCACCTTGATTGCTCCATAGTGTTTGAACGGAGAATTGTGATATGAATGTATAATCTCGAACGTTTACTTGTAAATTTATTATGTCATATATTTTGTTGTTAAAACAGTCAAAATTTTCAATTATATTTGACTCAGGAATCACTAATTGGTTTGTGATTTTAGTTTTTATATCATTTTTATTTTCAGCTTTCAAGATAGCGATAGTAACATCTTTTCCTACAATAAACTCTTTAATTCTAAATAGCACTGAGGCATAGTTATATTTAGTTTCTGGAAATATTCCTTCCTACGATTCTGAATTAGATTCCATTTTTCTTTTAATTAATTGAACTTTGAGAATATAAAAATACATTCTCTCTTTTTTCCCCTTATTTTTATAGTTTCTTACTTCAATTAATTTAACTTTAAAAGGTACTCCTTTTATAGTTTTTATACTTATTAAATATTATCTTTATAACCCCCTTTTGTTAATTTGTATAGTCACTTGCATATATAAAGGGTCACAATTCGTTTGTCAAGGGTCATGACTTAAGATTTGGTGAGAATAATACTGTACGAATGAATTAATGGCCTCTATAGATCTTGGATTGTTCTCAGATATTTTGAAAAGGATGTGTTGCCGAAGGGGTGAATGGATTTTCAAGTTTGAAAAAGAACATAAACTCCAGAATTATAAAATTATGTTAATATTCTGTTGATTTTCCTGAAAGAGGCACAATTTCCAGAAAAAGCTGGATGTTGCGATTATAATTCAATCTCACTTTCTCAATTTTTCCAAAGGAATGCAACAATTATTGGAGGAATCTGTGCTAGTATTGAAGTAATCTACCAAGAGGTTATTGTAAATGTCGGTTTGTTCAGTGAATTGGAGGAATTCTCCAACCGCTCCCTGGTCTGGTTCAAGGATCCGCCTTGCAAGACATCTGACGAAGGATTATTTGTCATCTCTTGTGGTCAGGACCAAGTGTCGACATGCTTTGATCGATGGCGTTGGGTTTTGAAGGATAAGAGCACTAGACGTGGCCCAACCAGTGTGCAGACAAGGGCCGAGTGGAAGGCATCGAGATGAATGGAAGGTGACGATGAAAGAGATGGAATTTATGGGAAGGATGAGACGGTGGCCTTACTGATGAAAGGCTTGATCTCTTTTTCCTATTTCGGATGTCTTCTTGTGTCAAAATTGTCATCTTCGTCGAAGAAAGATGATATGATCCTCTAAGTGATAAAAAAACTGTCACACTGAGAATGGATATGACCATCCTAAATTAATCTTTTGTGGAATCTTGTGGTGACTGGAAACTTGTGATGAATTGTTATCGCATGAATGGATTGCACTGAAATTCATATTCTTCGGGACATCAATTTGTTGTTTATGTTCTAAATATGTGGATTGATTGAGTTGTCTACTCTCATGATTCAGATGTCTATAAGGAATTCTGGTGATTTGATTTTCTTTTATCTTGTTTGTGTTGTTTTCCTGATTTATTTGAAGCAACCAATTTCCTTTAGTTGTGGAATTTAAACGATTAATTCTTGGATCTTTACATGAATCTTTTGTTGTTGGTACTGCAACTTCTAAGTACATTTTTACTTCATCTAGTTTTTCCTCTTCTTGAGTTGTGATTGGATCAATATTAGTTTATGTATCTTCAAATGGGATGTTACGACTGGCGACTTCGATGCTTCCTCTTGAATACCATGTTCTAACTTGTCTTTTTATGACTTCTTGTCCTTCTTAAGCTTTTTAATTTGTGTTAGTAATTTTTTGCTATGATCCTTAAGTCGCAAGACTTCTTCATTTCTATCAACAGTGATTTTGTCAATTTCATTTTGCATATTTTGTAAAAAAAATTTACCTTCTTGAAAAATTACTTTGGAAATATCTTGGATGTCTTTTGGTGTTACATAATTTGGCTTCACGGTGACATCCTATAGTGTTATTTTTTTATTTTTGTAAGACAATGTCAAAAACTTCTTTTTCATATTCAAGAAGAAGGAACCAAGGGTTTCCATCTAGGGTGATCCTAAAATAATGTCACCTTGATTGCTCCATAGTGTTTGAATGGAGAATTGTGATATGAATGTATAATCTCGAACGTTTACTTGTAAATTTATTATGTCATATATTTTGTTGTCAAAACAGTCAAAATTTTCAATTATATTTGACTCAGGAATCACTAATTGGTTTGTGATTTTAGTTTTTATATCATTTTTATTTTCAGCTTTCAAGATAGCGATAGTAACATCTTTCCCTACAATAAACTCTTTAATTCTAAATAGCACTGAGGCATAGTTATATTTAGTTTCTGGAAATATTCCTTCCTACGATTCTGAATTAGATTCCATTTTTCTTTTAATTAATTGAACTTTGAGAATATAAAAATACATTCTCTCTTTTTTCCCCTTATTTTTATAGTTTCTTACTTCAATTAATTTAACTTTAAAAGGTACTCCTTTTATAGTTTTTATACTTATTAAATATTATCTTTATAACCCCCTTTTGTTAATTTGTATAGTCACTTGCATATATAAAGGGTCACAATTCTTTTGTCAAGGGTCACGACTTAAGATTTGGTGAGAATAATACTGTACAAATGAATTAATGGCCTCTATAGATCTTTGGATTGTTCTCAGATATTTTGAAAAGGATGTGTTGCCGAAGGGGTGAATGGATTTTCAAGTTTGAAAGAGAACATAAACTCCAGAATTATAAAATTATGTTAATATTCTGTTGATTTTCCTAAAAGAGGCACAATTTCCAGAATAAGCTGGATGTTGCGATTATAATTCAATCTCACTTTCTCAATTTTTCCAAAGGAATGCAACAATTATTGGAGGAATATGTGCTAGTATTGAAGTAATCTACCAAGAGGTTATTGTAAATGTTGGTTTGTTCAGTGAATTGGAGGAATTCTCCAACCGCTCCCTGGTCTGGTTCAAGGATCCGCCTTGCAAGACATCTGACGAAGGATTATTTGTCATCTCTTGTGGTCAGGACCAAGTGCCGACATGCTTTGATCGATGGCGTTGGGTTTTGAAGGATAAGAGCACTAGACGTGGCCCGACTAGTGTGCAGACAAGGGCCGAGTGGAAGGCATCGAGATGAATGGAAGGTGACGATGAAAGAGATGGAATTTATGGGAAGGATGAGACGGTGGCCTTACTGATGAAAGGCCTGGTCTCTTTTTCCTATTTTGGATGTCTTCTTGTCTCAAAATTGTCATCTTCGTCGAAGAAAGATGATATGATCCTCTAAGTGATAAAAAAACTGTCACACTGAGAATGGATATGACCATCCTAAATTAATCTTTTGTGGAATCTTGTGGTGACTGGAAACTTGTGATGAATTGTTATCGCATGAATGGATTGCACTGAAATTCATATTCTTCGGGATATCAATTTGTTGTTTATGTTCTAAATATGTGGATTTATTGAGTTGTCTACTCTCATGATTCAGATGTCTATAAGGAATTCTGGTGATTTGATTTTCTTTTATCTTGTTTGTGTTGTTTTCCTGATTTATTTGAAGCAACCAATTTCCTTTAGTTGTGGAATTTAAACGATTAATTCTTGGATCTTTACATGAATCTTTTGTTGTTGGTACTGCAACTTCTAAGTACATTTTTACTTCATCTAGTTTTTCCTCTTCTTGAGTTGTGATTGGATCAATATTAGTTTATTTATCTTCAAATGGGATGTTACGACTGACGACTTCGATGCTTCCTCTTGAATACCATGTTCTAACTTGTCTTTTTATGACTTCTTGTCCTTCTTAAGCTTTTTAATTTGTGTTAGTAATTTTTTGCTATGATCCTTAAGTCGCAAGACTTCTTCATTTCTATCAACAGTGATTTTGTCAATTTCATTTTGCATATTTTGTAAAAAAAAATTACCTTCTTGAAAAATTACTTTGGAAATATCTTGGATGTCTTTTGGTGTTACCTAATTTGGCTTCACGGTGACATCCTATAGTGTTATTTTTTTTATTTTTGTAAGACAATGTCAAAAGCTTCTTTTTCATATTCAAGAAGAAGGAACCAAGGGTTTCCATCTAGGGTGATCCTAAAATAATGTCACCTTGATTGCTCCATAGTGTTTGAACGGAGAATTGTGATATGAATGTATAATCTTGAACGTTTACGTGTAAATTTATTATGTCATATATTTTGTTGTTAAAACAGTCAAAATTTTCAATTATATTTGACTCAGGAATCACTAATTGGTTTGTGATTTTAGTTTTTATATCATTTTTATTTTCAGCTTTCAAGATAGCGATAGTAACATCTTTTCCTACAATAAACTCTTTAATTCTAAATAGCACTGAGGCATAGTTATATTTAGTTTCTGGAAATATTCCTTCCTACGATTCTGAATTAGATTCCATTTTTCTTTTAATTAATTGAACTTTGAGAATATAAAAATACATTCTCTCTTTTTTCCCCTTATTTTTATAGTTTCTTACTTCAATTAATTTAACTTTAAAAGGTACTCCTTTTATAGTTTTTATACTTATTAAATATTATCTTTATAACCCCCTTTTGTTAATTTGTATAGTCACTTGCATATATAAAGGGTCACAATTCTTTTGTCAAGGGTCACGACTTAAGATTTGGTAAGAATAATATTGTACGAATGAATTAATGGCCTCTATAGATCTTTGGATTGTTCTCAGATATTTTGAAAAGGATGTGTTGCCGAAGGGGTGAATGGATTTTCAAGTTTGAAAAAGAACATAAACTCCAGAATTATAAAATTATGTTAATATTCTGTTGATTTTCCTGAAAGAGGCACAATTTCCAGATAAGCTGGATGTTGCGATTATAATTCAATCTCACTTTCTCAAATTTTCCAAAAGAATGCAACAATTATTGGAGGAATATGTGCTAGTATTGAAGTAATCTACCAAGAGGTTATTGTAAATGTCGGTTTGTTCAGTGAACTGGAGGAATTCTCCAACCGCTCCCTGGTCTGGTTCAAGGATCCGACTTGCAAGACATCTGACGAAGGATTATTTGTCATCTCTTGTGGTCAGGACCAAGTGACGACATGCTTTGATCGATGGCGTTGGGTTTTGAAGGATAAGAGCACTAGACATGGCCCGACCAGTGTGTAGACAGGGGCCGAGTGGAAGGCATCGAGATGAATGGAAGGTGACGATGAAAGTGATGGAATTTATGGGAAGGATGAGACGGTGGCCTTACTGATGAAAGGCCTGATCTCTTTTTCCTATTTCGGATGTCTTCTTGTCTCAAAATTGTCATCTTCGTCGAAGAAAGATGATATGATCCTCTAAGTGATAAAAAAATTGTCACACTGAGAATGGATATGACCATCCTAAATTAATCTTTTGTGGAATCTTGTGGTGACTGGAAACTTGTGATGAATTGTTATCGCATGAATGGATTGCACTGAAATTCATATTCTTCGGGACATCAATTTGTTGTTTATGTTCTAAATATGTGGATTGATTGAGTTGTCTACTCTCATGATTCAGATGTTTATAAGGAATTCTGGTGATTTGATTTTCTTTTATCTTGTTTGTGTTGTTTTCCTGATTTATTTGAAGCAACCAATTTCCTTTAGTTGTGGAATTTAAACGATTAATTCTTGGATCTTTACATGAATCTTTTGTTGTTGGTACTGCAACTTCTAAGTACATTTTTACTTCATCTAGTTTTTCCTCTTCTTGAGTTGGGATTGGATCAATATTAGTTTATTTATCTTCAAATGGGATGTTACGACTGGCGACTTCGATGCTTCCTCTTGAATACCATGTTCTAACTTGTCTTTTTATGACTTCTTGTCCTTCTTAAGCTTTTCAATTTGTGTTAGTAATTTTTTGCTATGATCCTTAAGTCGCAAGACTTCTTCATTTCTACCAACAGTGATTTTGTCAATTTCATTTTGCATATTTTGTAATATTTTTTTACCTTCTTGAAAAATTACTTTGGAAATATCTTGGATGTCTTTTGGTGTTACCTAATTTGGCTTCAAGGTGACATCCTATAGTGTTATTTTTTTATTTTTGTAAGACAATGTCAAAAACTTCTTTTTCATATTCAAGAAGAAGGAACCAAGGGTTTCCATCTAGGGTGATCCTAAAATAATGTCACCTTGATTGCTCCATAGTGTTTGAACGGAGAATTGTGATATGAATGTATAATCTCGAACATTTACTTGTAAATTTATTATGTCATATATTTTGTTGTTAAAACAGTCAAAATTTTCAATTATATTTGACTCAGGAATCACTAATTGGTTTGTGATTTTAGTTTTTATATCATTTTTATTTTCAGCTTGCAAGATAGAAATAGTAACATCTTTTCCTACAATAAACTCTTAATTCTAAATAGCACTAAGGCATAGTTATATTTAGTTTCTGGAAATATTCCTTCCTACGATTCTAAATTAGATTCCATTTTTCTTTTAATTAATTGAACTTTGAGAATATAAAAATACATTCTCTCTTTTTTCCACTTATTTTTATAGTTTCTTACTTCAACTAATTTAACTTTAAAAGGTACTCCTTTTATAGTTTTTATACTTATTAAATATTATCTTTATAACCCCCTTTTGTTAATTTGTATAGTCACTTGCATATATAAAGGGTCACAATTCTTTTGTCAAGGGTCACGACTTAAGATTTGGTGAGAATAATACTGTACGAATGAATTAATGGCCTCTATAGATCTTTGGATTGTTCTCAGATATTTTGAAAAGGATGTGTTGCCGAAGGGGTGAATGGATTTTCAAGTTTGAAAAAGAACATAAACTCCAGAATTATAAAATTATGTTAATATTCTGTTGATTTTCCTGAAAGAGGCACAATTTCCAGAATAAGTTGGATGTTGCGATTATAATTCAATCTCACTTTCTCAATTTTTCCAAAAGAATGCAACAATTATTGGAGGAATCTGTGCTAGTATTGAAGTAATCTACCAAGAGGTTATTGTAAATGTCGGTTTGTTCAGTGAATTAGAGGAATTCTCCAACCGCTCCCTGGTCTGGTTCAAGGATCCGCCTTGCAAGACATCTGACGAAGGATTATTTGTCATCTCTTGTGGTCAGGACCAAGTGCCGACATGCTTTGATCGATGGCGTTGGGTTTTGAAGGATAAGAGCACTAGACGTGGCCCGACCAGTGTGCAGACAGGGGCCGAGTGGAAGGCATCGAGATGAATGGAAGGTGACGATGAAAGATATGGAATTTATGGGAAGGATGAGACGGTTGTTATAGACATTTTTGTGCCTTACAGAATTGAGCATGAAATGTCCATAATCTAAGGGATCCAAAGTCCCTAAACATGTTGTTCCTACCCCTAGAGGAACAAGGCAAACTAACCACAACAATTCACAGAAGTTCTCCACCTGAAATCACTCAAAAACAAGCCAATTCTGGATCATGTCAACTGCTCCACTGAGCATCTGCGCTGAATGTCAACTGCTCCACTGTCTACCTACGTTGAATGTCAACTCCAACAAAGGTTACCTGCGCTGAGCGTAATTGGACAAGTGGCAGGCTCATTCCTCAATGTGTCAATGCCCAGGAAGCTTCCAAAATGACACTTGCATCAAGGAATTCAACTGGTGATGAGTAAGAGGTTCCAAATCTCCAAGTGGAAGCAAGAACCTCCAAGTGGACTCAAGAACTGAGAGAGGGAGAGGACACTAGTCAGATCTCAAGCTGACTCATCCTCTCTCCAAAATAACTATATATAGATCTCTCCTCCATGGGATCTAGAGGCTGGAATTTTGTTATTGCAAAGAATTGTTGTTGGTTTGAGACTGGAAACATTGGGTGCTTAATGCTTTGAAGGGAGCTGAAGAAGGAATTCCATTCTGCTGGGAAGGAGATGCTGGATTGGAGCCCTCTGGGTTGTATCTCTTCTTGAACCTTGTTATCAATCAATAAAGCTATCTTGGTTTTCTCCTATATACTGGTGTATTTGTATGATTGCATTAGTGTATTTGATTTACTTCTAATCCTGAATCATTTATGAACATGAATATATGCCTTTGTGTTGTGTTCTTCTCTTTTCGCAAGTAGCTATTCTCTTGTCACAGGTAGCTGTTCTCTTGTGATCTCATGGAAATCAAGTAGCTGTTCTCTTGAGCAAGCGAGGAGGCAAGTAGCTGTGAACACCCAAGGAGAAGAGGATCTAGATCGAGGGACAAACGGAAGACAACGGTAAGTCTATCGATCTCCCCTCTTTCACATTTCATAAAGGAAGAAACCAGTGTAGCTGTATTCGTTTGTTGCTAAGGCACTGTCACACCTTAGGTGGATAGGATCGTCCTGCATAGGCATTTTTCCCCACAACAAATTGGTGACTCCACTGGGGAAGATTTGTTTATTCATTTCTTTTGTGTTTCTGTCATTTGTTTACTTCATAGACTTGACAGCAACTATCGAACTGCATCTTTCCCGGATGCAAAGTAGAAAGTTGCTGCTTTGATCCAGTTGTTGGACTTGTCTATGATCTAAACAATGGATCCACAAATGATTTGATGATCCTTGTGATAGTATTTAGTACCCTCTCAAAGCATCCCTCTATTTATACCTTGCTTGTGTTTCTGATTTGGCCTGAAAGAGTTGATTTTTGAGCATTTTATGACCCAGAACCCAAGGGAAACGAGTGTTTCTCCTTCAGCGCAGACCCTGTGAAGGCAGTCTGCATTTCAACGCAGGTCCCGTGAAGGATACCTGCGCTGAATGTCAAATCCTCAGTGTTGAGGTTGCACTGAACCAGTTTAGCCTTGTGCAGCTGGGGTTCTCTGCTGTCTGTTGCCCTGTTTTGATCTCTGTTTTTTGCAGCCTTTAACCAGCATAGGTACCAGTCAGATAACTTCTTTTCCTTGCTTAGATTCCGCCTCCTTTTGTACAAAAAGACTGTGAATGTTTTTATGTGTTTGTGGCGTCATTTATAGTTTTCTTTTACATGAGTAAAGTAGTCATCCTGTAGCCTTTGATTCAGATCTGATTGATTGGGATCTTAGAAGAGAGTTCATTGGTTGTTTGCAGATTGATTATAGGTTTACTTTTGCTTATTGGTTTGAATTTGTCTCTTTTGAAGTGTCAAAACAAGTCTTTATTTCGAAAATCGTTAAGTAGTGTAATCTCTTCTACCTTCTCTGATTTCGAAAAAATTGAACTTGTTTGTATTGATCATTTTAAAAGCAAATTCAAAGTTGTACAAAAAGCTTTCTTTGTAGGCATTTATACTAAGAAAGTGGAAAACAAACACCTGCATTGTGCATTTTGCATTTGATAGTTTGCATGTTGGATTTAGGGAAAGTGCATTAGAGTGTGCTGATTGCTCTTTGAGAAAAGATAGTATTTTTCTTTTCCCTTAGTAGCTAGGATTTTCAAAGTTGAAAAGATAATAAAGCTTGCTTATCATCTTTAGACTGCATTTAGGAATTTGTATCATACATCTCATGGTGAACCTTGAAAGGCAAACTTTAAAAAGATCAACCTAAAATAAACTGAATGAACCTAACAACGCTTTGTAACATAACGCACAACATAGAGGTCTAGGCTAGAGACGTGTTCCGGTGTCGTTAAGCCTAGTGACTGTCGATCTCGTGGAAGGTGAGTGATTCCTCCTGAGGGACAATAGCGCTAGTACGGATTGTGCTCCCACGTACCGTCGCGTATATATTGGGAGACCCCTATAGGCATATATCTTTTATCCTTAGGAAGCCGTGTCGGCCGCCCTACTGATCGCAATGCAGTGAACACAGCATTCACGAAGATCGACCGCCCGTACCCTAAAAAGTATTCTGCGGTTTTGCGAAAGGTTTGGCACACCCTCTGCCTAGAACTCCAGAGCAGTTTCTTTTGGCCTTTTTCAGACTCTATAACAGAAAAAGTCCATCTGAGCATTTGTCACTTCGGGCTCGTTAAAACATCGAAGGAGACTAGAGTCATCTTTAGCTTTTTCTCGACTCTTTAAAAGTGAAAAAGCAAGTTGTGTCTAAAGCGTCGTTAACATTTTATTTTAAACGGAACAATCACCCTTTAATCCTGCGTTGATCTTTAGGTTGAAAAGATGGAGCACACCAACCAAGGAATTCCTCTTGGTGGAAATCCTAGTCCCTTCTCCTCTTGGGGAGATGTTGGTGTGCCCCACATGGCCACATTGTCGCTTCCAGGACTGACAATTGGCCTACCAGTTTGGCTCTTTTCGACCAATGTCGTTCAGAATACTACCATTCCTGAACAGTCGAGTCAACAGTTAGATCAGACAAGAGTTGCCTCCCAGCCTTCCACTTCATCTTCCTCCCCTCCTTCCTCTTCGCTTGACGGAACTGGTCGAACAAAATACCGGGTTCCTAAGGAGAAGAAGGAGAAGAAGAAGAAAGAAAAGAAGAAGAAGGAGCCTAAGGCGACTGGGGGCAAACAAGTGTCATCTAACAAAAATCCACACACAACACTCGTAAGGCCTAAATCGCCATGCATCATATGCAAGGGAGACCATTTCCATAGAGATTGTCCCTGTATCCCCCGGATACTGAGAGACTGGTCCCCTCGTTTGCACAATTCGGTAGCATCGACCTCTGATAGCCATGTCGACTGCTCACCGTCAACTAGTGGGAGTGAAGCCCCAGGACAGAGCGGGAAAGCTAAATTTCCCTGAAGACTGTGTGAAGGCGATCACGCCATACACCGTTGTCCCTTCTTAGACGAGGCAAAAAGAGTTCTGGAAGATCGCCCGATTTTACGAGCGCATCTCCCTCCTGGATATCAAAGACTCCTGCCAAGTCCCTCACTAGTTGAAAACCCGGCTGACCCGCCCAGGTGGTCAGCCGAAGCACCTGTCATTGAAGATGAACCGTCTAGATCCATGCCTGACGAAAGTCAAAAGGTTGATACGGCAGTTGACCTGGTTTTGCCTTCAGAGGCTCCATCTTCGAATGACACCATCACAGAGGAGAATAAAGACGACACCATCCAAATTCTCTTCATCAGCACTGACTCTGATGATCAAGGGGGCAATGCCACCATTCCTTTATCGCAGGAAGGAAGTTCATCAGAGCGATATCCGGCCATATATTCGGTCCCACCACCAAGCAACCTAGTTGTGTCCTTTGACTGGAACCAACTAGGCAGACCCCGGTTGCCAGCCAGTATACCATTCAAAATTATTTGTCAAATATACAGAATGGTAATGGCTGGCACTATCATTGATGAGGGGGCATCTGTGAGTATCCTTTCCTCTATTGCTTGGAAAGCGCTTGGTTCGCCAGTGCTTTTGCCTGAGATGAGAAGTCTATCAGGCTTTGATAAAGGAACCAGTCGACCTTTAGGGATCCTCCGCAGGCACCAGAAAGGCCAATAGCGAGTCGCCAGGCTGCCGCTTCACCAGGAAAGGCAGGCAGTGTCAGGAAGGGAGAAAGAAGGTCCCGGAGGGGAGGTGCGGATAGGTCAGTACCACCCAGGAGGGTTTATTAGTTTCTAGTTGGTAAACCTTACCCCTCTTTTACTAACAACTAGACCTGGTAGCCCTTTAGCCCTTTACTTATACTTTGGAGGGACCTACTAGAGCCAATCTCGGTTTTCGCCTCGCCTTAGCCTTCCCCCTATGGGTTTGGGGATCTTACCGAACTTCGCCAATATACCGGTAAGATGGCCCAATGTGCCTATAACATTGAAAGGGAAGACCGTTCAAATGAACGTGATGGTCGTTCAAGGACCCTTGGATGATAACCTACTCCTTGGACGAGACTATATATATTGCATGGGAGCTGTAGTCTCCTCACTCTTTAGAGTAATGTGTTTTCCGCATGAAGGAAGAATGGTCAAGCTCGTAGACCAACTTTCGTTTCCCGGATCACGCATCGCAAATAGTCATGTACCATCCCTAAATGGTCTATTCATGCAAGAAGTGTCTCAACCCACGGTCCGTCCTCCTGATGAGCGCGAGTAATCCGGGAGGATATGACCAGAACCCAGGGGGCATGCGTCCTGGCCTGCTTCGGCAGGAAAACTTTGGGTATAGGGTAGGTTTCCGCGGGAGAATATGACTAGTCCGTACCCCGTCCATGGTTGGAAGAGGGGTTGTTCTGGAATAGGATTCTTTTGTCAAAGTTACGTGTTTGGCACCAGAGTCATTCACCCTTGTCTATTTCGGTAGACATTGTCGAGGAAGTGTTTTGTTTGAAAGAGTAACGAGACAATCTTTGGGTAACCTGAAAGAGGTAAGCCTCTCTCGTTAAAACAAATGTTTTGACGGAAGAGAAGTAGAGGTAACCTTGAAACTCTGTTTTATACCTGGGGGCATGCAAACCTTTTGGAGTGCAAGCAAGGGGCGGCTATTTATTTTTTAAATTTTTAGGACCTCTAACCCTTTAAACTCGTAGGATTAGTCGTTTCCAAACTTGCATAAAGAAAGGATGGGGAGCAAAGCTTAGTGAGATGAAGCTCCATAAAAAATAGAATCTTGATGAGACACTCTTATCAAATGACTGGTATAATCGAGCAGTTTTAACGCGGAATTTATGCTCGTTAAAAAATAGAAAAGCGATTATGAGCAGTTTTAGCATAAAGTTCATGCTCGTTAAAAAATAAACGCAAGATCCGAGCAGTTTTAACGCGGTCTTCATGCTCGTTAAAAAATAAATATAAGCAGTGAGCAGAGTTTCCTCCAGTGTTTAAGCTCATTTTTAACTAAAAAATGAACCTATCCCGGTAAATAACCACTGCGAATGTTATATCATCAGCCATTAAAGCCTTGGTCGTGTTTGCACCTGCCACCTCCACCTTTCATTTGGCCGATTGTTCACCTCCATATGATTGTTTACCCATTTTGAGGAACAGCTACGAAGACTGATTTCACCTAGCCATCCTTGTGACACTGCCGTGATTGGAAAATTCCAACCGGTACCTGGAATCTGCTGCTATCCCTGTTTATCACTCATTCCTCAAAAGACGAGTCTTCTTTAAGCTCTTTTCAACTGACTCGTAAAATATGAAAAGATTTCCGAGTTTTGGCCTTCTAGCTCGTTAAAGGACGGGAAGAGCTATCCCTCCTCTAGATTTTAATCTTTTTGGACCTGAGGGATTATTGCACAAAAAGGTCGAGCGCTTGTTTTATTCGGCTCGTTAAAATTATCGAAAACTCATCCCTTCTGTATTGTTTTATACTTTTTCGAACTTAAGGGATTAGATGACGAAAAAGGAATTTTGGAGTTGACTTTATGTACCTTTTCATACTCTCTAAAAATGAAAAGGACCGAGTTATCCTTGTTGATAGACTCGTTAAAATTATTAAATAGCGACAAACTTGTCTTTAGACGAGAACGAGTTTCACTATCGCTAAGCTCGTTAAAACATAGCGATGGGCTTGCCCGAAGGGCAGGTTATAGAACAAGCATATGTTATCCTCCTCAAGCTTGACAAAAATAAAGAGGTACTGGTCAGCAATGACTGGGGAAAAATTGGGAGAAAACTAAAGAAAACTTTGATGGTGGCAGGTCGCTCTTGAACATGACACTTTTCCTCCGTACCACAATCGGGTTGGGTTGTCTCATTCACCGGTCACATCACCATGGTCTCGCCATACCATCCATATTTGGGGTAATGCTACCAATCCATCGCATCAGTGTCGCCATATGTTCAAGAGAAGTCGTTCAGAAAGAGTCAACCGGGTCCCATTCACTGCCATACATTATCCTTCATCCATTCATGACCGCCACCCTGAATCATATGTCACAGATCGTTTCCACCTCCATTAAAATCATTAGCTCCGTTCCGTGTCACTGATGTGGGATTCATCAAGGCCCTCCTTTGATGGATCGCTTCTTGTCGACATCAGCTCATTATCCAGGAAGTTGATCTAGGAACAACCCCTTCAGTACTTTGAAGCTTGCATGCCTCAATGGCAAGTTTCTCACTTCCGGCGACAGGTATACATCAATGACCTTCGACCAGAAGATTTTGCGTGGTGTTCGATGCCAAGTCCTTTATTCACACCACGTGAATTGTACTGCAATACCTTGAGGGTCATTATCATTATCAGTGATTCCTCTCGCGCTTGTTAACGGTTTACATCATTGACCGGTAATCAAGCGATGTCTTTCCATGTTCGACTTCAGCGCAATTCTCACATGGATCGACTTGTACTTAGAGTGAAGATCGAACGAGTTTGAAGACCCCGTATCTAGTTTCATCCATCCGGGCTGCGATATATATTCAGGAAAGATAAAGACATTTGACATGTACATCATTGCAGCAGATGATCATCCTACTCAAAGGATGATAATTTCGCCAAAGTTATCAGTCTACCATCAGACGATCGTCTGTTCTATGTACAAAAAATGGATTTATAAAGCTGAGCATGGGAATGCCTGCCTCAGCTAGATCATGAAAACAGTATGAATCATAATGTATTGTATTGTATCTTATTACAGGTCTCCTCCCAGCAAATGGATGAACTTCGGACCCTCCTGGATAAAGCATTTCACCCGATAAACGACCTCATACTTTAGGGGGCAACTGTTATAGAAATTTTTGTGCCTTAAATCATTGAGCATGAAATGTCCATAACCTAAGGGATCCAAAGTCCCTAAACATGTTGTTCCTACCCCTAGAGGAACAAGGCAAACTAACCACAGCAATTCACAGAAGTTCTCCACCTGAAATCACTAAAAAACAAGCCAATTCTGGATCATGTCAACTGCTCCACTGAGCATCTGCGCTGAATGTCAACTACTCCACTGTCTACCTGCGTTGAATGTCAACTCCAACAAAGGCTACCTGCGCTGAGCGTAATTGGACAAGTGGCAGGCTCATTCCTCAATGTGTCAATGCCCAGGAAGCTTCCAAAATGACACTTGCATCAAGGAATTCGACTGGTGATGAGTAAGAGGTTCCAAATCTCCAAGTGGAAGCAAGAACCTCCAAGTGGACTCAAGAACTGAGAGAGGGAGAGGACACTAGTCAGATCTCAAGCTGACTCATCCTCTCTCCAAAATAACTATATATAGATCTCTCCTCCACGGGATCTAGAGGCTGGAATTTTGTTATTGCAAAGAATTGATGTTGGTTTGAGACTGGAAACATTGGGTGCTTAATGCTTTGAAGGGAGCTGAAGAAGGAATTCCATTCTGCTGGGAAGGAGATGCTGGATTGGAGCCCTCTGGGTTGTATCTCTTCCTAAACCTTGTTATCAATCAATAAAGCTATCTTGGTTTTCTCCTATATACTGGTGTATTTGTATGATTGCATTAGTGTATTTGATTTACTTCTAATCCTGAATCATTTATGAACATGAATATATGCCTTTGTGTTGTGTTCTTCTCTTGTCGCAAGTAGCTGTTCTCTTGTCACAGGTAGTTGTTCTCTTGTGATCTCGTGGAAATCAAGTAGCTGTTCTCTTGAGCAAGCGAGGAGGCAAGTAGCTATGAACACCCAAGGAGAAGAGGATCTAGATCGAGGGACAAACGGAAGACAACAGTAAGTCTATCGATCTCCCCTCTTTCACATTTCATAAAGGAAGAAACCAATGTAGCTGTATTCGTTTGTTGCTAAGGCACTGTCACACCTTAGGTGGATAGGATCGTCCTGCATAGGCATTTTTCCCCACAACAACGGTGGCCTTACTGATGAAAGGCCTGATCTCTTTTTCCTATTTCGGATGTCTTCTTGTCTCAAAATTGTCATCTTCTTCGAAGAAAGATGATATGATCCTCTAAGTGATAAAAAAACTGTCACATTGAGAATGGATACGACCATCCTAAATTAATCTTTTGTGGAATCTTGTGGTGATTGGAAACTTGTGATGAATTGTTATCGCATGAATGGATTGCACTGAAATTCATATTCTTCGGGACATCAATTTGTTGTTTATGTTCTAAATATGCGGATTGATTGAGTTGTCTACTCTCATGATTCAGATGTCTATAAGGAATTATGGTGATTTGATTTTCTTTTATCTTGTTTGTGTTGTTTTCCTGATTTATTTGAAGCAACCAATTTCCTTTAGTTGTGGAATTTAAACGATTAATTCTTGGATCTTTACATGAATCTTTTGTTGTTGGTACTACAACTTCTAAGTACATTTTTACTTCATCTAGTTTTTCCTCTTCTTGAGTTGTGATTGGATCAATATTAGTTTCTTTATCTTCAAATGGGATGTTACGACTGGCGACTTCGATGCTTCCTCTTGAATACCATGTTCTAACTTGTCTTTTTATGACTTCTTGTCCTTTATAAGCTTTTTAATTTGTGTTAGTAATTTTTTTCTATGATCCTTAAGTCGCAAGACTTCTTCATTTCTATCAACAGTGATTTTGTCAATTTCATTTTGCATATTTTGTAATATTTTTTTACCTTCTTGAAAAATTACTTTGGAAATATCTTGGATGTCTTTTGGTGTTACCTAATTTGGCTTCACGGTGACATCCTATAGTGTTATTTTTTTATTTTTGTAAGACAATGTCAAAAACTTCTTTTTCATATTCAAGAAGAAGGAACCAAGGGTTTCCATCTAGGGTGATCCTAAAATAATGTCACCTTGATTGCTCCATAGTGTTTGAACGGAGAATTGTGATATGAATGTATAATCTCGAACGTTTACTTGTAAATTTATTATGTCATATATTTTGTTGTTAAAACAGTCGAAATTTTCAATTATATTTGACTCAGGAATCACTAATTGGTTTGTGATTTTAGTTTTTATATCATTTTTATTTTTAGCTTGCAAGATAGCGATAGTAACATCTTTTCCTACAATAAACTCTTTAATTCTAAATAGCACTGAGGCATAGTTATATTTAGTTTCTGGAAATATTCCTTCCTACGATTCTGAATTAGATTCCATTTTTCTTTTAATTAATTGAACTTTGAGAATATAAAAATACATTCTCTCTTTTTCCCCTTATTTTTATAGTTTCTTACTTCAATTAATTTAACTTTAAAAGGTACTCCTTTTATATTTTTTATACTTATTAAATATTATCTTTATAACCCCCTTTTGTTAATTTGTATAGTCACTTGCATATATAAAGGGTCACAATTCTTTTGTCAAGGGTCACGACTTAAGATTGGGTGAGAATAATACTGTACGAATGAATTAATGGCCTCTATAGATCTTTGGATTGTTCTCAGATATTTTGAAAAGGATGTGTTTCCGAAGGGGTGAATGGATTTTCAAGTTTGAAAAAGAACATAAACTCCAGAATTATAAAATTATGTTAATATTCTGTTGATTTTCCTGAAAGAGGCACAATTTCCAGAATAAGCTGGATGTTGCGATTATAATTCAATCTCACTTTCTCAATTTTTCCAAAAGAATGCAACAATTATTGGAGGAATCTGTGCTAGTATTAAAGTAATCTACCAAGAGGTTATTGTAAATGTCGGTTTGTTCAGTGAATTGGAGGAATTCTCCAACCGCTCCCTGGTCTGGTTCAAGGATCCGCCTTGCAAGACCTCTGACGAAGGATTATTTGTCATCTCTTGTGGTCAGGACCAAGTGCCGACATGCTTTGATCGATGGCGTTGGATTTTGAAGGATAAGAGCACTAGACGTGGACCGACCAGTGTGCAGACAGGGGCCGAGTGGAAGGCATTGAGATGAATGGAAGGTGACAATGAAAGAGATGGAATTTATGGGAAGCATGAGACTGTGGCCAAGCGTCAGGAAACTAGAGAGCGACAGGCGGCATCAGGTTGTTGGTTTCAGCCAGCTGTTGTCTTACAATAAATTGATTGGCGATGACTACACGACAGTTGGGATGTTGTTGCATTGTGCAATTTCACTACAATTTTTTTTGGTATATATATATATATATATTCTTTTAAAATGTGACTTTATCTTTATTTTTGTTTTCAATTAATTTTTTTTAATGTTTTTTTTTAATTTTTAATTTTCTATTTTTTTTTTTTAATTTTAATAATGTTTTTTACTTTTTATTTTATTTTATTTTTTTTAAATGTTTTTATTCGCATTTTTTTTCTCAGTTTTTTTTTAATGGAAAAAGGCCAACTGGCTAATTGGAGACCCTACAAAAGCTTGTAGAAAAATGCTTCAATGATAATGAAGTTAACAAATTTCAATGGCCAAGGACCCGGATCAAGGAACGAGCTTTGTGCAGTGGTGAAGCGCTAAAGTGTCAAACTGCTCTAATACGAAATGAAGTGAACAAAGTTCATTATTTACATTAATTACTCTAGAAGACATGGAATATGTAGATATCCATTGAGATACAAGAATATATATTAAATGTATGAGCAAGAATGACGATACAAATGAGAGTGAGAGGCCTGCTTATATACTAGGCAGGTGCCTCTTCATGGAGAGTCATGTCTCATTCAGATATGCCTCTTCAACCTAATTACTAATTAACTAATAATTATTTATAATTATTATCATTTAAATTATTTCCTATATATTTTATTCATAGAAAAACCCCCGTACAATCAAACTGAGGCAATCTCTGACCATAGTTTAGTGGCAAATCATGGAGTGGGACCTAAAAATTCAATGGCACATAACGAGTAGCCATGACTAAATGAGATAAAGTGGTATAGATTTGTCGACCCTGAAATGAAGAGGAAGAATTTAAAGGGGATGATATTTGAGTAGTTGTTTTGGGAGGAGTAATAACAATCGATATAGTAGGGGAAGAAATCAGTGGAATGTTTAATGGATTAGAAAATGGCGAGAGAGACACCATTGGGACAAAATGGAATATTTTGGAGGACTTAGTGGTAGCTTCTTGGAGCTGGTGGACAAGATTTTCAAGCTTTTGGAATTGACTCCAGATATCTTGATCTACTTCTAATACACCTTCCTTTTGAAAATAAATAGAAGATTGCAACTTTGACTAATCAAACACTGTGTCTACCAAACTACCTTTTGATTTGGATTTGAAAAGGATTTGTTCCAACCTAAAATCAATCTGGATGTGGTCTAATGACTCTATCTTTTTAGGTAGGGACATGGATCTTTCTATGACACTAATCTTGGTTTCTTTTACAGGCTTCTTCTTTCGAAACAACTTCTCTGGACTTTCCAAAATTTTAGGTAGGTTAAGATCTAGATGATGTCTAGCATATACTTTCCTAGAAGCCAAATTTCATTACAAAAACTTAATTTTAGATAATCTTAAAGTCATTAATAATTGGGTAAATATTTAGTCTATTGGTCTCTAGTTATCTGTCACCCTCAGGAACTAGATCTTGTCTCTAATTGCATATTTTTTCCAAGGAAAAGCTTGTGTTCCCCGACAATGACGCCAAAATGTTAGCATTCTATAATTTTCGCTAGGCTGAGGAGATAAAATCAAAGGTAATCACAAAACCATTTGTAAGTTATAATCTAGCCCTTCTAGCTTTAGAGAGGGCTCTTTGTGTCTAGAATGTTCAATTACTCAAATGTTAGGCTAGGTATGGTGCTCAGTAGGGTATAAAATTTCAAATATTTGCTGGTAGGAAAGGAGACAAATCCATTGGGCATGGAGTCATGTCTACCTGATTATGTTTCCAATGATGAAATGAAGAGAAAATGGAGCTTATAAAGGGGAAAGGTAGGTATCTCTTTGGATTTTTTTAGTCTAAATTCATTGTAGGAGGGTGAGTGGAGGAAAAATGGAAAATAAAAAATAGAGCATCAAACAACAAGATGAATTCTAACTATCATTTTAGAAGAAAACATAGATGTCTAACAAACTAAAAGAGAGCACTATTTGGAGTGAATTATGAGTCAATATTTTTGTTTAACTAAAAAACAGGATACATTTAAAACCATTATTTTTATATAAGATAACTTATAAATGAATAAATCACATTGCCAAAGAAAACTGACACAAGAATCCTTGTAAATTCCACCTCTGTCTTCATTCACTGTAAAATATATAAAAAATAAGTGTGGTACACAATGTCCTTTCTCCTCAACCGAACCAACCCTTTTCTTCATTGCAATAAAATCATAAATAGGTGAATACAAGTCATTTCCCACCTATATGAACCGAATTCATGATTGGGATTCCTGTTTCTAACGTATGCAATGAAAATAGAACAAATTTCTAAAAACTAGGGACTGCTTGACTAGATATTTTCTAAGAATTTTTATATTAAATTCTCAGCCCCAAATCGAGATTGTGAGTCATTAGATACTTTATTACAATTACTAATACCATAAAAACAAATTACAGAATATTTTGACTTGGGTAACTTGATCAAAAAGATGATTTCCTGGAAGCATAGCATCGGTGCTGCGCAACCTCCCAATTCTTCAAGAAAACAAAATGAAACAAGGAAACCAATGCTTCATGGTATAGATAACTCCAGTCAATCCCTGAGCTTCCAGATGAATTTAACATGCGTGAACAAGCCTGTACGTGGATAATTTCCCCCTTAGAAGATTTTTTTCACCACACAAAGCCTCCAACTTCGACAATTTCATCCATAACCAAAAACGCAACGCCAGTTGAAAAAGTGTAGTGCCATATGTTTTCATGGTTTGAATGGAAGTGAGGTCTCTGGAAAAGTTTCATTTGTTGGTGATGATGCTAACACTGCAATGATCATGCCATATACCCCTTTCAAGCCTCCTTTTTCCAAAAATACATAACATTCATCTCCACACCAAAAACCCTAACCCTAATGCTAGCTAGAGCACAAAAATGTTGTGAAATATTCTTCTTCAAAAATGACTGAATAACTTCAGACTAAATGTGTTTGCAAGAGGGATTTTATGAAAAATATTATCATGTTTAACCTCAACCTCATAAACAAAAATACTCTAGGAAAAAATAAAAAATCAAAACTATGATATTTGAAAAGGGTGAAATATCACCGTTTTGAAAAGGGTAAAAATCATATGGGCCTTCTCCAACTGTTCTTGCAATTTTGAAATCTCTTTGAATTTATCATCAAAAACCCCATCTTCTAGTATCGTTTCCATGGCTTCAGATGTCTTCTCCAACGACATCCTTTTTGCAACTGACCTAGTGAGGGGATTTTTAGGGACATCCACAACTTCTGGAGAAAAATGTAGCTTCTTTAATTTCTTATTTTCTGTTGACTACACTATAGCTGAGCGCCTCTTCATTGAACTTTCAGTTGGTGATTGAATGTATTTTACCACTGCTGAGGGTGCTTCTTTCTTTCTCAAAGAACTGGTTGGTAAGTCAACCACCAGGTTTGAAGAATCTACAAATGACTGCCATGATTGATTTCTTTTATTTAGCTCCTCCAATACCAAAAAATTAGTTAAGGAAAAGTGGAAAAGGCTAGGTTCCACTTGGATTTTGTTTCCCTGCACTTTGTCTGCCATTTTGCTAAGACTCCTAAATAGATAGAAGGGAAAATTCAAGGGGCTCTTCCCAATAAAATGCATCAAGATTATGAAATGGTATTGATAAATCCTTGAAAACCTACCCTCACATGTAAAATACCTCTAAATAACTTTCAAAATCTTGTTGTGATGTTAAAGTAAATACTCTTTATGAAAAATGGACCCATACTCCTTATCTTTATACTAAAGCTTCATAAAATATTTATAACAGAAAATATCAAGAGGCATGCCCTTGAACAATTTCTCTCCTTGAAGGGGAATATTTGTTGCAGCTGATATTGTGACATCTGAAACTGGAAATGTGAGATCTCTAACCTTATCCTCCAACCCATGAAAGTTCATGTCAAACTCCTTAGTAAGTTGTACATTATACCCTTGAATTTTTTCACAAAACTTGATACATCCCACTTTCTCAAATGGAAATATGATAGTTGGGTTTGCATTGATGAATGTGAGGTCTTGGGGTTCAAATCTAACAATGGAACCTCCCTTGTGTTTCCTTCCCTCTAGAGTTGACATGGTTTTTTGTAGTAGAGGGATACTCTAGGGTTTTTAAACTGTAATCTCAATGAAAATTTAATTGGTGCAACAAGTGTGATAGAAATAATGAAAAAGGGGCTCCAAATTAAGATTTGATGACAAATGAAAAAAAAAAACCCTATAAACATACCAATTAACACAAATCACCTCTTGAAAACCCCAAGACAACTACTACATGCTTGGTCCTAGTGGCAGAAAATTTTAACAGACAGATGCAAAGCTAGAAGCACAGTACATGAGAAAGCAAAATCAATCACCTCTAAGGCTCACAAAGATTAGGTAAGGAGCTTCAATTTAGTTTCAATGACATGGTAGACTTTATATATGGAGGATGCAAACCATAATTTAACTATTTGGCAAGGGTAAGCACAAAAAATGCAACACATAGAGAAAGCACAACAAATGGCAGAAAGCGTAGCGATGCTGAAAATGCAATGATGATGAAATTTAGTGTTTTGCAAGTTTCCAAGTTGTTTTCTTAGCTCATGCATGCAATTTGGAAATCATACAAAACCAAGGTACTGAATAAAACTAGAGTTTGCACCTAGAGAGGCAATTTGACCACCAGGTTGAAAGAAAAGAAACATTGTTCGCAATGCTTCCTTGCTTCCTTTGCACAGTGATTATAAATAACCACACAAAAATATTTTTGATGGAAAAAATGGAGTGATGTGAGATCTTGTGTGAAGATAATCATGCAATTAATCTCCCAAAGTGGCTGAGAGAAAACTTGATGGCAAATAATCACAATTTGAACTTGATAACCAAAAGCATAGCACTTGCAAAAAAAGTAACATCGTCCTCTTGAATGTTGTACTATTGTTGATGTCATGATTTCACATGTTAACTAACTCAAGGCACCTAGAAATATGTGCCCATGATGACAAAGCATGGTAGCACAATCTTGCTCACGATTTCTTGCTGCAACTTGACCCTAGACCTACTTACATTGACCCCTTGGGATATAAAAGACCATTTTTGTGACTCTTGACACACTTTGAAATATTTACAATGAATAATAAAATATTATTCCAACCTAAGACCTAAAGCTTTATCTTCCACAAGATCATAGCTGCACCTTTATTCTTTTGACAAAATTTGAAAGACAATTTATTTCTAACAAATATGACTATAGGATACTAACAAGTCCATTGGCATAATAATACCATTAATAACAATAGTGCTCATTATTACATCATACCTTTTGAAAATTAAAACCCTAATTAGAAACACCTTTCTACTTGATGTTCATTCAAGCCAACATCATTCCAAAGGTTCTCTACTTAGCATTACATCTACTTTCACTACATTTGAACAAATTTGTTGCATCAATGCACTAGCAGATTATCAATCCAAATCCTATGTTTCTATCGAAACCTAGCTCATTTCCATAGTCACATAGGGATCAAAATTTTTAAACTTGACAAATTTAGCCTCTATATCACAATGTGTATGAAATCCTGCTCATTAGTATATTGAAAATATCATGTCACAAAAATAAAGAGTATCAATATTATCTATTGTTTGTGCCTTCAGTCATTTCTTTAAGGATATCTTTAATGTCACCTTAGAGAGAATGAGATAACCATCAATTTTCCTCAACCATTAATTACTAAGCAGCAAGAAATAGTAAGATGAAGTGCTTCCTCATATTTTAACCATCTAAAGTAGGTATAAAATTATACCACACTAGGAGATGAGGCTTTCAAAAAATTAGCCTTTTATTACCACTCTATCATTCAAAACCCTTCATTTTTATAGCCTCCTAATCTACTATAGTTATCTTTAGATTTTAACCTCTAATTTGCCAAGAATATGTCCTCAAAAACATATCTACATCTAACCCTTTGATTGTAAATGAAATTCCTTAGAAATTTGAATCTAGCACCATAATTCTACCTTAGGCGGGGCTAGAGACATACCTTTAATCACTTCATACTCATCCCTAAAAGGGACTTTGATTAGCCTCCCATTATCCTTGGATTGACTAAGAAAACAGTTTCAAATATTAAGATTAACATGATTAAAAAATTAACAGTATCAAAGATTAAAGGTCATGCTTCAAAAAATTGGATTAACATTAGGAGAGAAACCTTCAAAACAAACCTCTAATCAAGCCCCTTAGAAAGTCCCAAAATAGTGCAGATAAATTCTTAGATATTCTATAGAGTAGCCATAAAATGTGCCATAGAGAGTCGCACAATAATCCATAGAGTGAACTTAAGGAAGGGGGAAACGTTGGCATTATGGCACAGGTGTGACGCTATGGTACAGGTGTTGTCCTTGATGGCAACTCTCTTTGATGACAGATCTCAGTTCAGACTACAAGAATGAAGAGAAAATTCATATACGCAGGTTCATTAAGATCAAGTCGCGTATACACGCAGGTTGGACTTTATAAAAGTGTGTATGCGTATACACACACTTTCATGCAAAGAAAAGCGCGTATATGTTGGAAAACTTACCTTTGGTCCATGGCAGTTAGTCCTTGGAATTTGAACCTATGGTTTTGGACCATGGTATCTCGATAGACATGTTGATCCCTAGTATTGAGTTGATGGTATTGTGTTACTATGGTTTTGGACCGTGGTATTGTGAAGGGCCTAAGGCTATAAAAGGAAAAGAAGATCATTAGGCAAGGGCATTGAAAAAATCTTGAATATCTGATAAAGAAAGAGATCTAGTATGTAGGTTCTGGGTTGATGATGCATTGCTTGATCTGAGCTAAGAAGGGATCTCACCGGTTGATGGAAGACAAGATCTCAGGATAGATCGGGATCAAATGGTTTGAAATGAACTATCTTTATATGGTTGATTATGCTTATTCTAGATCTGCATACTGACGCATGTTATGTTCTGAGTATGAATGATGTCTGATATAGCTGCAAAGTTATAAGAAAATATTTTTAGATATGTACATGTTGGCCTTGGAAAAAGTGCGTATGTACGCGGGTTTGATTCATTGTAGTAGCGTATACCTTTTGAAGTTTGATTTTTGAAGTTGCAGTTGGGTCTGATTGTTATTGCAGAGTTATGTTGTCTGCTCTATGTTCTGGTGACTGGGTTGTTGACTGGGTTTCAGTGATTCAAAGATTGATGATGCTAGTATTGATTATTTTTGTGCTTCAATGATTTTTATGGGTCCAGTATGAAAATTGGATGAATAGTGGTCTTCAGATTGTAGTGTTGTGCTTCAGGAGTATCCAGTTTGAAAATGTATGAAACACGGTACCTGGCAGGGAAAATTTTAAGAACCCCCCCTAAATTTATAAATATAATAAATGGGCGAATCTCCATGGTATATAGGAAAAATGGAAGGCGATTTCATCAATAATATAATATGTATATATAATTTTTTGGCGAATCTCTCACCAGGCATGGCGAATATTTTACTCAATTATAAATTCTTGTAAGATCTTGGCGAGTCTTTCACTAAATAATAAAACTTTGTAAAGTCCTAGTGAATCTTAGCATAGGCTACATGCTGGTTTAATTCCCCCATTTAAATAGGCTACATTCCAGGTGAATACCATGGGTCAATACCATGTGCCATTTTGGTGAATACCATGGGTCAATACCATGTGCCATTTTTATTTTTATTAATTCTAATATTAGGGTTAATAATGGTTTTTTGCATGGTATTCATAACAATCTAGTCCATGGTATTTGTCCCATAGTATTTTGGCCATAGGTTTAACCTAAATATAACCCATTTTTTGAGTGTTCGTAAATATAAGGTGACTTAGGGAGTAAATGTAAAAAAATGTTTTATTTGTTTACCATACCTCTTGTTTATTTATATTTTTGTTAATTTATCATACCTCTTTTACAAATATGGTATTTGAGGATTCACTTAAATAAAACCTCTTTCTTGAGCCTTCATAAATAAAACGAGGGTTATGGACTAAATATAAAAAGAGGTTTTATTTATTTACGATACGTCTAGTTTATTTATATTTTTATTTATTTACCATACCTTTTGAGTAAGTATAAAAAGACGTTTTATTTATTTACCATACTTCCACTTTACTTATATTTTTATTTGTTTACACCCTTACATGTATATAAGGTGACTTATGGAGTAAATATAAAAATGTTTTATTTATTTACCATACCTCTCATTTATTTATATTTATTTGGCCCATAGGATTCACTTAAATAAAACCTATTCTTGAAAATGGGCGAATGGAAGGTTGTAAGTCCTAATTTCAAGGGCTAAATTTACCTTTTTTACCCTCTCCCTTAAAATAAGGTGGGCTATTTGAGGTGATTTGTAAAAATGTACTATGATACAAAATATTCGCCCACTAAAAATTTAAAACCCCTTAATTTCGCCAAAGGGCGAACATTCGCCCCTAAAATCATCCTTGGTACCTGGAGGAGAAAAGATTGCAGGCCGGCGCCTACGTACTAGTATCTTAGCTAGTACAAGAGCAAAGGGGATTGGAGCTCCCTTCCAGGAGAGTCTAGAAAACGAGAGAAGGTTGTAGCCTTCTGCAGGTTGTAGCCTGCGTACTGGTATAAGGCTGCACCAGTACAAAAGATTGTAAACTGAAGTTTCTTATTAAGGAAAGATAGAGACGACTTGCAGCAGGTGGTTTTCACCCACATTGGGTTTCCACCTTATATCATGGTGTTCATGTGTGCTTCTTGTGTGTGATGATCTATTCTGTTTACTGCACTTGCTTACTGTTCATATGGTTAATGAAGATCTGATGCCTAACTAAAGACTCACATTTAATGGATTAACTGAATCATAAATATTCTGGATATACGCTAGTTGCTTTAGACACAGTAGCGTATACACGCGGGTTCACTTAATTGAAGTAGCGTATATGTATCTAAGTATGGAAATGAAAAGTTTTATTGATTAGATAATACTGATTCACCCCCCCTCTCAGTATTATTTCCAACAATTGGTATCAGAGCAGGTCCTTCAGAGAAGCTTGATCGCTTGAAGGAAGATCGTTCATCATGAGCAACTATGAGAGGGAAGCATCAATCAGGCCACCGATTTTTGATGGGACAAACTTCAATTATTGGAAGGTAAGAGTTACTGCCTATCTTCAATCACTTGGTACAGAAGTTTGGGATATCATAGAGACAAGCTACACTTTTCCTTCAGCTACTCCTATAGATTCAGCCGAGAAGAATAAATATGAAACAAATGCTAAAGCAGTCAATACTCTGTTGGGATGCTTATCCCAATCAGAATTCATGAAGGTTATGCAATATAAATCCACAAAAGAAATATGGGACAAGATTGTCTTGAGCTATGAAGGAGATGAATAGGTAAAGCGTGCTAAACTTCAAACTCTCAGGATTCAGTATGAGAATCTCAGAATGTATAATGATGAAAGTGTGGCTAACTATTTCCTTAGGGTAGATGAGACTGTTAATTGCATGAAAAACTTGGGTGAAGAAATAAAAGAGGCTATTGTGGTTGAAAAAGTCCTAAGATCCTTGTCCCCCAAGTTTGAATCTAAAGTGTCCGCTATAGAAGAAAAGGAGAATCTACGAACTCTCACCATGTCTCAACTACATGGAATTTTAACTGCTTATGAAATGAGAAAAGGAGGTCCATCAGACAGGAGAGAAGCCACCTTCAAAGGAGAATACTATGAATCAGGGCACGAAGAAGAAGAAGAATCAAATTTTGTCAGAAATCTTCAACGGGGTACTGGAAGATTCAGAGGTAAGTTACCTTTCAAATGTTTTGCTTGTGGAAGAGTAGGTCACTATGCTGCCAAATGTCCTCATAAGGATAAGATTGACAAGGGAAAGGAACCTGTTAGATGGAACAAGAAACAGAATGCAAACAAGAAAAGCTATTACACTCATGAAGATAGTGATGGTTTTTCAAATAGTGACGAAGGTGAACGAGGTAATGAATATAAACCTTTAATGGATTTTGAAGATGATGACTACATGGATGCTATAGATGTAGAAGGTTTTTATGAAGATATGACTAATCTCAAAGTGTGCTTAGAAGAGAAAAGTGCAATTATTGATTCTCTACAATGCCAACTGGCTGAGAGGGAAAAACATCTTGAAAAATTGGAATGTGAAATTGTTTGTCTTAGAAAGGAGATTGAGAAAACAAAAGCTATTAATCTTAAATTTGTTAAAGGATCTGAAACCTTGGATGATATTATCAATGTGCAACGTTCTCCACTGATCAAGATAGGTCTGGGATATAATGGAGAAACATCTCAAGCTTCTACCTCCAAAAGTTATCTTGATGCAGCAAGGAGGAGCAAGCAAAGGCCTAATAGAAGTCATCAGGTGAATCAGGGACAGCTTACCTCAAGAACGAATAAAGACTATCAAGAAAATCGGGGACAAGCTACCTTAAGGACAAACAAAAGCTACAATCAGCCACAGGTAAAATCTTCCCAATTTACCTCAAGAATGGATGTTAATAGAAACTACAATCGGTTGGATGATAGATTTGATAATCGCAGGAGTTTCTTCAATGGCCAATGTTTCTCTTGCCATAACTTTGGTCACAAAGAAGCTCAATGTGTTGCTTATAAGACAATCATGACTAAAGAAGCTCAAAAACAAAGGAATATGACTGGGACCACGAAAAGGACTTATAACAACTTTTCGGTCCTTGAAAATGAAGTTGAATGTTCTATTTGTAATAACTTTGGTCATGAAGACTCTAAATGCAGGAGTAGGTTTTGGAAGACAACACAGAAGGAACAAACCTCAAGTGCCAGAACATGGAGAATGAAGGAACCGCAACCAGAAAGATGTGGGATAGCTTTTTATGCAGAAGGATAGGAAAGTCTATGGTACATCGACAACGGATGTTCGAAGCATATGACAGGGGACAAAGAAAAACTTGAATCATATACTGCATTAGAAAAGGGAAAGAAGGTTTCTTTTGGAAACGATATCTCTGTAGCTATAAAAGGAAAAGGCGTTGCTCAGTTGAAAGAAAAGTTCAAAGCTGGAAATGTTTTGTATGTTGATGGATTAAAGCATAATCTTCTGAGTGTCAGTCAGATGTGCGATCAAGGAACCGAGGTAATATTTAGATCAAATGAATTTTGCGTTCGTGATCTTGATACAGGTGAAACAGTGATCAAAGGTAGAAGGACTCCAAATAATCTATACATATTTGAAGAAGGACAACAACAATGCTATTTGAGCAAGAATGAGGAACACTGGTTATGGCACTGAAGGTTGGGACATCTAAGTTTTTCACAAATAAGGAAAGCTTGCAAATACCAGGCAGTTCGTGGTCTTCCAGATATCAAAATTCCAGACAACACCATATGCAAATCATGTCAGTTTGGAAAGCAAACCAGAACTAACTTTTCAGAGAAGGAAGGATCGGCTAGCATGCCTCTTGAGCTAGTCCATACAGATGTATGTGGTCCATTTAGGAAAAGGACACCTCGAGGAGAAGAATACTTGATATTATTCATTGACGATTTCTCCAGGTTTGTTTGGTTGGGACTTATGAAGCACAAAGACGAAGCATTCGAAAAATTCAAATCCTTCAAAGCCTTGGTTGAAAATGAATCAAGTTACAAAATTAAGTGCCTCAGGTCCGACAGAGGTGGGGAGTTTACCTCAAATGAATTTTTTGATTTCTGTGAAAAACATGGGATAAGAAGAGAATTCTCTACAGCTAGAACTCCTCAGCAAAATGGAGTGGTGGAAAGGATGAATAGAATAGTCCAACAAATGGCTCGTGCTATGCTTGATGAGTCTGGAACTCCCGCAACTTTCTAGGGTGAAGCTGCATATGTTGCGGTTGTTATTCTCAACAAAACAAATGTCCGAGTGAACAACACTCAAACTCCTCATGAGCTCTGGTATGGTGAGACTCCTTCGGTAAAGCATTTCAAAAATTTTGGGAGCAAATGCTATATTAAGAATACTGATGAACAACTTGGCAAACTTGAACCCAGAGTAGATGAAGGCATTCTCCTTGGTTACTCTCCTTACAACAAAGCATATAAGTGTTACAATAAAAGACTTGGAAGAATAGTTGACAGCATTGATGTAGTGATTGATGAAAAAGGATACATTCCTAGGCAAGTAAATCATGAAGATATCGAAGAAGATGAAGACTACCCTCCAAATCAGACTGATGATGAAGAAGAAGAACCTCAAGAGGCACCAGAGGAACAGATAAGGATAGAAGAGAAGTCTCCATCCAGGTATGTTCAAAAGAATCATCCAGAATCTCAGATTTTGGGACAGAAAGAGGCAGGTGTACAAACAAGAAGAACAATAGCAGAAGCCTCAAGCTATTTGGCATTGCTCTCCTCCACTGAACCACAAAATGTAAAAGAAGCATGCAAAGATGAATGTTGGGTCAAGGCTATGGATGAAGAACTTGAGCAGATCGAAAAGAACAACACTTGGGAGTTGGTTCCTAGACCAAAAGATAAGAATGTCATAGGGACAAAATGGATCTTCAAAAATAAATTAAATGAAAATGGAGAAGTAGTTAGAAACAAGGCAAGACTGGTTTGTAAGGGATATGCTCAACAAGAAGGAATAGACTTTGAAGAAACTTTTGCTCCGGTTGCTAGACTTGAGGCCATCCGAATGTTCCTTGCCCTCTCTAGCTTTCAAAAATTCAAAGTATTTCAAATGGACGTGAAGTCAACCTTTTTGAATGGAGACCTAGAAGAAGAAGTGTACATTGAACAACCAGATGGCTTTATCCTTGGAAATGTTCCAAATCTGGTATGTAGACTTAAAAAGTCTCTCTATGGGCTTAAACAAGCTCCAAGGGCTTGGTACTATCGGTTGGATAAATACCTTCATCAACAAGGTTTTTCAAAAGGATCAGCAGATAGCAATCTCTATATAAAAGTTGAAAATAACAAATTGCTAATACTTGTTGTGTATGTAGATGATATTATTTTTGGCAGCAATGAAGAGGCTATGAGTCAAATCTTTGCCTTGGTGATGCAGAAAGAATTCGAATTGTCATTACTTGGAGAATTGACATACTTTCTTGGATTGCAAATCCAACAAAATTAAGGAGGTATTTTCTTGTCTAAAACCAAGTACCTCAAGCAGATCTTGAAGAAGTATGGCATGGAAGATTCGAAACCAGTATGTACCCCCATGGTTACAGGATGCAGCCTCAGTGCAAATGATGAATCAACAGCAGTGCATCAACCAACCTATAGATCCATGATTGGGAGTTTGCTTTATTTGACAGGTACCCGACCAGATATTATGCATGCAGTGGGAATAGTTGGAAGGTTTCAAGCCAACCCAAAGGAAACTCATCTTCAGGCAGTCAAAAGAATCTTCAAGTATCTTCAAGGGACTCAAAACTATGGCTTATGGTATCCTAGAGATACAGATCTCACTCTTCATGCTTACACAGATGCAGATTGGGCCGGAAGCGTGGATGACAGGAAGAGCACAAGTGGCAGTGCATTCTTCATGGGTTCCAGATTAGTATCTTGGTTCAGCAAGAAATAGAGTTCGATTGCTTTATCTACAGCTGAAGTAGAATATGTGGCTGCGGCATCTTGTTGGACACAACTTCTTTGGATGATGCAAACCTTGCAGGATTTTCAAATCACTTGCACTCCACCTGTCTCCATCTTATGTGATAATACAAGTGCAATCAACATTTCAAAGAATCCAGTCATGCATTCAAAGACCAAGCACATACCAATCAAGTATCACTTTGTCCGGGAACAAGTGCTTGAACAAAAGGTCAAGTTGGAGTATGTTCCTTCTAAGGAACAAGTTGCTGATATTCTCACCAAACCACTGCCCAGGGAGACTTTTGAATATCTCAGACAAAAGCTGGGAGTCGTTGATGCTTCATCCTGTTGTTGAAGCTTGTCTAAAGAAAATTTGGTGTACGCGAGTTGGATAAGGGATATCCGCGTACATACGCCGATTTATGCAGGTGCAGTAGCGTATATGGAGTTCTGAAGAAAATCAGCAAGGGCAGACTCTGGTTGGAGAGAGTCTGAGATGGGTCTGTCAGAGACCATCAGGCACAGCTTCAGGGGGAGCAGATGAACTTCTAATAATGCATTGTTGGCATTACCTTAGAAGCTTTTGGTTCTAGTTCACAACTGTTGTTGGTTTCAGGTAGAGCAGAGGCAGAAGGAGCACAGAAGGAAATCTTGGTTGCTGATCTAAATGGTGATTAACAGATGCTGCTAATGACTTTCATAAGTCTTGGTCTAGATATTTCGTCTCTATGTCATGTATCTCTTTTGTGGTATCCCTTTTATTGTGTCAAGGTCATGTAACGGCCTATTTTGGTTTCCCCACTATGCCTGGGATGATTGATGTAATGTAATTGGTTGTCATATGTAAATTTCTGATGTATCCCCACTTGGTTGGGTGGATGATCCCCACTTGAGTGGGCAATGGATGTATGTATTGAGTCTTTTGGTGATAGGAAAGTCTTTTATAATGTATAAGTCATGGTTCTTTTGAAGAACATCTTTTTGCAGATCTTGCCTACAGTCAGGGGGAGCATGTTCAGCTCATCAGAGTACAGATATTAGCATGTACTCAGGGGGAGCACAGCCCTTTGCCCTTGATGACAAAGGGGGAGAATGACTTTGAGGATCTTGGGGTTGCCATCAAGTCCAAAGGGGGAGATTGTTGGCATTATGGCACAGGTGTGACGCTATGGTACAGGTGTTGTCCTTGATGGCAACTCTCTTTGATGATAGATCTCAGTTCAGACTACAAGAATGAAGAGAAAATTCATATACGCGGGTTCATTAAGATCAAGTCGCGTATACACGCAGGTTGGACTTTATAAAAGTGCGTATGCGTATACACGCACTTTCATGCAAAGAAAAGCGCGTATATGTTGGAAAACTTACCTTTGGTCCATGGCAGTTAGTCCTTGGAATTTGAACCTATGGTTTTGGACCATGGTATCTCGACAGACGTGTTGATCCCTAGTATTGAGTTGATGGTATTGTGTTACTATGGTTTTGGACCGTGGTATTGTGAAGGGCCTAAGGCTATAAAAGGAGAAGAAGATCATTAGGCAAGGGCATTGAAAAAATCTTGAATATCTGATAAAGAAAGAGATCTAGTATGCAGGTTCTGGGTTGATGATGCATTGCTTGATCTGAGCTAAGAAGGGATCTCACCGGTTGATGGAAGACAAGATCTAAGGATAGATCGGGATCAAATGGTTTGAAATGAACTATCTTTATATGGTTGATTATGCTTATTCTAGATCTGCATACTGACGCATGTTATGTTCTGAGTATGAATGATGTCTGATACAGCTGCAAAGTTATAAGAAAATATTTTTAGATCTGTACGCAGGTTGGCCTTGGAAAAAGTGCGTATGTACGCGGGTTTGATTCATTGTAGTAGCGTATACCTTTTGAAGTTTGATTTTTGAAGTTGCAGTTGGGTCTGATTGTTATTGCAGAGTTCTGTTGTCTGCTCTGTGTTCTGGTGACTGGGTTGTTGACTGGGTTTCAGTGTTTTAGTGATTCAAAGATTGATGATGCTAGTATTGATTATTTTTGTGCTTCAATGATATTTATGGGTCCAGTATGAAAATTGGATGAATCGTGGTCTTCAAATTGTAGTGTTGTGCTTCAGGAGTATCCAGTCTGAAAATGTATGAAACACGGTACCTGGAGGAGAAAAGATTGCAGGCCGGCGCCTACGTACTAGTATCTTAGCTAGTACAAGAGCAAAGGGGGTTGGAGCTCCCTTCCATGAGAGTCTGGAAAACGAGAGAAGGTTGTAGCCTTCTGCAGGTTGTAGCCTGCGTACTGGTATAAGGCTGCACTAGTACAAAAGATAGTAAACTAAAGTTTCTTATTAAGGAAAGATAGAGACGACTTGCAGCAGGTGGTTTTCACCCACATTGGGTTTCCACCTTATATCATGGTGTTCATGTGTGCTTCTTGTCTGTGATGATCTATTATGTTTACTGCACTTGCTTACTGTTCATATGGTTAATGAAGATCTGATGCCTAACTAAAGACTCACATTTAATGGATTAACTGAATCATAAATATTCTAGATATACGCTAGTTGCATTAGACACAGTAGTGTATACACGCGGGTTCACTTAATTGAAGTAGCGTATATGTATCTAAGTATGGAAATGAAAAGTTTTATTGATTACATAATACTGATTCACCCCCCCTCTCAGTATTATTTCCAACAGGAAATGGCATCAAGACCTATAAGAAAGCCTCAAGGATGGGGGCCAAATCACCTCAGGGCCTACGATATATGCCTCGAAGCGAGATTCAAGAAGGGGGGCCAAAAATAGCCCTCATAAGTTCCAAAATTTGGCCTTAGAGGCAACCAAAAACCATCAACGAAGTGCTTCATATTAGCCTACTGATGGTGCATGAAATCTGTCAACCAAGGGGATCTCCCCGATGTGAAGTCCCAATTAGACCTCACACCGTTTGGAGTAGGAGCCCCAACCAGAAATACGACTGGTTTCCATTTTACTTATGGATTTTCCTTGGATGCCATTATTAACATAATTAGTTATACAAACATTCTTTGAAACAAGCAAGCTAGTTGACATTGAGGCATACAATTGAAATGTATTGAAGGTACCTTCACGACAAGGAGAAAGAGAGTGAGTCTCTAGAAGAAAATTAATAGTGCTATCCTACAAGAGACACACAAGATCATAAGATGATCATTAGTTAACCTACAAAGTAGTTCACAAGACAACCATGATCATCAAACCAACACAATACACCTTCAACAAGATAAGTACCAAAGCCACCAAAATAGTTCAATTTCCTTAGTACATATGAATGAAACATATACTGCAAACATATAAAGAATATTCCTACGATATTCACGACACCTTCATGAAAATGTGTTGGATCATTGAGCTTCATATATTAAGTGGAAGTTCCAATATATACAAGTACAATGCTACAACACTATCCCCAATAGTGGAACAATAAGTCACCACTTGTTTCTCCTAAGAAAGATCTTTTCTCCTATGTTAATGTTAGAGAAGACAAGGTGAGAAGTTCACGTCCCAAAATTCCCTTTGCTTGAGTTATGAGGGTGTTCTTATAACAAATGAGGTGACTCTCCACCTCCCATGTGAATTTTGAACTCCCTCATGACTCTTGAGCTTCTACAATGACTTTTAGAATTCTTACATGACCTTTGAGCTTCTATATGAATTTAGAAATTTCTAGTGAATCTTCATATTCCATGTGAGACACTTGGTCTTCCACACATTTTACATTTTCTCATTTTGTATAATTTCATAATTACACATATTATATGGAAATACACTATGACACATGTGACTCTTGAGATGACTCTTGATAATGATGACATGGAACTTCATGATGATGTGGTGTTTCCAAGCTTCTCCTTTTATTGCTTTCTTTTCATTTTCATAATGGATCTTGCATGTGTTTAATCTTCATCCTCCAAGGGGTTGGTTGATATGGAGTCTTCATGTGATCTAGATCTTTGACCTTTTGTTGGAAGCTAGTGTCTCTTCATCTTCTTGCTCGATGACTTCTTCATGGTTCTAACTTCACAATTGTCTTTCAGCATAGTCTCCTTCTCTTCCTTTCCAAGCATCATATTTTGGGGTCAATATAGTACCTACAAGTGAAATAAACTCATGAAAAGATGGCATCATTCCAAAAATTTCCTATTCTAAGTTGATTCCTAAAAACCACTAGTTGACTTGGAAATGGGTATTAGACTGGGAGGAAAGTTTAGGGATTGTGCAGTGCGTAGTTCTAGAGGCCAAGAGTGAGGGAATGAGACTTGAGTTTGCACAATGCGTAGCTATGGAAGCCTAGGCATGAAGAATGCAGTATTGACGAGTTTAGTGGGGTATTCTTGAGCCTTAAGACTGTACAATGCGTAGTTCTGGAGGCAGACTAGTTAGTGGATTGTGCAGTTGCGCAGTTCAAGGACTCAGTGAGACAAATTGAGGCTTGCAACTGCGAATGTGTAGAAAGAGGCTGACTGGAAGGATGAATTGCATAGTTTTGGAGGTCAAGGATCCAAGGTTGAGCACTAACACTGTGCAATGCGCAGTCCTTGTAGGCAGGAATTGTGCATTGTGCAGTTCCAAGCGGCAAGGGGGAAGCTTGAGCCTTGCTACTATGTAATGCGCAATTCAAGGAGGTTGAGTTTGGTCAAATTGGTCAGGCATAAATATTTTTAGGATTTGGCTAAGTGTGGGATCATTGAGGTAGAAGTGAGACCAAGATTAAATTAATGAATGGTCACACACACTCAGAAAAATTGACAACACAAAATTGAACATTCAGTACACAAGAACAACATTATCCTGCAACAACCCCGGGTTAAAAGTTCATGTAATAAAGTTAATAAAGGAAAATTAAGACAAAGGTCATGGGACAGATATTCCAAGCTGAATGTTGGGAAAACCATCCTAGTGGGTGTTCATTTGGTTTATTATGGCTAAGGAAAATTGGCAAAGGCATTAATTGGCATTTTATTTACGAAAATAAATGAAATTAGGAGAAAAGGTAGGTGAAAGGTCACAGGATTTGCATGAGGAGGAAATTAAAGGGAAAATAGAGGAAATTGAAGAAAATAGAGGCCTCAATAATAAAAGCACTTTTGAGGATCAGTTCACAACTTGTGCTACTTAAGCTTTTGTTAGTTCAGTTTTGGATCTCTCTCTCTCTCTCTATTCTCTCTCTCATACTCTTGCACACTTAGAGCATTCTTGGAGCACTCTAGTATTGGAGAAAGGAAAGCAAAGGAAAGCAAGGATCAAGCAATAAAAATTTGGATCAAGCAATAAAAATTTGGATCGAGCGACTACAACGAGATTTCTTTGCAGGTATGGAGTTGCATGTATGATTTCCTAGCTAGTTTTGGCATTCATGGTACATGCATGTGTGTATTTGGTTCTCTTGTTGTCATTGGCATGGGTTTTTCCAGGTGTGATAGTGTTTTTAGCCTTACCTTGCCATTTTTGGATAGCCATGGGTTGATGGGGTTCTTTCATTTGGTTGAGCTTTGGATTGTCGAATGGTTTTGGAGCCAGGTGAGGTTGTCTCAGGAAAATTCCCAAGGGCCTAGGAATCTCTTAACCAATTTTGGTAGGATTGCAGTAAAGCCTGAGGGTGAACATGGGTAAATTCCTCAAGGTATTAGTGAAGAAATCTGAAGGAGTCCAAGCTTGTTTGGGCCTAGGAATACCTTGACCAATTTTGGTGGGATTGCGGTAAAGTTTGGTAGTGTGTGATTTTTTGGCTGGGCTTAGGAATCCCTTGATCGGTAATGGCAGGATTGTGGTAAAGCCTAGTTATGTAGGTGTTTTTTCTGGCCTAGGAGTCCATTGAGTGGTTTTAGAGGGATTGCAGTAAAGCCTAAGGTTTCTTTTTTGTATTTTTGTGAGTCCCACATTCATGCTTGGAATATAGCACATGGGTGATTGGTTGAAAGAAAGATTTGGTTCAGCTCAATCTATAGTAGGCTGGAACGTGGAAGTCCTTAGCTTGGTTGAATTTCGAATATGTTAATATGATCTCTTTTCCCATTTTATTTCATGAGTATTTATACTTGTTATAATGTGGCTTTGATGATTGTTCTATTATTGTTATTATTTTGGTTATATGTTGGTTATAAGCATGGTTACATGGCATACTCTAGTTATGGCTCTTATCATGTTTTGATTGGTAAATAAATGGTTATTGAATGCATGACCTAATAGATGGTATTGTAGCTATTATGAGAGAGAATTAAACCTTCTTGATGATTCTCGCATAAGTATCAAAACCCTATGTTTAAATATGCATTCATGACTTATAGATTACATATTCTTAATATGTTTAACGAAATGATTGTCATGGTTAGGCCTGGTTAGGTCAAGTATTTGAGAAAATTTTGTATGAATTTCTTTGTCTTGATGTCGTTATCATTCTGGAAAGTCTCACTGAGTTCAAGGCAATGGTCTAGAGGCTAAGCTGGAATTTAGGCTTGGAATCCAGGACCGCATGCTCAGAATTTAACTTTGGGGTTGAAACTACTGGGATGCAGGCTTGTGGGAGTAGTTTTATGTTTCCAACTACATGGATGAATTGATATGGGAGAAGTTGAGAACCCAGGGTTGAGAAAAGAGGTCTAACTCAGGCTATGGCCACTTGGGGCAATTGTTTAGCCCCTAAGTGACCTGTAGCTCCTGTAGGAGGTGTTAAGTGGTCATTTGGTGGTAATTAGTTAGCCCCACTTCCTTAAGTGGATCTAGGAGGTTGGGTCATGTCATAGTATCTCTATGTCTCATGTTTACCCTAGCAGATCGGTGACATTGGGTATATATGGAGGCATGGTTACAGATTGATATCAAAGCTCTTAGGTTCAACACTTGGACTAGATGGGCGAAATGTGGTCGTCATGCATGCATGTCAATATCTATATGTTTGTTATGCAAGAATCTATATATACCTACATATTTATGTATATGTGTGTGTGTGTGTGTGTGTGTGTGTGTACATACATACATACATATATACATATACATATACATATATATGTGTGTGTATGTGTGTTGTGCTAATCTAGATTTGTGTTACAAAAGAGATAGTCTCCCCTAAACTTAACTGAGGTATGTTGATTATGTTTAAGTTTGGTTTATCTAACATGGTATGTATTGTCATAAGTAGAGGATCAAAGATGACAAGAAAAATGGTGGACTACACTTCACGTGACTCTCCCTATGGATCATATGAGCATCACAGTGATGAGTACTCCCTAGATATAACAAACACATTGAGAAGTTTGAAAGTAGATATCAGGAGTTGTAAGGAAGATAATGACATGTTCATTCAGCTATAGGAAAGACCTTCTAAGGCACATGAGAAGCAATCAAAGGTTAATACAGTCATCCTTCACAGTTTATCAGATTTGTAGAGACAAGGATCTCTTAGGCTTAGTCGTGGAAAAGAGGAAATTACCAAGGGGGCATATGGTAGTAGGTCTCAGTCGAGATACCGATTTGAAAAGGATGACACAGTTGCATATGGTAGATTTTTGGATACACCTGAAAAAAGGGGTAATGACCATGGGTCCTATTCTATTTCTAGTTTAGAAAGAAATTTTCATCATCACTATGACCATATGTATAGGAAGAGTGAGAAGAAGTACTTTCCAGAGGAGTTCAAGAAAACAAAGCATCCTACATTTGATGGACAAATGAATAAGTCACAAGATGCACAAGTGTGGTTTCTTGGGATGAATAAGTTCTTCCAGTTGCATGATTACTCAGGGAACATGAAAGCCAGGATAGATACCTTCAGTCCTAATGGGAAAGAAAATATCTGGTGTGAAGATGTAAATAATGTCAGAGGCATTCAGGAAGAGGAGTTGTATTGGAGTGAGTTTGAGATACTTTTCAGGAAGAATTACCTATTTGAGAGATACTACGATGACAGGGGAAAGGAGTTATATGAGTTGAATATGGGATCTATGAATGATGACGAGTATATTAACATGTTCTTGTATTTTTTAAGATATGTGCCTTATCTTAGGGAGGAGAAAGCGAAGATTCAAAGATTCATTAGTGGGTTGATGCTATCGTTCAAAGATAGGATTGAGTTTGATGAGCCTAGATTGCTGGAGGAAACCATTAAAAAGTTGAATCATTGTTATGAGCAATCGAAGCACAGTTCTGAGACTAAGAAGGATTGGAAAGGTAACAGGAAGAATAAGGGAAAGTGGGTTAAGAAGAGAGGAAAACCACAAGATACATATGAAAAGGAGAAAGCAATTCCGCACAAGAAGTTCAATGCAGCTGATAGAGGATAGGGATTTCAATGTAAGGAGAAGAACAAGGGTGATGGTAGGAATCCTTTACAGTGTTGGACTTGTGACAAGGATCATCACATGAGATATTTTCCACAACATTAGGGTGGAAGACCACATATTTACAGTGCTCAAGAGGCACAAACAAATGGGCAAATTGGACAGAGTATTCCTTGGATTTATGCAGTGTTGGATAATAGGCAAGATAATCATCAGACATCTATTATTGAGATGGAAGGTAAGTTTTGTGATCACATTGTTTCTATTTTTATTGAACCTAGATCTAACTACATATCAATGTTGACCTAGTGGATAAGTGTGGCTTGAATAAAGAAGTGCATGTAGAGTCTTGCTAGCATAGTTTGCTACAAATACCAAGAAAAGAGTTCATCATTAGGTAAGAGCTTGTGTGTTTTAGTTGAATGTTATGTCTACATCAACACATCTAAATTTACTTCCGTTGGGATCATACAATATGTTATTAGGTATGGATTGGTTGTATATTCATAGGACTAAGGTGGATTGTTATGAAAAGGCTATTGAGTGCTTGGATGACAATGGAGAACATATACTCTTTCAAGGTATGAATAAGGAGACAATAGTCAGGATGGTCATGGCTATGCAGGCTAAGCACAGTAGTAGGAAAGGATTGTATTGTTTGTAGTTCATATTTCTAGTGACGAAGGTAATGATGTTGAGGATGTTGAGGTCTTAAATAGGTACCCGTTTTTGTAACAGTTTAAGGATTATTCCTAGTAGAGATATCAGATTTCCCACCTCATAGGGAAGTGGATTTTTCTATTGAGTTGATGTGATGAGCTTAACCAACATCAACAGAACCATACAGGATGAGCATGCCAAAATTCTTGGAATTGAATTTGCAGTTGAAGGAAATGATTGACAAGGGATACATTAAACCAAGTTTGTCGCCTTGGTGTGCACCAATTTTGTTTGTGAAGAAGAAGGATGGTACTCTTAGGTTGTGCATTGATTACAGGAATTTGAACAAGGTGACGATAAAGAACATGTACCTTTTGTCACGGATTGATGATTCATTTGCTAAGTTGAAGGGAGAAACAATTTTCTCAGAGATTGACTTGAGATTGGGATACCATCAGGTACACATCAAAGAAGAAGACATTTGCAAGACTGCTTTTCAGACAAGATATGGGCATTATGAGTTTGTTATGGTTCCTTTTGATTTGACTAGTGCTCCAACTACTATAATGTGTTTGATGAATAATGTGTTACATCCTTATCTGGAGAAGTTTGTGATTGTATTCATTGATGAGATAATGATATATTCTAAGAATGATGAAGAGCATGCAGAACACTTAGCAGCACTGTTGAAATTGCTAAGAGAGAATCACTTGTATTCCAGGCTTAGTAAGTGTAGTTTCTTTCAGACAAAGGTACATTATTTAAGGCATGTGCTTTCAAGGAAGGCATAACATTGGATCCAGAAAAGATCAAAGCTATCATGGAATGGAAAACTCCTAGGCCAATGGATGAGGTTAGATCATTCACTAGTTTATCAAGTTATTACATGAGGTTCATCAAGAACTTCTCACGAATTTCCTATCCTATTACATCATTGTAGAGGAAAGGAAAGAAATTTTAATGGACAGAGGAATGTGCAACAAGTTTTGAGCAATTGAAGAAGTTTCTTATGAACACTCCAGTTCTAAAGATTACAAATCCAAGAAAATATTTTGTAGTATGTACAGATGCTTGCAAGAGAGGACCTGATGGGAATATAATGCAGGAATGATAGTTTGTATGTTATGAATCAAGGAAACTGAATGAGAATGAGCAGAACTATGTGACACATGATCTTGAGTTTGAAGCTATCATCCATGCATTGAATATGTGGAGACATTATCTTCTTGGTAGGAGGTTCATCTTAATGAGTGATCACAGTGGATTGAGATACTTATTTGACCAACCAAATCTAAATGCTAGGCAATCTAGGTGGTTGGATACAATCAGTGAGTTTGAATTCGAGATTAGGTACATTAAGGGAAAAGAGAGAAGGGTTGTAGATGCTCTTAGCAAGAGATTACAAGTAAATCACATAGCAGCCATGAGTTCATATGGGACAAATTTATAGGATCAGATCTTGCAAGTAGGATAACAGGATGACAAGTACTGACAACTTAAGCACAGGTTACAATATCAGGGTAAAGGTGAATGGGATGTGGACTATCATCTCATGGTAGATGGTTTTGTTAGATTTAGGGACATGATCTATGTGCCAAACAATAGCAAACTCAAGAAGCTTATGTTGAGGGAATTTCATGTCACCCAGGATATCAAAAGACATTGAAAGTGGTTAAGAAGTTCTACCATTGGCTGAATTTGAAGAAAGAGGTGGCAAAGTTTGTTGTGATATGCTTGGATTGTCAACATGTAAAAGAAGAATGTGAGCATCTAGGTGGGTTATTATAGCCAATTCCAATTCTAGAATGGAAATAGGAGGTCATTTCCGTGGAATTCATTACAGGTTTTCTAAGGACTTCTAGATAACATGATTCCATCATGATTGTGGTTGATATGTTAACAAAGGTAGCACACTTCATTTCAGTGATGTCTAAAAATTCATCTAGTGAGGTAGCACAAGTCTTCATAAGGAGATAATGAGGCTACATGGTATTCCTAGGAAGATTGTGTCAGACAAAGATGTCAAGTTCACTCCCAAGTTTTGGAAAGAGTTATTTGACTAGTACAAAATGGCTAATTAATTACTAAAAAAATGACTAAAATTTGCATATAAATGACCATTTTTCAGTCGGTGACCAATAGTAGCTAATTTACAGTATCTTATAATGCGACCAACTTTTAGTCATTTTTAGCTTAGTCATTAATTGGTTGTCTCAATTTTATCATCTAGTAGTATATTTAGTCATAAATTTGGTCATTAATTTAGTCATTAATTGCCACAATTAATGACCAAATATACAACAAAATATATTACTATATGATCACCCGAGAAAACCAATTAATGACCAAAGAAATATGACCAAAATGTTGGTCGTGTTATAAGATACTGTAAATTAGCTACTAATAGTCATATATATGCAAATTTTAGTCATTGTTTGAAACTAATTAATGACCAGAAAAATATGACTAAATTTTGGTCATGTTATAAGATATTGTAAATTAGCTACTAATAATCATATATATGCAAAATTTAGTCATCCTTTGGAATCACAAATTTACCATTTGCAGTAGTCATTTATTTTTTTGTAGTTTCATATTTATTATATAAACGACTAATTTAGTAGTTTATATTCATTTCATTTACTTTCATTAATAATCATTATAAATGACTAATTTAGTCGTATATTCATTTTATTTTGTGTTCATCATTAATCAATATAAACTACTAATTTACTAGTTTTAAATTGATTTTATGTATTTATTATTAATGTAGATTAATTAATTAGTATGATTTTGCAACTAAATTTTAAAAATGTCATACAATGTGCATGTTCATCTAATATTATGAAAACGCAGAATTTCATATGTTAATTATAATACTAAACAATATCAAGTGCATCTATAAATAATTTCAACGACAAAAATTATATTATATGAAATGTTAAAGTATTACAATATCAGTTTCCAACTTAATATTGTTTGAACTATAATTTACACATGAAATTATGTTTCATCACTTCAAAAATTATCATTGTGTTGCCAAGGCATTAAAGGTGAATTCACCAACTCTGAAGACTTGACCATTAGTTTTTATGTGTGTGTCTTATGTGGGATATTGAATTAAGAATATCACTAGACCGGTCCTCTTTTCTCTCTCTTTTTGCATTTGTCACTCCAGTGTTATTGCTCTCAACCTCTTTCTTCAATTCCTGCTTCTTAGCATCAATACTGAGTTCATTTTCTGAAAGAAAAAGAAGATACAATTCAGAGTGTAAGACATGAAATACAATGAACAGTAAAATATAAACTAAAGTAGACTATAAAGAGTTTATATGACATATACCTCAACATCAATAATGTCAAACCCATTTTCCCCATACAAGCAAGAAACTCGAACAAGTTTTCTTCAATTGGGTGATAGTGGCCACTATAATGTGGCTAGATGACCTGTATAAACAAATCAAATAAAATGTTACCATATAAAATAACACCTTAGTAACTTAGTATTCAACCTTCAAGGAAAGCTTAAGCACAATCATGCCAACTAAGTTACATGCTAAAATGTTCAAGTTGTAGGTAACTTGTGAAAACAAATAGTCTAAGATGTGATGTTTAATCCTTGTCACTTTATTCGCAACAACATTTCATTTTCTAATGCATGAACTTGGTCAAGTATATAAACAACATGTGCTCAAATAACAACATGAATGTAAACTTTTCTGATAGTCATGAAAATATTTTAACACAAAATAGTTATAAGGATTCCAATCAATATCATGTAATACTAATTTCATCTTCAAGCTTTGGTTGTTGTTTAAATTGACATGATACCAAGTATTTTCAATTTCATAGTTAAAAGACAAAACAAAATCATAAGAAACGTTCAAAATACAATCAAACAATAAAGAGAGGATATCATGGAATGGACATTACAATTATAAAAAAATTGTTTACCTGTCTAGCGATGTCTTGTTTGGCATTCTTAAAACATTTGTTTTCCCAAAATAACCATGAGGTGAAAGAATCACAAGATTGAAAACCATAGGAATCCCTGCTAGAAACATTTCAAAAGTCAATTTGTCAGGTGCCTGGAGGACCTCTAACAACAAATGAATCATATCCAATACATGCTTTGCATTGTCTCCCCATCCTTTTTCCAATCACATTTCCTGTAACATGCCCACAGCAGAGTCAAGTAACAATCAAACAAAGACATTGACATTTGTTTTTATCTTTTCTATCTATAAAATTTGAATCTGATTTGTTTCAAGAACATATTAATTCATATTTAAAGTCTTCCTAACATATGAGAAGGTACCAATCAAGCATGACATCAAAAAAATCGACCTCAATGAGGTCCTCTAACAATTTCTACAATATATTTTTCTTGCTATGATATCTTGGGTATAAAAAAGAACATATCTGCAAAAGAAAAATCCATATATTACTTATGTTCAAACTCTATATATGGTGTATTCTTAGGCAACTTTTTAAGATGTTCCTCTGCCTTTACCAAAGCGAATTGTAGTTTGGTTAAACTCTGTATCCTTTCATTCAACATCAATTTCTGCAAGATAAATGTCACACATTGTTCTTTCCCATTTATCAACATGCTAGATATAATAAATTAAAAGTCACATAAAACCAAGAGCAAACCATTTTCTAACCAAAACAAACAAACAAACAAATAGTGCCTCTAATAAAACTTCATTCTAATATCAGTAGATGAAAAGAGAGTTGACCATTTTTCCACTTGACTTTTCCTGTTTTTCTTATGAAAGTGCTCGAGCTTCAGGAACCAACAAATGTGAGGGAAGTTGTAAATGTGAAAATAATTATGTTGACCTTTGTAGACTTCTTCAAAATGATGTGAATGATGCCATTTTCGGATGTGGTAAATCTCATAATAAGAAATGGCCACATTGGATGCAGAGATTAAATATAAAAAATTGTGGACATGGCATGTATTCTAATAAATTGCATTGCAATGACTACCATGGGCCTCCATGGGTTATAGCTCCTCAGTATGTTAGTCTTGATGATGAAAGAGATATGGAAACGATAAATATGGGTGGTCCTAGTTTGTATGGTGGAGATCTTCAAACCAAGGTCGTCATGTTAATGAACCTAGGTTTTGACATGGTAAACCTGGATCTGGTCCTCACCCAAAGTCTATCAAGGATATTTTCACAAGAGTCTCACAATTTATCCAATAAATAAACAATTAAATTGTATATTAAAACAAATCGAAGTGAACTGCTCAAAATCCTCTTAGGTGGGTTGTGGTCAAGTGGTTAAATCAAAGCACTTTCAGTGCACAAAACTGGGTTCAAAGCCACCCGAAGACATGTTACTGAATTAATATGGCCAACAAAGTTATCTACCTCATCCAAAAGTGGGTGGAAGTCTTAACAACCTTGATGGCCCATGGTTGTGGTATGTCTCAACAAACGAGGAAAGATGCAAGTATTGGATGAATTTAATGTGGCCAACGAAGTTATCTACCCCATCCAAAAGTGGGTGGAAGTCTTAGCAACCTTGATGGCCCATGGTTATGGCATATCTCAACAGACAAGGAAAGATGCAATCTTGGATGAATTTAATGGAAGAGATACCCTTGGCCATGGCCTCTAAGAAAAGGTAGAGCCAAATTCATTAACAAATTTCCATTTTTACAACTACAAAAAATAATATCACAAGATCCTGAACTGGATGGAAAAATACCTTTGCTATTGTAGCCATCAAGTCATGCATGGAATGTGCGGCCTTGTAGGATTCAAAGAAATATGCTTCTTCATACTTTTCTATGGCACTTACATACACCTATGAAAAAGTACATTAAATCAACTTTGAATATGAGATGGAAATAAAGTAGAAATATCAACTATGGTGTTAATATCAGTCCCAACAAAAAATTATTATTGTACATATGGTGTTATGTGCAGGTGGTGTTGTGTACATGTCGTTGATGGGCCTCTAAATTAGACATAAATTAAGGCCCATGCCTCTAAATTAAACATAAATTAAGGTCTATGATCATCATTCAGCACATTAAACCTCTCTTTTTGCACTAGATAATGTATTTTAAACTTTAATATATTCATTAGGAAGGTTTATGAATAATTGCATATTTGTGCTTAATATTATTTATTTTTGTGGAAAATTATGAGAATATTGGGCAGATTATGAAGATTTGGAGGAGGAGATAATTTAGGGACTTGTTCCCTACTACAGGAGGATCAATAATAAATAATAAATCAACAAGATATGTTACACACACAGTAGTGCCAGCTCCTTTTCTTGTAGAAAAAATACAACCAATTGGATCAGTTGAAAGTCGAGAACTAATATTAACTGATGTCCACAACAAATTTGGGCAAGCCAACACACCCTCAAATTATTAATTCAATCAAAATGGGAAGGTCTAAGCCCTCATCCAAATGCTGAAACAATATGAAATGAAGGGCCTAAAGAAAAACCCCACCCATATCAAATACTGAAGAGCTCAGTTAATAATCTTACCATTACCTAAAACCAAAAATATTTCACAACTTTTCAACCAGATTGAAGCTCTGGCCAACCAAGTTATGCCTTTGAAATTCCATAAAACATTTCAAATAATGTTTCACAATTCTAAAATTCCATCTAAAATGGGAAGTGGCATTTCAAGGCAAAATGGGCACGTCTTAATCTGGTTTAACTGTGTTTTGACAAGGAAATTGACCATAGGAATCTTCCAAAGTGCTTTAAATTGGCATTGACATAAATTTTGACACTAATTTCACATTGAATAAGCTTCTAGAAAACTCTTACACCCTATCTTTGTTCTAAATACAATTTACCACTTATTATTTCCTCACACTTTCTTCCAGACTGTTTGAGCAAAGGTATGTCCTACACAAATAAGAAGCACTTTTGTTGTGTGTGAAGCATTGTGATCTAGTTTTGTAGTGACAACCAGAAGACAGTTGTGAGCAACAACATTGTTCCACACTTCATTTCTTCACATTTTCTTCAACAACTTTTAGGCAAAAGTGTTTTCTACAGCTACAATAAGCATGCTTTGTGCATTTTGGACAACATGGATATTATTGGAGGCTACATTTAAATTTTCTTACTCAATTATCCTTTCTTCTTGTGTTATTTTATATTTATAGATAGATAGACAAATATTGTTTCCCTATTTCAATTTTTTTTTGTCTTTTTACTTTTTTGATGGGGGATGAGGTAGGGATCATGTTCCAGCATGTACCCCTCTCCCAATACCATGCAACTTCGCTTCCAAGGATTTTTGAGATGGAGACTCAAAGGCTTTCTAAGAGAGCCCTCAATCAATCTCCAAGGCATTTGTCACACTTCAAAAAATAATTCCAACTCAGAGTGACTTTTTAAGTTAAAATTGAGGCCCTTTAGGGTTGATTAGAAATGGGCTTCTAAGAGGTTCATTTAAGGATTTCACAACTAGGGATCTTTATTCTAAAATATTAACATAACAATAATTCTAATAATGTTGATGCATCACTAGGATAACAAGATTAACACATCCAAAGCATTTCCACAATTTACATTGAACTGAAACTCAATCAATAAAGAAAAAGGCAACATGTAATAAAGGTCTGTTCTAAGAGAACTAAATTTGTCATGTCTCCCTTCCATAACTTTTTCCATGTTTTCATCATATGTAGGAATAAACACATCATTGGCCAAAGACACCATGTAATCCAGTGCAGCCATTTCAGATGAATGATTTTGGAATGGCTTTAAATCCTTAGGACTAAGAAGAGTTTCCTTCCTCACCTGCAGATTTTTGTTGATCAACATGAGTGCATGACATAAGAAAATCCAACTTCAAAAGAAAATGAGTTGAAGTGAGTGAATCGGTCAACTTACAATAGTTGGATAAGTTGAATAGAGGGCAGGCATCTTTCTTTATCCTCCATATATTTGTTGAAGTGAAAATTAGAGTGTTGTAATTCACATGACAACATAGCTTTTAAACCTCAAGTGGCACGCTATTATTTGCTAGATGTGCATATGTCTTATTCAAATGAAAACTGTGTACTTTCTTATAAGGGGAAGGATTTGTATCATGGTAAGAAACTTTTTTAGTATCCTTCTATGCAAAGCCCAAAGTATTAAATGATAGTCTTCGATATGCAACTTGATGCAGGTAATAGGACATGTTTGACCAGATCACAGGAGGCATGGTGAAGACTACCCCATCTTCTGCCTTTTCCTCCCATCTTCTGCCTTTGCCTTCATCTTTGAAGGAAGCTTCTTTACTATCTTAAACTTGCCTCTGATAGATGTGATAAACTGATCCACATAAAAATGTCCTCAAATTCACTCCACAAATAAAATTAAAGATTAATTTTTGCAAAATGAAACATGAAGGATAAACCACCCCCACAAGTAATTAATGCCATGTAATACCCAATGCTGAAATGAATCAATAAAACATACTGAAGATCTGTTAACAGATAGGCTTTTTGAGAAACCGTGCCTTCATTTCGATGTGAATGTAAAATAACTTTAAGGATTTCATGACTTCCTTTGTGAGCATTTTTTATGCCATTGTATCAGAAGAAAATGCTAGATTGACCACAACTTTGAATACTTAAATGAGTTCTGGAACATATGAATTCAAAATTGATTCAATAGGCTGCATTATGCCACTTTTCATTAAGAACATTGCCAAAGAAGTATTTGATGCCAAAGATGAAAGAGTTGAGCAAGCAATCATTTGAAATAATCTCTAAATGATAAACTTTGTTGAGTTTTCTTGGAAACCACATATATAACATTATACCTATTTTACTTCAAGTTTGCACATAATAATAAAAAATTCCATCATTGAAAATTTGGAAACCTCTCTATAGCCTTAACACTTCAGAACAAGGAGATAACTTCATACACTAGTTGAATTTTCCATTAGAGCATCGATTTCAACTAGTTCCCTCCAAAAATAAAGCAATGCCAGATGCAATTTGCTCCTTTCAGTAAATAACCCTTCCTATGTTATATATGACCTAGACATTAAAATTGATGATAGAAAAGTAGAATTAATCTAAAAACATCTCTAACTTTATGCAATTTTGGCACACATCTTTGAATGGGAAGAAAGAAAAACTGAACATCAAACCCCTACAAGTAGAATTATAGAGAGAAAGGGGAGGTAGAGGGGGGAATGAATACTAACCAATGAGAAGTGTGCCCTTGCTATTGGATATCTGGGACCCAATTAGTGTTCTAGTTTCAATAGAAATGGAAGCAGGTGTGCAAGTGGCAAGTCTTCCAGACTATCATAACCAATGTAGGAGCCATCTGGCATGCTTGCGCTTGCTCACCAAACGCTCAATAATGGTGCATTCTCCTTTCAAATTACTTGATAATGAATTTTCCTTGTTCATCATCTCCAAGTTCTTCTACAACTAAAAATAGCCCAATGGACCAGATAACCTTTCATAAAAGACAAAAGAAATCAAATGGAATGCAGTCAGATAACAAATTTGTTTCTAGTCTATTTAGTGGCAATCCTTCCATCGCAGTTCTTGCAGAAGGAGAAAATTGGTGCTAGATTGATGATAGAATTAAAATACTCGTTAATGGGGCCATTGTCTACCTAATCAGTATCCAAAGAGAATGGATGTTTCTTACTTGCCACCTGAGAACCTTCGAACCATTCTTGGGTCATAGGTGCACACCATCAATGGTGGTTTTTCTATATGCAAAGAAATTATAATAGGAGAGGAAAACTGCTTATTATCCCTCATAAATGAATTATTAGGCTTATCTAAATCTTATATTAAAGAATATACTCAACAAAGTTTCTCAAAATATATTCAACATTGTGAAGAAGATCATAAGATATGACTCTAAGAACTTAGAATATTATATAGAAAGGAAATATTCAGGTTATGAGGAACATGTAGGTGTTGTTTAGGACTGTAAAAATGAGTTGAAAACCCTAGTTCACAAGTTAAATGCTCTAGAATTTGGCAATGATTTACAAAGAAGCTTAGAAGAGATGCTATGAACTTGAAAATTCTATAGAAGTGGAATTAGTAAGTGATGAGGAACATGTAGGTCATCTTGAGAATTGTAAAGATGAAGTCAACACCCCAGTTCATAGCTTGTGTGCTCTAAAAAGTTGAAAGTGTTTTCTCAATGCTTCTTCAAAAAAATTTAACGTTAAGGATGGAGAAGAGGATTCTGATGAATAATCAACTATTATTGTATTGCACATTTGAAATGATGTTTTTAAGCGAAATATTTCAATCACTAATACAAAATCAATACTCTAGAACTATAATTTTGACTTGAATGGAGCTAAAACTAAATCAGTGCCTAGTGAAAAGATAATAATTCATATAATTAATGTTCAGAAGTCAAAGAAGGGATCTACAAGTTGTGACCAGAAATTTGGTACTAGTAGAGTCATTTGTTTATGCCTTGTTGCAACTATTTGTAGTACGATAGTGAAACTTAAGGACTTGTTCATTTAGTAGTAGTGTGCAACAATACTAAATAGGAACATAAGACTTCATGCATGAGTCCTCTTAATAGCATTCCACAGTGTACATCAGCATGCACCATGTAGTCAGCATTGCCAGATTTGAATGCAATGGTGGCACTAGCATCAATGTCTGTATAAAATCCCTTCATCTATTCACTGCAAGTACATTTTTTTGTAGAGATTCTTATGTAGATATCCTATTCAAGGATTGTTACCATAATATGTGATCATGGCAACAAATTTTGATGATATAGAAGCATCTCAAAACGGAAATTTTTATTAACTAGAGATAGGATTTTGTGAAAGAATGTTTTCCATATTGGTGTAGATTGCATTGATAGGAAAAGCATATTCGTTCATTCTTCTTGTTTGAGCAAACTAGCAACAAACTCTACAAAATTGGTGAAGGCATGAAGACTCCAAGTCTTGCAACAAAAGTTAATGTCAAAGATGCAAAATTAATACCTTCCTTGGCAGTGAAGGGGAGAAAAATAGAGCAGGCTGTAGCAATCCATTATTTTCCAAGACAGGTGATTCTATGGAGGAACTAAAGTATGGGACTCTAATACCTCTTGGACTACTATCGGATCACAAAAGATACCACACCATTCATTGAACTAGGGCCTAAAAATTCACCAGCTACCTCTAACCACCATTGACCAAGTCCACCAACTACAACTTAATATCATATACCCTATGACTAAGATAAAACTTTGATAACTAGCATAAAACATAATTAAGATGAAAAATGTATTTAATTACTCTGATTGTGTGCCAAACTGAAAGCTTTAGAAGGCGGTGTGAAGATAATTATAAGTAGATTTTAGTTGGATGGCTTTGTGGAAAATGTCCTCATATACATGCATCTGAAATGTGGAACTATAGAGAAGGCATGGTAATTGTTTTACAAAGCGTGGTCTGATGGAACACTATCACTGCTTAATATGCACATAATTGACATGCTCTTGAGGCCCTAAAACTCTGAAAAGATATAACATAAAGGTATTGGGCTAGAATCCAAAAGATTTTATATGGTTCTTCATGTGTGCCACTTTAGCAACTCCAGAACAAGGCATGGAGATTCATGAATGAATCAAGGGAGTGGTTTCGAGACGAATACGTTTGTATGGAATTCCTTTGTAAGTATGTATGTGAAATGGGGAAGCACATAAATTGCGAGTGATATGTTTGACAAAATCCCTTAGCAAAACATTGTTCCATCTTCTAGTTCACCTTTATAAAATTCATAAAAACTTCTCATGTCGAGTGTAAAATTTTCATCAAAGTTGTTGGTGGACTATTCTATCTCTGCAAATGTAAAGAACTGGCACATACTTGAAGGTGCAAATGAAACATAGCTACTAGTACCACTCTTGTGGGAACCTAGGGAAACTTTGTTGGCCATAGTTTCTGAATTCCCACCATGCAAAGGAAGAGGCAACCAGGTTGGAGGGGAGTTCTTTCACTTCGATTTTGGGTGGATATACATGCAATACCCTGTTTCTAGTAGTCTCAGTGTAGCAAAAGCTCCAACAATTGATCCAATAATAGGTCCCATCTTCCCATTTTTTCCTTTGGAGTTCATAGGACTATTTCCATGAACAAGATAGGGCTCGTCCAGACTTCCAACATGACTACTTATCTTCATTATTTCCAACCCATTTAGTATAGCATTAACATTGGTATTATCATATAGAGGACTTGTCGCCCAACTTGGATCTGGACCAGCTTCGCCCCAACTGAAGTGTTGGCAACAAGGTCTTGATAGAAAGACACATCCAACCCCCTTTCCTTGCTAGACATATCAAAGTACGCTAATGTATATTGGCCATTGATATAGGCACTGCAAACCAATAGATATATAGCTCAGCTACCAATATCACAAAAATGCATCTGAACAAAATATGTGAGAATAGAGTCCACACTAAAAGTCCAAGAAATGTTGAAATTTTGGGTTTACAGTACTGGATGCACCCACAGCCATTTCTTGTGTTGTTGCATAGACCATGTTAGGAGAAATAACGTCACTAACAAGAGCATTGTATTTGATAAAGCTGGGATTAATAGAAGAACTCTTAGCAGTAGTTTTTATCTTCAAATACTTCTGAACAGTCTCCCAAACTCTTCACAAAGTATCATTCCTAGAATCGATCTTAGTTCCTCCCATATTAATCGTATAGACTATCTCCAGAGCTATGCCATAGAGTGCATATCCATCCATAAGAGGTTGAATAGACAGATCCCTTGTTGGTATCAAGTTTCAACCCATCAGGGGCCAAGACAACCTCAATGGCATTAACAAATTCCAGAGACCTTTTCCTTTGCCAGCATTCTTCCATCTTGTAGTAACATGGCAGCCCTAGAACTAGGTGTGGAGATCCATGAAGAAATAATTAGAAATGGGTTTTTGTATGATGTGGTTGTAGAAAATTCCCTCAGAGACATGTATGCAAAATGTGGAAGTATATGGAAGGCACGTGAATATTTTAACAAAATGTTGTCTCTCAAACAACCATGCTTGCAAGATATGCACAAAATCGACTCATTGATGAAGCCCTAAAGTTCTTTAAGGAAGCAGGTGTGCAAGTGACAAGTCTTCCAAACTATCATAACCAATCTAGGAGCCATCTGGCATGCTTCCACTTGCTCACCAAATGCTCGATAATGGTGCATTCTCCTTTCAACTTACTTGATAATGAATTTTCCTTGTTCATCATTTCCAAGTTCTTCTACAACTCAAAATAGCCCAATGGACCAGATAACCTTTCATAAAAGACAAAAGAAATCAAATGGAATGCAGTGAGTTGACAAGTTTGTTTCTAGTCTATTTAATGGTGAAAGGATTGCCACTAAACGGACTAGAAACAAATTTGTTATCTAACTACATTCCATTTGATTCTAGTCTGTTTAGATGGCTCATAGGTGCACACCATCAATGGTAGCTTTTCTAGATGCAAAGAAATTATAATAGGAGAGGAAGACTGCTTATTAGCCCTCATCAATGAATTATTAGGCTTATCTAAATCTTATATTAAAGAATCTACTCAACAAAGTTTCTCAAAATATATTCAACATTATGAAGAAGATCAGAAGATATGACTCTAAGAACTTATAATATTATACAGAAAGGAAATATTTAGGTTATGAGGAACATGTAGGTGTTGTTTAGGACTGTAAAAATGAGTTGAACACCCTAGTTCACAAGTCAAATGCTCTAGAATTTGAAAATGCTTTACAAAGAAGCTCAAAAGAGATGTTATGAACTTGAAAATTCTACAGAAGTGGAATTAGTAGGTGATGAGGAACATGTAGGTCATCTTGAGAATTGTAAAGATGGAGTCAACACCCCAGTTCACATCTCGTGTGCTCTAAAAAGTTGAAAGTGTTTTCTCAATGCTTCTTTAGAATTTTTTAACGGTAAGGATGGAGAAGGGGATTGTACTGAATAATCAAGGATTATTGTATTACAGATTGGAAATGATGTTGTTAAGAGAAATCTTTCAATCACTAATACAAAATCAATACTCTAGAACTGTAATTTTGGCTTGAATGGAACTAAAACTAAATCAGTGCCTAGTGAAAAGATAATAATTCATACAATTAATGTTAAGAAGTCAAAGAAGGGATCTACCAGTTGTGACCAAAAATTTGGTACTAGTAGAGTCATTTGTTTAGCCTTGTTGCAACTATTTGTAGTACAACAATGAAAGTTAAGGACTTGTTCATTTAGTAGTAGTGTGCAACAATACTAAACAGGGACATAAGACTTCATGCACAATTTTGGAACAAGAAATTCCAACATCTAAAAAATTCATAAGAAATTCCAACATCTAAAAAATCCAAACTAATAGTTTGGAACAAGGATATCTCTCACAATACTCTTATAAGATAAGAAATCATTGAAGCTACAAATGTAAACCCTTCAATCATAGCTTGAAATAGTGATCTTATCATTATATTTTTTAAAGAGAAGGGATCCTTGAATCAAGGAATACAAACCCTTCAACCATCTCTTGAAATAATGATCTATCTCTAGATTTTAAAAATAAGGAAGTTCTGCCAATAGCCAAGTTTGAGGAGAAATTTTAAAAAGAGGAAATTTTCTTGTGTCATAATTTATAAATATAGAGTTCAATGGCTTCAAGTAGCGGACCCTAACTTTATATTCTTTCATAAGCCTGTGTGGGTTGAAGATCAATTAAACACATCTCTAAAAAGACAACAAGCATTGTAGACATAATGAAATGGAAATGCAACACTATTCACCCAAGTGTGGATTAAGACGACAACAGTATTCACCCAATGTCAAATTGACTACTTACAAAGTGAATCTAGATGACTTTGGTACACTCTTGGGGTTCTGGGTTATATAGCTAGCAATCCTTTCCATTGGTTTTGTACATCAATTATGTTTTACAAGATTCAACCAAAATCTGAAAGCTTACCCCTATTTTCAAGCAGTTCTAACAAAAAAGTATAGTTCTATAATACTTACCTTCATGCATTCAATCAATTCCCACTGAGTTTTAAAAGGCTGCTACTAAGCTAAAGATGGCAATTTGAATAAGAGAGCATTATATTGCTAGCAGTGCTCAGGTCCATACACAATACCAATGGATTCAAGAGGGGGATGAAGGTTCTAAGTTCTATTTTGACTTTCTAAAGAGAAAAGTGGAAGTTTGGGCACATGGATCTCTTGTTGCAGATCCTACTAAAGTGAAAGGTATGTTTGGGATTCATTTTCAGACTATTTTTCTCCTTATTCTTTGATGGATCACGTGGTGGACTGTGGATGCTAGGAATGCTTGTTGTAGGGTTATCCCACACAAGGATTCTATTAGCAACGGGGACAAGTTAGACAACGACTTTTTGAAAAAGGAGTTTTTTCAGCCCTTAGCTCCATGAAGAATGGAAAATCACCAAGCATGGATGGCCTTTTTTGTGAATTTACAAGGCCATGTTGGACACGATTGATGATGAATTTTGTTGCTTAGCATTAAAGTCTTCATTTTTGGCATTGAAACAAGAATTAAATATAATTTACCTATTAGACTTGTAGAGTTTAAGAGCCATGTCTTAGATTGCCCAAATTGAGATAGGTGTCCATTATGGAATAGGTTGCCTTGTTTGCAAATATAGCATGTCTTTAGCCTAAAACCAGAATGTGAACAAGCAGAAGAAGTGGTTGTTGTTCAAGCAGTGGTTGCAAGGATGATCTGTTGGAGAATGCATGAAGATCTTTGAGGAAGCCCTAGCTAGAAGAGATCAACTACATTTCCATGAAGATCTGGATTGGAGTTAACCTTCTGCAAGCAACCCTTTAGAGGAGGAGGACTAGGGATTCTTTGTGACTCTTCTGCTATGATATCCATCATAAGGATCACAACCGATAGGTTTTTTCCCAAGAGAAATGTTCTAGTGAAGTCTCTCCTTTTACTTTGAAGAGGAAAGCAATAACAAACCATTCAAATCCAATAGGCACAAATTCCAAAGAAAATACTTTGGATGGGCAAAGAATGGCAGAAAAACAAATAATGAAAAGGACTAAAGAAGTAGTGGTCAATATAGCTGACAAGTCTCAAACATTGATCACATATTTCATGAAAGGTAGTTCAAAATCCCCCAAATCCTAGTTCATCGAACTCCTATTAAGGGGAGAAAATCACTCTTGAATCAATCATGAAGATGCTATCATGAAATGCAAGAGGCATGGGTTCAAAGGTTAAACAAAGATCACTTAATAGAAATATCATCCAAGCTTGATGAAAGCAGGATGGAAGCCACCAAAAGGAGAATATAAAAGAATGTTGAAGAAATCTCTATAAGAGCCAACAGGTAGAAGTGGAGGGATAACTACATGGATGACCTTGGAAATATTGGAGGTTCTGGATGTTCATAAAGCCAGAGATTCCAGATAACCTTAAGGTACCCTCCAAACTATGGGACAAATATTTCTACCTCACTAATGTTTATCAATTTATGGTCCTGTTTTAACAATCCTCAAGCCTAATTTCCAGAATCTGTTATATAGCAAGAGAAAGTCTTGAATAACTTATGATGGCTTGTTGATGGGGAGTTAAACATGATTCTATGGGTGCATGAGAAGAAAGGTTGCCTGTATCCTGTAGGGAAATCCCACTTCAGTTTGGTACAATTTTATCCAAAAGGATTCCCAAATTGACATTTCCCATGGAAATGGATACTTCACTTGGAATAACAAGATAAATGGGAAAGGTTTTGTTATGGAAAGATTACACAAATTTATTCTTAACAAAGACTAGATAGAGGGTAATTTTGACTTAGATTCTCCCATCCATAGAGGAACCCTCTAAAATCATTAGCAGGTCAAGCCCTCTTAGATCATTGGGTGATCTCTCTAATCATAGAAAATGATGACAAACCACACAACAACCTCTTGAAATTTGAGCTTATGTGGTCCTCTCACTTTGATTTCCTTATTAAATTTAGAAGTTGTGGAAATATTATCAAGTGGTGGGATCCAAAATGCTTATCATGCATAAGAAACTCCAACATCTAAAAAATCCAAACTAATAGTTTGGAACAAGGAGATCTCTCACAATACTCTTAAAAGAGAAGAAATCATTGAAGCTACGAATGTAAACCCTTCAATCATCTCTTGAAATAGTGATCTTATCATTAGATTTTTTAAAGAGAAGGAATCCTTGAATCTAGGAATACAAACCCTTCAACCATCTCTTGAAATAATGATCTATCTCTAGATTTTAAAAATAAGGAAGTTTTGCCAATAGCCAAGTTTGAGGAGAAATTTAAAAAAGAGGAAATTTTCTTGTGTCATAATTTATAAATATAGAGTTCAATGGATTTAAGTAGCAGACCCTAACTTTATATTCTTTCATAAGCCTGTATGGGTTGAAGATCAATTAAACACATCTCTAAAAGACAGCAAGCGATGTAGACATAATGAACTGGGAATGCAACACTATTCACCCAAGTGTGGATTAAGACGACAACACTCTTCACCCAATGTCAAATTGACTACTTACAAAGTGAATCTAGATGATTTTGGTATACTCTTGGGGTTCTGGGTTATATAGCTAGCAACCCTTTCCATTGGTTTTGTACATAAACAATTATGTTTTACAAGATTCAACCAAAAAACCAAAATCTGAAAGCTTACCCCTATTTTCAAGCAGTTCAAACAGCAAAGTATAGTTCTATAATACTTACCTTCATGCATTCAATCAATTCCCACTGAGTTTTAAAAGGCTTCTACTAAGCTAAAGATGGCAATTTGAATAAGAGAGCATTATATTGCTAGCAGTGCTCAGGTCCATACACAACAAGAATTGATTCAAGAGGGGGATGAAGGTTCTAAGTTCTATTTTTTCTTTCTAAAGAGAAAAGTGTAAGTTTGGGCACATGGATCTCTTGCCGTAGATCCTACTAAAGTGAAAGGTATGTTTAGGATTCATTGTCAAGCTATTTTTCTCCTTATTCTTTGATGGATCACATGGTGGAATTTGGATGCTAGGAATGCTTGTTTTAGGGTTATCCCACACAAGGATTCTATTAGCAATGGGGACAAGTTATACAACGACTTTTTGAAAAAGGAGTTTTTTTCAACCCTTAGCTCCATGAAGAATGGAAAATCACCAAGCATGGATGGCCTTTTTTGTGAATTGACAAGGCCATGTTTGACATGATTGATGATGAATTTTTTTGCTTAGAAACTAAAGTCTTCATTTTTGGCATTGAAACAAGCATTAAATAGACTTTACCTATTAGACTTGTAGAGTTTAAGAGCCATGTCTTAGATTGCCCAAATTGAGATAGGTGTCCATTATGGAATAGGCTGTCTTGTCTACAAATATAGCATGTCTTTAGCCTAGAACCAGAGCGTGAACAAGCAGAAGAAGTGGTTGTTGTTCAAGAAGTGGTTGCTAGGATGATCTGTTCGAGAACACATGAAGATCTTCGAGGAATCCCTAGCTAGAAGAGGTCAACTACATTTCCATGAAGATCTAGATTGGAGTTAACCTTCTGCAAGCAACCCTTTAGAGGAGGAGGACTAGGGATTATTTTTGACTCTTCTGCTATGATATAAATCATAAGGATCACAACTGATAGGTTTTTTCCCAAGAGAAATGTTCTAGTGAAGTCTCTCCTTTTACTTTGAAGAGGAAAGAAATAACAAACCATTCAAATCCAATAGGCACAAATTCCAAAGAAAAGACTTTGGATGGTCAAAGAATTGTAGAAAAACAAACAATGAAAAGGACTAAAGAATCAGTGGTCAATATAGCTGACAAGTCTCAAACATTGATCACATATTTCATGAAAGGTAGTTCAAAATCCCTCAAACCCTAGTTCATCGAACTCCTATTAAGGGGAGAAAATCACTCTTGAATCAATCATGAAGATGCTATCATGAAATGCAAGAGCCACAGGTTCAAAGGTTAAACAAAGATCACTTAATAGAAAGATCATCCAAGCTTGATGAAAGCAGGATGGAAGCCACAAAAATGAGAATATAAAACAATGTTGAATAAATATCTATAAGAGCCAACAGGTAGAAGTGAGGGATAGCTACACGGATGACCTTGGAAATATTGGAGGTTCTGGATGTTCATAAAGCCAGAGATTCCAAATAATATTAAGGTGCCCTCCAAAATATGGGACAAATATTTCTACCTCGCTAATGTTTATCAGTTTATGGTCTTGTTTTAACAATCCTCAAGCCTAATTGCTAGAATTTGTTATATAGCGAGAGAAAGTCTTGAATAACTTATGATGGCTTGTTGGTGGGGAGTTAAACATGATTCTATGGGTGCATGAGAAGAAAGGTTTCCTATATCCTGTAGGGAAATCCAACTTTAGTTTGGTATGATTTTATCCAAAAGAATTCCCACATTGACATTTCTTGTGGAAATGGATAATTCGCTTGGAATAACAAGATAAATGGGAAAGGTTTTGTTATGGAAAGATTACACAGATTTATTCTTAACAAAGACTAGATAAAGGGTAATTTTGACTTAGATTCTCTCATCCATAGAGGAACCCTCTCAAATCATTAGCAGGTTGAGCCCTCTTAGATCATTGGGTGATCTCTCTAATCATAGAAAATGATGACAAACCACACAAAAACCTCTTGAAATTTGACCTTATGTGGTCCTCTCACTTTTATTTCCTTATTAAAATTTAGAAGTTGTGGCAAGATTATCAAGTGGTGGGATCCAAAATGCTTATCATGCATAAGAAACTCCAACATCTCAAAAATCCAAACTAATAGTTTGGAACAAGGAGATCTCCAACAATACTCTTAAAAGAGAAGAAATCATTGAAGCTACGAATGTAAACACATCTCTAAAAAGACAACAAGCATTGTAGACATAATGAAATGGAAATGCAACACTATTGAAATAGGGGTAAGCTTTCAGATTTTGGTTTTTTGGTTGAATCTTGTAAAACATAATTGTTTATGTACAAAACCAATGGAAAGGGTTGCTAGGTATATAACCCAGAACCCCAAGAGTATACCAAAATCATCTAGATTCACTTTGTAAGTAGTCAATTTGACATTGGATGAAGAAGTGAAAATTTGTGTATTGTTTATGAAAAGATTATTTTGCTCTCTTTTTCAGATGCTAGCCAAGACCATCCACGTCAGAACTTTGCTTTCGATTATGCGAGCTCAAAATCAACACCTTTTCCTGTAGCTTTCACTCATCAATCCTAAATTATATATATATATATATATATATATATATATATATATATATATAGATATAGATATAGATATAGATATATATATTGTACTACAAGCTAAAATTAAGTGGATTCTTGTCACTGAGGAATGTTGTTTTTTAATCATTGAAAGAATGTCCTAGAAAACCAAAAATTGACGAGTGTAGATGAAACACGAAATGGGAGAGCATAATCACTACTAAATCAAACTATGCCTGCATTTCCTTTTAGGATTTATAGCTTCAGACTTTTTTCTTGCAAATAGGGAATATATTTCTCTTTTTTTTGGTAAGAGACACTTTCTGGTGCAACCTAGGTGGTAAATATGGCCACACTCTAGAATACCCAGTTCCTCATTGTCCTTGTTTCTTCTCAAGATATACTACAAAGTATATCCTCTTTCTGCTTCTTGGAGGCTTCATCTGCACTAGATTCTATGCAAGCGTTATACACATCTCTCTTCAAACATCCTGTACTCACATTACCTATTCATTCCATTAATTGAGTCAGGAGGTCTGAAAGTGGTTTCAACTTCATTGGATTTCATATAGAGAAAGTGGAATTTTAGGTCCCATTCTCAAGGTTTCAAGGTTTCAAAATCAATGGAATTGCGACATTTCATTAGATTATATCATGTATGAAGGTAAGTGATTGCCATTTAATTGAGAGCACTAAGCCATTTATGTACTCCAATGTTAGTGGTGTTGATCATTGAACTCCTTTGTCATGGCTTTAGAAAAAAATTGTAATATCCCTTTATATATTTCAATGGTTTGTAAGATCCCTTTCTTAGAAGACTCACTTCTCTAGCATCTTATATAAATATTTTGCTGAGAGTATGTTTTTCAAATAGTTAATCTATCAACATTCTTACAGTAGAAGCAATATTTTAAGTATTTGCAAATTTTGTAGCTAATTAATTTATTTGTAAGAAAGGAAACCATTAACAAATTTAGGAAACAGAAATGCTTGAACATGAAATCATCAGGTCATTTTATTAAGGGATCACAAGAGAATACATGTAGTTACAACACCCAACTATTGTTCGAACCTTTGATTTGACCTCTGCTCCAAAACTCTACTAGACTCCAGTTAATTTGATCTCTGTTTGCTCAATCTGCAATACTAGACTTGACCTCACAATTCACTTTTCGGCTTACCAACAAAAAATTCCTCGACCTCTTTCAACATATTATATTGGATGTCCTTTTCCATGCGAGGAGAAATCTTTCGAGCTTTCTCTATTTCCTCGGATAACCTGGATCGACCATCTTTGTTTATTGATTCTCCATACCCTGGATCACCCTCCCCCCTCTAAGTTTATTTATTATTCACACTAGTACCCAGCTTCGACAACCCCAAGTGGATGATTTTAGTGTGCTAGTGGACTAGAGCCTGTGCTCAAGAGCAATGTCTGAGGGTTTCTGGCCCCAGTTGATTAAGTCATAAACTCGCTCCACAAAATGGCACAATCTCATATGTCAACTAGACCATATGTAGACATTCAACTCAGCTTCAAATTTGACTAGAACTGATATTGCAATTCAACCCTTAGTGATACATCCACCTAATCCCCTGTCTGCATTGATTAACTCTGCTCATAAAATAACAAACATAATTTTGTAGTTCAGCCCTCAGACAAATGTGTGTCTATGAGTTCTCGATTCACCTAATTACCACAAAGAAACCCCTCTTACCCGTGAGATTTATACATCAACTTATTCCTAGCACTGGTAACCTTTTCATTCGTCCCTGCCAATATATCGCTGCAAATGCTGCTACCAATTAGCAATCTACTGTGATTCTTAGCCTCGAGGGTTTCCCAATTTGGCCCCACAAGTAAATGGAGATTCAACCCTTAAATTTCCCATTCAACCATGCAATTTCGACCTCCTTCAAACCCTATAGTTTTATGATGAAACCTTTATTTTTCTTGGCCTAGGTAGAATTCGTCGCCATGTTTTCACGCTAAATCACTTGGATTTTTCATTATTGGAAACTGCAAGGAACACCTATAACAAACTAGATAATGGTGTATTTTGCAGTAATGAACCTCGTCTCGATCCACTAGGCTATATCTCACTTTAGATTACAACCCATTGTTCCAAACTCAACTGGTCACAAATTTTAATTCACCAAACATGATCTCCTCATTTCTTTTTTTTAATAGAAATGACCATTTCAAATACCATGGGTCATTTTTTCCTTTTTTAATATTTAAAACAATAAATTATACATAGTAGTAAATTAAAGATTATGTTAAACACACACATGGCAGAAAGAGTATGAAAGATAAAACATGATAGTTCATTTTTTATTAACAGAACATATACATTTATAGTACATGGTTTGACCGTTGGGTTCCACATCCCAAGGTCTCTTGGACTTCCTTAGTCTATTATGCTTCCACACTAACCCATAGAGGATTAGGTGTCCAACATTCCCCCCTTAATTCGAAGGGTTATGTATGAGTCCAAGAAGAGAAATGTAATACAAAATGTGCAAAAAATGCATGGCAGCACTAGGCTGAATGTGCTCTCTGAAATGTTGGTATAAAGGGTGGTGCTTTAAGGATGACCACCAACACTGGAACACTTAGTGTAGTTCCCAAAACTCTTCCAAAACTGGAAAGAAGGTGAAGTCTTCTACTAGAGGAAGTGCTCCTGATGTTTTAAAGAGAACCTTCAACCATGAAAGGGAGGTCTCACCCCGCATAAAAGGGAGAACTTTAACCTGAAAAGGGAAGTCTCAATCTGTGATGGTTTAAGGATGACCAACAACTCTAGAATGCTTAAAGAAATTCCTGGAACTCTTCTGAAAAATGGCAAGAAGCTGGAGTCTTCTGCTAGAGGAAGTGTCCCCAATTTGGTTCCTGGAATTCTTCCGAAACTGGCAAGAAGCTGAAGTCTTATGCTAGAGGAAGTGTCCCAGATTCTTTGAAGATGCATTACTAAATGAAGGCATGCTCAAGGGCATCTTTGTCTCTGGCTAAAACTCTAAAACTGGTGTGGCAGGTTGTGGCTCAGGCTCACTTGATGTGACTTTGAAGCTTGTAGATGGCCATCATTCCCCCCCATCAGATGATGGAGAAAACTCAACTGCAAGATTGTTCAATACTCTGGAACAAGTTATGGCATGTGATTGGAGTATCTTCTTGGCTATTGATGCCCATTGCCAAGAAGCGATTCATCATGGATGAATCTTTGTTCTTGTAGGACGTTGTTTCTAAAGCATCTATGTGAAGAATGGGTGGTTTTATGATAGTGATTACATGGATGAAGATCAAAACAGCGATCTTTCAAATGGCCAACTCGGTCACAGTGTTGGAATTTCATAATATGTTGTTGTTGCTATGGAAGAGGAGCAGAATCTGGAACAGCTGGATGTGAACTTTCATGAAGGAATCCAGCACTCTGAAACTGAATGGGCTTTGAGTAGTATGGAATATGAAAGGACAAGTCCTTCTCATATCCGAGGCCAGTTCTGTGTTTTTTGTGGACAAGCTCTTCCCAAGGTCTAATGATGGTCTTGGGAAGTGCAAGCTAAACTTCTCCATATGCATGTAACCTTGCTACTTTATGGGAGTCTATTTCTTCTTGTTGTAGCTAAGATTTGAGCTGCAAAAATCAATTTTCTCTTGTGCATTTTGTAGACAGACCTGAATTATTGTGAGAGAAACTTTGTTGATTTTTAATGTATCATGAGTAGTAGACAATATCAGAGTTTTGAGGAACTCTAATAATTCACTGATTCTAGCCATTTTTTTTCTTTAATGTCAGAATTACACCTTAAAATCACAACTCCTACTCAATGTAGAAAGGTAATACCCACTAACAATATCATTTATAAATGTGCAGCTGATCAATGTGCAACTAGCAAGCTCCAATTACAGTCCATTACATAAAAATAAGATTTAACTCATGACCAACACTATGTTCTAACAATACAACCGACTAAACTTTTCTCCACAAAAGATTACTTTTATTTGTCAAAACAATCATTGCCTTTATACAGCCCACCAAACTCTTATGCAGCAGTCGAAGTAACAAGGAATCAATGCATATATATGTAGACAGAAACTATAATGAGTTTTAAATACAATGCCACAACTGGGGCAGCAGCAACTGCAAACTTGCTTGGATCCTTCAAATACTCCTTCACTTTCTCAGCCAATGGAAAAGAATAGTCAAGTTAAATGGCGACTGCTAATACATTCTTGTAACCATTGATGATAGCATGTGGAACAACTGCAATTGTGGGATTACAGATCGCCAGAGAAAGAGTCCTTTATTTTGATGGACATCTCGACTTCGACAATACTTTTACTGAAAATAAAATCAATTACTATAAGCCCAATACCAACATTGTACATATACATGTATATCAGTCCTTGAAACCTTTTCTCCTTCGACAAATGGCTAACAATAATGCACAACCACCTTCTTACAAAACCTAAAGTTTCAATAATTCTATAGAGAGCCTCCTCCTACACAATAGTGCAACAGATGAAACAATCTGCAGAAATTTTCCCTTTGTCCAGTGGAGAGATGGAAAATATTGATTCAGGTATAATCTACAGTCGAATTTTGTATGTGGGTTCACCCCCTTTTTCGAAGACAACACTTAGTTAATACAAAGCTATGAGATCTACGATCCCTTTGTGAAAGATTCCCTCAAAACAAATTAAAAACTAATTTTCAAATGTGCATAGAGTGTCAATGAAACTGCATTTGGTATTTTCAAAAAATTATAGATCAATCTAGGGTTGTTTTAGCAACTAACTATGCATATTTCCCATGAGAATTCTCTGTTGGACATGTTTACCAAGAGGACCCAAATTTGTGTGATTCTCTTTGTTATAGAACACGGTTGAGCTTATCTATTGTAGATGTTCGTCCAAGTTGCAAATGCATGCCATAGGAACTAAAATCAGCATATATTTTCCATCTTTGCAATGGCATTATATCGTAGTGTCATTATAGCTCGATAGGGCTTTTAAATTCAGTAGTTGCAAGGCCATAAAAATGTACACAGTATCGTAACCACAGTTGCAACAAATTTTCCAACAGAAAACCAGCGTTGTTCAGTCGGACCAACAACTGCAGTAGAGCATTCAATGCACAGCGTAGGGAATCAAAGACATATTTTCAAGATTAACATTTCACTTGCAAAGTTCAAAATCGTTCTCCAATGCAAAGCATATATCAGTCAACATGACCACGCAACGCCACGACTTTCAAAACTATTCAACGTAGTCAAACACACCATTGCACTACTGCATATGAAATTCAATACACAACATTACACCATCAGGTAGCAGACCACATATAGTCGAGATGAAGGGTCTCAACCTCAACGCATAACGGTTCACTGTGGTAGTGGTTTCGACCTCCACAGATTTAATGTAGCGTTCATCACTGATACCAATTTCACCCTCGCAGCTACTTTGAACGACATTCGGAAATTATATTACAGTCTCAGCTTCTCCATCAAGGTTGAATCCTCCTCAAACGAAGACTGGTAGCCTATAGCGGATCAAGCTCCAAAACCAGTAAGTCATTCACAAATGACTGTAGAAGTATCAAAACTCTCTCTAAACAATCTTTTTTTTAACATACCAAAATATAACAACTTGTATTCCTGTGTGCAGAGAATAGACAAACATTTTTCTTTATGCTGGATCAATTGCAGAGTCTTTTCTGGAGCTATGAGACCGATCTTGAGTGAATCAAAACATTCGAATCTCGAATAGCTTTTTGTCTTAACATGCACAATGAAGTTGTGAGGGCTTTGTGATTACCTCCTAATGAACACAAAAAGGAGATAAATATTCAAAGGCATTCAATGCATATAGAACACATAATTTGATTATAGGGTTACGACACAGTGTGATAAGAAATGGACTTCAGAATATCAACATTTCTTATTCCCAAATTTCTCTGGTTGATGTTGCTGCCAAATTGAGGCTCAACTCAGCCACTCCCATGGTAGATGCTCGGAGCATTGTTGCAAAATCAATCTTGATGCTTTCTCCTGGAATCAAATATAAACTAAAATCAAAATGAAAATCATAGAGATCAAGGAACACATTCGTTCTTCTTGGTAGAAGCTTGTTTCTTCTTCGCTACTCTGAGTTTCATCAGGGTATGATATCGATTAACCACAGGCAGAGGTAAAGAGGAAGGATGAGTCTGAAACAAAATGGCAGACAAATAATCAAGACAGATTTTCTATCAAGGGAAAGAGGTAGAGGACAGAGAATAATGGCAATGGAGTTACGATGCATAAACCTACATTTGAAACCTGCGCTCTAGCTCTATACCATGTTAGTGATGTCAGTTTCTGCAATATGGGCAGAGCATAGGCAAAATAGGCAAATAGGTAGAAAAGGGAGTTACAAGGTCAGGAATGCTAAAAATAGGGCTGGAGAAATGACAGAGGTTGCAGCTAGAATTTAGCTGAGAAAATATTCATGAAATGCATAAGTGATGGCAGAAATGACCTGCACATAAAGACCATAAAACAAATAGCTGAAATTAATTATGCAGGGCAGGAATACGCCTGCTCTGATACCATGTTAAACACACACATGGCCGAAAGAGTATGAAAGATAAAACATGAGAGTTCATTTTTAATTAACAGAACATATACATTTATAGTACATGGTTTGACCGTTGGGTTCCACATCCCAAGGTCTCTTGGACTTCCTTAGTCTATTCTGCTTCCACACTAAGCCATAGAGGATTAGGTGTCCAACAGATTTAATAAAAATAAACAAGATATTAAGTTATATATAAATTATTTAACATGTAAAATTTAAGTTTCAGTCAATGTAATTAGTAGTTTTATGCAGCGATATATGTGTTGAAGGGTATAACCTTCTTGAAATTTTAGTTGTTTATATTGCCACCATTTATCGTATTTAGATAAATTAAAATACTCAATATTAAAATTATGTCAAGGTTTCTTGATGTTTTAACATAGACATATAAAAGTATGATAACATGCACCATCCGAAAGGTTTGGCAATTATTATTTATTTGAACTAAGCTTCTACCTATCACACTGAGGCTAATTGCCCAAATTTAGCATTATGAGAGGTTATGACCAATGGAAGGATTTCTATTAGGGCTTTTATCTTTACTAATATTTGCACAACATTTCCAGATTTTTCACACTAGAAATAACTCTCAAGGCCTTTACCAATGGACATGAAAAGGGCTTTAGACTAGGAATATGGGCACCATTACTACTCTTTTCATAATAAGAATTAGTATGAGGGAAGGAGAAAAGGCCTTTACTTCTAAAATGAACCTTCTCATGCTCAAGGGCCATGAGTTTTCCATTGAAAAACTACATATATCCTCTCTAAATAATCTTAGGGATATATGGGATATCAATTCCATTAGGAATTTTTTCATGCCAGCTATAGGAATCAAGGAATGCACCATGGGTAGGGGAGGTAAATAAGGAAATTAGGCCTTACAATAAGCTTTTTAGTTTCAAGCGTTATGAGCTAGACTTAAAAACCACATAGATCTTCTTTAATGGATCTTTGGTCTGAAGTCGACATATCGGCACCATAGGAGGTATTTCTCACCACATATGGGAGTTAGTGTCTATGTTATGGTTATGAGAGGGAAATAAGGACCTTAGTCCATGAACAAGACCTTTAGCTGGGAATATGGGCATTTAGTATGTTTTACATAATAAGAATGGGTCTCATGGCCTTCACTATGGCCAAGAAAGGAAATTAAAAAAAAAAGTTACTTAAGTCCTAAATAATTAGTGGCCATTAAAAAGGCTTCAAACCACCACGTTAATTATATTTTCTAAGGGATATTCTTTGGCCCCTAGGAGGGATGTTTCTATCATTCAAAGGTTTTGCACACCATGATGAGTGTTGGAGCCTCATCATTAGACCTTAATGAAATTGGGAGGCTTTCAAATCACATATGATGCTTACAAGTGTAGGCTTGGTCAAAATAGGAACCTAAGGGGCTCAAGCCTTATTTGAATATTTGATGATTAAGCTTTGTGAAGTAGATCTCAAAGAACCACACATGACCTCTATAGGGAATCTTAGGCCTCTATGGGGGATCTGTAGTGTCATTAGTATGTTTTACATAATAAGAATGGGTCTTAGGCGCACTTGTACCATGGCAAAGGGATGGAAATAGTGGCCTCAAGCCCAAAAAAAAACTTCTTTGGCTTACACTGCATGAAAAAGACCATAAAGAACAATATAAATCCCCTTTGAGGGATTTTATGCCTCTATCTAGGATAAGGGTTCCATTATGAGGTTTTCCACATCATATATGGGAGTTAGGGCTTATATCTTGGCCAAGGAATGAAAAAGGGCCTTAGGACTAAAACAAGTATTTCTCATGTTTAATGTCCATGAACAAGATATTAGAATGGGAATGATGGCATAATTAATATGTTTTGCATAATAAGAATGGGTTTTATGGCCTCTATGATGGATAGTGAATTTTATCACTTATTATCCAGTCATATATTTTAGTCCTGGACTAAATTAGTCATTTAAGTTAGTCACTTTTAGTTTGGTCACTTATTATCTAGTCATATATTTTATCCCTTGACTAAATTAGTCATTTAAGTTAGTCATTTTTAGTTAAGTCACTTAAAATTTCTCAAATTTAGTAGTAATTCACTTGAAATAATTGTGGTGACTAACTTTTTTAGTCACCTAGTCACTAATTTCATCATTTTCTACTAGTGTTTGTAGGTTTGGGGTGTTATGCATCAACACCGAAAGTGGGAAGATTATCTTCCACTAGTGGAGTTTGCGTACAATAATGGGTATCATGAACATTTGAAGATGAATTTGTTTGAGGCAATTTATGGGTGGGTTTGTAATAATCCTATTAGTTAGATTGATCCAATGAATAGGTTGTTGATTGGATGAAACATGTTAGTAGAGATGGAACAAGAAATGCAGGTAATCAAGAAGAATCTAAAGGTAGCACATGAGAGGAAGAAGAGTTATGCATATCATCACAGGGTGTTTATAGAGTTTCAAGTTGGGGAACATGTGTAGTTTCGCATCAAGCCCAAGAAGATCTCATTAAGGATCATATCATGTGTGAAGTTTGAACCTTGGTATTGTGGGCCTTTCGAGATCCTTGAAAGGATTAGACTAGTGGCCTACAGACTTGCACTGCCTCCGATAATGAAATTCCATGATGTTTTCCATGTTTAATTGCTTAAAATATGTGAAATATAGTGATAATGTGATCGCTTGGTTTGTACTGTAGGTGGAGCCAAAAGGAGAATTCTAGCTAGAACCTCACTGCATTTTGCATCGGAAACAACTCATGCTCCAGAACCAAAAAATCGAGCAAGTTAAAGTGTAGTGGAATCACTTTGGGCTCGAAGAAGCTACATGGGAGATGACTGATCAAATGCGGGCTATGTATCCTTCATTGTTTTTCGGTTGAGGCAAATGAGTTTTGGCATATGTACATATTTATGTATGGTTGTTATTGTAAATATTGTAATGATCTGTGTTATAAAGCTCCAATAAGCAGTATTGTGGTCATGTTGTCATGTTTTTCATGTTTTTTTTTTCTTTTTAGCAGGTTGTTTAGTGTAAACACTGCATCGAGCTAAGTTATAAATCTCCATGGGAAGTATGTCTTTGTTTTCAGTGGACTTGTTGGTTACGTTGGAAATACTGAGAGGGGCGATGAATCAGTATTTATTTTCAATTGTTATTTTTACCAGTTAGATCACTTATATTTAGAACAAAATGAACAATAAGAATAAAATATTTTATTAATTTCTTCTTTACAATAAATCAATTATAATATATATAGGGCTCCAACCCTAGATGAAGACACTGATATTCAATATCCCAGGCTCCAACCTGAATTTTTCCAAGCACCGACTTGGACTTCCAAGGCTCCAACCTTGTCAATTTAGACGCACCAACCTCAAGGGATCAAACCCTATATCTTGTTTAGGCTCTAAACTAGTTTCTTGAGGACTCTGATCCCCTAGGGCTCCAACCCTATCTTCCAAGGCACTAACGTTTATTTTTTAGGCTCCAACCCTCAGCTTCACTTCGTCAACATGTATTTGGTTATAATTCACAGCTCCCATTGTCTTCTTCAACGAGCCCTATCAATTTTCTCTTAGTCTTCACTTTGGTCTCCATGTTACTGTTGGAAATACTGAGAGGGGGGGTGAATCAGTCTTCCTTAGCAATTAACACTTTTAAATCTTTTCAAAGCATTAGATAATATTCAATTATTATTAATGTTTATGTAGTAATAACAATATATAAAATAACATAGTAGACACAATAATTTTAGGTTGAAAACCCCCTTCGGGTCAAAAACCACCGAACATTTTTCTAATAAATTATTTAATCTTCAGCCCCAATTGAAATGAAAACAACAACTTCCTAGCATTCTAGAAAAGCATTCTTCTCCAACTCCCACTGGAAGGATGCCCCAACGCCTTGGTTTCTTCAGTAGTCAACTGAATGGATGTCCCAACATCCTAGACCTACCTACCACCCTGAAGTGTTCATAGGCTCCAACCTGTAGGCAACTTCATGCACCAACCTAGCACCTCCTTGCCACCCTATAATGACTGAAATGAGACAAGAGTGTGGATTCCCGTACTAGGGACAATGATCCATGATAAAATATGATTTACAATGATTTTGACTGAACACCCAATCACACTTTGACCTACAACCCAACCATGACATCATCCCAACAGAGCCTCCTATACCTCTCAATAATGCCTTTTCGACTCTAGGCAAATCGACTCATTTACAATAATGACTCTTTCAATGATGACACTTTTACAAATGACTCTTTTATAACTTTACAATGATGACTCTTGACCTTGACACTTCTTCACAATATATGGATGGTTGCCATGTCTTCAAAGGATGTCCCACTGAAATGCTTTCTTTGATTTGATAATTCTCCTCTTGAATTCTTGCTTGAAGTTGTACTTGAACCTTCTTCTACCTGCATGCAAAATTTTCCCGCCAAAACCAATCCCAAAACAAAACAAAATACCCTTTAACTTACCTCTACCTGCAAAACACATGTAAGTGCATAATAATGAATAAATATAGATTAAAATTACAATGCATACCTGAAGTGTGCTTGTCACATTTGTTGTTGACTTGTTGCAACAGTAGACAAAGACTCCCACTCTTGATGTAGGCCTGGACTCTAGACTATATCCAAAACTGACCTAAAGATATATATAATAGAAACTAATGACAGACCCTAGACTTGTGATGGACCAAGTTCTAAGTACAAAAATAGAGACCATTCTATCAACTATGACAAGACAAGTAACATGAACTTACAACATCATATAGATTCATCAAACTTGGTGTAGCATCAAATGTGTAGTATCAAGAATAGGACATCCGAAATGTGGTATCAAAACTAACTGTGACATATAGAGACATAGAGATATAACCGAGACCCTATATGTACTTACGTTGTCCTGAAAAAACATATGTCAGAGATGATACTCATATTTAAAATGTAAAAACTAATCATACAAACCTTTCTATAGGAGACTTACCCTTGACTGTTGATGTGTGGTCCTTAATGCAATGATCCTTGAATGCATGCTTTTTCTTGCCTTCTAGGAGATCGATATTGAATCTACTGTATTTATGGAATTTCGGATCTCCAAGGTCTGAAATTTCGTCCTGTAGTAGCCCTCTGAGTCCTCTTTATAGCTCCACAGGTCTGATCAAGATTGGATTCTTCAAGATAGAGTTATGCCCAATATCCCACGATGACCTGATTATAGACTAGTTCAATAGAGCGAACATGTATGAAGTGCCATGTGTCACAGTTACAACATGCGGCCCTGAAAACACTACTCAACAAAATAAATTTTGTCCTATTTATGTTACTATTTACTCAATTTGAATCCAATGCTCAAAGAGAAAGTTATGACGATTTTCCCAATGTCACCTGTTTGACATGGAATTCGAGAGCCTACAAAAACCTTAACTTCCTCATATCATATCTCTGAAAATATAGCGAACCAAGATTTGGAATGTGGTAACGTAGTTCATCAATATTTCAGCTTAAATTGGGTTTAATTTCAGCTTCTGAAGCTTTTAGAAGAAAAGTTATATCGCAAATTCCACGATGACCTGTTTGAAGCCACAAAATCCTTACTAGAGGAGGATATGAGGGTCATTATTTATATGAATGGCTTGAGTTGAGAGGGTCCTCAACAAGTGAACATTGGAGGGATTTTAGGAGAAAAAAATTATTGACTATTCAATGACCACAATCAATTATGAGTGCCATTCCACAACCCCATATGTTTTTATCCCACTAACTGGGGTTACTAACTTCAAACGCAAATAACCCTCAAACCATGAAGAACTGGGAGGTGTACCATATATCAATAGAAACATATCGATGATTAGAATCCATCAAGAAGATCTTTGACAAAAAATAATATGATTTGTCAATACAAAATTCCCTTTCAAGATCAGGGTAGCCCCTGGTATTGCTTGGGTTGACATCAATGAAAACTACTAATCAACAATCTCCCCCTTTGGAATTGATGGAAAAACAAGTAATCCCCTTGTGATCATGACAACTATTCCTATTGCCTTCTCTCCCCCTTTTTCATCAATGGCAAAGGGTAACTCCCCTGACAAACATCCATCTTACGGACCTGTACACACCTCCACTCCCCCTTTCTACTCAAGTAGATAAGAGAAAGAGTCTAATGAAAACTTGAGAGAATCCTAAACTTTTGGTGAAGATAGTAAAATTATTCATGAGGTAATGGTTTTGTAAAGATGTCAGCAATTTATTCCTTTGTGCCAACATATTCAAGATTGATATTCTTTTTAGTGACCTTCTCTCTAACGAAATCATATTTAATTGGAATGTGCTTCGTTTTGGAATGCATCATAGGATTCTTGGAGATATTGATGGCACTGGTGTTATCGCAAAAGATAGGAATATGCTCATCAAACTTGACTTGAAGATCTTGCAAATTTTGATTCATCCAAAGAACTTGTGTACAACAATATGTTGCCACGATATATTATGATTCTGATGTGGATAATGAGATTGAAGACTACTTTTTACTTAACCATGAAACAATACAACCACCTAGATAGAATGTTGCTTCACTGGTAATCTTACGATCATCAACACTTCCTGCCTAATCTACATCTGTATAAGCTTGGATAATCATACCATTTCCTTTGGGATACCATAGACCATATTCCGTTGTTCCCTTAATATATCGAAGAATTCTTTTGACGACAATAATATGAGATTCTTTTGGTGTTGCTTGGAATCTTGCTACTTGCCAACTACCTGCATTACATTTGGCAGGGAGACTGTCACATATAGGAGACTACCAATCATGGATCTATACAACCTTTGGTCCACATTCATTGACAAATCTTCTTGTAAATTGTTACCATGGTGGTAAGCATGGGCTTGCAATCTTCCATCTTAAATTTCTTGAGCATTTCCTTGATGTACTTGATTTGATATATGAATATTCCTTTATCTTGTTGAGATATCTCGATAATCATTAGATTGCCTTGATCCACTTTCACATAGATATTTCTTGTCAGTGCTTCCTCTCTTGAATCTGTAATACTTCAACTATTCTTCTCCCCTTGAACATGTAATGAAATTTCCATCTTGTTCAAACTACCTGTCTATCAATTGTAGACTCATGTCATATATTGTTGCATAGACTCCTTGACGCAGGAGGTTGACAAAAATGAGGTGGTAGTCTATAATTCGACTACTGTTATATTTATAACCAATCAATGGCGCTTAAATGGATTTTGTACATGTATTTTCCCTTGAGGGTCCCGATTTTCTGACCAATCATTGTCAGTCCCTCATTGACTTCTCCTTTTATCAAGTGCTTCAATCCACGCCATTTATCTCACCTCTCCGGATCCAATGGATACCGCGTCATCCGCTCATCAACTTACCCGTACGATCTCCGTCGTCGATGTGACCCGTCCAATCGAAAAACTGTCGCACAATCTCGCATGGATTCTTGCACGAATGATATCAGGTCAAGAGCACACAAGAAAAGTGGTTTTCTCGTGCTACGTGTCAACCGCTAAAGGTAATCACGTGGAATTTCCCAATACCATTTACCTCCTTTTGGGTGCACTAGATACCGCTTCCTGCTTATCAAATACAACCTCTGTTGTTTAATTCATACTTTACAGAAAAGCACTTAAGGAAAGGATTTTAGTACTTAAGCTCAATATTAGCCCTTAACACTAATTGACTATGATTTATGAATAAAGTGTTTAAACAGATAAAAATACCTGATTAAGTCCAGAACGTCGATACACAAATATGAATGAACTTTTGCACCAGGATTAACACACAACACCACACTTAATCATTTATTCAACAAAATGTAAATTACAGAGTCTTGTCCCTCTTGGCTCGATTACAATAGTTTGTCTAACCTTTGTTCAATCTCAACCCTATCTCTGTCACTCAAACTCTCGTTTACTCACTATCTTCTCAATCATCTAATCCCCTTGTCATTACATTCTTTTTCTTTTATGAATCAAATCCTATCCTAACTACATTGACAACTCGATCCCTATTTTTATCAGTCTAACAATCAAATCCCTATTTCCAAGCTCTAAGACACATCTATACTAACAACTTATCTCTCAGTCTAAAAATAATACAATATTCTAATTATTACAATAATTGAGATAAAGATTAATTGGAGAGATCCAACCCTCTCTACTAAAACTATTTTTTGACCACTAAAGTCAATGAAATTTATCTCTTGTTAGCCACAACATGTGAACATACAATCATATTGCTGGCTAATTCTGGATGCTCCTGCATCAGACTCCCGGGGAAGAAAATAATTCTTCATCAAACTCTCATGGTTTACTCCATACTTCTGCAACTTTGTTGTTGTTATCCAACTAGAATCCTCCACTGGTTGTCCCTTCCATTTGACTAGATAGTGAAAATAAACTTGTCCTCTAGTTCTTTTGGATACTCTTTTCTCCAAAACAGTGTCCACCTCTTTCTTAACTTTCTTTGGCATTTGTTCTTCCCAATGTAAAGTTTTAACTTCATCTCCTGCAAGTTCCTTCTATAGCTCTGACTTTGTTTCCTTGTATGGATGCAAATCTGTAATATTGAAGATAGGTGATATTCCAATCCCTTCTGGCAACTCAATTTCATAAGCATTAGTTGAAAACTTCCTCACAATTATGCATGGTCCTATCTTTTTCATCTTTGGTTTATTGTAAGTCCCAATAGGAAATCTTTCTTTTCTCAAGTATACCATCCCTAGATCTCCCACTTGGAATTTATTTTCTCTCCTCTTCATATCAGCTCTCTATTTGTACTTTCCACTACTTTCCTGCAATCTATCTTTGACATCTTCTTGTAGTCTCTGCATATGCTCTACAAACTCTTCAGGCTTTGCACTTCTTGTCTCCTGTTTACCCAAATTTCTGAGCTCATACACAACTCTTGGATTCATTCCAAAAACAATCTGAAATGGACTCATCCCAGTACTTCGGTTTGGAGTGTCATTATAAGTAAACTCAACTTGAGCAAGTGCTAAATCCCATTGCTTCGGATTGTTATACACTAAACTTCTCAATATTTTTCCCAAGCTTCTGTTTACCACTTTGGTCTGTCCATCTGTTTGAGGATCGTATGCTAACCTAAAACTAAGGTTGGCACCTAGTTTCTTCCAAAGAGTTCTCCATAAATGTCTAACAAACTTTTTATCCCTATCAGACACAATACTTATAGGAAATCCATGTAACCTTACAATTTCTGAAAAAAACATATTAGAAATATGTGTTGCATCACTAGTCTTTTTACATGCAATGAAATGTGCCATTTTGTAAAATCTATCTACCACAACATAAATGGAATCATTCCCTCTTTGAGTTCTAGGTAACCCCAAAAAAAATCCATACTAACTGCATCCCATGGTCGATCTGGTATTGGCAAGGGTTTGTACAATCCTGTATTTTGGCTTCTCCCTTTAGCATGCTAACATATTTTTCACTTCTCAACAAATATCAACTTCAGTTTGCATCTTTGGCCAATAGTAAAAAGCATTTACCTGAGCAAATTTTTTATCTTGTCCAAAGTGACCAGATAATCCTCCACTGTGTTTCTCCTTGATTATGTTTTCCCTCATATAACATTTGGGAATGCACAATTTGTTACCTTTAAATAGTAAACCCCCTTGGATAAGATAATCTAACCACTGACTTTTGTTATGAACTATTGGATTTTGTACAATTGCATAAATATCTTTGAATTTTGCATCATCTATATACATATCAACCATTTCTTCAAATCCTACAACACCAACTCTTAATTCTTGTACAATGAAATTTACCTTGCTCAAAGCATCAACAACTTTGTTCAACTTACCACTTTTGTGTTTTATCACAAAAGTAAAACTCTGTAAAAACTCTACCCACTTGGCATGTTTCTGGTTCAATTTTGGTTGGTTGTTTATGAACTATAATGCATCATTGTTAGAATATAATACAAACTCCTTTGGTAGAAAATGATGTCTCCATTTTTTAAAGCTTGCACAATAGCATAAAATTCTTTATCATAAGAAGAATACTTCTTCTTAGCTTCATTTAGTTTCTCACTAAAGTCAGCTATTCATCTTTGTTCCTGACTCAAAACTGCTCCAATTGCTATTCCACTAGCATCAGTTTCAACTTGGAAAACTTTCCCAAAATCAGGTAAAGCTAAAATTGGTTTCTCTATAATTTTCTTCTTCCTGGAGTAGGCCAGTTCCAAATTGCTTGGACTTTCTCTTGATCCATTTTCAAACCTTATTTAGAAACTACAAATCCCAGATAGATTAATTATTCTTTCATGAAACTACATTTCTTCAGATTTATCAACACTTTCTCTTTTTGCAGAGTTCTTAAAACCAAGTTAAGATGCTCCAGGTGTTCTTCTTTGCTTCTATTGAAAACTAAAATATCATCAAGGTAAACAATGACAAACTTGACTGCATATTCCTTCAATACGTCATTCATTAATCTCATGAATGTGTTAGGTACATTAGTGAGTCCAAAAGGCATCACTAACCATTCATACTGTTAGCACCTAAATCTGCCTTAGGCTAAAGGAAGGCAAAAATTAAGGTAACCACAAACCACTCGCAGTCTGGTAGCTAACCCTACCAGAGCAGGAGAGGGCTCTCTTTGAGATGACTTACAATGCAATATTTACCTTAGGATAGTAAGTGAATAGGGATTCTGGAAACAATTTTATGAATGACCGAGCTTCTGGGATGTTATGGACCGGCGCTCAGCAAAGAACAGAGAATTTAATACAAAGGCACATATTATTCCGTGAGGCGGAAAATGTAACAATTTTAGTTTGAAGTACCATGACATGAATATATTGCTGAAGAAATTGAAAAGGGCATAGTGACATGAATCCTTTTCAATAGAAGAATAACATTAAACATGAAATTTTCCCACAGGCAGAGCAATAAAATTGAATTCTACCTAATCTCACTCAGAAAATTTCACTGGAAATGAACATGAATTGAATTATGAAACATAACGAAATACATATGAAAACATAAGAGACACATTTTCTACACTCACAACCACAAGAATCTCATGAAACAGAGTCGTTTCCTTTCATTAATTCTCTGTCAAAAATACACAGTGAAGAAACAAAGTTTCTTTCCCACAGTCTCCTAGAAGTTACAAGCCAACCAACCCTTTGAAAATAACTTTCATACAATATATAGAATGTGTGAGGAAGAGATAGAACGCCCAAGGGTTGGGAAGTTACTCGAATCATTGCAAAATGGAGATGGAGAGCCAACCATCAGCTACAGGTGCAGCGCTACAAACATGACATTTGGCTTGGGTGACCGTTTCCCTTCCTTCACCACTTGGATAGAAGAAAATCTGGAGAAAAAACACTTTAAATTCCACCTTTGGTGCCAAAAAACCGAAGTGTAGATGAGCGGGCCCAGTTGGAGAAGTCGCAAACCGAAATTTCGCGAAATGGAAGCAAATTGGCATTTTTTCCTCTGTGCGCTGCGCCATTTTCTCTGTGCATCGCGCTACTTTGGGGCCTGTTTTTGGGACCTTTCAAGTGTCCAAAATGTGCCCAAGTGGTCTTTCTAGAAATCTTGTTCTGTCTACTTTCTAACCCAACTAGAATTTTGAAATTTGGTGCTCATTTACCCCTCCAAATCTCCATTCTCCCAAGACTGCTTTCTGTGTGTCAAAAAAGTGGCAGAGAGGCCATTTTTGGGTGTTTTTTGACCTTTAGGAGGCTCAGATCTTGCCCAAATTTCTTTCCCGGACACCAGTAGTCATAATTTTCCATGATGAATCCAAAAATGCAAGCCATTCCTCATTTGGAGGACGCGGCACGGCGCACAGGGAGAAAATCCCTGTTTTTTACCCAAAAAATTACCTAGTGACCAAAATTTCCCCAAATTTTTTTAAATTTGCACTGGAGGATCTCTATGGGGTGTTATGATGGGCCAAGGAAGCCTCAGCCAAGATTCAAAGCCGATCTTGCTCTTTTTCCCTTTTTTCCCTTCTTGTTGCTTTCCTCAATTTTGCCTTCAAGTTCCTTATCTGGGCCTATGCACTCATGTTTCGCACCCTGTAACGGAAAGCCATATGTCTCAGTAGAGCACGGTCCTGGTTGGCCTTGTCCAACAACCTCTCCAAATTCATGTTGACCCTCTCAAGGTTGGCCTCCTAATCCTCATTTATTTCTCGCTCCAAAGATGTGAGCTCAACCCTTCTTCTTTGAGCAGCTTGGCAATGCTCATGAATGTTTTGCAGCTCCATGATCATCTGTTGGTCCTCAAGCTGCTTGTTTCTCTACTCTAGGTACTTCATGTTCCACTTGGCCCTCTCCAAGTCAAGGGATAAGGACTCAATCACTGACTACTGCTCCTGGATGATCTCTGTAAGCTCCTTATTTGTTGGTTCTGCATCTGTCTCATCATCATGGAGGAGAACAAACTCGGTCTCTCGCTCACCTGATGGCCCTTCCTCCTACACTGGCTCCTTACCCTTGCCCTGCTCCTGTGATGCTGATGTCGGAAATGAGACCCCTTCCACCCCGGGTGGAGATAACACTCGCTTTGTTGCTGCAAATAAGGGTCTACTGCCTCTCTGGTAGGTGATGTATATTGGCATAGTAGCAGTCTCATGTCGCTCATACTGATGAGATGGGCCACCTATCTCATGCTCTGCCTGTGATACTATCTGTGGAGCGCTGAAGAAGTCACGGGAGATGACGTCCTCCCAAGCAATACCTTGTAATCGAAACTGATGGTCCACCAAAATCCGGATAAGGGCAAAGTGATAAACATTGTTGAGCTCCTGTCAAGGAGTCTTGTGCTGCATGAAATTCTTCATCCTCTCTATGTTCCCGCAGATGAAAAATGGGAGGTTCATCATTTGCACCCTGGTAAAGTGCATGAGCAACCTGATGTGATAGCCATAAAAGCGAGAAAACCTCCCCTCACAACTGAAATATTTCATGATCAATTTCATGAGTGGGGCATACTCATCTCTCAAAAATCTGAATGGAAAAACTCTCGTGAGGTGGCTCAAACAATTGTCTTTGATGTAAGGCTCATAATGATGCCTCTCCACCTTTTTCTTCTTATGCCACTGCTCTCCAATGTTTGGTATGCCTGTTGCCACTGATATGGTTTCGGGTGTCAATGTGAAAGTGACCCCAACCAAGATAGACTATCCTCCATGAAGGTGAAGTGCAAAAAGATGGGCCAACTCGTGATGAACTCTGACATTTTCCACCCTCTGACAAAATTCAAAACATGCTAAGTGCTGGAAACAAGACATAGCAAGAGGGCATGCCTGCAACTCGGTGAGGGTGTTTGGCTCATCTCTAAGATGTCTGCCACTCCAGTGATGTCTCCTGGGGGCCTGTTCTCCTGAAGCTGTATCATTGTGGGTCTCCTCCTCATATTCTGATGAAACTTCGAATGCCATTATTGTTGTTTGTACCCTGAGTTTTAGGCTGTCCTTTGATTCAAATGAAGCTGGTAGTCGCTTTGACAATCTACCACCAAGGGGACAATAAAACAGGGAGTATTAGGAAGGGAATGATGTAATGGTAATAGGGGTTAAAGGGAGAGATTTGGCAGGGACTTGGGAGTAGTTTGGGTATAGTGTTGATGGGGCAGGGTTTGGGTTTTTTGATCAATAGGAAAGGGGGAAAGGGAGTATGATTTTTTGGTAGGGTAAGGGTAGTGATTATGGGGACAATAGCATAGGGGAATGAGTAATAGGGGTAGGGTAGGAAACACCTTGGCAGCACTGTCACTGTAGCACAAACCCTAGGATCATGGTTTCTTTGTGTCTTCTTTTGTTTGCTTTATAAAAAAATTTGCATTTGATTTATAATCCTAAAACCATGCTATTCCTTTCAAATTTGATGCAAAAGTGGAGGTAGGTTGCCTACCTTTCAAATTTGATGAGCATCCACAAAATTTTTGGGTGAATTCGGTGATTCCTGGGCTTTATGTCCCTATGCACCGCGCGCAATGCCAAGTGCACCATGCGCTCTGAGTGCGACGCGCTAGTGGTGGATTTACACAGTGGACGGGCTCTGTGTGCGCCGCGCTCCTTTGTGTGTGCGCCACACGCTCTGAGATCACCCTAAATTGCTCCTAATCGCTTCACTCTTCAACTCTTCGACCTTGCACCTTTCTTCCACCGCCTTGCTTGCACAATGAGCTTGTCTTAAGGTGATTTTGTGTTGACCGAATAGTGGAGGGATAGGGATAGGTTTTGGTAGTAATTTAGGGCAGGGGTTTTAGGAAAAATGATAAAGGGAGGATGGGAAAAATGATAGGTGAGGGGAAAAAGGTGAGTGGAGTGAAACCTTGGCACTAACAACACATTTTAACAACCCTAGCCATCATTTTCTTTGGTGATTTTTTATGGTTGACCTTATGCATTTAGGTGACATTCAAACATCTCTATAAAAACCATATCATTGATAAAATTTGATGAATAGGTGATGTTGTAAGGCCTACCTCTCGATTTGATAGCATTCACCAAAATTTGGAGTGATTTGGCAATGTTTTTTGGCCCCTTCTCTGTGTGCGCCGCGCGCAAAACCTAGTGCACCGCGCACTGGGTATGTGTTGCGCCTGTGGAAAAATTCAACTGCAGGCAAGCTGCGTGTGCACCGCATCCTCCGTGTGCACCGCGCTCCTAGGTGTGTGTGTTGCGCCCTCTAAAACCAACTCCCACTCACTCAAACGCTCACGATTTCGCACTCACACCTTTGCAATGTCTCTCCAAGGCTTGTAATAGCACAATGCCCTTGATTTGGATAAAAACCTGTATATATATCCTTGGAAGAGATGGGTTTAATTTTTGCTTCCTTGAAAACCCATTTTTCTAATGTTGTGTTTTGCACTTTTTCACTGACTTTAAAACACACTGATTTTCACTACCCTTTGAAATTTTGGCTCAAATGATGAAATTTTCTACGCATATTTGCACGGACTATATGACAGGACATTTGGCCACGAAAACCATGACTGCATCTAAAAAAGTCAACTAGCGATTTTTTGGAAAATTTTGTCATAAATGACACTGTTTGACTTTTCTTCAAAACAGAGTTTTGAAGAAGAGTCGAAGTCTATCCACATGACGATGAAGCTCTCTAAACCATAGCTGTGTAAGGTCCTCCCTCTAGCCTGCATGGTTTTACTGGACATGTTTCAAAGACCAAATTGATGATTTCCTAGACCCAAACATAGAAAATGACTTTTGTCCTTTAAAGGACTAGACCTTGATTGTCATGGAATTTGGTGATTATTGACAAAAGACCTAAGCTAGCAGGAGCCAGACATGAGGGGGAATGATTAGCATGACATTCTCCGTCAGATCATGGCATGCCCCTAGTGAAATGCAGCTGAGTGAATGGAACGGGACACCTAAACATGAAATGCATAGAGAGTTTTGATCTCTGACGAAGAGCTGACCAGATCGACTCTAACATTGGCTCCAATGGGGGATGGTAGCTCCTTGGAGGTGCCAAGAATAGTAGATCTCTGGAGGAGCTAGATAGTGCCTTTTGTCCATTGGGCTATGGAGTCATCATTTCGATAAATAGCACATGACTCTGACTTATTTATGAAACTGAAATGACCAAGAAATTGACTCAAACTTGACATTGAAATAACTCAAAAACTAACTTTACAAACTGAAACCAAACTGAAATAAAAATGGTATTTACAATGACAGTGGAAGCAGCGTTAATAAATCAGCAGTGATACCGCTTGAGCATCCAACCATTGATCGGCCCTCCAGGACAATCTTCCCCGCTCATTTCCTTCAGAAGAAAGGCATTCTGACCCCTATATGCTGCAATCTTAAAAGGACCTTTCCAAAGATTTTCGAACTTTTCGTGCTTGCCTTTCTCTTCATTCCTTGCATCCCACTTCAGCACCACATCATCCAACTGAAGTTTATCTGCCTTTGCTTTTCTATCATAGATTTTTTTTATTTTCTCCTGCAATTTGGATGTGTTCTTGAAAACCTCTTCTCTTGTTTGCTGCAAGTGGACCATTTGATTCAACCTTCTCTGCATGGGATCTTCTTCACTGCCGGCCTCCTGAAGAAGTCTAACAATCGGGGCAGCAAGAGAGGTGGGAAATACAGTGTCAACTCCATAAACAAGCTCAAACGGTGACATACCAATGGAATTTTTCTGACTGATCCGATCTACCCAAAGCGCATGGACCAACCTCTTATTCCAGCTCTTTTTATTTATTTCCAACAGCTTCTTGATGATGTTGACCAATGATTTATTCGAAGATTCCGCCAATCCATTGCCTTGCGGATGATAGGCAGTTGAATGACCCAAAATGATGTGATATTTATGACAAAATTCTACCATCCTCTTTGATTTGAAAGCTACTGCATTATCGGTGATTAATTTGTTTGGACAACCAAAGTGAGACAAGATGTTATTTTCAAGAAATGAAATGATTACCGTGTCTGTAGCTTGTCTGGTGGGAGTTGCCTCAATCCATTTTGTGAAATAGTCTGTCGCCGTAAGGATCCATCTGTGCTGTCTGGAAGAGGCGGGATGAATTTCCCCAATGAAATCCAACCCACACTGCTAGAAGGGAGCGCTCACCTCAATAGGCTTAAGTGGCAAAGGCTGTAATTTATGTTTTCCTTCAAAAATCTGACATTTATGACAGCGCTTGACCATCTTATACACATCAGCAAACAAAGTAGGCCAGTAGTACCCTGCTCTCAAAATTTTGTTCGTTGTTGACTTCCAAAAAAGGTGACCACCACACTCTCCTCCATGGAAGTCCTCCATTACTTTCTTTGCCTCCTCTTCCACCAAACAGTTTAACAAAATGCCACCGAGATCTTTCCAATACAGTGCAAAATTCAAAATACAAAACTTGGCAGCCTTCAATTTGAGTGTTCTCGCTTTCTTTCTAGTCATGTCGGGCGATGGTGACAGATTTTTCAGCACATATATTATATCTGAATACCATGGGGACAAAGCAAACATTTCAGATTCCTGGATGATATTTCCTCATTCTCATCAGACATGGCAGCGATCAGATTTATGTCCAAGGCATGCAAGTTTGATTCAGCCATTAGCTTCGCCAACCCCTCTCCTTTGACAAACTTTGTGGGATTTATTTCCACATCATATTCCAGCAAGGTTGCAATCCATTTGCCTCTTCTTCCTTCTGGATCGGTCTGCCCTAAAACATCTTTTACAACAGTATTAAGAACATAGGCCAGAATGTGAGAATGTAGGATATATACCCAGAAATATTTCAATGCCTTCACCAATGCCAGGGCTTGCTTCTCAATGATGTTGTACTTTAAAGCTACATCCCTTATAGCCTCGCTGAAGAATGCAATGGGTCTTTCATGATCATCTCTCTTCTGCAATAATACCACTGCCATAGTGTGCTCAGAAGCAAATGAAAACAATATGAAATCCTGAGTGTAGTTCGAGTTGACTAGAACTAGAGCTGAAGAAAGGGCCAATTTGACCAAGTTGAAAGATTTTACAGCCTCCTCTGTCCATTTCACTTGGCTGTCCTTCTTAAGCATGTTGGTCATTTCTCTTAATTGTTCTGCAAGATTAGGCACAAAGCGACGCAGAAAATTCATCTTACCATTGAATGATTGTATCTCTTTTTTGTTCCTAGGCAGATCGATTTGCTGAATTGCTTGCACATGTGCTGGGTCTATACGAATGCCATCCTTTGAAATGATGTGCCCAATTAATCTGCCTTCCTCCATGGTGAACAAGCTCTTCTTAGGATTCAACGATAGACCATTATTCCTGCACTTTTGAAAGACAATTTTTAGGTGATGCATGTGCTCTTCATCAGATTTGGAAAATACCGTCAAATCATCCAGGTACACCACCAAAAACACATTCTTCTCATTTTCAAAAGCCAAGTCTATTGGCCGCTGAAATGCGGCACCTGCATTCTTTAAATCGAAGGGCATTTTGGCATAGTGAAAGGTTCCCCATGGAGTGGTGAATGTTGTCTTGTCTCTATCATCTTCATGGATAGAAATTTGGTTATATCCGGAATAACCATCAAGCAGTGACATACGAGATGCCCCCACTACTCGTTGAAGTATATGGTCCATCTTGGACAGTGGATAGTTGTCCTTCAATGAGACTTTATTTAGATTTCTAAAATCAATGCACAAGCGGATCTCACCGGTCTTCTTTCATACAGGCACTAAGTTAGATATCCAATCTGAAAATCTGATGGGCAAAATGATACTTGACTTGTACAACCTGTTTACCTCCTTTTCGATAGATGGTAGCAACTTTGGATTTATCCTTCTCAGCTTCTGTCTAAATGGCTTTTGATTGGGTTTGATGGGTATTGTGTGCTGAATAATATTGGTATCATAGGTCTTTAAATCAGAATAGTCCCAAGCAAGCACATCTGCAAATGAAGCCATCAAACTGATGTATTTGTCCTTGACCTTTGGTGGTAATGCTTTAGACAATTTTACCAACTTTGGATGGGCAGTTGTATCGATGTTGACCTCTTCTACACCCTTCTCTGTTGGCTGCAATGTTGGCTTGTAGGCTACATCATCCTGATCAAAAAGTTCCTCTAGAGGTATCAAGCCTTTAGGAATGATGTTATTCCTCAGCTACAAAAACGTCCATTTCATTGATCCGCACTTCATCTGTACCATTCCTTTTGCCATCGTCATTTTCTACATTAATGGAGGTTTCTTTGAACTTGCCTTTGTTTAGCAGAAAACCCTTAATCTCCTCATCATCTTGAAACACTTGCCAATATCACTAATTGTCTGGAATGGTTGGACGATGCTTGACATGGATTTCAAATTTATTGCTGGAGTTCATGGGGATCTTCAAACTGCTTGTTGCCATGGCAAGAGCATCAGCAATACTATTTTGTATACGAGGCACACATGTCAAGGTGTATTCTGAAAATAACTTCAAGATGTCTAAAACTGCATTACGATAGGCCCGCATCCTAGGATGTTTTGCTTGATACTCACCTTTGACCTGCTTTATTACCAATTTGGAGTCGCCATATACCGAAATCCTTTTTGCATTCAGCTTTCTAAGAATCTTCAGGCCAGCAATCAGAGCTTCATACTCAGCTTCATTGTTTGAACACTGAAAGGCCAGCTTGTAAGAGCAAACCCTCACACTGCTAGGCACTTTGTTTGGGGTAGAGAAAGGATTGCGTACCCAAATTCCAATTCCAGCGCCATCATTTCCTACTTCTCCATCGAAATCCATGGTCCACAAGCCTTCTTCTTCCTCTTGTAAGTGTTGGAAATCTATTTGTCGTGCCTTGTCTACTTGATGTCCATTACTTTCAACTGATTGCCCAACATTTTTCTGCTTTTCTTGTCCTTCTTTCTTCAAAATTTCTCTGAAATTTTCTGTTATTTCTGGAATGTCGTCTGCTTCTACTATCTGACTATCTATATCATTTAAACTATCTAAAAACAAAACAAAAGACTCTAAATCTGTATGTACATAGTTAATAGGATGATTTATAAGTTTCTCCTTGCTTGTGATCATATATTTCATTTTTTGTTCTCGATATAACTTCCTCATTTTTCCAAACACGGGATTGTTGCATAGGAGAAATCCAGCTGTAGTGTCCCTTTCAATTTCGCTACCCAAGACCTGGAAAGAAGCATGCCAAACCTTGGAGGAATATTTGCTACCACCACATCCATCAAAACATTTTTCATAGGAAGTTGATCCAAACTCACAACCAAGTCGTTGATGAGTCCTATACATCTTACTCTGCTGGAATCGAATGAATAGAGATCATGATATTGCCGAGTGATGTCCAGACCAAGCTTATCCATGATAGCCTTGGGCATGAGATTGTGAGAAGCTCCGGAATCGAACATGACATTGTGTAACACAAAATCATGCAATCGTAAACTGATATAGAAGGGTGGCACATCGCTATTAGGAGACTCACCATTCGATGCTAGTCCAAAAATCATTTCGGGCTGATCATTTTCTACATTTACCATGTCGGACATTGGGTCCAAATTCAACATTTTAGAAATCTGTCCTCTATAACTGTTGTTCTTCATTATTTCAGTCAAAGGGATGGATACCTTTAACTTAGAAATCTCATTCTCTAAGCTAAAAGCGGGAGTCTTTTCTACCTTTTTGACTGGGATCTCTTTCTTTTCCTTTTCCTTTGATATAGTTTGTTGCTGTGATTGTTCTGCTGATTTTGATTTGCTGCTCTCCGGACCAACCGCCTCCTTTCCCTTTCTTTGTGTAGCTGATGAATCGTTCTTTGCTGCTTCAACCTCCTTCTTTTTCTGAATTGGTTTGGCCAACACATCTCTGTTTCTAAGTGAATATCACTGCTGTTGTGTGGACAAAGCATTCATATATCCCCTTTGATATTCTTCCGATTCTTCTTCCAAAACAGTGTCGCTAGCTAGAATAAAATCTGTGTCTTGGTGTGTAGCTGAATTCACTGCACATTCTTCTTCTTCGGTAATGTAAGTAGGCAGCTCATCTGGAGTAAAGAGGTGGTTTTCTTTGCCTATTACATTCTCGTCCTCATCTAACTCCGGTCCATGCACAAAATTCTATTGCAAAGGTGTTTGTACCGGCTATTGTGTTGTCTGCTCTTGAGTTCGTTGATCTCTCTGTCTTATTCTATATTGTGGCTGTTGCTGGCCACGAAAGTTAGGATTCCTAACTTGTGGCTTAGGCTTGTCAAGTTTTACCCTTTCAAGCATCTGCTCTACCTTTTTGAGTAGTTGATCCATTGAAGAAGACTCTTCTTTTACAGTGATTTTCTTTTCCGCTTTCGCTCTAGCTCTTTTGGACAGCAGATTTGCTTCAACGCTGACCGCGATTTTCTGCATATCTTCCATTGTGGCCGGTTCTCTCTCTCTTAATTGGTATGCCATGTCAGCATCAAAACCATCTAGAAACTTCATCATTGCTAGTCCCACGGGTGGCTTTAGATGATCTAGAATTTCGTTATAGACTGCATTAAATCTAACACAATAGTCTTGGACCGACTCACCAACGTTCCGTTTGATTTGTTCATATTCGGCCAGAATTTGAAGGGGATTCTTTTTCACTTCCCACCGGTTCAAAAATTGTCTTTGTAGTTCAGCCAAGGTAGTGATACTTGCTGCCGGCAAACCTCTGAACCATTTCCTCACATCACCTGCAAATGTCTGTACAAAGAGCCTCATTGCCACGTTCTCTGCATCAATCTCATGAAGTTCATAGAAGTCTGCCATTTTGTCTACATGTTGCTGAGCAGTAATGCTGTTAGGAGTGCCATCAAAAAATGGGATTTTACTTTGATAATCCGTTGGCATATCATCTAGAACTTGGGGCAGAACAAGGGGTGCGAAATGGGAAGCCATCATTCTCGGTGGATTTGGCCTTAGAGGTGTTGGAGGAGTGTGCACAGTTTGCAAGGGGCTTGCAATTGGAGTTTGGGGCTGTGTTGCAATGTAATTATCAATTAACCTATTAGCTGTTTCTGTTTCGAAGTCTACAAGAAATTGCGGATTGGGGACAGTATAATCAACAGCCCTTTCGGATTTAGACTCAAACAATGACATCTCAAAATGTTCGTCAAACTCAAGCTCTTCAAGATACTCAAAAATGTCGAGACATGAATGGGATTTGAACACGGGAGTTATGGTGCTTTCTTGATGAAGGAGTCTTGGGCTCAAATTGGGGTTTTCGTAAATATGAGGAGGATTCGAGTCTAGATTGGCTGTGGTATATCGTCTCGAAGCCAGCGTGCTATTGAGAAAAATTACATGACACAACCAACTTACTCAGCCTTTCCAATCCTAAGCTCATCATCCAGAAGCTTAGAATTATTATGAAACAAGGGGATTTGATTTCAGTTTGTTCCCTAGTGGAGTCGCCACTATGTTAGCACCTAAATCTGCCTTATGCTAAAGGAAGGAAAACATTAGGGTAAACAGAAGCCACGCTCAGTCTGGTAGCTAGCCCTACCAGAGCAGGAGAGGGCTCTCTCCAAGTCACGCTCAATGAATAGATGATCGAAAACGATCTGAGATGACTTACAATGAAATATTTACCTTAGGCTAGTAAGTGAATAGGGACTCTAGAAATAATTTTATGAATGACCGAGCTTCTAGGATGTTATGGGACTGGCGCTCAGCAAAGAACAAAGAATTTAATACAAAGGCACAGATTATTCCGTGAGGCAAGATAGGCAGAAAATGTAACAATTTTAGTTTGAAGTACCACGACATGAATAGATTGCTGAAGAAAGTGAAAAGGGCATAGTGACATGAATCCTTTTCAACAGAAGAATGCACTGAAAATGAAATTTTCCCACAGGCAGAGCAATAAAATTGAATTCTACCTAATCTCACTCAGAAAATTTCACTGGAAATGAACATGAATTGAATTATGAAACATAACGAAATACATATGAAAAAATAAGAGACACATTTTCTACACTCACAACCACAAGAATCTCATGAAACAGAGTCGTTGCCTTTAATTAATTCTCTGTCAAAAATACACAGTGAAGAAACAAAGTTTCTTTCCCACAGTCTCCCAGAAGTTACAAGCCAACCAACCCTTTGCAAATAACTTGCATACAATATATAGAGTGTGTGATGAAGAGATAGAATTCCCAAGGGTTGGGAAGTTACTCGAATCATTGCAAAACGAAGATGGAGAGCCAACCATCAGCTACAGGTGCAGCGCTACAAACATGACATTTGGCTTGGGTGACCGTTTCCCTTCCTTCGCCACTTGGATAGAAGCCAATCTGGAGAAAAAACACTTTAAATGCTGCATTTGGTGCCAGAAAACTGAAGTGTAGATGAGCGGACCCACTTGGAGAAGTCACGAACCGAAATTTTGCAAAACGGAAGCAAATTGGCAATTTTTCCTCTGTGCGTTGTGCCATTTTCTCTGTGCGTCGCGCTACTTTGGGGCCTGTTTTGGGGCCATTTCAGGTGTCCAAAATGTGCCCAAGTGGGATTTCTGGAAAGCCTGTCCTGTCTACTTTCTAACCCAACTAGAATTTTCAAATTTGGTGCTCATTTGCCCCTCCAAATCTCCATTCTCCCAAGACTACTTTTTGTGTGTCAAAAAAGTGGCAGAGAGGCCATTTTTGGGTGTTTTTTGACCTTTAGGAGGCTCAGATCTTGCCCAAATTTCTTGCTCGGACACCAGTAGTCATAATTTTACATGATGAATCCAAAACTGCAAACCATTCCTCATTTGGAGCTCTAGAATTTTAGTGTCACGCTAGTGGCACGGCGCACAGGGAGAAAATCCCTTTTTTTACCCAAAAAATTACCTAGTGACCAAAATTTCCCCAAATTTTTTGAAATTTGGGCTGGAGGATCTCTATCGGGTGTTATGATGGGCCAAGGAAGCCTCAACTAAGATTTGAAGCTGATCTTGCTCTTTTTCCCTTTTTTCCCTTCTTGTTGCTTTCCTCAATTTTGCCTTCAAGTTCCTTATCCGGGCCTGTGCACTCATGTTTCGCACCCTATAACGGAAAGCCATATGTCTCAATAGAGCAAGGTCCTGGTCGGCCTTCTCTAGCAACCTCTCCAAATGCATGTTGACTCTCTCAAGGTTGGCCTCCCGATCCTCATCGATTTCTCGCTCCAAAGATGTGAGCTCAACCCTTCTTCTTTGAGCAACTTGGCGATGCTCACGAATGTTTTACAGCTCCATGATCGTCTGTTGGTCCTCAAGCTGCTTGTTTCTCTGCTCCAGGTACTTCATGTTCCACTTGGCCCTCTCCAAGTCAAGGGATAAGGACTCAATCACTGACTGCTACTCCTGGATTATCTTTGTAAGCTACTCATTTGTTGGTTCTGCATCTGTCTCATCATCATGGAGGAGAACAAACTCAATCTCTCGCTCACCTGATGGCCCTTCCTCCTGGACTGGCTCCTTACCCTTGCCTTGCTCCTGTGATGTTGATGTTAGAAACGAGGCCCCTTCCACCCCGGGTGGAGATAACACTCACTTTGCTGCTACAAATAAGGGTTTACTGCCTCTCTGGTAAGTGATGTATACTGGCATAGTAGCAATCTCATGTCACTCATACTGATGAGATGGGCCACCTATCTCATGCTCTACCTCTGATACTATCTGTGGAGCGATGAAGAAGTCACGGGAGATGAATTCCTCCCAAGCAATACCCTGCAATCCCAACTGATGGTCCACCAAAATCCGGATAAGGGCAAAGTGATAAACACTATTGAGCTGTTGTCGAGGAGTCTTGTGTTTCATGAAATTCTTCATCCTCTCTATGTTCTCGCAGATGAAAAATGGTAGGTTCATCATTCGCACCCTGGTAAAGTGCATGAGCAACCTGATGTGATAGGCATAAAGGCGAGAAAACCTCCCCTCACAACTGAAATATTTCATGATCAATTTCATGAGCGGGGCATACTCATCTCTCAAAAATCTGAATGGAAAAACTCTCGTGAGGTGGCTCAAACAATTGTCTTTGATGTAAGGCTCATAATGATGCCTCTCCACCTTTTTCTTCTTATGCCACTTCTCTCCAATGTTTGGTATGCCTGTTGCCACTGATATGGTTTCAGGTGTCAATGTGAAAGTGACCCCAGCCAAGATAGACTGCCCTCCATGTAGGTGAAGTGCAAAAAGACGGGCCAACTCGTGATGAACTCTGACATTTGCCACCCTCTGACAAAATTCAAAACATGCTAAGTGTTGGAAACAAGACATAGCAAGAGGGCATGCTTGCAACTCGTTGAGGGTGTTTGGCTCATCTCTAAGATGTTTTCCACTCCGGTGATGTCTCCTGGGGGCCTGTTCTCCTGAAGCTATATCACTGTGGGTCTCCTCCTCATATTCTGATGAAACTTCGGATGCCATTACTATTGTTTGTACCCTGAGTTTTAGGCTGCCCTTTGATTCAAATGAAGCTGGTAGTCGCTTTGACAATCTGCCACCAAGGGGACAATAAAACAGGGAGTATTAGGAAGGGAATGATGTAATGGGAATAGGGGTTAAAGGGAGAGATTTTTCAGGGACTTGGGAGTAGTTTGGGTATAGTGTTGATGGGGTAGGGTTTGGGTTTTTTGAGCAATAGGAAAGGGGGAAAGGGAGTATGATTTTTTGGTAGGGTAAGGGTAGTGATTATGGGGACAATAGCATAGGGGAATGAGTAATAGGGGTAGGGTAGGAAACACCTTGGCAGCACTGTCACTGTAGCACAAACCCTAGGATCATGGTTTCTTTGTGTCTTCTTTTGTTTGCTTTATAAAAAATTTTGCATTTGATTTATAATCCTAAAACCATGCTATTCCTTTCAAATTTGATGCAAAAGTGGAGGTAAATTTCCTACCTTTCAAATTTTATGAGCATCCACAAAATTTTTGGGCGAATTCGTTGATTTCTGGGCTTTATGTCCCTATGCGTCGCGCGCAATGCCCAGTGCGCTGCACGCTCTGAGTGCGCCACACCAGTGGCGGATTTACACAGTGGACGGGCTCTGTGTGCGCTGCGCTCCTTTGTGTGTGCCGCACGCTCTGAGATCACCCTAAATTGCTCCTAATTGCTTCACTCTTCAACTCTTTGACCTTGCACCTTTCTTCCACCGCCTTGCTTGCACAATGAGCTTGTCTTATGGTGATTTTGTGTTGACCGAATAGTGGAGGGATAGGGATAGGTTTTGGTAGCAATTTAGGGCAGGGGTTTTAGGAAAAATGATAAAGGGAGGATGGGAAAAATGATAGGTGAGGGGAAAAAGGTGAGTGGAGTGAAACCTTGGCACTAACAACACATTTTAACAACCCTAGCCATCATTTTCTTTGGTGATTTTTTATGGTTGACCTTATGCATTTAGGTGACATTCAAACATCTCTATAAACACCATATCATTGACAAAATTTGATGAATAGGTGATGTCGTAAGGCCTACCTCTCGATTTGATAGCATTCACCAAAATTTGGAGTGATTTGGCAATGTTTTTCGGCCCCTGGTCTGTGTGTGCCGCACGCAAAACCCAGTGCACCACGTGCTGGGTATGCACCGCGCCTGTGGAAAAATTCAACTGCGGGCAGGCTGCGTGTGCGCCGCGCCCTCCATGTGCACCGCACTCCTGGGTGTGTGCGCCGTGCCCTCTAAAACCAACTCCCACTCACTCAAACGCTCACAATTTCGCACTCACACCTTTGCAATGTCTCTCCAAGGCTTGTAATAGCACAATGCCCTTGATTTGGATAAAAACCTGTATATATAGCCTTGGAAGAGATGGGTTTAATTTTTGCTTCCTTGAAAACCCATTTTTCTAATTTTGTGTTTTGCACTTTTTCACTGACTTTAAAACACACTGATTTTCACTTTCCCTTTGAAATTTTGGCTGAAATGATGAAATTTTCGGCGCATCTTTGCAGGGACTGTATGACAAGACATTTGGCCATTGAAACCATGACAGCATCTGAAAAATTCAACTGGCGATTTTTTGGAAAATTTTGTCATAAATCACACTATTTGAAGAGTCGAAGTCTATCCACATGACGATGAAGCTCTCTGAACCATAGCTGTGTAAGGGCCTCCCTCTGGCCTGCATGGCTTTACTAGACATGTTTGAAAGACCAAATTGATGAATTGCTAGACCCAAACATAGAAAATGACTTTTGTCCTTTAAAGGACCAAACCTTGATTGTCATGGACTTTGGTGATTATTGACAAAAGACCTGAGCCAGCAGGAGCCAGACATGAGGGGGAATGATTAGCATGAAGTTCTCCGTCAGATCATGACATGCCCCTAGCGAAATGCAACTGAGTGAATGGAGTGGGACAACTAAACATGAAATGCATAGAGAGTTTTGATCTCTGACGGAGGGCTGACCAGACCAACTCTAACACATACAACCCACTATTTGTTTTAAATGCAATCTTCCATTCATCTCCCTCTCTAATACTTATTTGATGATATCCACTCTTTAGATCTATTTTAGAAAAATTCTTTGACCCACTCAAACAATCCATCAAATCATCCATGTGTGGTAAAGGAAATCTATACCTGATAGTAATCTTGTTTATGGCTCTGGAATCTGTACAAATACACCATTCACCACCTTTCTTTGGACTGAGTACTATTGGTACAACACATGGACTAAGACTCTCTCTGATTAATCCTTTATCCATCAGTTCCTGTACTTGTCTTCCAACTTTTGCATTTTCTTCAGGAGTTAATCTGTATGCTACTTTATTTGGAAAACTTGCTCCAAGTATTAGATCAATATTATGACTAATACTCATGATTGGTGATAATCCATTTGGTAGCTCATCCATAATAATATCAGCACAGTCATTCAACAGAGTTTTTATTTCTTCAAGTAAATAGTCTAATTTTGTGGAAGTTAAAATTACCTTAGGTCTCCTTATGACAGCAAAATGCATCTATTCATCCTTCTTGACTTCTTGTTAGTCCCCTATAATACTAGTGTTTCCCCCATTACTATTTTCATTGTATCCCATATTATTATTATTGTGCCCCTACTGTCCCCATATTGTTATTAGTATGCCCAATAGAAACCCACTATTGTTATTTTTGTGCCCTTATGTTATTACTGTTATGTCTTCTTGATTATATTGTGACCCCTTAGACTCCTATATATAGAAGGGAGGTTTAGTCATTTGTATCATCCAAGAATTGTTCATTTGTGTAATGCAAAGGAGGTTTCCCCCTCGAAGAGGCTGAATTCTAAGGCGTTGATCTATCTTTCCTATCTTTTTGTGAGTTGGTTTCCTAACAATTGGTATCAGAGCTTTGGATTCTAGGGTTTCACTGCTCCAAACAGGTCATCGTGGAATTTTCGCTATAACATGTTTTCTGCGACGTTTTAGAAGCTACAAAAGAAACCCATTTGAGCTGAAATTGTTTTGAACTTCAAATCCGAATTTCAAAGCTTGTATCACTATATTTGTAGAGATATGATCTGAGGAATTTAGGGTTCTTTCATACTCCCAAATTACATTCCAAACAGGTGACCTGGGGAAAATCGTCATAAATTTTGTTTTGAGCATTAGATTGAAATTTCGTTAGAAGTTTCAGAAAGAGGACGGCCTGTAGTTTTATGTATCTCATTTTCAGTTACTAAGGTTGAAACAGTTACATGTGGCGTGTCATACAATTTCGATCTACTGAACTAGCCTATAATTAGGTCACTGTGGGAGATTTGGCATAACTCTTCCTTGGAGAATCCAATCTTGATCCAACTTGCAGGGTTAGAAAGAGGATTCAAAGGGCTACTGTAGGATGAGAATTTAGATATTCGAGATCCACAGTTACATAGATACAACATATTCAATATTAAGCTCTTACAAAGTGAAAACAAAGGTGTGTAGTTTCTTTTTTTTTCATAAATTGGTTTAAAAAAATAGTTTGAAGGAATTCAAAGGGAATAGTGAAGAATTATTAGCTTTAATTAATTCCCCAAAGAAAGAAAATGGAAATACCTAGTAAACAACTTGAAATCTCTACCATGACACATGAAGAAGAGGAAGAAATGCAACATGATATATCAAAATTACAAGACCAAGTACAACAAATTTCACTCTCACTAAAGGTAAATGAAGCCAAGATGAATGGCGTGGAAGCTAATATGAATGGCATGCAAGTTAAGATGGATGGCGTGGAAGCTAATATGAATGGCATGCAAGTTAATATGGATGGCGTGGAAGCTAAGATGGATGGCGTGGAAGCTAAGATTGATGGCATGGACACCAAGATGAATGGCATGGACGATAAGATGGAAGAATTGAAGATAAATTTGAATAAGTTGCTACAAGAAATGGTCACTAATGGTGAAAGGGTAGTAAAGGAAACTCATGATGAGAACAAAAGAAATGTTAATCATGATTTCATAGACTCTAGTGTTGGATTGCAAACCCACCATGTTCCAAAAATCGATATGAGGAAGTTTGATGGCAAGGATCCCAGAACATGGATACTACAGATGAAGCAATTTTTTGATCTCCATAATGTGCAAAACACACAAAAGGTACATATTGAAACTTTATATTTGGAACCAAATTAGTTTGTATGGTATCAATGGATTTTCTCTCATAAACAAATTGTCACTTGGGCAATTTTACGGAAGAAATGATAGAACATTATGAGGATACAAAAAGCAACACCTTTTTTATCCAATTAATGAATCTCAAACAAAAGGGTTCAATGATGGAGCACATTGAGGACTTCCAAAAATTGAACATAAGGGTAAAAGATATTCCAGAGGAGCATAGGATTGATGTGTTCATAAGGACTTTAAAGGATAATATCCAACATGAGGTTTGCCTTTGGGAACCTGATTCATTGGAGAAGGCATTCAGGATAGCAAGAAAAATGGAAAGCAAAATTATGGCAACCAGAAAGCCTACCACTCATAACTATAAAGATGGAAGTGTTGTTTCTCCTAGCCTTCCACAACCTACAAGGTTGACACCACAACAATTGGAAGAACAAAGAGCAAAAGGGCTTTGTTACAGTTGTGATAGCAAATACACTAAAGGTCATAAGTGTGCTGAGAAGAAATTATTCTACATAGATTGTGAAGAGGAGGAAGAAAAGGAACAAGAAATGTCAAAAGAAGAGGATATACTCAAGGAAAAAACCCTAGATAAAGAATAAATGAATCCAACCATATCCTGTAATGCATTGGTTGGAATTACCACTCCTCAAGCTATCAAGATAGAAGGACATATCGAGAAGAAAAAGGTAATAGTGTTGATTGATTCAGGAAGTACCCATAATTTTATTCATTTTAAGATAGCAAAGGAATTGAATTGCTTCCTATATCCAACACCAGAATGTCAAGTGATGGTTGCAAGTGGAAGAACCATAAATTTCTCTGGAAAGTGCCATAATATCAAGCTATCTATGGAAGAGTATGTATTGAATATCCCAATGATTTCCATTCCAATGGGTGGTGTTGATGTTGTACTAAGCGTCTAATGGATACAATCCTTGGGTACAATAGCTTTTAATTTTCAAGAAATTTTCATGAAATTTTGTGTGGAAGGAAAGGAAGTTGAATTAAGGGGTATTGCAGGGAAACCGGGAAAGATAATCAGCTCTAATGGTATGACAAAGCTTCTAAATGTAGGTTTTAACCCTGTACAGAAATTACCTCCATACGAATTCTTAAACAAAGAAAATAAACAATGCGAGAGCATAACCCATAAAACACATATGCACAGATATTTTTCCCTGGATCCCAAAACCGAGACTACCAGCTTGATTTTTCATTATGTTCCTTTCAATGTTACAATACATATTTATACATGCCGAAGCATCCAATACCATGGATTGAAAACCACCGCATCCAAAAAACATGTGCGAAAATCATGCACAAAACCATAGGTGGGTCCGCCCAACCTAACATATGGTCCAAAACCAAAATTTTCCGGGGCGCTGCCCCGGACCCCATAAAGTGGGGTTACAGGTGCCCTTCAAACCCCCTATTAACTACGTGGAAAGAATATAACACAACCCAACAATCTCCCACTTGTTGTTTTCTTTCCACAGGGGGCCACAGGAGAGCTTAGTCATTTTTCAGCCCTGAGATGCCCATTGCTTCTCTACACCAAGAGAACTTCTCAGAGCTCACAGATTTTGTCAATGCATCTGCAGTATTCTTCAAAGTGTCCACCTTTACCAGCAACACCTTTCTGTCTTCTATCATATCCCTCACAAAGTGATACTGAACATCAATGTGCTTTGTCTTTGAATGATAAGCAGGGTTCTTTGCCAAGAAAATTGCACTTTGGCTGTCACAGTCTATTCTTATAGCTCCCTGTACTAACCCCATACTTGAACACAATCTCTGCAACCAAACTGCTTCCTTGCTTGCATGAGTGGCTACCATGTATTCTGCCTCTGTAGTTGATAGTGCCACTACAGATTGTTTCTTACTCATCCAACTGACTGCACCTCCAAATAGGTTAAACACATACCCACTTGTAGATCTTCTCTGATCCAGATCTCCAGCCCAGTCTGCATCAACAAAGCCATGAATATCCAACACTCTATCCAATCCTGGTCTTCCTTGGTAGCACAAACCATAATCACTAGTGCCACGCAAATACTTGAAAACCCGCTTCACTGTTGTCTAGTGCTCCTTCCCAGGTTTTGACATAAACCTGCTCAATACTCCCACTGCATGTGCAATGTCTGGTCTAGTACAGACCATTGCATACATCAGGCTACCCACTGCACTTTCATATGGAACACGGGACATGTCCTCTTCCTCTTCTTGTGTCTTGGGACACTGTTCAGCAGATAACCTCACACCTACAGGAATAGGAACCTTCACCGGTTTACTATCCTGCATATTAAACCTCTGGAGTATTGTCTCGACATACTTCCTCTGGTTTAACCAGAGCTTCCTCTTTGACCGATATCTTTTAATTTCCATGCCCAAAATATAGTTTGCAGCACCAAGATCTTTCATGTCGAATTTGGAGGACAATTGGGTCTTCAAATCCTGGATAATTTCTTTGTCATTTCCAACCAGCAACATATCATCCACATACAAGACCAGATAAATAATATGGTCACCAATTAATTTAAAATACACACAATGATCTGCTTTGCTTCTGGTGAAGCCAAGTCCCCGTATAAATGTATCAAATTTCTGATACCACATCCTTGGTGATTGTTTTAACCCATACAGAGACTTCTTTAACTTGCATACCAGTTCTTTCTTACCCTTCACCGCAAAGCCTTCAGGTTGCTTCATGTAGATTTCCTCTTCCAAATCCCTGTGAAGAAATGTTGTCTTCACATCCATCTGTTCTACCTCAAAATCAAAAGCAGCAGCAACAAATAAAAGTAATCTAATAGAAGTTACCTTGGCAACAAGAGAAAAAATATCACCAAAATCAATTCCCGGCACCTGGGAATAGCCTTTTGCTACCAACCGAGCTTTTTATTTCTCCACCTTTCCTTCTGCATTTGTCTTCTTCTTGAACACCCATTTGCTGCCAATGGGTTTCCTTCCAGCCGGCAACTCCACCAGATCCCAAGCCTCATTTTTGTGCAAAGATGCCATTTCATCGACCATGGCCTCTTTCCAAAGTTTTCCATCCTCTGAATCCACTGCTTCCTTCACAGTTCTGGGATCATTATCAGTAACAGACAAAGCAAAATTTGAACTGAAAGCAGATGGACTATACCTTTCTGGCTTCCTTCTTTCTCGAACTGATCTTCTCACAGCTGAAGTTTGTGGCTCTTCATCTTCTGATTCCTCCTCTGCTGCAGAGTCTGATTCTTCCTCCTTTGGCTCAAACTCTATCTTCTCAGGTTCCTTTGGTTGGACTTCATGTTGAATAACATCTTTTACTTCTCTGAACAACACATCTCGGCTGTACACAACCTTCCGTGTGACTGGGTTCCAAAGCTTATAACCCTTTAAACCATCCTTATACCCAATAAAGATGCACTTTTCAGATTTACTATCCAACTTGGTTCGTTTCTCCTTTGGAACATGTACATATGCATCACATCCAAATACCCTTAGATGTGAAAGAGAGGGTTTCTTACCAGTCCATACTTCTTGTGGAGTCTTATCCTCCAACGCTGATGAAGGTGATCTGTTGATCAGGTAACATGCAGTATCCACCGCCTCTGCCCAGAATTCCTGTCCTAACCCGGCACCACTAAGCATGCTTCTTGCCCTTTCCATCAATGTCTTGTTCATTCTTTCTGCGACTCCATTTTGCTGAGGTGTATATGGAGTAGTATTTTGTCGTGCTATACCACACTTCTTACAAAATTCTTCAAATTCCTTGCTGCAAAATTCTCCACCATTATCTGTCCTCAGCACCTTTATCTTCTTCTCTGTCTGATTTTCCACCAGAGCCTTAAATTCTTTAAACCTGTCAAAGACTTCAGATTTCTTCTTAAGAAAATATATCCATGTATTCCTTGAGAAGTCATCTATGAATGATACATAGTACAAAGACTTACCCAGTGATGGAACCTTCACAGGTCCAAACACATCACTGTGCACAAGCTTTAATATCTATTTCGTCCTCTTACCACCAAAGGGGAAACTCACCCGATTCTGCTTCCCATATACACAATTTTCACAGAAATCAAAATCCAGAGAGCTATTATTCATACCTTCTACCATACCTTTACCATGAAGTATTCGAAGGCCCTTCTCTCCAATATGTCCAAGCCTTTGATGCCACAACATGGTCTTCTCTCCAGAGACCACTAGATTCTCTACTCCATTTTCAGGAGCCATAGAACTATTGCACCCATCAACAACAGTGCTACCTTGCAGCTTGTACAGAGTTCCAATCCGAACTCCCCGCATTAATATCAGTGCTCCTCGAACCATCTTGCAGGTATCTTTCTCGAACACCGTCTTTACACCTGCATCATCCAACTTGCTTATAGAAATCAGATTTCTGGCCAATGCAGGAATATGTAGAACACCTGGAAGTGTTCTAACCCTTCCACCTTGCAACTTCAACTTTACTTTTCCCTGACCAATGATTCTAGCCTTCCTATCCTCTCCTAAGAAGACATCACCACCATCGTATTTCTCATACTCGCAGAACCACTCTCTATGGGGAGTGAAGTGAAAGGATGCACCTGAGTCAATCAACCATGCCTCATGATCTACATGTGTACTTGAAGAAGCCAGGTACACATCCCCACCTTCATCTGAGGTGGTTTTTGCCTCTGCAGAAGGAGCATCATCAGATCCCTTTCCTTTATCAGGAGCTTTAGATTTAAAATCCCTTCTGAAGTGCCCTTCCTTTCCGCATTTCCAGCACACCACCTTTGTAGGTTTTCCTGGAGATTTAGATCTCTCTCTAGATTTAGATCTCCCACTCGATGACTTATTTTTGTTTCTATTCTGGGACCGTCCTCGTACAGATAAGGCATCACCATTCTGGTTGTCCATATTTTTCCGTGTCATCTCCTCCGTCAGCAAGGCTGAGACTATTTCATCAAACTGCAAAGCAGTTGCATTGCTACCTATTGCAATAACCAGACTATCCCACGAATCTGGTAGAGAACACAACAGACTGATGCACTTATCTTCATCTGAAATTTTAATATCAACAGATAATAACTGACTTACCAGAGTATTAAACGTATTTAGATGCTCTGTCACCGAGTCTCCATCTTTCATCCTCAGGTTATACAGCTTTTTCCGCAGGAACAGTTTATTCACCAGAGACTTAGATTGGTACAAAGTCCCTAACTTGACCCACAAAGCCTTTGCCGTAGCTTCCCCTGATACATTCAGCAATACTGAATCCGAGACACACAATCGTATTGTGCTCTTTGCCTTCCGATCCAACTTCTTCCATTCTTCATCGGTCACTCCCGATGGTTTAGTACCCGGATCTACCGTGATCCACTGATCTTTATCCACCAACAGATCCTCCATCTTGAGTTTCCACAACTCAAAATTCTGACCATTGAACTTCTCAATCTCTATCTTTCCACTGCTCACCATCTTCTTTCACCACCAGAATCGATCTCGCAGATCTCCCACAGAACAGGGTCTACCACAGGCCCGAGCGAAACCCCTCAACAACAAAGGTGTCCCCTTGAAGCCAAAACAGCTCTGGTACCAAATGTAGGTTTTAACCCTGTACAGAAATTACCTGCATATGAATTCTTAAACAAAGAAAATAAACAATGCGAGAGCATAACCCATAAAACACATATGCACAGAGATTTTTCCCTGGATCCCAAAACCGGGACTACCAGCTTGATTTTTCATTATGTTCCTTTCAATGTTACAATACATATTTATACATGCCAAAGCATCCAATACCATGGACCAAAAACCATCGCGTCCAAAAAACATGTGCGAAAATCATGCACAAAACCATAGGTGGGTCCGCCCAACCTAACATATGGTCCAAAACCAAAAATTTCCGGGGCGCTGCCCCGGACCCCATAAAATGGGGTTACAGGTGCCCTTCAAACCCCCTATTAACTACGTGGAAAGAATATAACACAACCCAACACTAAAGAAGGAATAATGAGGTGTAAGTGCACAATTATGTTCGCTAGAGGTTCCCACATCGAAATCATCTATTTCTCCAGAACTCCAAAAAGTCTTGGACAATTATTCCAATGTATTTGAGACTCCCAAAGGTCTCCCACCTATTTGTGATCATGATCATGCTATTCATTTAATTCCAGGAAGTGTTCCTCCAAACATCAGGCCGTACAGATATCCCTATGCCCAAAAGAGTGAAATTGAACATATGGTTGCAGAAATTCTAGAAGTTGGTATAATTCAACCTAGTCAAAGTTCTTTCTCTGCTCCAGTAGTATTGGTGCACAAGAAGGATGGATCATGGGGCATGTATCAAGATTATAGGGAGCTCAACAACCTCACTATTAAAGATAAATTTCCCATTCCTATCATTAATGAATTATTGGATGAATTGCATGGATCAATTTACTTCACCAAGTTGGATCTTCATTCAGGATATCATCAAATCAGAATGAAGACTGAAGACATTCCGAAAATAGCATTTAGAACTCATGAGGGTCATTATGAATTTTTGGTCAGGCCTTTTGGCCTTACCAATTCACCTTCTACATTTCAAGGTTTGATGAATTCCATTTTCAAACCCTTCCTTAGAAAATTTGTGTTAGTATTTTTTGATGATATACTAATCTACAACAAGTCTTGCAAGGATCATGTTGAACATGTTGACAAGGTGCTCAAACTATTGGAGGAGAACAATAATATGCAAAAAGCTCTAAATGTTTCTTTGGATTACAAGAGGTGGAATATCTGGGTCACATTGTATCTCATGAAGGTGTTAAGGTAGACCCTAGCAAAATTAAATCCATTAAGGAATGGAAAATCCCCACATCCATAAAGCATCTGCGAGGATTTATCGAGTTGATAGGGTATTAGTGCATGTTTGTTAATAATTATGGGAGAATAGCAGCACCTCTAACAACATTATTGAAGAAAGATACATTTTCATGGACTCCAAAAGCAACAAAGGCCTTCAAACATCTTAAAGAGGAAATGTTCCAAGCACTGGTCTTAGCTATGCTGGACTTCACAAAAACCTTTATTATGGAATGTGATGCTTTAGGAAATGGAATTGGTGCTATTTTAATGCAAGATGAAAGACCCATTGCTTTCGAAAGTCATCCAATCAAAGGAAAGTATTTACACAAAGCTATTTATGAGAAGGAAATGTTGGAAATATTACATACACTTAAGAAATGGTGACCCTACCTAATGGGAAGACACTTCAAGGTAAAAATGGATCATGATAGTCTTAAATACTTTTTAGAACAAAGATTATCTTCAGAAGAGCAACAAAAATGGGTCACAAAGATGTTGGGTTATAACTTTGAAATCATCTACAAAAAACGAAAGCAAAATGTTGTGGCAGATGCACTCTCATGAAAGGATGAGGATGTGGAAGCATTGTTGTGCACCATTTCTATTATCCAACCAGATTGGATAAACGAATCAAGGGAGGAATGGAAGAATGACGAAGAAGGTTGGGCACTCATTTGAAAGTTACAACAAGATCCCAATACATTTGATACATTTAGCTGGGAAAATGATTCATTATGGTACAAAGATCGCTTATACCTATGTAAGAATTCCCAACTCAAACAAAAGATTCTTATGGAATTGCACACTTCTCCCTTAGGAGGGCACTCAGGATTTTTAAAAACTAACCACAGGGTTAAGAAGGAATTTTTTTGGGATGGCCTTAAATCAGATATTCAAAATTTTGTGGTGGAATGTTTGGTTTTCCAACAAAATAAAGTTGAAACAATTAAGACCCGAGGTCTATGACAGCCTTTATCCATTCCAAGCCAACATTAGGGGGAGGTTTCAATGGATTTTATCACAGGTTTACCCAAGTCCAAAGGAAAGAGTGTCATCATGGTGGTAGTTGACAGACTTACCAAGTATGCACACTTTTGTGCATTATCACATCCATTTAAAGCCAGTACAGTTTCTACTGCATTTATGGAAATAATTCAAAAGCTACATGGAAACCCAAAGATTATTTTAAGTGACAGAGATCCCATTTTCATTGGAAATTTTTGGACATAATTATTTTCTTGTCTCGGTACTCAGTTAGCTCATAGCTCATCTTATCATCCTAAATCTGATGGCAAAGTGAGATAGTAAACAAATGTTTGGAAGAATATCTTGGTTGCTTTGTATCTGATAAACAGACACAATGGGTCAAATGGTTGCCTCTGGCTAAATGGTGGTATAACACTTCCTTCCATATTGCAACAAAAATAACCCCATTTATGGAACTTTATGGATATCATCCACCATCCATCACGTCATATTTAAGAGAAAATTTTAAGGTTCAAGTAGTGGAACATCACATCGAGCATCAACAACAAGTTCTCCAACTCTTAAAGGATAACCTCACGTTGGCATAGAATAGAGTGAAATAATAGGCAGATCAACATCACAGCGAAAGAAGTTTTGATGTAGCTGATTGGGTATTCCTATGGATACAACCATATAAACAAATGTCCCTCAAGCAAGCTAAGAAGGATAATAAATTATCACCAAAGTATTATGGTTCGTACAAGGTGTTGCAAAAGATTGGTACTATGGCATACAAATTGAAGCTTCTTGTAGCTTCCCGAGTGCAACCAGTTTTCCATGTTTCATGTTTAAAGAAGGTTATAGGTGACAATCTCCCAGTTCAAACAATATTGCCAGAACTTGACGAGGAAGGAAAAATCATATTGGAACTGGAAGCAGTCACAGAAATAAGAACTCGATAGCTACGAAATCGATCAATTTCAGAGTATCTCATCAAGTGGAAGAACTTATCCGCTGAAGATTCCACATGGGAGGATGAGAATTTTATACAGAAGCATCCAGAACTACTCAAGCGTTGAGGACAACTCTTTTCGAAAGGAGAGGGGCATGTTAGGCCCCTATAATACTAGTGATTCCCCCATTACTATTGTCATTGTATCCCTTATTGTTATTATTGTGCCCCTATTGTCCCCATATTGTTATTAGTATGCCCCATAGAAACCCACTATTGTTATTTTTGTGCCCTTATGTTATTACATAGATGCAATAAATTTCCCTCATATATAGTGATGGGTTGCCTTCTAGGGCAAAAAACCCTAAATTAAACATAACTTCTATCGTCAGATCATCCGCCTAATGAACAACCCAGATTAACTAGAAATTACTAGACTTTTACAAGGCAATTTTACATTTATTTTTTGGCTTCGGGGGCGCTGCCCACGAACCCCCGCCGAGGGACCACTAGCCCCCGGACCCCCGTGGGGGGGACAAGTTCCCCCCACATGTAGGTGTGTACAATCTTCCTAGGGTATACATTCGACTGAGACCTTTGAATACAGAAGATAATCAGGCTCCACACCCAACATAAAGGAGGCTTCCCCCTCAAAGAGGCTGAATTCTAAGGCATTGATCTATCTCTTCTATGTTTTTGTGAGCTAGTTTCCCAACACTTCTTGTAGCAATTATTTTCCACTCATCAGCATAACATTGTTTCTAGGCGCTTCTTTGCTATTTCATCCTTCAATTACAGTAGTGTGTGTTTATTTCCATCCTTCTCCAGAGTGTAAGTATTTCTTCTCCCATCATGGATAGCTTTCCGATCAAACTACCAAGGTATTCCCAACAATATGTGGCATACATCCATTGGCATTACATCACACAATACCACATCCTTATAAGTACCAATCTAGATCTCTACCTTGCATTGTTCTGTCACAATAAGTTGATGTCCTTTTTGCAACCAAGATACTTTGTAAGGAGTAGAGTGTACAATTTTCACTAGTCCTAACTTGTCCACCATTTCTGTAGGAACAATGTTATCAATGCTTCTACTATCAATTATCACTTTACAACATTTTCCCTTGGACTTGCATGTAGTTCTGAATAAACTCTTTCTCTGAGTTGGTTCTCCTATCTCTTTCTCTGCCTTAAGTAATACCCTTTTCAACAATAAGGATTCTCCTACTTCAGGTGATTCTTCCTTGTCTGCAATTTGAGGTTTCTCTTCTCTTGCCTCACCCACATTCACATTTCTATGATTTGTTGCTTTATTATGAGGACAGTCCCATGATCCATGTCGCCATTCTCCACATGTATAACACCAAATTTCTCTTCCTCTGGGTGCAAATCTTCCTCTACTAAATTCTCCTCTCTGTGGTGGTCTACTACTTGAACTTCCTACTTCACCCCGAGGATGTTGAAAACTTGATCTAGTAGTTCCTCTACCTCTTGCTAAACTTTTTCCTCTATTCCTCTGATTTTGCTTCCTCAACATCTTCTCTTCTACCTTCAAAGCTTCTTGATAGGCATCTTCACTTTTCTTCAAACTCAGCAAGATGATTTTATCCTGTATGTCATATCTCAAGCCATTGATGTACCTGGCTCCCTTTTCTACATCATCCTCTGCATGTCCTGCTCTAATACTCAGTTTGTAAAACTCTTTTGTGTATTCTTTGATAGTCATTCCTTTTTACCTCAAATTCTGTAACTATCTGAAAAGATTTAACTAATAATCTTTTGGCATAAATTTGGCTTTCAATCTACTTACCATTTTATCCCATTGTTTGATCTTGGACTTCCCTTTTCTTGCTCTAGATGTTTGTAATTCATCCCACCAGATAGTTGCATGACCCTTCAATCTGGTAACTACAAATTTCACCTTCCTTTTTTCATCAGCCTCCTTCTCATAGTCAAAATACTTATCCAATTAACTGATCCATTCCATCAACTCTTCTACATTGAGACTCCCTTCATACAAAGGTATTTCCATCTTTGGTCTTCCACTTTCTTTGGCCAACACCTTGATAACTTTGGGAGCTTCACTTTCACCCTCTTCTTCTTCCTCAGAAGATTCTTCTGTCACAATAGCATCTCCTTCATCAGTTTCTCTCCTCTAAGTAGTCTCCATTGTCTCCATCCTTGTATGCAGACTTCGAATCTCATCCAACAAAATGACATTTGCTATAGGTCTCCCCCGACCTATGCCAGCTCCTCTCCTTGGTGGCATGTTTACTATAGAAAAACTTAATCTCTGTGCTATGATACCAAAATGACATAGGAGGTTAACAAAAATGAGGTGGTAGTCTATAATTCAACTACTATTTAGATTTATAACCAATCAGCTACGCTTAAACGGATTTTGTATGTGTATTTCCCCTAAGGGTCCCACTTTTCTAACCAATCATTGTCAGTCCCTCGTTGACTTCTCCTTTTATCAAGCGCTTCAATCCACGCCATTGATCTCACCTCTCCAAATCCAAAGAATATTGTGTCGTCCGCTCATCAACTTACCCGAACAATCTTCGCCGTCAATGTGACCCGTCCAATCGAACGAATGTCACCCAATCTCACGCGGATTCTTGCATGGACGATATTAGGTTGAGAGCACGCGATAAAAGTGGTTTTCTCGTGCTACGTGTTGACCACTAAAGGTAATCACGTGAAATTTATCAATACCATTTACCTCCTTTTGGGCGCGTGAGATATCGCTTCCCGCTTATCAAATACAACCCACGTGCTTTAATTCATACTTTAAGGAAAAGCGCTTAAGGAAAGGTTTTTAGTACTTAAGCTCAATATTAGCCCTTAACACTAATTGATTGTGATTTATGAATAAAGTGTTTAAATAGAGAAAATACCCAATTAAGTCCAGAACGCCGATACATAGATACGAATGAACTTTTGCACCAGGATTAACACGCAACACCACACTTAATCATTTATTCAAAAAAATGTAAATTACAGAGTCTTGGCCCTCTCGACTCGATTACAACAATTTGTCTGACCTCTGTTCAATCTAAAACCCTATCTCTGTCACTCAAACTCTCGCTTACACACTCTATTCTCAATCATCTAATCCCTCTGTCATTACATTCTTTTTTTCTTTTATGAAACAAATCCTATCCTAACTGCATTGACAACTCGATCCATGTTTTTATCAGTCTAACAATCAAATCCCTATTTCTAAGTTGTGAGACACACCTATACTAACAACTTATCTCTTAGTCTAAAAATAATACAATAATATACTTATTACAATAATTGAGATAAAGATTAATTCGAGAGATCCAACCCTCTCTACTAAAACTGATTTTTGACCACTCAGGTCAATGAAATTCATCTCTTGTTAGCCACAACATGTGAACATACAATCACTTTGTTGGCTAAGTCCGAATGCTCTTGCATCACTCCTCATCTTCAAATTTCTAGAAGTCAATAAGCTAAATTTTTCATAATAGTGTGTCATTTAATAGACCATCTTGACTCGAGTCATTAACCGAAGCAGCTTCTGATTCCTCACAATCTATTATGGATCGTGAAAGCATAACTATTGGGACCTGATTGCCTTCTTACTTTTCGTGCTCATTTTATTCTTTTTCATCCTATACCTATTTTCCTTTCCAAATATTCTTATTCTCATTATCAATCTTTTCATTCATGGTTGGTTCCATTTTGTACCTGCAGTTACGAGCTATGTGTCCATAGTTATGACACTTTTAACATTCGATGTTATTCATAGAAAATTCCATTTGGTTTTTTTGTCTTGTGATCCTACAAATTTGTTTCTAGGTTTTTTCCGATAATAGTTGTATCTGTCTAGAACTTCACAATCCCTAGCCATATGTCCAAAAATGTTACATTTGTGACATTCAACATCATCTCTAAAATGATCAAATTTTTTGATATTATGATGAGTTTTGGAATATCCATTTCTGAAAGATCTCTTGGAATTATATTCATTCCAAACATAAATGCGACATTCTACAGCTCTATGTCCAAACCTTCCACATGAATAACAATGACCATAAAAGATAGGTTGGTACCTAGGAGGAAATATTCTTCGAGGAATTGTCTTCCAAGGTTCTTCCTATGAGTCTTGATCTCTTGATCTAGCTGGGGGATCTACCCTTTTTGCATATCCATCTTCTTTAGTTGTCATAGAAGGACTTGACTCTTTTTCATATTTTTCTTTGTAACCAAGACCAATCTTGTCACTGTATGATCGCTGGTTGTTGATGAGTTCATTCAAAGCCTTTGAAATATTGGCACAATATTGAAGAGTTTTTCCACTTTTTACTTCCTTTCGCAGAGAAACTATTTCATCTTACAATGCTTCTCTCTCCTTGTTGCTTTCCTTTACTTCTTTTCTAGGTGATTCTTCAATTCATTTGTATTCTTCAACCTTGATTTTAAGATTGCGGACATGTTCCCTTTCTATTTTTAATTCGTCTTCAAGACTGTTGACATGCTTCTTCTCAACTTTGAGCTCTTTGATAACCCTAATCACTTCGTTTTGAAATTCAACCTCAGTCATTTATTCTTCTTCATCTCCTTCTTCGTCAGGTGCCTCTTGCTTATTGTGCTTGGCTGTAAACAATACTTTCTCGTTGAATTCTTCTTCACTATCACTATCTTCTACGGATGAGGAACTATCTTCTTTGGTAAAGAAACTTTTCTTAAAACCATTTTTTCTTGCCTTTCTTGTTGAACTTCCTAGGACCTTTCTTTCCATTCGTAACAACCTCATTTTTTTAGGACATTTGGCTACAAAATTCCCAACCTCACCACAGTCAAAACATATTAATGGAAGCTTACCTTTTAATTTTCCCGTACCTGTTCTCATTTTCTATGTGAAGTAGGTGAATTCTTTGTCTAAGAGTTCTTCATCATCTTCCTTTTCTTCATCCTTACAACTACAAGTTTTTTCTTTTTAAGTCTGCTTGTCCTTACCATTCTTCTTAGATGCGGAAAATGTTGTTTCTAAGTAACATGTGCCATCCTCTTCTTCAATCCTCATTTTATATGCCATAATAATTCCATGCAATTCATCTATGCTGAGATTGGTCAGATTCGATCTATCTTCCGAGACAGATACCTTAGGGTTAAATCTTGCTGGCAAGGTTCTGAGGATCTTTTAGACAACAATTTTTGTTTCAACAGGTTCTCCCAAACCTTTCAATGCATTTGTTGTTTTATCAGCATGCTAAAATTATGTAGCAATATCTTCATCTTCCCTTATTTTGAGTTGCTCAAATTTTGCCCTAAAAATTTGAAGTTTTGCTTCTTTCACCTTTGAGTCACCTGCATATATATTTTCAAGCTTGCCCCATACCTCTTTAGCAGTTTTGCAACTCAACACCTTAAGATAAACAGATTCGATAATCCCACTGATAATAAGAACCTTAGCCTTTACATCATATACCATATTTTTCTTACCTTGTTCATCGTGGGTCAGTGTGAAGCCTTTGTCAATGATTTCCCATACTTCGTATCCTTGTGCCAACAAATGAACCTGCATTCTTCCACCCTAAAGTGAATATTTATTTCCATTGAACAAAGGAACTCTATTCTTAGTATACTCCATTATCTCCTTCCAGTTGTTAGATTGCTATTGAAGGAACCAAACTTTGATACCAATTGTTGGAAATACTGGGGGGGCTGGGGGCGGTGAATCAGTATTCCTTAGCAAATAACACTTTTAAATATTTTCAGGGCATTAGTTAATCTTCAATTATTACTAATGTTTATGCAGTCACAACAGTAAATAAAATAACATAGTAGACACAAGATTTTTATGTGGAAAACCCCCTCCGGGTCAAAAACCACCGAACGCTTTTCTAATAAATTCTTTAATAGTCAGCCCCAACTAAAATGAAAGCAACAGCTTCCTAGAATTATAGAAAATCATTCTTCTCCAGCTCCCACTGGAAGGACACCCCAATGCCCTGGTTTCTTTAGTAGTTAACTGAATAGATGTCCCAACATCATGGAAAATTTTAGGGGCAAATTTTCGACCTTAGGCGAAATTAATGGGTTTTAAATTTTTAGTGGGCGAATATTTTGTATCATAGTACATTTTTACAAATCGCCTCAAATTTATTTTATAAAAAAATTAGGTATGGAGGTTAGCCCACCTTATTTTAAGGGAGAGGGTAAAAAAGGTAAATTTAGCCCTTGAAATTAGGAGTTAAAACCTTCCATTTGCCCTAATTTTCAAGAATAGGTTTTATTTATGTGAATCCTATGGGCCAAAAACCATATTTATAAAAGACGTATGGTAAAATAATAAAAATATAAATAAATGAGAGGTATGGTAAATAAATAAAATATTTTTTATATTTACTCCATAATTCACCTTATATACATGCAAGGGTGTAAACAAATAAAAATATAAATAAAGTGGAGGTATGGTAAATAAATAAAACCTCTTTTTATACTTACTCAAAAGGTATGATAAATAAATAAAAATATAAATAAACTAGAGGTATGGTAAATAAAGAAAACCACTTTTTATATTTAGTCCATAACCCTCTTTCTATTTATGAAGGCTCAAAAAGGAGGTTTTATTTAAGTGAATCCTATGGGCCAAATACCATATTTGTAAAAGCGGTATGGTAAATTAATAAAAATATAAATAAATGAGAGGTATGGTAAATAAATAAAACATTTTTTTTATATTTACTCCATAAAAGTCACCTTATATTTACGAACACTCAAAAAATGTGTTATATTTAGGTGAAACCTATGGGCAAAATACTATGGGCCAAATACCATGGGCTAGATTATTATTAATACCATGCAAAAAAACATTATTAACCCTAATATTAGTATTAATAAAAATAAAAATGGAACATGGTATTGACCCATGGTATTCACCTGGAATGTAGCCTATTTAAAGGTGGGAATTAAACCTCCATCTTTACTCTAGATTTACTAAGCCTCGAGAGGGATCAAATATCGTGATATGCAAACTAGCATAGAGTGAAAAAATATTTGATCCCTCTTGAGGCTTGGTGGATCAAGAGTAAAAATGGATGTTGTAATTTAATGTATGTTAAAGATTTTAACTTGGTTAAAATAAAAAAATAAAATAAAAATCAATTATTAATTTTATTAATTTTTATAAATTACTAATAGTAATTTTTAAGCGTATTGACCCATGGTAATACCATGGTATTCATGTGAGCATAGACTATTTAAAGGGTAAATTCTATCTTCTTAGATCCATCTTAATTCTGGGTCTACCAAGTGCTAAGAGGGATAAATAGATTTCATCCCTCTAAGAGTGGTAGATGTGGAGTTAAGATGGATATAGGTTGGTTTTTATGATAATGAAGATATTAAATAGACTTAGGAAATTATATTGTAAAAACATCTTAAGGTGAATGGTTAAAGCTATATTTAGTCACTTCACAAAATTTAGTAAAAAAAACCAATATCTCCATTAATATTGGTTTTTCTGATTTAACAAAAAAAATTCAAAACAGTGAAACCTTATCACTCTTTCCGCATCACCCTCGCAGAAGATTTCCCACCATTTTTCAAACATTCTCAATATGATATCTTCATGAAAAAGTTTAGGTACTGATGTTGGATTAGTTGTTTGAAAAATAAGTTGGTTTGTACAACCTTTCATCTTCTGTGATATTCTTAGTTTGTCCTAATGATTTGTAGGGGTTGGAGCCACTGCACCATATTTTCCTAAAAGGTGGAGATTTTTCACCAAAAAGGAAATTAATATACATGTTACAACACTGTTAAAAAATGCAAGACGTATGAGGGTAGTGAATTATGTTAATAAGGAATTTAGATTGGGAGAGATGTAATTAAATTTTATTATTTAATTGAAGATTTCCAATTAAAATAATAATAAATCTACATTTATATATTCATATATTGATTGGACGGCTTATCACAATGGTCACTTCTTTCAATTATATCCCCTTCAAGCCTTTGGGATACCCAATACTTTCTTATATAATATAGTTGGGGCTTGCTACTTGTTGGCGTGTTGGGGTAAACAAACTTGATATGGCTTTTTTTATCTCGCAGTTGGAGTCTATGTAATAAGAAAGAAATTTGATAACTTGAAAAAAGTGGTAGCTTGACAAAATTTGTAGAGAAAGGATTAATCTCTCCTACCTTGACAGAACTTGTGGTCAATATCAGCACCTACAAGAACTTTGTTGTGAAATATTATCAAAACTAATAGAAGGATATGAAAGAGTGTATTGTAAGAAACTTGAAAAACACGGCCATTGAAACTTGGAACATTGTTTGTAGGAAGAGAAAATTATGTTTCTTTTTTCCAAACATGTATGTTAGTATATTACAGTTTAATTAATATGTTTTCTTATTATCATATATGGTTTCATACTTTAACAAAACATTCGCCAAGACTTCACAATGTTTTATTATTCAGTAAAATATTTGCCAAGATCTTACAAGATTTTATAATTCAGTGAAAGATTCTCCATCACTGTACAAGATAATATAATCTGGTGAGAGATTTGCCAAAAAAATTATATATACATATTATATTATTGATAAAATCGCCTCCCATTTTTCCTATGTATCATGGGGATTAACCCATTTATTATACATATAAATTTAGGGTGGTTCTTAAAATTTTCCCTGCCCAACATCCTAGACCAACCTACCACCTTGAAGTGTTCACAGGCTCCAACCTGTAGGCGACTTCATGCACCAACCTAGCACCTCCCTTCCACCCTATAATGACCGAAATGAGACAAGAGTGTGGATTCCCATATCATGGACAATGATCCATGATACAATATCATTTACAATGATTTTGACCAAACACCCAATCACACTATGACCTGCAACCCAACCATGACATCATCCCAATAGAGACTCCTATACCTCCCAATAATCCCTTTTCGACTCTAGGAAGATTTACTCTTTTACAATAATGACTCTTCCAATGATGACACTTTTACAAATGACTCTTTTACAACTTTACAATGAGGACTCTTAGCCTTGACACTTCTTCACAATATACAGTTGGTTGTCATGTCTTCAAAGGATGTCCCGCTGCAATTCTTTCTTTGATTTGATACTTCAGCTCTTGAATTCTTGCTTGAAGTTGTACTTGAATCTTCTTCTACCTGCATGCAAAATTTGCCCAACGAAACCAATCCCAAAACAAAACAAAATATCCTTCAACTTACCTCTGCCTGCAAAACGCATGTAAGTGCATAATAATGAATAAGTACAAATTAAAATTACAATGCATACCTGAAGTGTGCTTATCACTTTTGTTGTTGAATTGTTGCAATAGTAGACAAAGACTCCCACTCCTTATATAGGCATGGACTCTATGCAAGACTATATCCAAAACTAACCTAAACATATATACAATAGAAACTAATGACAGACCCTAATTTTGTGATGGACCAAGTTCTAAGTACAACAATAGAGACTGTTAGCGCTTGGAAATCACCTAGGCTAAGATAGACAAACTCTCAAGGCTACATCAAACCATTTCACCTCGTAGCTAGCCCTACGAGGTATGAGAAGGCTCTCTCGGGTCAGATTCGGTAGATCTTTCAATAGGATAAGTTGACCAATTAGGGATAAAGATTTTAGGCTAGTAAATTGATAAGGGAGGTTGATTTAAAGATTTTTGGGGTTTTTGGTGGCAATTTGGAGGGAGTGCAATTCAGGGTGCGGGGATTGGGCTCAGTTTTTTGCAGGGGGATCTTTGGGGCAAGGTAGGAGTGAGTGTTGATGCCTTAATCTGAGATGGATGATCAGGGATGATAGAGGAGGAGCTAAAGAGGGCAAACAACCATTTTGAATCCTCTCTAGACAGTAGAAAACATAAATATTGAACAAACTAAAAAGCTGAGCATGTCAAAGCATGAATTCAAACTTTACCACTTCATCTGTCCAATTAGAAGCAAAAGAGAGATGTGGAATACAGAAACAAACTTACAAGAACATGTAGAGAACACACCATCAACACAACAATCCACAAGAATCCACAATGATGTCTGCAAAACCCTGGCCTTCCTTTTCCTTAAATTGCAGTAATAGATGTACAATATACAATAATGCTTCTCCCACAAGAGTCCAACCATGAAAATGAGAAAGAGAGAGCATAATATAGACCATCTAACTCCTTTCCCCACCTCTATGGGTCGAGCTCAGCTTCCTAGGGGCAGTTTGAACTAATTCTAAATTAAGCACTAGATAATAGGCAGTCCAACAACTTGCCTCTATTACTTAGCTAACTGATCCACGCATTAATTATTCACTTTTTACATCAAGGAAGCTTCTAGAAGGGTAAAGAGAGATAAAATCTATCAATGTGCCATGAAAATTATACATTCATCCATCATCTACAAGTAAAAATCATCAACCAAGGTGAAAACAGTGTTTTCTGGGCTGAAAAGTCAAAACTGCCAAAATTCAGCTCGAATGGTCGCGCCCCTTTGCAGCAACTTTTGAGTGGGGTTCCACTGGTCCAAATCAGGTGCAAGATGGCGCATTGGAAATCTTGCTCTGTCTACTTTCCATCCCAAGTCGAATTTCTGGATTTGGAGTTGATTTGACCCCTCAAAAGTCAATTCTCCCAAGGTCACTTTCTGCAACTGAAAAAGTGGGCAGAAAGTCATTTTTTTGATGTATTTTGAGCTTTTGGAGGCTCAAATCTCAAAATCAGGCTTCTCCCAAGTATAGGTAATTTTAGTCTTTGCATTCCCTTTCCAAAAATGTCAACTTTTCCTCATTCTGAGCTGTCCCCACGAGTGGTCGTGCGGGGTGCGCGACCACTCCATAGGCAAAAACCTGTAAATTTCCAAAAAATTGCCAAAATGCTCCAAAATTCTCAAAATTTTTTGATTTTGCTGCTGGATGAAGGCTAATGAGTACCATGGTGAGTGAGGGATGCCTCAGCCAAGATACGGAGTGGGTTTTTCCTCTTCTTCTTCTGGGCCTCTGACAGCTTCCTTTGGAGAATTTTCATTTTAGCCTTGCAAACATGCAATCTTGCCCAATAGTGTGTTTTCATGTTGCGTAGTAGCTCTTTGTCACGATTTGCCTTCTCCAACAATCTCTCCAAGTGTGCATTCACACGGATAAGCATGGACTCCCGGTCAGCAGGCAATGGGTCACCGGGCCTCCTACGATTCAAAGTTCGATCATTGCGGATCCTCCATAGCTCATCAAGTTCTTTTTCTTCTTCTAATTGTTTGGTGCGTTGTTCTAGATAAGTGATGGTCCATTGAGCCATTTAGAGCTTTTGCTGCAACACAAGGTTCTCCTCCTCTCTCTGCCTGATAATCTCATAAAAATCTGAAGAAGGAGAGCGGGCATCACGACCAATGAAATCATCATGTGTATCACCAGCTCTCTCATCCTCAATCATGGGCTGCTTGCCCTCCCGTACTGCCTCTGCTGATGAAGAATGCGAGGCCCCTTCCACCTGGTGTGGAGAAAATACTCGTCGAGCTGCTGCAAATAAGGTTCTAGGACCTCTCTGATAGGTGACCTGAGGTGAAGAAACCACATGTCTCGGAACAATAATCTCGGGCTAGTGTGATGGACCTCCCACCTCATGAATGACCTCTGGCTCTGGCTGTGGCTGTGTGAAGAACTCACAGGAGATAAAATCTGCCCAAGGAATGCCCTGCTGACTCAGCTGATGGGAAACAACTAGCTGGATGAGACCATGATGACACAAGCTCCTGAGCTGCTGAGCTGGGGACTGCCTCTGAAACATAGAGACTATCCTCTGAATGTCATGAAAGAGATAAGCCGGGATGTTCATCATCCTCACCCTGGTGAAGTGCATCAGCATGCGGATGTGACAAGCAAATACCCGTGAGAATCTCCCCTCGCATGTGAAATAGTGCATAATAAGCCTCATGATAGCTGCATATTCCGCTCGGAGGAATCTGATAGGAAAGTTCCCTGTCAAGTTGTGCATGTATGTTGGCCTAACATAAGGCTCGAAATATACCAAATCCAGCCACTTGCGCTTTGGCCACACCTCACCCACATTGGGTATCCCGGTAGCCTGTGAGATGGCCTCTGGAGAAAACACAAAATTCACTCCTGCAAGAGTGACCTGCCCGTCATGAAGGTGTAAAAAAAATAGCCGGGCCAGCTCCCTATGATGCTGAATCTGTGCAAGCCTCTCGCAAAACTGATAGCATGACATGTACTGAAAGCAAGTCACTGCTAATGGGCAAGCCTGCAACTCTGCCAAGGATGTGGGCTCTTCTCTCTTGTGATGACCACTCTTGCCACCCTTACGAGGCCTCCGCTGTGTCTCAACCTCCGTGGATGAAGATCGGTCATCACCTTGCTCATTAGTCTCAGTGGTTGACATGATGTTATTGAGCAAGGTGGAACAAATAAGCCAAGATGACTGCTGCCTTGCCTGCAAAAATGCTGAGAAGTATGCTGTTTTCAAGGGGAAAAATCATGAGGGAAATGTTAGGGGAGGGAATTTACATAAGGAAAGGGAAAATATATATAAACAACAGGGAATTTTGAAGGAAATATTCACACAATGTCAAACATGTCATTCCATCTCTCATCATTTGCAAATCAATACTTTATTAGGGAAAATGTGTTATGATCACCAAGGGAAAGGACAATATAAATTTTCATGATGGAGGGAATGAGGGCATGAGCATAGGGGAATAGGGTAGCATCAACCATGAACAATTTACAGGCTGTTCCTTTTTATTTTGTCTTTGAATGTCTTTTTATGAACATACTCTGTTTTTTTTCAACATTTTAAAATGGCCATTGATGCTAATGGGAAACAGGGATCTTGTTTATTTGATCGTAGGGGATGGGAAGGGTCCTTATGACAGTTTGAAAAGGAAATGGGATAGCATGTATCAAGGGTATTTAGGGAAATGAGAAGATAAAAGAAATTAGGGTTTTGGGACAATGAAACCTTTTAACAATGCTTGCCAACCATATTTTATAACAGTAGTTCCTTTGACAGTGCTGGCAGCTTCATAAATGCTTTTGTCATAGGTGAAATAGGGTTTCATTTACATGCTTTGACAGAAGGGAAGGGATATCAATTGCATAGGGATTTTTAGGAAGGGATTAATGAGCAATTGAATTAGGGTTTTCATGAGAGGAATAGGTAGGAAAACAGAGTCTAGGGAAAGGGAGATGATACCATGTTAATGCACAAACCCTAGCACAGCAAAACTGCTCCTTTTTTATAGCTAGCAGCTGGTACATTTATAAACCTTGTCATGGACACTTCTCACAGCTATCTAACCTCTGTTTTTTATACAGCAACATGTCTTTTTTGCTCATGTCTTTTACTAGGCTATGCATAATTACATTACTCTGTTTTTATGGTATTCATGTGCATGCCTTTGCTATCATTTTTCTTTCTTCTTTTCACAATGTTTCTTTTCATTTTGCTGTGTTTTTTACATATATTTTGCTGTGTGTAATAGTGTAGGGTTTGGGTAGGACACATGGTAGAATTTAGGGTTTGTATAGGGTTTTAGGGTTTCATGGAATTGGGCTGGGGTTTTAGCATTAATTTTGCAAATGAGATTGATAAAAACAACATTCTAACATTTGTGAATTTATAATGGGAAAAAGATGGAGGGAAACAAAGGAATAATTAACCTTGAAAAGCAAACAATACTCTAACATAAGCTTGCAAAACAACAAGTCACTTAACCTATCTTTTGATAATTTTTGCATGATAAAATGAACACAAACCAATCATTGAATCCATGGCACCGTCATAAAAGTTGTTTGGGAGGCCTACCTTGAAGAAACCGCAAGCAATTTGGAAGAAATTTGAAGTTTTGATGAATTTCTGGGTTTGCTGGACGAGTGGTCGCGCACCTCCTTCGAGTGGTCGCGCACCCTTCGAGTGGTCGCGCCCGACCAAAATAACAAAGAAATTTTGCGCTGGAGTGGTCGCGCACCTCCCAGGTGGTCGCGCACCCTGGTGGAGTGGTCGCGCACCCTCCAAAAGCTCGAAATTTGCTGCAAATTGCCCAAATCGCTCTCTTGCTTCTCTCCTTGTAATTTCTTGCTCCCAAATGCACAATGAGGGTCTTCAAAGAGGGAATTTACCTTTATATGCTTACATTTGAAAAAATTTAACTCAAAAACCCACTTTATAATGTTTCCACTTTGACATTCTTTTTTAACACTGTTTTGGAGTCATTTTGTCCTGAAATTAGCTCTTTGAGGCGTTTGACTTCGTTCTTTTTGCAGGTTGACCATCTGATGGGCTGTGGCGAAGGAACCAGGGTTGTTGCCGGCACTTTTGAAAACTTTTGAAAATTTCTTTATTTTTACAAATTTCTCATGACCTTGGACTTAAAAACAGGGTTTTTAAATCCAAGGCATTAAATGACCTGTAGCTGATGAAAATAACATTGAAACAGATGTACATACTTCCTTCTGGCTTGCTGGGCACTCACTGGGTTTGGACTCATGACCTTGGAGTGATTTTTGACTTAAAACCCTAGACCTAAGACCATGGGACCTCAAAACAAAAACAAAAACAAGTATGACTCAATTTCATTGTGGTATGATTTAATCCAGCTAAGCCAAGAAGGGAACAAAGACCAGCTCCTCCATTCAGTGTTATGGCATGCCTAGTGGGATGCAAAATTGACACTGATGAGACATCTAACTATACATATGCAAAGAGCTATTGATCACTGATGGAGGGCTCAAGATCGACACTAACATTATTGGCTCCAATGGGGATGACAGCTCCTTGGAGGTGCCAAGAACCTCAGACCTCTTGGGAGAGCAGACCAGTGCCTTATTCATTGGGCAATGGAGTCAACTAGTACACAAAAATAACCATACTTGAAAAGACTTTATTTGACTTTGACTATAAACTGAAAACTCTCAACGGACTATGACTCAAACAAACTGACCTTTTGCAGAAAGTAAACAAACTGAAAATCCCACACCAACTAATCTTCATCCTTGGAATTATAACCTTCACTTCGGGCCCCAAACCAAGAATGAAAGATCAGTTCACACTTGTTGTAGTAAAGTAAAATGATATATACAATGAAGATGATTTAGAGCAGCATTGCTCAAGCATGATATCTCTTGAGAAGCCGGCCATTCACCGACCCACCGGGACATTCATCGCCATTCAACTCCTTGAGAATGAAAGCATTAGGACCACGATATGCAGCAATCTTATAAGGACCTTTCCACAAACTGTCAAATTTACCGTGCTTACCTTTGTCCTCGTTTCGAGCATCCCATCTCAAAACAACATCTTCTAGCTGAAAATTTTCCGACTTTGCCTTCTTATCATAGATCTTCTTGATACGTTCTTGCAGCTTCAAAGAGTTTTGGAGAACTTCTTCCCTTGTCTGCTGTAAGTGGACCATCTAACTGATTCTCCGTTGCATTGGATCCATATCTTCTCCCGTTTCTTGAATTAATTTTGCGACCGGTACACTAAGTGATGTTGGAAAGACTGCATCAACTCTATAAACAATCTCAAATGGCGACATTCCTATGGATTTCTTTTGGCTCACCCGATCAGCCCATAATGCATTGACCAACTTCTTGTGCCAGCTTTTCTTGTTAATTTCCAGCATCTTTTTGATAATGTTCACTAGTGACTTATTTGACGATTCGGCCAGCCCATTACCTTGCGGATGATAAGCTGTGGAGTGACCCAAGCTGATGTTGTACTTATAGCAAAAATCCACCATCTTATTGGACTTAAAGGCAGCTGCATTGTCTGTGATTAATTTGAATGGACAGCCGAAACGTGACAAGATATTAGTTTCAAGAAAAGAGATAATTACCGAATCTGTGGCCTGCCGAGTAGGAATTGCCTCTATCCACTTTGTGAAGTAGTCAGTGGCAGTCAAGATCCATCTATGCTACCCGGACGAAGCTGGGTGGATTTCACCAATGAAATCAAGGCCCCACTGCTGAAATGGCGCACTAATCTCCACCGGTTTGAGTGGCAATGGCTGCAACTTTTGTTTTCCTTGAAATATTTGGCACTCATGGCAGCTCTTTACTGCTTTGTACACATCAGAAAAAAGAGAAGGCCAATAAAAACCAGCTCGCAAAATCTTGTTGGCTGTAGTTTTCCAAAATAAATGACCTCCACAGTCACCTTTATGGAAGTCTTCTACCGTCGCTTTTGCTTCCTCTTCAACCAAACAATTTAGCAAGATGCCCCTGGGATCTTTCCAATACAATGCTGATTTCATAATGCAAAATTTAGCAGCCTTTAATTTCAAAGTCCTCGCTTTGTTTTTTGACATTCCAGGAGGCGCGGACACATTCTGAAGTACAAACACTATATCAGCATACCAAGGAGAATTAATAAAAATATCTGATACCTAAACCGCTGAATTTTCTCCTTCACCATCGGATAAGGCAGCGATCAAGTTGATTTCAAGGGCATGAAGGTTTGTTTCAGCCATTATTTTAGCAAGTCCTTGTCCTTTAATCAGCTTGGTGGGCTTGATTTCAACATCATATTCCAAGAGAGCAGCAATCCATTTAGCTCTCCTACCTTCCGGCTCTGTTTGTACCAAGACATCCTTTACCGCTGCACTAGGAACATAAGCTAATACATGAGAGTGAAGAATATAAACCCGGAAATCTTTCAATGCCTTAATCAGGGCCAGCGCTTGTTTCTCAATGATATTATAGTTTAATGCCCCATCTCTAATGATCCGGCTGAAAAATGCAATTGGCCTTTCAATGCCCTCTCTTTTTTGCATTAATACGGCTGCTAATGTATGCTCGGAAGCAAAAGAAAACACAATGAAATCCTGAGTATAATCAGGGCTGATTAAGGTCGGGGCTGAAGACAAGATTACCTTGATTAAATTGAAGGATTTGACTGCCTCCTCGGTCCATTTGATCTCGCTGTCCTTCCGAAGCATGTTGGTCATTTCTCTAAGGTGCTCTGCAAGATTAGGAATGAAGCGGCGCAGAAAATTTAATTTACCATTAAAAGATTGTATCTCCTTCTTATTTCGGGGCTGCTCTAGCTGCTGAATTGCCTCCACCCGTGCGGGATCAATTCGTATACCGTCTTTGGAAATGATATGTCCCAGCAATTTGCCTTCACTCATGGCAAAAAGACTCTTTTTCGGGTTCAAGGAAATGCCATATTTTCTGCACTTTTGGAACACTTTAGTTAAGTGAAATAGATGCTCTTCATCTGATTTGGAAAACACGGTTAGATCGTCAAGATACACAACTAAAAATACATCCTTTTCATTAGCGAAAGCCATATCCATAGCTCGCTGAAATGTGGCACCCGCATTTTTCAACCCAAATGGCATTTTGGCGTAGTGAAATGTTCCCCATGGTGTAGTGAAGGCTGTCTTATCACGGTCATCCTCGTGCACTAAAATCTGATTGTAGCCGGAGTATCCATCAAGCAATGACATTCTTGAAGCGCCCACTACCCGCTGCAATATGTGGTCCATTTTAGGCAGCGGATAGTTGTCCTTTAGCGACACTTTGTTTAAATTTCTGAAGTCTATGCACAAGCGAATCTCACTGGTCTTCTTTCTCACAGGCACTAGGTTGGAGATCCAATCTGAAAAGTGAATGGGAACTATGATTCCGGACTTGTAGAGCCTATTGACCTCTTTCTCAATCAAAGGCAGCAACTTGGGATTGATCCTCCGCAACTTTTGCCGAAAAGGCTTTTGATTTGGCTTTATAGGAATAGTGTGCTGGATGATGCTTGTATCATATGTCTTTAAATCTGAATAATCCCAAGCGAATACATTAGAAAATGATGACAGCAATCTAATGTATTGATTCTTTACCTTGAGTGGCAGAGCCTTTGATAATTTCACCATCTTTGGATGTTCCGCTGTCCCAAGGTTCACATCTTCCACACCTTCTTCTGTTGGCATCAAAGTTGGCTTGCGAGCCACATCATCTTGATCAAAAAGTTCTTCTAAAGGAATCAGCCCTTTAGGAATATGATTATCTTTCAGCTGCAAAACATCCATTTGATTAACTCCTTCTGGCTCCATGTCTATTGAAATTTCTTCAAATTTACCTTCTCCATGCAAGAAGCCTTTGATTTCCTCATCATCCTGAAAGACTTGCCAACTCCTTTGGTTGTCCGGGACTGTAGGGCGATGCTTTACATAGATTTCAAACTTGTTGCTCGAATTCATTGGTATTTTCAAATTACTTGCTACCCTGGCCAATGCATCCGCAACTCCATTTTGTGTCCGGGGTATGCATGTTAAAGTATGCTCTGAAAACCGCTTCAAAATGTCTAGAACAGCATTACGATAAGCCCGCATACGAGGATGTTTAGCTTGAAATTCCCCCTTTACTTGTTTGATCACTAACTCGGAGTCGCCATAAACTGCTATCTTCTTTGCTTTTAATTTCCGGAGGATTTTCAAACCAGCTGTAAGGGCCTCATATTCTGCTTCATTATTCGAACAATCAAAAGCCAATTTATAAGAGCACACTTGTACCTTGCTTGGGACTTGGTTAGGGACTGAAAACGGGCTACGAATCCATACACCTATGCCAGCTCCATCGCTGCCCACTGCACCATCAAAATCCATGGTCCAAAGACCATCTTCATCATCGTCCAAGGGCTGCACTTGTGATGTTGTTGCAGTCATGACTTGCTGCTCATTTGTTTCGGCAATTGACTTTATGACAGCAGTCCTTTCTTCACTGTCCGTTCTCAATACTTCCCTGAAATTTTCTGCCATGCCTGGGATGTCTTCTATCTGAACTAATTGACTATCTACCTCATTAAAATTATCAGAAAATAAAACAATGGATTCTAAATCTGTTTGTACATAATTTACAGGATGATTTACTGGCTTTTCCTTGCTAGTAATCATATACTTCATCTTTTGCTCTCGGTACACCTTTCTCATTTGGCCAAACACCGGAATAGTGGCATATGAAAAGTCCAGCTGTAAAGTACCTTTAAGTTTTGATCCCCATGACCTTGAAAGGAGCATACCAAACCTTGGAGGAATGTCCGCCACTACCACATCCATCAAGAGATTCTTTGCGGGAATCTGATCCAAGCTAACAACCAAATCTTTAATCAAACCGATGCATCTAACTCGGCTGGAATCAAATGAATATAGATCATGGTAGTTACGAGTTATATCAAGTCCCAACTTCTCCATTATTGCCTTGGGCATTAAATTGTGTGATGCTCCCGAATCGAACATAGCATTATGAAGCACATAATCATGAATTCTTAAGCTGATATAAAATGGCGGGACATCGCTTTCCGGAGACTCACCGTTTAGAGCTGGCCCAAAGATTAATTCCGGCTGATCATCCTCCACATTTACCGCATCTAACATTGGATCAGTATTGAACATCTTAGAAATTTGTGCTCTGTAGGTAGTGTTCTTCATGACTTCTGTTAGTGGAATGGACAATTTCAATTTCGAAACTTCGTTCTCAATGCTGAATGCTTGACTTTTCTCACTTTCTTTTGCCGGATTATCTCGTTTTTCTGCTCTATCTTTGGGTACATTTGATGGCTGATCCATCTTGTTTGCTGGAACTGTTTGAGTTGATGGGGGATCCATGACTTCTTTACCCTTTTTCTGTGGAACAGCAGCACCATTCTTTGCCAAATTTTCTGCCCTCTTTTGAATTGGATGTATGGGAACTGTCTGGTTTCTCAACTGTCTCTGCTGGCCTTGTTGAGCTGATAAAGCATGTAAGTAACCTCTTTGATACTCTTCTGACTCTTCTTGAAGTACAACATCATTAGATAGAATGTAATGCTCATCTTGAGGTGTATAAGCATTACTTACCAGCTCTTCTTCTTCCGTGATGTATGTGGGCAGATCATCAGGAGTGAAGAAATGATTTTCTTCACCAGGACCTTCACCCTCATCTTCAGATTCTTGAGTGACATAATTTTGCTGAAATGGGGGTTGGATTGGCTGCTGCACGGCCGCTTCTTGTGCTCGTGTTTCCCGCTGTTTGATTCTATATTGGGGCTGCTGTTGTTGACCTCTGAAGTTTGGGTTTCGGACTTGTGGTTCCGGTTTGCCAAGACTAAGATTTTGGAATGCCTTTTTCATCTCTTCCACTGTACGAAGAACCTGAGAAGTGGATGCTGCCTCTTCTTTGATTGTGACCTTTTTCTCCGCCTTCATTCTTGCTCTTTTATCATTCAAATTAGCCTCCACACTGACTGCAATTTTCTGCATTTCCTCCAAGGTAGGAGGATCTCGGTCCCGCAGTGAGTAGGCCATCTCCGGATCGAAACCATCCGGGAACTTAAGCAATGCGGACTTTCTTGATGGTTTCAAATCATCGGGTATAGCGTTATACACTGAATTAAATCTGATGATATAATCTTGAACCGACTCACCCGGATTTCGCTTGAGGTTGTTGTATTCAGCGTTGATTTGCAGCGGATCTTTTCTTATTTCCCATCGGTCCAAGAACTGAGTTTGAAGTGCTTCCAAGGAAACAATGCTACGAGCTGCCAACCCTCTGAACCATTTTCTTACTTCTCCGGCAAATGTCTGCACGAACAACCGCATGGTAACATCTTCTTCATCTAACTCATATAGATCAAATAAAGTGGTCATTTTATCAATGTGTTGCTGCGCCGTGACACTTTGAGGAGTGCCGTCAAACATGGGAATCTTTCTTTGGTAATCAGTGGGCATATCATGAAGATTAGCAGGCAATACAAGTGGGGCAAAACGGGCTGCCATTTTTCTAGGTAATGTGGGTCTTGGAGTAGCAGGCGGAGTAGGTGTGGCAGTATGAGGAGTAAGAGGAGGAGAAGTAGTATGTGAAACCGAGGGCGAAACAACTGTAGATGGGGGATGAGTAACTATGGGAGTGATGGCAATATAAGGGGGATTTGCCTGTTCATGCGCCGTGATAGAAGATCCGATATGACCAAAGATATTTTCAAGGAAATCAGCAAGAGTTGTAGCTTGTATACGTGTCTGGAGATTCCTCAAAATGAAATTTTCAACTAATTTATTATGCCTCTCAAATTCAATAGCAGCTGCAAAATCAGGATTAGGAACTAGAGTAGCAAGTGCACTTTCAGATTTAGCTTTAAACAACGACAACTCAAAACTTTCATCGAAATCAAGATCTTCAAGATACTCAAAAATAGTTGGGCATGAATTAGATCTAACAATTGGTCTTGGATCAGTAGCCAGCTTGTTTTCGCAAATAGACTAGGAAAGGAAAAACCACTCAGCCGTATGGAAACTCTTAGCCTATCATCCGAAGCTTAGAGTCCATAATGATACTGGGATAAAGATGTCACTGAAGTGAGTGTTTCAGAAGCTCACGGAGATTGACTGAAGCAGCGTTTATCTACTAACGCTGATGTAAAACAAGAGCGTGTTCAAAGGCTACCTGGCATAACTTCAGGCTCCGTCTAAGACTTGCGAAACACACACATCAACACACAAACAAGTTTGTTCTCCCCAGTATGGTCGCCAATATGTTAGCGCTTGGAAATCACCTAGGCTGAGATAGACAAACTCTCAAGGCTACATCAAACCATTTCACCTCGTAGCTAGCCCTACGAGGTATGAGAAGGCTCTCTCGGGTCAGATTCGGTAGATCTTTCAATAGGATAAGCTGACCAATTAGGGATAAAGATTTTAGGCTAGTAAATTGATAAGGGAGGTTGATTTAAAGATTTTTGGGGTTTTTGGTGGCAATTTGGAGGGAGTGCAATTCAGGGTGCGGGGATTGGGCTCAGTTTTTTGCAGGGGGATCTTTGGGGCAAGGTAGGAGTGAGTGCTGATGCCTTAATCTGAGATGGATGATCAAGGATGATAGAGGAGGAGCTAAAGAGGGCAAACAACCATTTTGAATCCTCTCTAGACAGTAGAAAACATAAATATTGAACAAACTAAAAAGCTGAGCATGTCAAAGCATGAATTCAAACTTTACCACTTCATCTGTCCAATTAGAAGCAAAAGAGAGATGTGGAATACATAAACAAACTTACAAGAACATGTAGAGAACACACCATCAACACAACAATCCACAAGAATCCACAATGATGTCTGCAAAACCCTGGCCTTACTTTTCCTTAAATTGCAGTAATAGATGTACAATATACAATAATGCTTCTCCCACAAGAGTCCAACCATGAAAATGAGAAAGAGAGAGCATAATATAGACCATCTAACTCCTTTCCCCACCTCTATGGGTCGAGCTCAGCTTCCTAGGGGCAGTTTGAACTAATTCTAAATTAAGCACTAGATAATAAGCAGTCCAACAACTTGCCTCTATTACTTAGCTAACTGATCCATGCATTAATTATTCAATTTTTACATCAAGGAAGCTTCTAGAAGGGTAAAGAGAGATAAAATCTATCAATGTGCCATCAAAATTATACATTCATCCATCATCTACAAGTAAAAATCATCAACCAAGGTGAAAACAGTGTTTTCTGGGCTGAAAAGTCAAAACTGCCAAAATTCAGCTCGAGTGGTCGCGCCCCCTGCTCGAGTGGTCGCGCCCCTTTGCAGCAACTTTTGAGTGGGTTCCACTGGTCCAAATCAGGTGTAAGATGGCTCATTGGAAAGCTTGGTCTGTCTACTTTCCATCCCAAGTCGAATTTCTGGATTTGGAGTTGATTTGACCCCTCAAAAGTCAATTCTCCCAAGGTCACTTTCTGCAACTGAAAAAGTGGGCAGAAAGTCATTTTTTGATGTATTTTGAGCTTTTGGAGGCTCAAATCTCAAAATCAGGCTTCTCCCAAGTATAGGTAATTTTAGTCTTTGCATGCCCTTTCCAAAAATGTCAACTTTTCCTCATTCTGAGCTGTCCCCACGAGTGGTCGCGCGGGGTGCGCGACCACTCCATAGGCAAAAACCTGTAAATTTCCAAAAAATTGCCAAAATGCTCCAAAATTCTCAAAATTTTTTGATTTTGCTGCTGGATGAAGGCTAATGAGTACCATGGTGAGTGAGGGATGCCTCAGCCAAGATACGGAGTGGGTTTGTCCTCTTCTTCTTCTGGGCCTCTGACAGCTTCCATTGGAGAATTTTCATTTTAGCCTTGCAAACATGCAATCTTGCCCAATAGTGTGTTTTCATGTTGCGTAGCAGCTCTTTGTCACGATTTGCCTTCTCCAACAATCTCTCCAAGTGTGCATTCACACGGATAAGCATGGACTCCCGGTCAGCAGGTAATGGGTCACCGGGCCTCCTACGATTTAAAGTTCGATCATTGCGGATCCTCCATAGCTCATCAAGTTCTTTTTCTTCTTCTAATTGTTTGGTGCGCTGTTCTAGATAAGTGATGGTCCATTGAGCCATTTGGAGCTTTTGCTGCAACACAAGGTTCTCCTCCTCTCTCTGCCTGATAATCTCATAAAAATCTGAAGAAGGAGAGCGGGCATCACGACCAATGAAATCATCATGTGTATCACCAGCTCTCTCATCCTCAATCATGGGCTGCTTGCCCTCCCGTACTGCCTCTGCTGATGAAGAATGCGAGGCCCCTTCCACCTGGTGTGGAGAAAATACTCGTCGAGCTGCTGCAAATAAGGTCCTAGGACCTCTCTGATAGGTGACCCGAGGTGAAGAAACCACATGTCTCGGAACAATAATCTCAGGCTGGTGTGATGGACCTCCCACCTCATGAATGACCTCTGGCTCTGGCTGTGGCTGTGTGAAGAACTCACGGGAGATAAAATCTGCCCAAGAAATGCCCTGCTGACTCAGCTGATGGGAAATAACTAGCTGGATGAGACCATGATGACACAAGCTCCTGAGCTGCTGAGCTGGGGACTGCCTCTGAAACATAGAGACTATCCTCTGAATGTCATGAAAGAGATAAGCCGGGATGTTCATCATCCTCACCCTGGTGAAGTGCATCAGCATGCGGATGTGACAAGCAAATACCCGTGAGAATCTCCCCTCGCATGTGAAATAGTGCATAATAAGCCTCATGATAGCTGCATATTCCGCTCGGAGGAATCTGATAGGAAAGTTCCCTGTCAAGTTGTGCATGTATGTTGGCCTGACATAAGGCTCAAAATATACCAAATCCAGCCACTTGCGCTTTGGCCACACCTCACCCACATTGGGTATCCCAGTAGCCTGTGAGATGGCCTCTGGAGAAAACACAAAATTCACTCCTGCAAGAGTGACCTGCCCGTCATGAAGGTGTAAAACAAATAGCCGGGCCAGCTCCCTATGATGCTGAATCTGTGCAAGCCTCTCGCAAAACTGATAGCATGAAATGTACTGAAAGCAAGTCACTGCTAATGGCAAGCCTGCAACTCTGCCAAGGATGTGGGCTCTTCTCTCTTGTGATGACCACTCTTGCCACCCTTACGAGGCCTCCACTGTGTCTCAACCTCCGTGGATGAAGATCGGTCATCACCTTGCTCATTAGTCTCAGTGGTTGACATGATGTTATTGAGCAAGGTGGAACAAATAAGCCAAGATGACTGCTACCTTGCCTGCAAAAATGCTGAGAAGTATGCTGTTTTCAAGGGGAAAAATCATGAGGGAAATGTTAGGGGAGGGAATTTACATAAGGAAAGGGAAAATATATATAAACAACAGGGAATTTTGAAGGAAATATTCACACAATGTCAAACATGTCATTCCATCTCTCATCATTTGCAAATCAATACTTTATTAGGGAAAATGTGTTATGATCACCAAGGGAAAGGACAATATAAATTTTCATGATGGAGGGAATGAGGGCATGAGCATAGGGGAATAGGGTAGCATCAACCATGAACAATTTACAGGTTGTTCCTTTTTATTTTGTCTTTGAATGTCTTTTTATGAACATACTCTGTTTTTTTTCAACATTTTAAAATGGCCATTGATGCTAATGGGAAACAGGGATCTTGTTTATTTGATCGTAGGGGATGGGAAGGGTCCTTATGACAGTTTGAAAAGGAAATGGGATAGCATGTATCAAGGGTATTTAGGGAAATGAGAAGATAAAAGAAATTAGGGTTTTGGGACAATGAAACCTTTTAACAATGCTTGCCAACCATATTTTATAACAGTAGTTCCTTTGACAGTGCTGGCAGCTTCATAAATGCTTTTGTCATAGGTGAAATAGGGTTTCATTTACATGCTTTGACAGAAGGGAAGGGATATCAATTGCATAGGGATTTTTAGGAAGGGATTAATGAGCAATTGAATTAGGGTTTTCATGAGAGGAATAGGTAGGAAAACAGAGTCTAGGGAAAGGGAGATGATACCATGTTAATGCACAAACCCTAGCACAACAAAACTGCTCCTTTTTGATAGCTAGCAGCTGGTACATTTATAAACCTTGTCATGGACACTTCTCACAGCTATCTAACCTCTGATTTTTATACAGCAACATGTCTTTTTTGCTCATGTCTTTTACTAGGCTATGCATAATTACATTACTCTGTTTTTATGGTATTCATGTGCATGCCTTTGCTATCATTTTTCTTTCTTCTTTTCACAATGTTTCTTTTCATTTTGCTGTGTTTTTTACATATATTTTGCTGTGTGTAATAGTGTAGGGTTTGGGTAGGACACATGGTAGAATTTAGGGTTTGTATAGGGTTTTAGGGTTTCATGGAATTGGGCTGGGGTTTTAGCATTAATTTTGCAAATGAGATTGATAAAAACAACATTCTAACATTTGTGAATTTATAATGGGAAAAAGATGGAGGGAAACAAAGGAATAATTAACCTTGAAAAGCAAACAATACTCTAACATAAGCTTGCAAAACAACAAGTCACTTAACCTATCTTTTGATAATTTTTGCATGATAAAATGAACACAAACCAATCATTGAATCCATGGCACCGTCATAAAAGTTGTTTGGGAGGCCTACCTTGAAGAAACCGCAAGCAATTTGGAAGAAATTTGAAGTTTTGATGAATTTCTGGGTTTGCTAGATGAGTGGTCGCGCACCTCCTTCGAGTGGTCGTGCACCCTTCGAGTGGTCGCGCCCGACCAAAATAACAAAGAAATTTTGCGCTGGAGTGGTCGCGCACCTCCCAGGTGGTCGCACACCCTGGTGGAGTGGTCGCGCACCCTCCAAAAGCTCGAAATTTGCTGCAAATTGCCCAAATCGCTCTCTTGCTTCTCTCCTTGTAATTTCTTGCTCCCAAATGCATAATGAGGGTCTTCAAAGAGGGAATTTACCTTTATATGCTTACATTTGAAAAAATTTAACTCAAAAACCCACTTTATAATGTTTCCACTTTGACATTCTTTTTTAACACTGTTTTGGAGTCATTTTGTCCTGAAATTAGCTCTTTGAGGCGTTTGACTTCGTTCTTTTTGCAGGTTGACCATCTGATGGGCTGTGGCGAAGGAACCAGGGTTGTTGCTGGCACTTTTGAAAACTTTTGAAAATTTCTTTATTTTTACAAATTTCTCATGACCTTGGACTTAAAAACAGGGTTTTTAAATCCAAGGCATTAAATGACCTGTAGCTGATGAAAATAACATTGAAACAGATGTACATACTTCCTTCTGGCTTGTTGGGCACTCACTGGGTTTGGACTCATGACCTTGGAGTGATTTTTGACTTAAAACCCTAGACCTAAGACCATGGGACCTCAAAACAAAAACAAAAACAAGTATGACTCAATTTCATTGTGGTATGATTTAATCCAGCTAAGCCAAGAAGGGAACAAAGACCAGCTCCTCCATTCAGTGTTATGGCATGCCTAGTGGGATGCAAAATTGACACTGATGAGACATCTAACTATGCATATGCAAAGAGCTATTGATCACTGATGGAGGGCTCAAGACCGACACTAACAGAGACCATTCTATCAACTAAGACAAGACAAGTAACATGAACTTACAACATCATATAGATTTACCAGACTTGATGTAGCATCAAATGTGTAGTATCAAGAATAGGACATTCAAAATGTGGTATCAAAACTAACCGTGACATATAGAGACATAGAGATATAACTGAGACCCTGTATGTAATTAGGTTGTACTGAAAAGACGTATGTCAGAGATGATACTCACATTTCAAATGTAAACACTAATCATACATACCTTGTTGTAGGAGACTTACCCTTGAGTCTTGATGTGTGGTCCGTACTGCAGTGATCCTTGAATGCATGATTTTTCTTACTTTCTAGGAGATCGATATTGAATCTATTGTATTTATGTAATTTTGGATCTATAGGGTCTAAAATTCTGTCTTATGGTAGCCCTCGGAGTCCTCTTTCCAACCTCATAGGTATACTCAAGATTGGATTCTTCAAGAAAGAGTTATGCCCAATCTACCACGATGACCTGATTATACATGGGTTCAATAGAGTGAACTTGTACGAAGTGCCACGTGTCACTATTGTGACCTTCGGCCCTTAAAAATATACTCAACAAACCACAGTCTGTCCTCTTTCTGTGACTATTTACGAAATTTGAATCCAATGCTCAGAGAGAAAGTTATGACAATTTTCCCAACGTCACCTGTTTGACATGGAATTTGGGAGCCCGCAAAAACCCTAACTCCCTCAAATCATATCTCAAAAAATAGTGAACCAAGATCTAAAATTCATTCATGAGGTTCATCACAATTTTGGTTCAAATGGGTTTTAATTTCAGCTTCTGAGGCTTCACAGAAGAAAATTTATAGTGAAAATGCCACGATGACCTGTTTGAAGCCACCAAATCCCTACTAGAGGAGAATATGAGGGTCATTATTTATATGAATGTTTTGAGTTGAGAGGGTCCTCAAAAAGTGACCATTGGAGGGATTTTAGGAGTAAAAAACATTTATTAATTATTGACTATTCAATTACCATAACCAATTATGAGTGTCATGCCACAACCCCGTAGGGCTTTAGCCCACTAACTGGGGTTACTAACTTCAAACGCAAATAACTCTCCAACCGTGAAGAACTATGAGGCGTACCATATATCAATGGAAACATATCGGTGAGTAGAATCCATCGAGAATATATTTGACACAAAATAATATGATTTGTCAATTCAAAATTCCCTTGCAAGATCGGGGTAGCCCTTAGTGTTTCTTGGGTTGACATCAATGACAATCACTGATCAACAATTACATCATCGATGAAAACCTTGTCTTCTTAGAAGGCATCACCACTACTCTTCATGTCACCCAAACAAATATCTCCAAGGTTACCTCATGATGACATCAACGATGCATCATGGTATTCAATATTATCTCAAAGACCTTCAATATGTCTTCAATGAATAACCAAAGTCTTCACTGTTCAATACTTCTCTTGCCCAAAAACTTCACTTCCTCACATAGGTCCAAGGCTACAATAGGTAGAGGCCTAAATGTGTACACACTCCATAGGTCAAAGCTCCTCTGGTGACTACAATACTCAAGCTCCATTGAGGTCAATCAAACCTCTATTTCAATATGTCTACACAATGTTGCTCTAAGGCTTATTCATGAAAAACTTATTTAATATATTTTCTCAACAAACTCCAGGGGATATTCAGTTATGCTTAGATATTCTTCAATGAGGACTTCAATCAATATTTCAAAGGTTTATACAAAAGGTTTATAATTCATTCAATAAGGACATCATAATATCTATTCTTTGACAAGTATTCTTCAATGTTTCTTTAGAATTTCGCCCACCATAGGCCTACTATAAATGTCATCACAAGTCTCTAGGTTCAAAATATCTTGTTGTTGTTCCAGATATCATTGGACCAAGGTTATTTGCTAGATCTGTAGCCTATTCTAAGTTCCTACAGAGAAATATTACAACAGTTCTAATCCACAAAAATGCTCCAATTCTGTGCCACAACAAGGTTATGTAGTAATGATGGTAGGTCTGAGTTCTGTGCAAAAAATTTGACCCTTAACACAAGACTATCCTAAAAAAGAATCTGCCCCAAAACAACATTTTCCTACTCAGCTTCCTGTAGTCTTGGTCTGAAATTGTAACATGAAAAACAAGGTCTGTAGTCTTTAAAAGGTTCATGTAGCTGCTTCAGTTGTCAATTTATAACCCAAAATGTATTCTTTTTTATCTCCTCAGCCTTGTTTCTCTTTCTGTACCTTATCTCTGAATTAATCACCAAATCATGGTTAAAATGAGGTGCTAGATGTCATATTTATATAGGATTTCACCTTGAACTGAAGGGACATGTCTATCTAGAGGTAGGCTAACATGAATGGTTGATCATAAGTCGAATAGCTTTAAAATTTATATTTTTCTAACTTAAAAATTCATTTTCTCTTTAACTACCAAGAGTTTGAGGGAAAGTGAGGGCTTGTTAGAAAGAGGAAAAAATCCTCTTTAAGTTGGTCTAGGTCCCACTGAGAAAAGATGCCCCCAAGGTGGAAAAATATATTTTTTCTTTGTGTCTGTCCTTAAATTTTATGCATAAAAAGTTTGGGACAACATGAGGAATGTTTGGGACAGTATGGCTTCTCCATTGTTTTGCTACTTCATCATCATAGGATCATGTAGGACAACAACGTCATCATGATAGTTTCCAGCAATGAGTGTATCATCCATGTCATCACATAATGGTGTAGTGATATGTTATAGTGCAACATCATTAGGAGAACTCCAAAATAGTCTTCCAACCCTCAAATGATCTCCAACCATGTTACCACCATCAAGTGTATGACATCATCAAGTATCATCAAGTGTGGTCATTCTTCAAGGTTCTGACATCATTAAGTGTATGACTCCATATTTCATTAAGAGTTAAGGTCTAGATCATCAAGTGCATGTAACATTAGATCAAGGACTTCTGAGGACTTCTTTCATTAGTGGTTTGACTTCTTCGTGACTTGGCATCTTCATTGATGGTATATTGTCAACAAAGAGTCATGACATCATGATCTGGAACCATGCATCTCAAAAATATTAACATCTTGGTCAATGACATATTGACATCAATGACAACCTTGATTAACAATATCCATCTTTGTCATTGATGGAAATATTATTTCCCTTCCAACATTCTCTCCCCCTTTGACATCAATGGAAAACGGGGTGCCCAAGTACCCCCGCGTCAAGCTACTTCTTTTCTTCATGAATAGTAGTTATTCATAGGAATGTTACTCCCCTTTTCATGGTGCTCTTCCTTCTGGAAATGTGGTCCACGATAGATGTGTCTACATTTATTCATGTGATGAACCAATTCCCCTATGTGCATGAACTCCTCTACCTCAAGAAAGATTACTTGCTTAGTGATCAAATGGAAGAGATCCTCAACAATAGTCCATCGGATGAGTAAGGGATCATGTTATTCAATGGAGTTTCTTCCGAGATATGATCTATCAAAATTGTCCATGTGTGACTCATCAAGGGTTTTATAGGGCTCCTCTTGGATAGCTTCTACAAGAATTGTTATGAATCATAAGCTCCCCCTAATAGTATGCATGGTCTCCTTTTTGGCAAAATTTCATCATCAAAATTTGGAATATCATACCTGCCAAAGATTTCTTTATCAAATTAACAACACGTGTTGTTGGCTTGAGTGTTTAAGATACTTTCAGATCCAATTTTCTTCCTTCTCCATACTTAAGTGACTTTCTTTTCTATCTTGGTTGTCATGGTTCTAGCTTGTGTATGGACCCAGTCAAGTTACAATCATGCGCCATATGTCCAATGTTATGGAAATTGAAGCACTCCATCTTGTTTATGAATGAGTAATCATGACTTCTTCTTTCAAAATTGATTCTAGGAGATTGACGAGGACCATTATATTTGTCTTTGTAATTTTCCCTACAATCTTTTGCCACGTGCCAAAAGTTTGTACAAGAATAGCAATAACCAAGAAATATACTTTAGTACCTAGGAGATGAAGATTTCCTTGATGCACTTCTAAAGTATTTTTTACTTGGGATTCTTTGATGATATCCATTTCCTTTTGTATTCTTGACACCATTTTCAAGTCTCATTGGAGTAGGATTTCTTCCATAGTTGTCTTCACTCTTCTCCTTGCCTTTGTTGGAACTGTGAGCATCAACATTTCTTCTAGGCTTCCTCACATCCTTGTTGTTTGAAGAATTAGGGTTTTCGCCATTATTTATTGCGGATTCAGCTGCATAACCAAGACCTTATCTATCAAGGGGATACCTTTCATGACTTAGGATGTCATCTAGGGTTTGAGAACTTTTCAAGTTCTTATTTAGCAAGTCAACTTCCTTTTTAAGAAAGACAAATTATTCCTTCATTTTCTTGCATTCTTCATCCTTCTTTAATAGTATGATCTCCATTTATTCCTTCATCTTGGTTTCTTCACATGATTGGACCTTAAGAGAAGTGATTTCTGATCTTAACTTGGTGATGTCATCATCCTTCTCTTCTAGTTGGCATGTCATCGTGTTTCTCTCCTTTTCTACTTCATTTTCTTGTCCTTCTATGAATGCCAAAGCTTCCATCACCTTCTCAGCTCCTTGTGCTTGTTTCCTTGCTTCTTCTAGTTGAGATATAAGGGAGGAGACCTCTTCCTTGTATTGACCAATCTCTGCTTCAAGTTTGTTTAAAATCTCGAGTCTTTGTTCAAGGTGGATTGACAAAATTTCTTCCCTTTTCTTTGCCTTATCCAATTGATTTGTCATGGATATGACTTCTTCATGATGATTTTTTTTTTTTATTAAATTCCTCCTTAATATTGGTGAGCTCCTCATCTCTTTCTTTTACTTGAAGATGAAAAGTTCAACTTCCGTCCTTGGCTTTTCCTAGTCACCATCTTGTACTTTCTTCTTAAGTTCCTCGTTTTCTTTTTTCAAAATGTTAATCTCTTCCATGGCAGCTATAATTTTAGTCAAGAGATATTTTTCAAAGCCTTCTTTTCTTTCTTTTTCTTCTAGGTGTTCTTTGTACTTGATGTCATCATTCTTGTTTTCAGCTTCCTTCTTTCTTTCCATCATCTTCTTGACTAGAGGTCATGGTCAATGCTCCTTTTGAGTGAAGGTCATGAAGTTTGTCCCATATATCTTTTGCTAACAAACATTTTTCCAAATTGGCCTTTATAAAATTTTGCAGCCCATTCAAAATTCTCTACATTGCTCTTGTATTGTACTCCTTGGATTCATCGTCCATCGTGCTATCAGTAATCAATGATTCCCATACTTCAACGCCTTGAGTCATTAAGAAAGTTCTCATTCTTACCTTCCATACATCAAAGTTTCATTGAACACTGGAAATTTCTCAATTTTATTGTCTTCAGTTTTCAAGATTGAGAAAGAGACATCTTTAGGAGGATTGGAGGTTTTCTTCCTTGGCTTTCCCATTTTTGTTCTAAGGATCTACCTTCAAGCTGTTAGGATTTGAGTGAAGGTACTAGATCTGATACCAATTGTTGGAAATACTAAGGGGGGGGTGAATCAATATTTCTTTTCAATTATTATTTTTACCACTTAGATCACTTATATTTAGAACAAAATGAACATAAAATATTTTATTCATTTTTATTTAAAATAAAAAAAGTACATATAAATAGGGTTCTAACCCTAGATGAAGACACCGATCTTCAATCTCCCAGTATCCTGTTAGATTCAGTATTTACATACTACCATAAGTGATCAAAACTCCTCTTTTCATATTCATATTAGGGTCTTGCTCAAAATTTTGTGTCATTCCACCCAGGTCCTCAATCAAAAATTTACTCACTAATGGTAGCCCTAGTAAAAAAAACCTCACTCTACCTCAAAAATCAATACTTGTTGGCCCACCTTCATGTCTTACTGAGCATACATCAATCATAAAATCTCATTTTGTCATGTCTTTATGTCAATCAAGTCAACAGTCTGGTCATTCAAGGTCCCATTAGGTCAATAGGTTTCATTTTTCCAAGGTTCAATAATACTCCATTTCACTGCACAAGGCCAACAAAAAAGTATGAGAGTGAGCAAAATAATATCCCTTTTTCATTTAAATAGGATAGGAAAACATGTAACCATGATTTTCCAAGTTCTAATTTTCATTTCAAGTATGCGTTTTATTTCAGATTGTAATTTTATTCCAAAAACAGAGATGAAATTCTATTTTCATTTTGTTTATGTAATTTTATGTTCACTATATGTAATAAGTATTGTTCCTAAGCTGCCAACTCAAACTCTATATGCCAACTTCATCAAAGAAAAGTCAAATGTAAAGAGTGCCAAACTCCAACATCATCAATCTGCAAAGAAGAAAATCAAAGTGTAAAGGGTAATTAGCAAAGTTTTCAAAGGTGAATTCAAACATTAGAAAGTGGGTTTAAAATCAAAAAATCAAATTCACTCAAGTATAAGAGCCTTCATAGCATCAAATTCAACTTCATTTGTCTCCTACCATCGATTGAGCAAACCCCAAGAGAGCATTTCTCAAAATCCTGGGTGAAATTGCAAAAAACAAGTAGGCATTGTGCACTTCCTTCAGGTGTTGCGCACTTCCTTCAGGCGCTACACACATCCTTCTAGCACTGCGCACTTCCTTCAGGCACTACACACTTGCTAGAGAAAGGGCGCACTTGCTTGTGGTGCTGCTCACTTGTCCAGGAAAGCCAGAAATGCGTCCAAACTTCACCATATCGCCTCCAAACCTCCAGCAAGTGAGTGATAGACAAAGATATCATTCTTCTCCTCCTACAGTCATTTCTTAAGGTGTTTTGAAAGTTTATTTAAAAATTTGGTATTTTTCTCATATCAAAACCCTAGTATCTCCCTCAAAACCACCATTGCACTCTCAATTCCCAAATTTCAACTCCCCTACACTTTCATACCCTTCCCTCATTACATTTCCCTTTCCCATTCCTTATTCTCAAAAACCACATTCCACCAAAATCATACCTCCCTAGGGTTTTGACATTAAAACACCATGGCAAAGAAGAAAGCAAACCATATAGTAAGGGAGAAGAAACAGAGGTGAAGAGACCACACAAAGGGGTGAGAGTACTCAGATTTGAGCCAATGGATATCAGGGAACTCTTGGCATCTCCTATGGAAGTGACATGTTTCAAAAATCTTGGTTGTTATGAATTCTGTGAGAAAATTCAAAAATTCCAACACCATTCCATGTTGACTAGACTCTTCATATCTAACCTTCATGACAACCAAGTTACTCTAGTTGGTGTCACTTTTACTATATACACTACCATTATATCAGCTGCCACCGGGATCTTAAATGTTGGGGAGAAATGGTTCAAGCAAGGTGAGTTGGAGAAACATTACTATGAGCCTTTCATAAAACCAAGGTACAGAAATTAGAGAAAGAGCTATTTTCCTTTTCTCACCTCCTGGATAGATATGCCCCAATAATGAATATTATCATGAAATACTTTTCATGCGAAGGTAGGTTTTTAGACTTTATTCCAATCACATCCTACTCTTAATGCATTTCACTAGGGTAAATATGCTCAGCATACCCTACTACCTTTTCCATAGCATTGATAAGATGACATATATTGTCCAGAAAAGAAAGTATGAACGTCAAATGAAAAGTCTTTTCCATCATTCCCTCATCAAAATCATAGTCCTCTATCATCTCAATGAACTAAACATTGCATGGAGTACCTTCATAGCCAATCCCATATTCACTGATCCATCTATTCTGAATATTCAAAAGGTGCCTTCATCATCTCATCCTTCCACATCCATTCCTCCATCTCAGCCCATATATCATGCATCATCATCAATTCAGTCTCCTTCACCATCACCTCCACCTTCACCATTTCATGAGCACATTGAGTCACCTAGCAGAGATGAGATTGGTGAGCCGGAGAAAATTGAGCTGGTTGAGGTCATCAAGACTAAAAGGCCACATTTGGGCACATTGGCACACACGTATCAAAGAGGCCACAGGTAGGTGTGTGCCCCATAGATTGTGGGAGGGGCCTTTCCTTCTTCACCAACAAATCAGGTATACAAAGGCAAAGAGAATATGACAGAGACAGAGATTCAGCATGAGGAGGAGGACCTCCATGAGACAGAGAAGGATTTTGACTTGGTTGACCTAGGTGAGCATGATGACAATGAGGACACTAGCATTGTCATCAAGGAAAAATATGCACTCATCAGGGAGCTCTAGACCAACTTAGAGAGGTCAAAATATATTATTTCATATTATGAGAAAGAAAATCAGCAGCTTCAAGCCAAACATGATGTCATGGAGATTCAGCTCATCAAGATAAAGAGAGAATAAATGAAAGCCAAGGAATTTCTTGATGAGGCTTATGACAATTATGGTGAACCTGAACAAGAGCAAGAAACAAAAAGAATACCTAGTACTAGAGGGTTGAAAGGAGCTCTAGAACTAGAGAAACAAAAGGAGGCTGAGCTTGCAAATCAGCTCACATGGCATGAGCAGTTTTACATCATGAATAATGAGAACTGGGAGAATTGTCTTGACAAGGTAAACCAACATTTAGAAAATATCCTAGACAAGGCCAATCAAGAAAATGACATTTAGAGCAAGATGGAAAAACATTATGCCCAAAGAGAAAGAAATGCAAGGGCAAAGCTCAAGGCAGCAAAGGCAAAAATTGAAGCTCTAACTCACCATGAAGAGAAAAAGAAACTTGATATACTTGCAGAGGCTTCACTCCAAGCCTAGCCACACCAACATCAATCACTTCACCAATTTTGAAGCATTTTGTCTCATTTTTCAAGTTTTTGTCTTTTTTGTGTGTTTTTGGACAATTTTATATCAGTAGCATGGTCAAATGAGCAATTCCCTAGGCACTACGCACTTTTGGGGGGCACTTTTTGAGAAAACGGATACCACCACTGGATTCCAAATGACAAATACATCTAAGAAAACCATGTTTCCAACCTTAGTTTGCAAAACTAGCAAGTGAAAAGGGCACAAAACAAGAAAAAAAACCATGTTTCTACCTCAATTTTGGCCTAGGTGTTGTGCACAGGACAGCCTTGGGAGAATAAACTTTTTAAGGAGCAAAATAAGTCCATTTTGGGAACTTAAGGCAGATTTGGAAACCAGACAGGACAAGCTTTCTAATGAGCTATTCCGAGCTCAATTTGGACACTAGGAAGGTAGTCAAAAGCAATTTTCAAGATGGAGGGTGCACTTGACACTGTGAGGGCGCACTTGATAGAAATATGGCACACTTGGCCATTTGCCTGTTTTTGCACTCTTTTTCTCCAGATTTTTTTTTCATCCTTCGAAATCAAATTTTTACTGATGTAATTGATGTTTTAAAAGTAATTATGGTCTTTTTACTATTACCTAGGGTAAATACATTAGGTAAATAGACTTCATCAAGTCAAATGAATCAGTTTCAACGTAATCAGGGAGGAGTCACTTAGAGCTCCCTACACTCTAGGTATCGGTTCAGATTTTTGTGGATCTCTTCCTCAACTTAGGGATTTGACCCTTGAGGATGAGAGAAGGTAATTTTTATGTCTATATCTTCCCTTTCTTCACTCTTTTCAGAGGTTGGACTCAGTTGGATGTTGTAGGATTGATCAGAGACACTATTATGTCATAATTTGGCCAGTTTTAATAGATGGTTTGCAGCTATTTCTTTGGGATACATGTGGTATGAACGTTTAACTTTTTTTCTTCTCTGTTATCATTTGCATGAAAGTTTTGTAAGTTCATAAACCATTTCATTTCTATTATATGATAATTTTCAAGTTGATAGGCAGAATACATGTTTGCTCATGCTCTATTTTGGGAAAGTTATCATAATTTGCCCATTTTTTCTTCAGTTCAAGAAAAATACATCTCCTATGCTCTTCCTAACTCCTCAATTAGTATTAAGTAATCTCACCAAATCACCTTTTAATTGTTAAGCCTTCTGCCTACCTTGCCCCTTTGAATTTCTGCAATCATATCTGATTTGCCCTGACCTAGCCTCTTTGACCTAATACCCTCATCCAGCAATAACCCAATCAAATCAAATCAAAACAACCTCTGCATTTTATACCTAGCCTAAAACCCTAATCCATCCAACCCTCTTGGTTGTGATTCTTTGGAGAGAACCCTCTTCAACTTGGTAGGGCTAGCTACCAAGTCAAAAGGTTGGTCTATGATTACCTCAGCCGGACTCTTTCTCAACCTTGGAGATCCGAAGGAGTGATAACAGATCCAATCTGAATTTTTCCAAGCACTAACTTGGACTTCCAAGGCTCCAACCTTGTCAATTTAGAGGCACCAACCTTAAGGGCTCCAACCCTATATCTGGTTTAGGCTCCGACCTAGTTTCTTGAGGACTCTGATCCCCTAGGGCTCCAACCTTTTCTTTTCAAAGTTCTAACCTCTTGGGCTCCAACCCTCAACTTCACTTAGTCAAGATGTATTTTGTTATACTTCATGGCTCCCAATGTCTTCTTCAAAGAGCCCTATCAATATTTTCTTAGTGTTAACTTTGGTCTCCATGATACATCATCAATAACAACCTTGTCTCCTTAAAAAGTGTCACCACTTCTCTTCATGTCACCTAAACAAATATCTCCAAGGTTACCTCATGATGACATCAACGATGCATCATGGTCTTCAATATTATCTCCAAGACCTTCAAGATGTCTTCAATGAACAACCCAAGTCTTCATTGTTCAATACTTCTCTTGCCCAAAAACTTCACTTCCTCACACAGGTCCAAGGCTGCAACAGGTAGAGGCCTAAATGTGTACACACTCCATAGGTCAAAGCTCCTCTGATGACTACAATACTCAAGCTCCACTGAGGTCAATCAAACCACTGTTTCAAGATGTCTACACAATGCTTCTCTAAGGCTTCTTCACGAAAAACTTCTTTAATATATTTTCTCAACAAACTCCAAGGGATCTTCAACTATGCTTAGAGATGCTTCAATGAGGCCTTCAATCAATATTTCAAAGGTTTATACAAAAGGTTTATAATGTCTTCAATAAGGACATCACAAGGTCTGTTCTTTGACAAGTCTTCTTCAATGTTTCTTCAGACTTTCACCCACCATAGGCCTACTATAAATGTCATCACAAGTCTCTAGGTTCAAAATATCTTGTTGTTGCTCCAGATATCACTGGACCGAGGTTCTGTGCTAGATCTGTAGCCTATTCTGAGCTCCTATGGAGAAATATTACAACAGGTCTGATCCACAAAAATGCTCCAATTTTGTGCCACAGCAAGGTTACATAGTAATGATGGCAGGTCCAAGTTCTGTGCAAGAAATCCAACCTTTAACACAAGACTGTCCTAAAAAAGAATCTGCCCAAAAACAACATTTTCCTGCTCCTCAGCTTCCTGTAGTCTTGGTCTGAGGCTGCAACATGAAAAACAAGGTTTGTAGTCTTTAAAAGGTTCCTGTAGCTGCTTCAGTTGTCAATTTATAACCCAAACTGTATTCTTTTTTATCTCCTCGGCCTTGTTTCTCTTTCTGTACCTTATCTCTGAATTAATCACCAAAATCATGGTTAAAATGAGGTGCTAGATGTCATATTTATATAGGATTTCACCTTGAACTTAAGGGACACGTCTATCTGGAGGTAGGCCAACATGAATGGCTGATCATAGGTCGGCTAGCTTTAAAAATTATATTTTTCTAACTTAAAAATTCATTTTCTCTTTAACTACTGGGAGTTTGAGGGCAAGTGAGGGCTTGTTAGAAAGAGGAAAAAATCCTCTTTAAGATGGTCTAGGTCCCATTGAGAAAAGATGCCTCTAAGGTGGAAAAAATATTTTTTCTTTGTGACTGTCCTTAAATTTTATGCATAAAAATTTTGGGACAACATGAGGAATGTTTGGGGTAGTATGGCTTTTCCATTGTTTGGCTTCTTCATCATCATAGGATCATGTAGGAAATCCATGTCATCATGATAGTGTCCAACAATGAGTGTATCATCCATGTCATCACATAATGGTGTAGTGATATGTTATAGTGCAACATCATTAGGAGAACTCCAAAATAGTCTTCCAACCCTCAAATGATCTCCAACCATGTTACCACCATCAAGTGTATGACATCATCAAGTATCATCAAGTGTGGTCATTCTTCAAGAGTCTGACATCATTAAGTGTATGACTCCATATGTCATTAAGAGTTAAGGTCTAGATCATCAAGTGCATGCAACATTAGATCAAGGACTTCTTAGGACTTCTTTCATTAGTGGTTTGACTTCTTCGTGACTTGACATCTTCATTGATGGTATCCTGTCAACCAAGAGTCATGACATCATCATTTGGAACTAGGAATCTCAAGAATATTAACATCTCGGTCAATGCCATATTGGCATCAATGAAAACCTTGATTAACAGGTTATAAGTGTCATAGAAAACCAAGGACGGCGTTCCTCTAAGGGGGAGGGGTGTGTAACAACCTCGGGTTAAAAGTTCATGTAATAAAGTTAATAAAGGAAAAATAACACAAAGGTCATAGGAAATGTATTCCAAGTTGAATGTTGGGAAAAAATTCCCAGTGGGTGTTCATTTGGTTTATTATGGATAAGGGAAATTGGCAAAGGAATTAATTAACATTTTATTTATGAAAATAAAGGAAATTAGGAGAAAATGAAGGTGAAAGGTCACAAGATTTGCATGAGGAGGAAATTGAAGGGAAAATAGAGGAAATTGTAGAAAATAGAGGCCTCGATGATAAAAGGGCTTCTTAGGATCAATTCACATCTTTTGTTAGGTAAGATTTTATCAGTTCAGTTTTGGAGCTCTCTCTCTATTCTCTTTCTCATACACTTGCACACATAGAGCATTGTTGGAGCACTCTATCATTATAGAAAGGAAAGAAAAGGAAGGACAAGGAAGAAAAGGAAAGAAAAATCAAGCAAGCAAAAGTTGGATCAAGCGAATACAATGGGATCTATTTGTAGGTATCGAGTTGCATGTATGATTTCCTGGCTATTTTTGGCATGCATGGTACATGCATTTGTGTATTTGGTTATGTTGTTGTCAATGGCATGGGTTTTACCAGGTATGATAGTGTTCTCAGTCTTGCATTGCCATTTCTGTAAAGCCATGGTGTGATGGGGTTCTTTCATTTAGTTGAGCTTTGGATTGTTGGATGGTTTTGGAACCGGGTGAGGTGGTCTTAGGAAAATTCCCAAGCACGTAGAAATCCCTTGACCAGTTTTGGCTAGATTGTGGTAAAGCCTGAGGGTGGAGACGGGTAAACTCCTCAAGGTATTGGTGAATAAATATGGAGGAATGAAAGCTTATTTGGGCCTAGGAATCCCTTGACCAGTTTTGGTAGGATTGCGACGAAGCCTGATAGTGTATGCTTTTTTGGTTGGGCCTAGGAATCCCTTGCCTGATAATGGCGGGATTGCAGTAAAGCCTGGTTGTGTAGGTGCTTGTTTCAGGAATAGGAGTCCCTTGACCATTTTTGGTAGAATTGCGGTAAATATTGAGGAATCCCTAGTTGTTTTGTTGTGAGTCTCACATTCATGCTTGAAATATGGCATGGGGGTGATTGGATGAAAGAAATATTTGGTTCAACTTAATATATGGGCGGGTGGTACGTGGAAGTCCCTGACTTGGTTGGATTTTGCATATTTTAATAAGAGATCTTTTTCTGTTGTATTTCATGATTATTTATACTTTTTATTATGTGAATTTGATGGTTGTTCTATCATCGTTATTATTCTAGTTATATGTTGGATATAAGCATGGTTTCATGACATACTCTAGTTTTGACACTTATCATGTTTTTATTAGTAAATGAATGGTTATTGAATGCATGACCTAATAGAAATTATTGAAGCTATTATGAGAGAGTATTAGACCTTCTTGATGATTCTCAGATAAGTATCAAACACTTATGTTTAAATATGCATTCATTACCTGTAGATTACATGTTCACAGTATTTTTGACAAAATGATTCTCATGGTTAGGCCTAGTTAGGTCAAGTCTTTGAGAAACTTTTGTATGAATCTCTTTTTATTGATGTCATTTATTATTCTGGAAAGTCTCATTGAGTTCTAGGCATTATTATGGAAGCTAACCTAGAATTCAGGCTCAGAATCCTAGACCGCATGCTTTGAACTGAACTTTTTGGGTTGCAATTATTGGGATGCAGGCTTGTGCAAGCGGTTGGAGGCTTCCAACCACATGGATGAATTTTTGTGGGAGCGGTTGTGAGCCCAATATTTGGAAAAAGAGGTATATCTCAGGTTTTTTCCACATGGGGTGGTTGTTCATCCCCTAAGTGGCCTGTAGCTTCTGTAGTAGGTGTTAATTAGTGATCATTAGTCGGACCCACTTCCTTAAGTGGATCTAGGAGGTTGTGACATGTCAAGTATCTCTTCGTCTAATGTTTAACCTGATAGATCAGTGAAAGTGGGTAGATATTTGGGGGGGGGGGGGGGTTATAGATTGGTATCAGAGCTCTCAGATTCAACACTTCGGCTGGATGGGTGGAATGTGGTTGTCATTCATGCATGTCAATTTCTATATGTTTTTTATGCAACTATTGTTATGGTTATGATTGTCGTACATGAGGTCATGGTATGTAGTGTTATCATCATGTATAGGTTGATGATGTTGGTATGTTGAGATGATATATATATATATATATATATATATATATATATATATATATATATATATATATATATATATATATATTGTGGTAATCCGGATTGATCTTGTAGACGAGATAACCTCCCATAAACTTCATTAAGGTAGGTTAATTATGTTTATGTTTGGTTTATCTAGTTTGTAAACTACCATGGATATTCCACTAGACAGTTCGTTACAACAAATCTGATAATATTATATTAAAAATCTAAGATTCTACACTACTATAGTTTTATTTAATTTATAGATTTGTAAAATTAACTGTAATTAGTGCATGCATGTAAAATTAAATCAAGCAGAAAATTAGAGAATGAAAAAATAAGCTCACACAAACATAAAACAACAGATATGATGTCTGGGAATCCCTTTCAAGAGAAAACCCAACTGGAAGGTGAGGCTGCTTCACTCTCTTTCTATATCTAGAAATATGGCTAAAGATACAAAGAAGTAATGTATGTGTCCCATGGGCTACTACATTGCACATATCATCTCTGTTTTCTCTACCTCCTACCTCTCCTGGCTATCTTTTCTCAACTATGGAACAAAATTCTCTCGAATGAATGGAATGCCTCTTCCTCCTAGTGGCCCGGTTATAACACAACCCGATAGCCTACTAGTGTTTAATTTTGACTACATCAAATCTTAAATAGAGATACAAAATAGACTCTTCTAGAGACATTTGTATCAAAAACATGTGTCTATTCCATTTTCCATGAATAATGGGGGATGACGTGGCATCCTCCCGAACGATAGGTGTGAAAACAGGAAGGTCAATTTCTAAGTGGCATAACTTTTGCATACAGACTCTGATTGATGTGATTCTTGTGTCGTTGGAAAGCTCTGTGTGTGTAGAATAGCATGAAAAGGTGATGCACTTAAGAAAAACATTTTTATCCCCAATCAATGTAGTTTGATGCCTCAAAATTCTACCAGAAGGTTTCGAACCTTGTTTTTCCAAACTGGGTCCCGCCAGTAAAAATGGTCCTGTGAGTTGATTCCTCCACTTTTTCCACTCCAAATGCATCTATATGGATGAAAAAATATATAATGATCCAATTTAGATCACACCTCCCCATTTTTGGAGGCTTTTGGTCCCAAAAATATTTTACTGAATGAGGTGAAGAAATTTTTCCTCCACCTTCTCTCTGGTGTACCATTTAGCTTTGCCTAGAAGTTGTCCCTTCAACCCAATCTGCCAAAGGTATTGTTGCCTTTGTCTTGTAGTTCTAGAACTCTTCTGCAAAACTATATCTTTTTTCAACTAGGCCTGAGCTTCTTGTGCCAAATCCTCCATGGAAGGTAGGACCTACTTCTCTTCTTGATCTAGCATAGAAGGTGTTATCACTCAGGTTGTCCTTAAAGCTCCAGAAAAGGATACGGCCGAGGTAACCACAAACCAACTTTGGACTGCAGGTTCTAGCCTGCTTGCAGTGAGAGAGGGCTCTCTCTTTTAGATTTAGCTTTGTTTAAAAGGGTTTTAGGCTAGGTCTTGGGTTCAGGGGGTTCTTTGTTTTGTTTTGGTGGGAAAATTGATTTTTCAGGTAGAGAGGCAGTGCATAGTCTAAGGGTCTCGAACCATTGGGCGTGGAGTCGAGGAGAGAAATGTTGTTAAGTTTCCTTAATAACAGTGAGGGAAAATGGAGCAAGATAGCTGCATTTGAAACAATTTCTCAGGTTTTAGGGACGGAAAGAGATGCTAAGTAATGAGAGGCAATTAAGAATCTCTCAATCGACTTAACAGGGGAGGTAACAGAGCGCTACCTAGGGGCAGTTAAGAATCCCTAGATAATTGGCAAACACAGGTAAATTGGGGTAAACATGAGCCAGGAGGAATTCATATTCATAACCAATTTATTGAGATGAAAACACAGAGAAACAGCAGAAATTGAGCATAGAGAGTATTTAAACTAATTCTAGGCTATTCTTTCTTTCTGCTATTTAGACGGCGATAAACAACAAACAGAGGTAAGATGCACTTATTGCTTCAGGCTGTAGCACAGGAATTCCATCTTCATATCTTCAAAACATTGATTAGCAACAGACAGTTTGCTCTCCAAGCTTTCAGCAATCTTTGATTATGGAAAAACTCAGGTATACAATGCGAGTCTCTTAGTGAAATTCTCAATTGACCAACCCTTAAAACAATGCTGAGGGTGGTATATATAGGGCAAAACTATCTACAGAGTTCTTTATTACATCTTGACCTAATCAGGTCATAATTAACTGACCTAACTCTACCAGAAATAAATGCATGAAATAACTCGGGCTGCGCTGAGGGCGGCCGTATCAAAACTGAATAACTTATGCAGTCCTTGGTGGCTTGGTGCAGGTGCTTCTGAAATAAATGCGTATGGGTTTCTGCTTCTTTGCTGTCCTGTGGCTTTGAATGCCTTAATTGTGATTTGAGGGCAAGGATGGGCTTATGCCTCTTGATTTGACTTTCTGGGGGCTTCATTAATGTAGAGGTGCTTCGAGCCCCTAAAAGATCTTTGGCTGATACTCTTTGGCTTTTCTTATTTCCCTGATACTCTTTGGCAATAAACTGATCTTGTTCTGACGTGCTGTGAGCTTAAATCATCATTTAATGGCCGCTGTTCGGCCTCTGTATCCTCTGAAATTGTTTTCTGCTCCTTCCGGTATGCTCTGTGAAGAAAATGGATCATTTTTGCGCCTTTTGGGCTTCCTGGGGGCTGCATAACGAAAGATTCCCTGAAGATTCTCCATTTCGGCCTAAAAAATCCTGCGATGAGCGATTTGTGCTAGGCGCAAATCGCTCATCAAAAACTGCCTCAGAATTGGATTCCGGGGCTCCGAAGTGTGATTTTTTGCCCTTCGCGCCAAAAGTGTTGATGACGTCAGCATGATGTGACATTGTACGGCGGATGACGTCAGCATGACGTCAGTAGGATGACGTGGCGGGATGACGTCAGCATGATGTCATCATGTACGGATGATGACGTGGCAGATACGGCGGCAGGTACACGCGGCAGTGACGTGGCAGGAGGCCACGCAGGCAGATGACTCGACGAGGTGACTGGGCAGGGGAGTGACGTGGGATGTGACTGTGCAGGGGGTGACGTAGGCGGTGACGTCACCAGGCAGGCGGCGGTAAGTGGTATCGGGTGCACCACTTTTAGGGGAGAGCGGTTTCGGAGGGAGGGGCTCCGCCACAGCCCAATGCTTGACGCGTGGCGGGAGTACAGCGGTAATACTGCCCATCTCCCAGACGCTAAAGCTCAGGCGCTTTGGAGATGAGGCAGCCCGCCCACTGTTGATCTGCGGGGCGGGCGATCCAACGGCTGGCGGTCGGGGCGAGGCGACGGGTAGTTAGGACGGGGAATATTCGCAGGAATATTCCAAATTTAATAATATGCGTGTGGTGGGTTAAAAACTATAGGAAAAGCGGGTTATGGGGTTTTTAAAGGCGCGGAGAGTGGGTTTTCTAATATTTCTGCGCCGGGGGTATATATTTACATGACAAACATTGGGATAAAGGTGAAAACATGGGTTTTTCGGGGGTTTTTGGGCTAGGGATGAGGTTACTAGCTGACCAGATGTCAAACTAGCTCCTTAATGACTCGGATGGACTAAAAATAGCCCCAAATGGACTGTGATTTCCCGGACTTATAGGAAATATGGCTACATTGCCAGGGGGTATTTATATAGGAGAGTTTTATGTACATGATTATTAATAAGGGAAGGGGAAAACTGTTAGGGAATTATATAATACTGTTAGTAGTTAATATGGAGATGAAAGGAGGGCGCTAAGGTATGAGACCTTAGGCTTTGTTGGGTAAAGAATGCTCACAGAAGATGAGTGAGCAATCCTTGGGTGAAGCAGATCCTCACCAAGGCGATTGGTATGGAAATGATGAAACTGAGAGGGGCATGCAGATCTTGACCTCTTGGGGGATGTTAGTAAGTGACTTGGGGAAATGAGAAAAAGGGGAGGTTAGTGAATTCTAGCTTGAGTATCTCCCTGAAATGCAAAACTGCATGATAACTGTGATCTGAAAAGATAAGACATTGTGAGACACAAAATTGATTAACAATCATCATTCTGCCATCGAACAGCTACCTACCCAGCCTACTGTCCTAACATTTTTTCTTCTTTTTGCTTTGGGTGCACTTAGACTTGTAGACCCAGATTCACAATTTTTCTTTTGAATTTTCCTATCTAGATCTGCACTTATTTCTGCCAGGGACCAGATTAAATAGTTGGGTCCCTTTGATTTCCTACCTATCTACAAATCTGCCAAGATTAAACAGTTTGGACAGATGCATTCTCTATATTCTACAACAGGAAATTGAAACCTAGGGAGACCAAGATTAGACTGTTTGGACCTCCCTAAAAATGAAAAACTCTTCAAAACTGGAACAACTCATCAAAATGGAACATAGCAGTGGCATTTGGACTAGCACACTCCCTGGCATCTTCTGGAAATATGGAACACTGCAGCTTGCTAAGTATGACATATTTGGCATGTGAAAATGTCAATCATGAAAAATGAAACCCTGTTGGAACAGGAGGCTAATAGAAGGCTCATAGAGTTTCAAATTCTTCACATTTACAACTAATTAAATGCGCGTATCTAGTGGTAAACTAAGTAAATAGACATTATCACCCACCTTTTCCAGTATCTCTAAGGGACCATACCTTAGATCCTTGATTTTCTTACCAGGCCCTTGCAACCTCTCCTTGTTCAATTGTAGCCATACTCTGCCTCCGACCTTGAATGATTTCTTTGTTCGGTGTTGATCATGCCTGACCTTATACTTCACCTGTGACTTTTGCAGTGTTTCCTATACTTGTAGATGGAGTTTCCTAATCTTATCTATAAATTTTTCAGCCCTCAAAGCATCTCCTATAATGTCTTCCTTCACTCCTCCTTATTGCCCATATGCAATATCCAAAGGTGAAGGTGGAAAATATCCAAAACAAGTTTCAAATGGGGACTTTCCCGTAGAAGTGTGGACTGCTCTATTATAAGAATGTTGTATATATACCTTATTTTCATCTCAGGTCTTCGGATGCTTGGTTGTAACCCCTTAGAAGCTGCACCAAAGTCCTACTAACTACTTTTTTCTGCCCATCTGTCTATGGATGGAATGTTGTAGATCTCTTCAACTTCATGTCCATCTTCTCCCATAATGTAGTCCAAAAGCCCTAAGAAATCTTGTATCCCTATCTGAAATGATGCTCCTTGGTATCCCAAAGTGTACCCAGACCTGTCCAAAGAACAATTTTGTTACTTCTTATCCGTTGATGGTCTTTTTATAGGGCATCAGAACACACATCTTGTTGAACCTATCAACTACCACAAACAGGTAGTCATGTCCCTTCCTGGTTAGCGGTAAACCTCCCACAAAGTCCATGGAAATTCTCTTCCCAAGGACGAGTAGGTACAAGTAAGGGATGATACAAACCCTTTTTCCTGTTGCTAGGCTTGTTAGTACAACAAAGCATGCGTCCTCATATGAACCTAGCTACTTGTTCTTACATCTTGAGCCAATACACATACCTTTGCAAGTTAGCCACAGTCTTCTCTACACCAAAGTGCCTTACAACCTTGGAGGTGTGAGCCTCTCTAATCAGTTGTAAACGCTCACCTTTAGGAATACATAGCTTATCCAGTCTATAGAGTAACCCATCCTAGAGATGATAGTCAACGGTGTTGTCACCATCATGCACATGACTCCGACTCTGCAATTGCCGACACACCTCCTTGAAGTCCTCATCTTCTAAATATGACTCTCTATATACATCATGGGTGAATGGCTCCATGTGCATAAGAGTCCCCAAAGATGTAACCTTTGATGTGGGTGGCCTTGAAAGCATATCGACAAAATGGTTTTTGCTACCCTTATTATACTTGATCACCAAATGGAACTATTCTAAAAACCCCATCCACTTGTAGTGCCTAGTCCATTGTAGCTTATTCTAGGCCTGCAAGTACTGTAACAGCTGGTGATCTGTGTGGATTATTGTCTCCTTTCCCATCAGATAGTGCTTCCACTTCTTCACATCTTACACCATGGCATAGAGCTCCTTGTCATAGGTAGGGTAGTTAAGAACTGCCCCATGAAATACTTCAGAATGGTAAAAAATGAGCCTTCCTCCTTGCATCAAGACAACTCCCATAGCATACCCACTTGCATCTGTCTCCACTTCAAAGGGTCAAAGCAATTTTGGTAATTCCAGAATTAATGCTTCACTGATCTTCTTCTTTAAATCATCGAAAGCCTTCTGCTGCACTTTTTCCCACTGGAAACTCCTGCCACTTGTTGTTATGTCATGGAGCGGTGCTGCTACTACTGAAAACGAGGCTATGAATTTCCTCAAGTATTGTGCTACTCCAATGAAACTCCTAACCTTAGTAAAATTAGTAAGCAATGACAATTTCATGATGGCCTCCCTCTTGGAAGGATATATCTTCAATTCTCCTCCCCCAATCACATATCCAAAATACACCAAGGACTTTTGCACAAACTCACGCTTCTTGAGATTTTCTAACAGCTAATGCTTATTTAATGTTTCCAGCACCTGCATCAAATATGAAATATTCTCCTCCCAAGTAGCGCTATATACCAATATATCATCCAAATAGACAATAACAAATGAATCTATAAAAGGGCGCAACACATCATTCATTAATCTCATAGATGTAGTTGATGCATTACATAGGCCAAATGCAATAACTAATCACTCATACAAACCCTCCATGGTTTTGAAGGTGGTATTCCATGTATCTTATTCTTTGACTTGAACCTAGTGATATCCAGACTTCAAGTCCATCTTGGTGAAATACTTTTCTTGTTTCAACTGATCTAGCAAATCATCTATCCTGGGCAGGGGGTATCTATTCTTGAGTATGATTTTATTCAACGCCCTATAATCTATACAAATCCACCAAGTCCCATCCTTATTTGTCACAATGATGATGGGTGACCCACATGGTGATGTACTCGGTTAAATGACACCCTGTTCCAGTAGCTACTGCAATGGTTTCTTCACCTCACTTGCTTCTATAAAAAACTACCTGTACAACCCAATATTTGGTAATGGGGATTCTAGCAATAGCTGGATCTCGTGCTCCACTTCACTCTTAAGGGGTAACCCTTTAGGCTCTCAGAACACATCCTTGTATGCCTGAAAACAATCCTCCAATTGTTTTTTTTTTTCTTAGTACAACCCTCTATGGATGCCTTGCCTCTTATTGACTCCTATATAGGCTAATTTTCCCTTAAAAGCAATAAAACATACTTCTTGTTGGAACTAATCAATTTCTTGGCTTGGTTGGCACTTACCAGTGAAATTTTCGACTTGTCTTTGTACTGGTTAGCTCTCCTCATGAATATTACATCATGCATGTACATGTATGGACTCCCAAACATGACTCCACATACATCAAGGGGAACCACATCTAGATCTACTTCATCAATAAAATCAACATTGATAGAAAATCTAATTATACACTTCTTTGTTACCTTCATCTCTACATCCTTATGTACCCATCCTAGTGGATATGGGTTTGGATGATCACGAACTTCCAACCCCAACTTCTTGACCACATCTTCTGCAATGAGATTTTCCTGCGATCCTGAGTCAAACAAAGCATCAATATTCATCTTCTTGACCTGTATCTTCACATGGAAGAGTTTGTTCATTTCTTTCTCTTACTGTTGCTCAAGGCTACTAAGATTCAAATTCTTCTCCACTAATGTACAGATGATCTTCTCATCCACATCTAAGTTGATTTCAACTTGGTTGCTCAAATCAGGGGCCATGAGATTCTTCTTATTATTATCTTTCTTCTTGTTCTTCAGGTTTAGCTCTGGATGCAACTTCCAACACTTCTCCTCTATATGGCCATCAATGCTACAGTGGTTGTAGTGGTGGCTAGGATCTTTGTACTGGTGTGTTGTGGTTGTCGTATTTTTATCTTTTCCCCTTTTTTCTTCTTCTTACCCTCCTTAGAAGCATCTTGTTTCTCCTTTTGCTTTGATCCACTTGATTGTGCTCTTTTCAGGCCTATGTTCTTCAAGTACTATGCCTATACACAAGCCTTGTCCACCTTTTTGGGCTTGAACAACATCACTTTCTCATGCAAATGGCAGTGTAGAACCCCCAAATACTTGAGGAGTACATTTGGGTTCTTTGGAGAGATACCCAACATTATAGCCATCTTTATGAATTTTTTGGTATACTCCTGCATGCTTTGGCCTGACTTTTACCTAAAGCAATGCCACCAGATCCATTGGTCTTCCACGTACCCAATGGGATAAAACTATCACTTAATGGGGGTTTTGAAATCCTCCCACTTAGTCATTGGAGGTTCTCCCTCCAACCATAGGGTTTTTGTGTGGCTCCCCCACTAAGTTAGTGCATGGCCCACCACTTTTAGCCACGCGAATGAGATCTTCTACCCTTCCTCAATCTGATGGACACTGAAATAAACTTCCAGTTGTTGCAACCAATGCTTCATCTTCAAATCATTGATCTCACATTGGTATGGCTTGATATTGACTTTTTCTTCCACTTTAAACAAGGATTGGTTCACGACACTTGAACTAGTTTTATCTTTTTAGGGTTCTTTCTTCGGCTAGTTATCTATGTCTTCTCAATCTCCCAATCCCCCTTATGATTTGTCCTCTACATTCAAACCCCCTTCTTCTCCAAATATCCCCAGCTTATTTCTTAGGGCCACCATGAGGAGGTTTACATTGTGGTTTATATCCGCAACTTTTTCTTCGAGCTACGAAAACCTCACCTCTGCAAGATCATGAGGTTCGTTTATAGAATTGTCGCCCATGATTAGGGTTTTACGATTTTTAGAATGATGTGTAAACTTCCGTGGATATTCCAGTGGACAGTTCATCATAATAGATATGATAATATTATATTAAAAATATGATATTCTACACCATTACAATTTTATTTAATTTCAAGATATGTAAAATTAACTATAATTAGTGCAGGCATGTAAAAGTAAATCAAGAAGAAAATTAGAGAACGAAAAAATAGGCTCAGACACACATAATACACAAGATATTCTCTCTGGTAAACCCTTTCGAGAGAAAACCCAACTTGAACGTGAGGTTGCTTTTCTCTCTTTCTTTGTCTAGAAATGTGGTTGTAGATACAAAGAAGTAATGTTTGTGGCCCGTGGCCTACTACAGTGCACATATCCTATCTGTGTGCTCTATCTCCTATCTCTCCTAGCTATCTTTTCTCAACTATGGAACAAAATTCTCTCGAAAGAATGGAATTCCCCTTCCTCCTAGTGGCCTGATTATAACACAACCTGATAGCCTACTGTTGTTCCTCTAAGATGATAACAGTCAATTGATCATGCCAGAGCATCTAAGATATTTGTTTTAGGGGGTTTTGGTTTTAGTTTTTATGGAGGACCAATATATAGAACAAACTGTAAGAATGATGTATTAACTCTTTTAGATTGTACTAATAGATAATCAAAGGGCTGCTATTTAACTTCACATGGTGATTTGAATTTACAAGGTGAGTAGAAATAATGGTAAGGAGATATGATTAATTTAGATTTCAGACAAAAATATAAATTATCATAAGTGGGAAAACCTTTGTCCAATTTTCAAAAGTTAAAGAAACTATGATTAAAATTACATAAGATGTTGATAATTTTATGATTTAGAGGGAGCATTTCATACAGACAGTCCAATATCTCAGTCTCTTTATGATAATAACTTCAGAAGGAATTTTTTTTTTCTAAGCAACATTACCTACTTTGTATTAATATTTACAGCAGAAACTTTACATACGAGATTTCTTGCTGCCCATGTCCGAAATTGGCGCCATGGCAGCTGTGACATAGTCCCAAAACCCATTACATCTCTGTAAAACCCACCACCAGAAGGTACCTGTATATCTCCCTAAAAACCGCCAACAAAAAGACTCAAAACAACTCTGTGAAACCCACGCAGGGGCAGAGTTTGACAGATGGATACCGGGCAAGTTGTTATGGCCCATGCCAAAAAAACTACTTTCCGTTACGGAAGAGAAACCAAGAGACAGCAGTAGATACATAAGACCCAGAAACACAGATTAACAGAAAAAACTAGAAAGACACAAGACAGCAGGAGAGATGACAAAACCGACCAATGATAATAACTTCAGAAGGAATTTTAAGAATAACTGTAACACATTTATTCTCACCTGATATCTCTGTAAAACTTAAGCATATGTAGAATAAAGATAATGAATGAAACACTTGAAGAACTTACAGAAGAAAACGAGACTGTGAGACACCAAATTCAGAATCCTTTTCTTTATTATCAGTGATCTAGAAAAAACTTGTACATCAATGCTTTAAAAATTTCTTATGGAAAGGTACCACCTTTAATAACTCATAGAAGAGAGTTATTTATACAAGTTTTTAAACACAATATCCTAAACTGATTACAAAATAGCTTGAAAGAAGATAGGAAAAGAAAAATTGTTGCATGATGTGTCCCTATTAGATAGGAAGTTGTTGATGATTGTTCCTTCAAAATTTGTTGTTGTTGTCTTCTTGTTGGAATGAAAAGTTAATCAATTGTTTCACACAATTGATCCCACCTCTTCTCACTAGGTATCTCGAGATTTACCATCCTTCTAAGTATCTCATCAACTTCGGTATATCTCTTAAAATTGGGTTTGGTGAGAAAAAGATGACCAATTTCGTATTTAATTGAGAGCTCTAAGCTTAAAGCTTCCAAAAACTCCTTGCCAATAATATTCCGTTTTATCCCTGCAAATTGAATGTTGTCTATTGCAATAGTATAAAGCCTTTCACAGTAATCCTCCAATTTTACTAGTTGATCATTTGATGACACTATCTCTGGTAAACCTTTCTTATGTAATATACTGAATTTAGAGTGAAACCTCCTTACTGTAGTGTTCAAAGCATCACACTTCATTTTCAGCTGAGTTAAGAGATTTTTATTCATTAAGACTTTCTTAATCTCCAAGATAGTAGCTATCCTATCTGGAATATTCATCTCTTGTAACTATTGCCTACTTTTAGAATTCAGTACTTTGATCATCCCTGATGCTTCTTTGAGTTTTGTGCCCAATTTTTCCTTCTGGGTCTTTATCTCTGCCCTACATTTAGCAATCAGTTCTTGTTGCTCAAAAGTGATTTGTATGGATGGCCATACTCCTATTATAGAGTGGCTAATATCTAACCAGATGTCTTACTTGGCTTGGGCCAAAGTGTCTGCCATTAGAGTCTTGCTTTCTAATTATTTAACCTTGAGCTCTAGCCTGTGTGCTTTTTCATTTCCTCTACATACAGGGTATCATTTTTTACCTTCTATGACCCAGGGCTTGGAACTTCTAGAGTAACTTCTTATTTTGTTGTTTCTGTGCTTGTAGCTCCTGTGATAACCTTGTTGTTTCACCTATTGCTGAAGATGAAGCAATGTCAATAGGAGATGATCTTAAATATGCATTTGTCATTGGAATAGTTGTCACTGAGGTCACAACAAGCTATGTTGTCTCTTTTTCCTTGAGCAGTTGTTCTATCTTATCCTCCATTTTCTTGATCTGTATGTTTTGCTCAATAATGATCTTTAACATTTCCTCCCCGTGTTGTTCATTTTCTGCCATTTATTTGGTCTGTGAATCCTCAATTGAAGGTGTTAGTGTCGGTCTTGAGCCCTCCATCAGTGATCAATAACTCTTTGCATATGCATTTATAGGTGTCTCATCAGTGTCAGTTTTGCATCCCACTAGGCATGCCATAACATTGAATGGAGGAGCTGGTCTTTGTTCCCTTCTTGGCTTTGCTGGATCAGGTCATACAACAATGTAATTGAGTCATACTTGTTTTTGTTTTTGTCTTGAGGTCCCATGGTCTTAGGTCTAGGGTTTTGAGTCAAAATCTTTTCAAGGTCATGAGTCATGGTCAGCAAGTGCCCAGCAAGCCGGAAGGAGTTTTGTACATATGTTTCATTATCATTTTCTTCAGCTACAGTTCATTTTATGCCTTGGATTTAAAAACCCTGTTTTTAAGTCCAAGGCCATGTGGAATTTGAAAAAATAAAGAAATTCTCAAAAATTTGTAAAAGTGCCGGCAATAACCCTGGTTCCTTCACTACAGTCCCTCAGGCGGTCAACCTGCAAAAAGAACGGAGGCAAACGCATCAAGAGAGCTCATTTCAGGACAAAAAGACTCTAAACAGTGTTAAAAAGCCAAGCAAGTTGAAAACATTAGAAAGTGGGTTCTAAAGTTAAATTTTTTTTAAAGTGACCCTATAAAAGCTAATTTCCCTCTCAATTCACTCTTATTGTGCATTTGAAAGTCAAAAAAAATGTGTTAGAGGCAAAAGGAGGCAATTCGGGCAAGTTTCTGCAAGTTCCAAGGTTAGAAGTGGTGCGCGACCATTCTGGACAGGTGCGCGACCACCTGGGTGCGCGCGACTAGTTACAGGCCAACGCGCAGTGTTAAATAACACAGGCGCGACCAGTTACAGGGGCGCAACCAGTCTGAGCCCGTGCGCGACCAGAACTTCTGTTTGCCCTAAAAACTCACTCAAACGCTAAAATCACCCTCAAATTCTCTCAAGTTATTAAGGTATGCCTCATTCACATGTTTGATGATGGTGTTGGGATTGGAAAGGAAGGTAATGATCATAAATTTTGTGCAAGAAATCCATAAAGAAATAGGTTAAATGAATAGTTGTTTTTGCAAGCAATATGTGTGACAGTTTGTTATTTTTCAAGGAAATTTTTCCCTTTGTCCCTCCTTTTATTTTCCCCATACAAATTGCATATGTTAACATGTCAAACTTATTGATCTCATTTGCAAGTCAATTATACAAATCCTACCCCTAAATCATTTGCAAACCCTAGTCCTTTCAAACCCTATAAACCCTACCTTTTCCCCATGTATAATGATCAAACCCTAAGCACTAGTAACACAGCAAAATGCCTATGTAAATGTACAGCAAAAGAATGAAAAGAAACATTATAAAAAACAAATAAAAAAGTGATGGCAAGGCATGCACTCAAAAAATTGTAAAAACAGTGAAATTTGCCATTTTGCATAGCCTCAGAAAAAACAAAGGAAAAGGGTCATCTCGTGTATATGTCAAAGACTTCAAAGCTCAATAAGGTCATGACAAAATTTCATTTGCATAGACATCAAAGAAATCAGACTTGCTGTGGTTAGGGTTTGCAGTAACATGGTATCTTTTTCCCCTCCTCAAAACTCTGTTTTTTCCCCTACCTAATTCCCTATGTAAACCCTAATTCAATTGCTTGTCCCTTCAGTTAAACTCCCTAGGCAATTGAATATCCCTCCCTATGATCAAATCACACAGTGAAACCCTAATTACTCATGGCAAATGAAAAAATAAGGCTGCCTCTGTTTTAAATGAATTGCTGATACAAAAATTGATTGGCAGCAGACTTTGTTGATGGGTTCCATTATCCCCCCTAAACCTAATCCCTAATATCCTCTATTTTCCCTCATTCCTATGATACAATCCCCTCTCCCTTCCACTGTAAAATGATCACAACAACCCCTTCCCTTCCTCTTACAATCAGAAACCCTAAATCCCTGTTTCCCAAAGCATCAAATGGTCATTTTGAAATTATGAAAAACAGAGTATGCTCCTCAATGACATTCAAAACAAATTGAAATGAGCTGCCTGTTACTTGTATATAGATGATGCTGCCTTATCCCCCTATGCTTATGACATCCTCCCCTCCATCATGATGATTTTCATTGTCCTTTCCCTTGGTGATTAAAAATCACAGTTTCCCTAAATAAAGTATTGATTTGCAAATGGTGAGAGATGGAATGACATGTTTAGCATTATGTGATGTTTTCCTTCAGAATTCCCTGCTTATATATATATTTTTTCCCTTTCCTATATGTAAATTCCCTCCCCTAACATATCCCTCATGATGTTTCCCCTTGAAAACAGCATACTTCACAGCATTTTGCAGGCAGGGCAGCGGTCATCTTGACTTGTTTATTCCACCTTGCTCAATAACACCATGTCAACCATTGAGACTAATGAGCAAGGTGATGACCGGTCTTCTTCTACAGAGGTTGAGACACAGCAGAGGCCTCGTAAGGGTGGAAAGGTGGTCATCATAGTGGTTACATGTTTGCAAGGCTAAAATGAAAATTCTCCAAAGGAAGCTGTCTGAGGCCCGGAAGAGGAAGAAAAGGACAAACCCACTCCGTATCTTGGCTGAAGCCTCCCTCACTCATCATGGTACTTATCAGCCTTGATCTAGCATCAAAATGTGAAAATTTTGAGAATTTTGGAGCATTTTGGAAATTTTTGGTAAAATTACAGGTTTTGCCCACGGTTTGGTCTCACCCCGGGTGAGACCATTTTGGAGGACTGCTCGGAATTTTGAAAACTTGGCATTTTTGGAAAGGGCATGCAAAAATAAAAATTACCAATGCTTGGGAGAAGCCTGGTTTTGAGTTTTGAGCCTCCAAAAGCTCAAAAGACATCAAAAAAAATGACTTTCTGCCCACTTTTTGAGTTGCAGAAAGTGACCTTGGGAGAAATGGTTTTTGAGGGGTCAAATCAACACCAAATTCAGAAATTCCACTTGGGATGGAAAGTAGACAGGCCAAGCTTTCCAATGAGCCATCTTGCACCTGATTTGGACCAGTGGAACCCACTCAAAAACAGCTGTGAAGGGGCGCGACCAGAACTTCCAGGGGCGCGACCAGAACTTCCAGCTTTGCCAGAATTGACCTTTTTGGTCAAAAAACGCTGTTTTGACTATGGTTGACTATTTTTACTTGTAGATGAAGGATAAATGTAATATTTTCATGGCACTTTGGTAGATTTTATCTCTCTTTACCCTTCTAGAAGCTTCTTTGATGTAAAAAGTGAAAAATTAATGCATGGATAAGTTAGCTAAGTAATAGAGGCAAGTTGTTTGGCTGCCTATTTTCTAGTTCTTAGTTTAGAATTAGTTCAAACTGCTCCTAGGAAGCTGAGCTCGACCCCTAGAGGTGGGGAAAGGAGTTAGATGGTCTATATTATGCCTTCTCTTACTCATTTTTCAAGGTTGGAGGTTGGACTCTTGTGTAAGGAAGCTTTATTGTATATTGTGCATCTATTTCTGCAATTGAAGGCAAGGAAAGCCAGGGTTTTACAGACATCTTTGAGGATTCTTGTGGATCTGATTGTTGATGGTGTGTTCTCTACATGTTCTTGTAAGTTTGTTTATGTGTTTCACATCTCTCTTATGCTTCTAAATTGGACAGATGAAGTGGTAAAGTTTGAACTTATGTTTTGACATGCTCAGCTTTTTAGTTTGTTCAATTTTAATGTTTTCTACTGTCTAGAGAGGATTCGAATTGTGTGTTTGCCCTCTTTAGCTTCTCCTCTATCATCTCTGATCATCCATCTCAGATTAAGGCATCAGCACTCATTCCTACCTTGCCCCTTAGATCCCCCTGTGAAAACTGTGCTCAATCCCCGCACCTTGAATTGCACTTCCACCAATTGCCACCAAAAACCCCAAAAATCATTAAATCAACCCCCTTATCAATTAACTAGCCTAAAATCTTTATTATTAATTGGTCAGCCTAATCATATTGAAAGATCTATCGAATCTGACCCGAGAGAGCCTTCTCATACCTCGTAGGGCTAGCTACGAGGTGAAATGGTTTGATGTAGCCTTGAGAGTTTGTCTATCTCAGCCTAGGTGAATTCCAAGCGCTAACATATTGGCGACCATACTGGGGAGAACATATTAATCGTTTGCTCATTGTCGTGTTATTTCATAAGTCTTAGACGGAGCCTGAAGTTACGCCAGAAGCCTTCGAAAACGCTCTTGTTTTACATCAGCGCAAGTAGATAAACGCTGCTTCAGTCTATCTCCGTGGGATTTGTGAACATAGCGCTTCATTTGCATTTTACCCCAGTACATATATCAAGTTCAGATCTGATTGTTGATGGTGAACAACGATCAGACACTGGCAAGGCTGAAATCATTCACTTGGCGACTCTAAAATATTTTCGAGATCAGATCCAAAGACTCCACTGGAGGATGATCCCGACCAGCAGAAACATGAAAGGAGAATATGGCAAGATCAGGTACTCAAGTTGGAATTTCATCCAAGATATTTTGTTCTTTGTCGTAAATTATTTCTTCTCTTTTCCCAAGAATGTAACGAAAGCTTTGCAAAGCATATTGTATTTGAGAAGAGATCCCAGGCCTACAGTTGACTCTTTCCCTTTGAAGATTGTGAATACCAAAGATTTGCATGCCTTTGAGCTTGATCAAGATCCTTTTTCCGAATTTTGTAATGATCATCTTCAAATTGATGAGCCCAAGAGACCAAGATCGATTTTATATCTGCTGTAAATACCCCTATACCTTGTAGAATTCCAGATCGGTATAAGCCTCTTGTTTTACCTTCTTTTCTTCATCCTTTCCCCAAAAATTATGATCTATACTTGCCGAGGTTTGACGATGAATGTAAGAATGTCAACGCTGAGCAACATGTGCAGAATTTTGAGTTATTTCTTGACCTTTTTGAAGTTGATGATGAAGATGTTAGTATGAGGCTTTTTTCTCTTTCTTTGCAAGCTGAAGTTAAGAGTTGGTTCAAAACCCTGCCTGATGCAAGCATCTCAGATTTCCAGCAGTTCGTCAAAGTTTTTCTCGATAGGTGGATGATCGGGCAAAACCTTTCCTTGATTGTAGAAGAGTATAACCAGCTGAAAAGATTGCCAGGGGAGACAGTACAACAGTTTTCGGCCAGATTTAATCAAGTTTATTATTCAATGCCAGCTGATATAAGGCCTACTCCTAGATCTACTCTCTTGCACTATCCGGGTGCCTTTGATCCAGAGATGGAGTTTCAGCTGAGGGAAAAGGATATTGCAACACTTCACGAGATGCAAAATTGTGCAGTAAGTGTAGAAGCGCATCTGCTGATCCGACGGGCAAGGATGAAAGAAGAAGAGATGAAAAGCATAGATCCAGCCGAATCTCTAGAGGTAAAGCTTGACGTTTTGGTAAGTGCAGTGGAGGAGATGATGCAAAGAATAAACACAAGGAATGATTATAATTTTCATGGCTCGCTGATTGAAGAAGAACAAGTTGTTGATCCAAAACATTTTGTTTCCCATCCTAGTTGTCATAGCACTTATAGTGATTGTTTTGTAGATCATCTTGGAGAAGAAAGAACTGTTGATATGACATGTATGCTTGATGACGTGTTTTATACCGATGATTTGCCTCAGTATGATCAGTATGATGATGATTATGTTCTCCAAACAGAAGCTAATCTTGCAGACAAATCAGCAGCTCGTTTGTGGGAGGAAGAAGTTCATTTTCAGCAGCTCGAATACAATGATCAGCCATCATATATCAGCTATGACAGTGACGAGGAAAGTGCAGCAAATTTTGAAGTAAGTGAAGGATCTTTGCCTTTTTGTTTTGATTCATGTCAGTTCATTAGAGACAACTTCCATGCAATCACAAATCCGTTGTTGACCAGTCTTGATTTGGATCCTCTTGAGCGCGATGAAAACTTTGTTCAAGACTTCTCATATTCAGATTTGCAACCCCCGAAAGCCATTGATTGTCAAATTGCAGATGATTTAATGATTCAAGGTGACTCCGTACCATTCTGTTTTGAATCATTTCAGTTTTTGAAGGATCGATTGCATAGTACATCTTCAAATGAAAAGCCTATAACAAATCAACAGTCACTCAGTCTTAATGTTGAGGATGAAGGTCAGATTATAGATGAAGTTGTGGAAGATGAAATACATGATGTGATGATGCAGGAAGATTCTATACCTTTTTGTTTCGAGGCATTTCAGTTTATAAGGCAGAATTTTCATATTGTCCCTAAAGAACAGAATGAGCAGCATGTAGGAAATCATGTAGTCACATTGGAACCAATAGAAAATGGGTTGTAGCAGTCTTTTCAAGTTTTTCATGATCCAATAGCTGATGTTTTGGATGAGTTTTGCAGTCAAAGTCTTTCTCCATTTACTATGTGTGAGCTTGAAAAATGTGCTGATATGAATTTGATCCGGCAGCCAGTTTCTTCATCATTTTCAGCAGGGGTCTCGTCACAAGGCTCAGATCAAAGTTTGCATGCATGGTATGAGGAAAAGAGAAGTAATCCATTGGATGAGCTAAGTTCCAGTGAGCTTGAATTTCAAGATCCTTATGCAGTGTTTTTGGAGGCGGATAGAGAGCTCATATCATTCAACGGATCTGTTTCTCAGTTGCCATCAGAGTTGCCTTTCAGTAGTTCTCTCTTGTTTCTCATAAACAAACATGTGTGGAGGTTTCAAACAGCAGACGAGATACTTACTTGGTTGCACTGGTTGTTTCATTTCACTTGATCCGCTGATGAATGAAACTGTTAGGGTAGGTTGTGTTGAATAAGCTCCACTTTGAGCATCATTTTCAGTTTGTCGGTTGTGTTTAAGTATCGAGTCAGTTTTTAGTTGAGTCATGAGTCCTTTATGAGTCAATTTTTAGTCTTGTTGTTAAGTTAGTTTGTGTCAGTTTTCAGTCATGCATTTCAGCTTGAGTTTATGACTCCATTGCCCAATGAATAAAGCACTGGTCTACTCTCCCAAGAGGTCTGAGGTTCTTGGCACCTCCAAGGAGCTGCCATCCCCATTGGAGCCAATGTTAGTGTCGGTCTTGAGCCCTCCATCAGTGATCAATAACTCTTTGCATATGCATTTATAGGTGTCTCATCAGTGTCAGTTTTTCATCCCACTAGGCATGCCATAACACTGAATGGAGGAGCTGGTCTTTGTTCCCTTCTTGGCTTTGCTGGATCAGGTCATACAACAATGTAATTGAGTCATACTTGTTTTTGTTTTTGTCTTGAGGTCCCATGGTCTTAGGTCTAGGGTTTTGAGTCAAAATCTTTTCAAGGTCATGAGTCATGGTCAGCAAGTGCCCAGCAAGCCGGAAGGAGTTTTGTACATATGTTTCATTATCATTTTCTTCAGCTACAGTTCATTTTATGCCTTGGATTTAAAAACCCTGTTTTTAAGTCCAAAGCCATGTGGAATTTGAAAAAATAAAGAAATTCTCAAAAATTTGTAAAAGTGCCGACAATAACCCTGGTTCCTTCACTACAGTCCCTCAGGCGGTCAACCTGCAAAAAGAACGGAGGCAAACGCATCAAGAGAGCTCATTTCAGGACAAAAAGACTCTAAACAGTGTTAAAAAGCCAAGCAAGTTGAAAACATTAGAAAGTGGGTTCTAAAGTTAAATTTTTTTTAAAGTGACCCTATAAAAGCTAATTTCCCTCTCAATTCACTCTTATTGTGCATTTGAAAGTCAAAAAAATTGTGTTAGAGGCAAAAGGAGGCAATTCGGGCAAGTTTCTGCAAGTTCCAAGGTTAGAAGTGGTGCGCGACCATTCTGGACAGGTGCGCGACCACCTGGGTGCGCGCGACCAGTTACAGGCCAACGCGCAGTGTTAAATAACACAGGCGCGACTAGTCTGAGCCCGTGCGCGACCAGAACTTCTGTTTGCCCTAAAAACTCACTCAAACGCTGAAATCACCCTCAAATTCTCTCAAGTTATTAAGGTATGCCTCATTCACATGTTTGATGATGGTGTTGGGATTGGAAAGGAAGGTAATGATCATAAATTTTGTGCAAGAAATCCATAAAGAAATAGGTTAAATGAATAGTTGTTTTTGCAAGCAATATGTGTGACAGTTTGTTATTTTTCAAGGAAATTTTTCCCTTTGTCCCTCCTTTTATTTTCCCCATACAAATTGCATATGTTAACATGTCAAACTTATTGATCTCATTTGCAAGTCAATTATACAAATCCTACCCCTAAATCATTTGCAAACCCTAGTCCTTTCAAACCCTATAAACCCTACCTTTTCCCCATGTATAATGATCAAACCCTAAGCACTAGTAACACAGCAAAATGCCTATGTAAATGTACAGCAAAAGAATGAAAAGAAACATTATAAAAAACAAATAAAAAAGTGATGACAAGGCATGCACTCAAAAAATTGTAAAAACAGTGAAATTTGCCATTTTGCATAGCCTCAGAAAAAACAAAGGAAAAGGGTCATCTCGTGTATATGTCAAAGACTTCAAAGCTCAATAAGGTCATGACAAAATTTCATTTGCATAGACATCAAAGAAATCAGACTTGTTGTGGTTAGGGTTTGCAGTAACATGGTATCTTTTTCCCCTCCTCAAAACTCTGTTTTTTCCCCTACCTAATTCCCTATGTAAACCCTAATTCAATTGCTTGTCCCTTCAGTTAAACTCCCTAGGCAATTGAATATCCCTCCCTATGATCAAATCACACAGTGAAACCCTAATTACTCATGGCAAATGAAAAAATAAGGCTGCCTCTGTTTTAAATGAATTGCTGATACAAAAATTGATTGGCAGCAGACTTTGTTGATGGGTTCCATTATCCCCCCTAAACCTAATCCCTAATATCCTCTATTTTCCCTCATTCCTATGATACAATCCCCTCTCCCTTCCACTGTAAAATGATCACAACAACCCCTTCCCTTCCTCTTACAATCAGAAACCCTAAATCCCTGTTTCCCAAAGCATCAAATGGTCATTTTGAAATTATGAAAAACAGAGTATGCTCCTCAATGACATTCAAAACAAATTGAAATGAGCTGCCTGTTACTTGTATATAGATGATGCTGCCTTATCCCCCTATGCTTATGACATCCTCCCCTCCATCATGATGATTTTCATTGTCCTTTCCCTTGGTGATTAAAAATCACAGTTTCCCTAAATAAAGTATTGATTTGCAAATGGTGAGAGATGGAATGACATGTTTAGCATTATGTGATGTTTTCCTTCAGAATTCCCTGCTTATATATATATATATTCCCTTTCCTATATGTAAATTCCCTCCCCTAACATATCCCTCATGATGTTTCCCCTTGAAAACAGCATACTTCACAGCATTTTGCAGGCAGGGCAGCGGTCATCTTGACTTGTTTATTCCACCTTGCTCAATAACACCATGTCAACCACTGAGACTAATGAGCAAGGTGATGACCGGTCTTCTTCTACAGAGGTTGAGACACAGCAGAGGCCTCGTAAGGGTGGAAAGGTGGTCATCATAGTGGTTACATGTTTGCAAGGCTAAAATGAAAATTCTCCAAAGGAAGCTGTCTGAGGCCCGGAAGAGGAAGAAAAGGACAAACCCACTCCGTATCTTGGCTGAAGCCTCCCTCACTCATCATGGTACTGATCAGCCTTGATCTAGCATCAAAATGTGAAAATTTTGAGAATTTTGGAGCATTTTGGAAATTTTTGGTAAAATTACAGGTTTTGCCCACGGTTTGGTCTCACCCGGGTGAGACCATTTTGGAGGACTGCTCGTAATTTTGAAAACTTGGCATTTTTGGAAAGGGCATGCAAAAATAAAAATTACCAATGCTTGGGAGAAGCCTGGTTTTGAGTTTTGAGCCTCCAAAAGCTCAAAAGACATCAAAAAAAATGACTTTCTGCCCACTTTTTGAGTTGCAGAAAGTGACCTTGGGAGAAATGGTTTTTGAGGGGTCAAATCAACACCAAATTCAGAAATTCCACTTGGGATGGAAAGTAGACAGGCCAAGCTTTCCAATGAGCCATCGTGCACCTGATTTGGACCAGTGGAACCCACTCAAAAACAGCTGTGAAGGGGCGCGACCAGAACTTCCAGCTTTGCCAGAATTGACCTTTTTGGTCAAAAAACGCTGTTTTGACTATGGTTGACTATTTTTACTTGTAGATGAAGGATAAATGTAATATTTTCATGGCACTTTGGTAGATTTTATCTCTCTTTACCCTTCTAGAAGCTTCTTTGATGTAAAAAGTGAAAGATTAATGCATGGATAAGTTAGCTAAGTAATAGAGGCAAGTTGTTTGGCTGCCTATTTTCTAGTTCTTAGTTTAGAATTAGTTCAAACTGCTCCTAGGAAGCTGAGCTCGACCCCTAGAGGTGGGGAAAGGAGTTAGATGGTCTATATTATGCCTTCTCTTACTCATTTTTCAAGGTTGGAGGTTGGACTCTTGTGTAAGGAAGCTTTATTGTATATTGTGCATCTATTTCTGCAATTGAAGGCAAGGAAAGCCAGGGTTTTACAGACATCTTTGAGGATTCTTGTGGATCTGATTGTTGATGGTGTGTTCTCTACATGTTCTTGTAAGTTTGTTTATGTGTTTCACATCTCTCTTATGCTTCTAAATTGGACAGATGAAGTGGTAAAGTTTGAACTTATGTTTTGACATGCTCAGCTTTTTAGTTTGTTCAATTTTAATGTTTTCTACTGTCTAGAGAGGATTCGAATTGTGTGTTTGCCCTCTTTAGCTTCTTCTCTATCATCTCTGATCATCCATCTCAGATTAAGGCATCAGCACTCATTCCTACCTTGCCCCTTAGATCCCCCTGTGAAAACTGTGCTCAATCCCCGCACCTTGAATTGCACTTCCACCAATTGCCACCAAAAACCCCAAAAATCATTAAATCAACCCCCTTATCAATTTACTAGCCTAAAATCTTTATTATTAATTGGTCAGCCTAATCATATTGAAAGATCTATCGAATCTGACCCGAGAGAGCCTTCTCATACCTCGTAGGGCTAGCTACGAGGTGAAATGGTTTGATGTAGCCTTGAGAGTTTGTCTATTTCAGCCTAGGTGAATTCCAAGCGCTAACAGAAGGCAACTTCAACTATTTCTTCAAGGTTGTAATCTCTACATTCTTCTTTTGCAGTATTTCTTCAATTGCTTTATAGTCCTAGGGGTCATATCCAACCTTGATAATGATATCTTCTAAAGACTTTAATTTTTTATCTTTAGACAAGGATGACAACTTTTCAATATTAACTTGTGACTGTACATTTGACAAAGCAATTATGAGCTTGGAAAGAGACATAGAAGTTGTAGTCATTGTTGAAAATAACATCTCACTTTATTACCTATGCAAATCCATTTGATCAATGGGATGTATCTGGTTCACATCAAATGAGAAGATGGTCTTCTTGTAGTCCGCTTTGGATTTGGGAAATGGAATATGAGCTTGCAAAAATGCCATTTGAATCCTTCCTATTTCACTATCAAAGGAAGAGAGAAGTCTATGTTGAGAAGTGGATGTTTGTTTCCAAAACTAAATATAAACTTGAGATTTAATACTTTCATTATTTTGCTTGGTTTCCAAAAATGTTGAGAAGATATTAGTATCTCCTACTGAGTTGGTCTCAGTCGATTGGATAATATACATAGGTTTAGTTGAATAAGGAGTTGAAGTAGAGGGAGGTTTAGGATCAGTAGTCCCTGCTGATGAAACATCTTCCAATTCTCCAAGATCAATTATCTCTGGTGGCTTGCTTCCTGATGACATTGACAGTCCAGTTTTCAACTTCTTTTTTAAGATATAGTACTCTTTACCTGGTTCTGTGGCTGACTGAGTTTCCTCTCTGGCTCTTTTATGTTGAGTACTCTGTGTAGCTAGAGACTTTGTCTGTGGAGTTGATATAACCTATTCATCAGCTTCTGTGATGGTAGCCTAAGCTGCAAATATCCACATTATGCAATTAAAATTGCATTTCACTGGTCCCAGGAATGAATCACCTGATCCATGGTGAAAATATTCACAAATAAAGGTTTAAGGCCCCTTAATGAAATGCTTAAGCGGGATCATTTCATCTAATGAAAACCCACTTTATCCAAGGTTAAGTCTTCTAGCGGAAATTTACACAACCTTAATAACTTTGGTTAATTCTTAATCTTTAATACTCAACCCTTCATTTTATTTTATTACCCGTGCTTATCAACCAAACCATGCTCCTACGGCTTTGGTTAAATTCAACTTAACCCAAATTCATTAATCCCGCTTTATTTCTATTATAGTCCTCATATAATAGAAACACACATAAACCGCACTTAACCTTACCTTTCCGCCATTCCACAAACTTTTTCACATTTGTTGATGCTCCCTTTATCGGGTTCAACCTCCACCGTCAATTTCACTCCTTCTGATCAACGTCTATCGCACAAACTTCAACCTTAATCCATTCACCCGCCAGAACTCAAAGAAGTTAAACTTCTTTGAATAACTCATTGGGTCCGCTAGGAATATTAACTTGTGCACACTTTTTCATGCTATTACTGTCCGATTAATCATCGAATGAATGGTCACGATTATTGGAACTAAACGAGGTTTTAACATTGTTTTATAAACCCTCATCGTGTCTGAATTCCAAATTAATCTTTGCACTTGTTTGCACGCGATATCTAACTGATCAATCACCTAACGAACGGTTGTGATCTATCCAGACTTCAACTGGATTTAGTCACAGTTCATAACTTTCTCGAGTCCATTTTTTAAGTACTGCTTATGCCTTTGAGGCTGTGAGAGAAACCACTTCCACCTTACGAAACCGCTCTTCTATTCTTCTATCACGTGGGATTTAATCTCTATCATTCATCTTCTTCACTTTTATTTGCGCGACTTAATCTTCGCCATCTATCTCCATCACTCCTGCTCATTGATCTATCTGATCCAATGACTGTGCTTTGCTGCTACACTCTTTTATTCTTTACTGTGTAATAGTCCATTTATTCGAGTGTTCGCCTATGTCTTTATTTTCACCCTCCGGCCTTCAACTATTCTGATCTGATCTTCAGATTTTTTCTTTATTCCTTCTCTGCTTCCGTTGTGTAACTCCTTAGGTTTAAAGAACCTTACATTATAACTTCACTGTAACATTAAAGTTTTCCTCCAATGCTGTCTACGTTTAAACCATATACACTCTTCCCTACACCTCGTCTCTACATTCTGCTTAATTCCACCTGCTACACATACTATGCAAAATTACTCTAATTCACACACAACTATAATTCCATTAATTATACACATCACACAGCTCAGGAATTGAATTCTCTATATTAATAAACAATCATTTACATAATGATTTTCTCTCTTTGGCCTAATTTCCAATATCAGTGGCCTCTTCCTTTCCTATCTTCCCATAGGCTTACAATCAAACCTATCTAACTCTCGAACTAATTCCTAGTTAGCTAACCCTCTTCTATTCCTTTTAGGCTTACATTTATATAAAAGGATTCTATAACCAATTCCTGGTTTAGATCCATAACCTTCTCAACAAAATCATAAAATCTCTTCTTATCTCTAAGGATCCTCTTTAATCCACAAAATCATCAACTAATTCATAATCTAAGCTTTTACAATTAATTCCCAAATCTCTCAATCCCTATGGAATCTTAACTAGCCTAAATCTCTCATGTTCTCCAACATTCGAGAACATTTACAAATATGCCTCACAATACTTAATTAATCTCTATTCTAGATATTACTCACAAAATTACTTGAAAACATTAAAATTACATTAATTTAGTATTCAGGAAGCCAACTTCCTTAAAACACAAGACCCCCTTATGTCTACTAAATACAATGAAACTTTTGAGCCGAATGCTCTTGCATCAGACTCTCAAGATTAAAAACATTCATGATCTCTTGATCATGTGTTCTCATATGTTGATAGAAAACCTCCAAGGTCCCAAACTTTATTTTTTAGTTGACTGAATGTTATGCACCTTTGTTCTTGGGGAATGTCTGCTATCTTCTGTTTCATCTTCCTCTCCTTGTTAATCAGTTTCAAATTCTGACTAATCACTCTTCATGTTGTTATCAATCTCCTCCATTTGGATTGCTTCATAATTAACTACCATAATTCTTCAATCTCTATCTCTAGCATATCCTTGAATTGGTACATACTCTGTCATTTATTGCTATCTCTTTCTCTCTGCTTCAATTTGTTGTTGTTGTCCACTAGCTCTTCAACCTGCTGATTACTTTCTTCAGCTTTTCCTACTTCACCTTCTGCTATTATTCTTGAGATTTCTCCAGGTACTGCTGTAGATATTGCTTCCACCCAAACTTCCTGAATATCCTTAAAGATATCTCCCTCTGCAACATCTAATTTCTGCATCAAATCCTGATTCTCTAGCATTCTTTCCAACAATATAATATCTTTGTTCCATGGATTAAATACTTCCACAGAATCTACCTCTTCCATTTTTACTTGGCTGCTCATATGTGCCAAATTTTCTCCAACATCTACAACAAAACCTGCACTCACAAAACAATTATTAAAATTAAAAACATAAGGCCTCAGTGCCTCTTCTTCTTTTGGCAACATCTCAGTATGCTGCTATGATTTTTCCTCCTCTATCAGCACATTAGTATGCTGATTCAACCTCTCTAAAGAATCCTCTAAAGGACTCCTGAAACTGTCAGCAAATCTCTTCTCCACACCATCTACTTCAATGATGTCTTTCTGCTCTTGTCCACTGTAGTGAACTCCTTCTTCTGCAATCACACTGTCATACTCTGAGTTTTCCAGCAAATACTCCAACAATTCAATTTCTCTATGACACTTCATAAGTACTTCATCATTACTTATAATTCCTGCATTTATACACAAATTATTAGTTTTAAAATTACAAGGTTCAGCAATCTCAACTGTTTCTACACATATCAGCTCTTCAGACTGAATTGCATCTCCTTCTTGCACAAGAAATTGTTCCTGGATTGTAACAGCTTCAAACATCAATGCTTTGCTAAATTCTTTCTACTGCAATAATTCACTGCTTCTCTCATTTAAGAGACATTCTCCATCCTTCTTTACTTCAGAGTATTTATCCTCTGAAAGATACTCTTCCATACTTTTGACAGCTTCAACAAACTACTCATCCTTTGCAAAACCTGTAATCACATCAAAATTATTAGATTCAAATAGACAAGGTTTCACATCTTTCTTCTGATCTGAATTTTTCCAACAGTTCATAAAATCATCATGATTCCTTCTTCAACAAGGTAATCTTCTTTCTCAGGTCTATAATAGTCATCTTTCATCTCTAACTCAGCTGCTCTGAGTTCTTCTCTTAATTTGATATACATTATCCTCTTTATCTGTTTCTGCAACATCTTCCACTTTATCTTCTTTCTTTTCATAGTCGAGCCATAACTTTGGTGCTTTTCACATTTTTCTAGCAGCATTATTATGGCATCTACACTTGCTTTCATTTTTGCAATGTATCTATCAAATATCTCTTGACTCATCTCCTCTCTTTTGCCATTTTCCTTGGCTTCTTTCTTTCTTCTGTTGTGGCTTCTCTCTGAACCCCTACTACTTTTGTTATGACTATCAATAGTCACCTCTATCTTCATGAGCTCCTCACTCATTCATTATGAGTTATACTAAAGCCTCTGCAAAAGTAAGTCCTCCATGCTACCACTTACCTCACCAAGATTTCCTCTGTACTTGGTCTTTTGCAAAGCACTTGGTTCTCTATCTCTGGAACCTCTTTGAGCACTTCTCTCTGCTCCTTCTAGGCTTCAGCTCATCTGCACCTTCTAAGAACACAATAGTCCTCTTTATCCAACCTCTGTTAGAATTCTTCAAGGTTTTGCCACATTCTGCTTTCATTCAGAAACTCTTATCAGTGGCCTTCATCACTTAGCAATTCTACCCACATCCTCTTTGGAACTTCCTTTATGATCTTTCAGTGGACTACAACAAAACCTCTGGAGTAACAAGTCCCTCTTGCTACATGATACCTCACTAAGATTCTCTCCTCTGATCTCAGTCTTTTGGCATCTCTCTGATTCTTTCCTTTTGAACCAATTGAGCACTCCTTGCTCTAGGTTTCTACAATTTTATCACCTTCTACATTCAAGACCTATGCATGATCTTGTTCTACCATTCACCTGCACTTTGAATGGATTGTTCTTTGTTTCTTTGCATCTTCAAATTCTCCCAATATTCTGCTACACTTTATCTCCGCGTGTCTATTGTTTGTCAAATTTAAAATATGATCTCCTCTTGCCAGCTTTCATCACCATTCACTTGTATACACACCTTCAAAACATAATTCTGTTCTAAATTTTCTCAAAGAAATTTTCACACAGAATCTCCTTGTTCTGCTCTGATACCAAATGATGGCAGCCCAAGCTACAAATACCCACATTACGCAATTAAAATTTCATGTTGCTGCTCCCAGGAATTAATCACCTAATCCATGGTGAAAATCTTCCCAAAGAAAGATTTAACGACCCTTAATTAAATGCTTAAGTGGAATCGTTTCATCTGACGAAACCCCACTTTATCAAAGGTTAAGTCTTTTAGCGGAAATTTACACAACCTTCATAACTTTGGTTAATTCTTAATCTTTAATACTCAACACTTCAGTTGATCTTATTACCCGCACTTATCAACCAAACCATGGTCCTTTGACTTTGGTTAAACTCAACTTAACCAAATTCATTAATCTCGCTTTATTTCTATTATAATCCTCATATAATAGAAATACACATAAACCGCACTTAACCTTACCTTTTTGCCATTCCACAAACTTTTGCACATTTATCGATGCTCCCTTTATCGCGTTCAACCTCCACCGTTGATTTCACTCCTTCAGATCAACGACTATCGCACGCACTTCAACCTTAATCCATTCACCCACCAAAACTCAAAGAATTTAAACTTATTTGAATAACTCATCGGGTCCGCCAGGAATATTAACCTACATGTACCTTTCTACGTGATTACCGTCTGATTAATCACCAAATGTATGGTCACGATTATTGAAACTCAACGAGGTTTTAACCTTGTTGTATAAACCCTCATCGCGTCCGAATTCCAAATTAATCTCCGCGCTTGTTTTCACACGATATCCGTCCGATTAATCACCCAATGGACGGTTGTGATCTATCTAGACTTCAACTGGATTTAGTCACAGTTCATAACTTTCTCGGGTCCATTTTTTAATTACCGCTTATGGCTTTGAGGCATCACGAGAAACCACTTCTGTCTTACGAAACCTCTCTTCTATTATTCTATCACATGGGTTTAATCTCTGTCGTTCATCTTCTTCACTTTTATTTCTGTGACTTAATCTTCGTCATCTATCTCCATCACTCCCGTTCGTTGATCTGTCTAATCCAAATATTGTGCTTTGTTGCTACACTCTTCTATTCTTTACTGTGTAATAGTCCATTTATTTTGGTGTTTGCCTATGTCTTTGTTTTCATCTTCTAGCCTTCAACTATTTTGATCCGATCTTCAGCTTCGTTCTTTATTCCTTCGCTCCTTTATGCTTCCGCTGCGTAACTCCTTAGATTTAAAGAACCTTATAGTATACCTTCATTGTAATGTTAAAGGTTTCCTCCAATGATGTCTGCATGTAAACCAAATACACTCTTCCCTGCACCTCATCTCTACATTCTGCTTAATTCCACCTGCTACACATACTATGCAAAATTACTCTAACTCACACACAACTATAATTCCATTAATTATACACATCACACAGCTCAGGAATTGAATTCTCTGTATTAATAAACAATCATTTACATAATAAGTTTCTCTCTCTAGCCTGATTTACAATATAAGTGGCCTCTTTCTTTCCTATATGCCCGTAGGCTTACAATCAAAAATATCTAACTCTTGAACTAATTCCTAGTTAGCTAACCCTCTTCTATGCCTTTTAAGCTTACATTTATACAAGAGGATTCTATAACCAATTCCTGGTTTACATCCATAACCTTCTCAACAAAATCCTAAAATCTCTTATTATCTCTAAGGATCCTCTCTAACCCACAAAATCATCAACTAATTCCTAATCTAAGCTTTTACAATTAATTCCCAAATCTCTCAATCCTTATGGAATCTTAACTAGCCTAAATCTCTCATGTTCTCCAACATTCGAGAACATTTAAAAATATGCCTCACAATAATTAATTAATCCCTATTCTAGATATTTCTCACAAACTTACTTGAAAACATTAAAATTACATTAATTTAGTACTCAGGAAGCCAACTTCCTTAAAACACAAGCCCCCCATGCCTACTAAATACAAGCAAATTTTTGAGCCAAATGCTCCTGCATCAAACTCTGAAGGTTGAAAACATTCATGATCTCCTGATCATGTGTTCTCATATGTTGATAGAAAACCTCCAGGGTCCCCAATCTTAGTTTTTAGTTGTTTGAATGCTCTACACCTTTGCTGCTATTTTATGTCTGTTATCTTCTATTTCATATTCCTCTCCTTTTCAATCAGTTTCAAATTCTGATTGATCACTCTTCCTGTTGATGTCAATCTCCTCCATTTGGATTGCTTCATCATTAACTTCCACAATTCTTCAATCTCTATCTCCAGCATATCCTTGAATTGGTACATACTCTGCAATTTTTTGCTATCTCTTTCTCTCTGCTTCAATTTGTTGCTATTGTCCACTAGCTCTTCAACATGTTGATTACTTTCTTCAGCTTTTTCTACTTCACCTTCTGCTATTACTCTTGAGATTGCTCCAAGTACTATTGTAGATATTGCTTCCACCCAAACTTCCTAAATATCCTTAAAGATATCTCCCTCTACAACATTTAATTTCTGCATCAAATCCAGATTCTCTAGCATTCTTTCCAACAACATAATATCTTTGTTCCATGGATTAAATACTTCCACAAAATCTACCTCTTCCATTTTTACTTGGCTACTCATATGTGCCAAATTTTCTCCAGCATCTACAACAAAATCTGCACTCACAAAACAATTATTAAAATTAAAATCATAAGGCCTCAGTGCCTCTTCTTCTTTTGGCAACATCTCAGTATGTTGCTCTAATTTTTCCTCCTCTATCAGCACATTAGTATGTTGATTCAACCTCTCTAAAGAACCCTCCAAAGGACTCTCGAAACTGTCAGAAAATCTCTTTTCCACACCATCTACTTCAATGATGTCTTTCTGCTCTTGTCCACTATAGTGAACTCCTTCTTTTGCAATCACACTGTCATACTCTAAGTTTTCCAGAAAATACTCCAGCAATTCAATTTCTTTGTGACACTTCATAAGTACTTCATCATTACTTATAATTCTTGCATTTATACACAAATTATCAGTTTGAAAATTACAAGGTTCAACAGTCTCAACTGTTGCTTCACATATCAGCTCTTCAGACTGAATTGCATCTCCTTCTTTCACAAGAAATTGTTCCTGGATTGTAACAGCTTCAAACATCAATGCTTTGCTAAATTATTTCTGCTGCAATAATTCACTGCTTCTCTCATTTAAGAGACATTCTCCATCCTTCTTTACTTCAGAGTATTTATCTTCTGAAATATACTCTTCCATACGTTTGACAGCTTCAACAGACTACTCATCCTTTGAACAACCTATAATCACATCAAAATTATTAGATTCAAATATACAAGGTTTCACATCCTTCCGCTGATCTGAATTTGTCCAACAGTTTAGAAAATCATCAGTGGTTCCTTCTTCAACAAGGTAATCTTCTTGCTCAAGTCTATAATAGTCATCTTTCATCTCTAACTCAACTCCTCTGAGTTCTTCTCTTAATTTTTATTTTTTTTCTAAGTAAGTTTAATCTATTGATATGATACAAAATTAGTTATAGAGTATCCGAGCCGTAAAGGGTCTCGGCCTTAATCAACACGCAACCATGAAAGTTGTCTGAGACTGCCCCTATAAAGGGGAAACCAGTCCAAAAGAAGAACTGTCCAAAATGCAACCAGATTTAACACACAGTTTTCCTGATGAGACCTACCCATAAAAAACAACAACAAAACCACGCAGAAAAACAACAGATTGTCATGACTAGACCAACCAACCAACAGATTACCCTGAGGACACAAAAGCAAGACAAAAACTAGACCCAAAACTAAATTAAATGCCACTTGGCAGAAGTGACACGTGCCACAAGGTCAGCCGGTGCAGCTTCCTCCACGATTGGACAAGCCCAGTCATCTGGGTTGTCTACGTCACCACGTTCCGCTTCCTAATGTCCTTCTTCCCTGCTTCTAGCCTCCACCTGCGGGCTCGACGTGTCCTCTAGACGACTTTCCATGGCCCGTGTGTCACTTGGAACGCCCAAGTCATCATGCGAGCTGCCAGCAATGGCTTTCCCATGTCTTCTGTTCCGACCTCCATTACCTTCCAGCTCGTCATTGTTGTCTCTGTTCCGGCTTGGGCCCGCTCTGTTCATCTCCTCCATGGACACAGTCATGGGAATGTGCTGCTCAGTCTCTTCAGAAATGGAGATGGAGACGGTGGCAACAATGACTGGGCAATTCAAGGTGCTATGGAACCAGAACTACATCATGTGAGGGACTTGATGCGGAGGCAGAGGAAAGGTAGCAGTGCGGACTGCCGCCTCATCGCGTCTAGAGCAATGGAGGCAGGCTCTGCCTCTACCACTTCTGGTATTCGAATAAAGACCTGCAAGACTATAATGGTGGGGATTTTCAGCTGAGGAGGAAGGGGAAGCTGAATTGTGGCTATGCAAAGCAATAGAGCGGGAGCTACCACCTCGCATGCCACCTCGACGGTTGTGCATACGGTGGCGAACCATGGTGGAGATAGGAGCAGTGGAAGAGTCAGGGGGGGCAGAGGAGGAATTGACAGTAGAATTTTGAGCAGAGGTTACAGAGTGCTGAGGGACAAGAGCCGAGTTGCAGAGGTTTGTATGGGAATGGTGGAAGCCATTACCCAGGTCAAGACAGCACACAATCCAGCATCTGCACCCAGTGCTGGTTCGCTCAATCGGCTCTCCCACTTGCGGAGGGCAAGCACAGTGAAACAGGGGCAGGGTGACTGGAATGTTCTCTGGTTCCATAGTTATGCAGGTAATGGCCTTGCCTCGGCTAGAGCAAGCATTAAATGCCACCTGCGAGGTGCCATGAATATCACTCATGTTGTTCTTGGGATGGTTGCAGAGGGCCATGTGGCCACCTCACCCACCATCATCCTGTCTCATCACCAAAGTCGCCTTAATTACCACCCGCATCTAAGGAGTTCTTTTCTCAATTTGATATACATTCTCCTCTTTATCTGTTTCTAAAACAGTTTCCACTTTATCTTCTTTCTTTTCGTAGCCCAACCATAACTTTGGTCCTTTTCACATTTTTCTAGCAGCATTATAATGGCATCCACACTTGCTTTCAATTCTGCAATGTATCTGTCAAATATCTCTTGACTCATCTCCTCTCTTTTTCCATTTTCCTTTGCATCTTTCTTTCTTCTGTTGTGGCTTCTCTCTGAACCCCTGCTACTTCTGTTATGACTATCAGTATTCATCTCTATCTTCATGAGCTCTTCACTCATTCACTATGAGTTATACTAAAGCCTCTACAACAACAAGTCCTCCCTGCTACCACTTACCTCACCAAGCTTTCCTCTGTACTTGGTCTTTTGCAAAGCACTTGGTTCTCTATCTCTAGAACCTCTTTGAGCACCTCTCTCTACTCCTTCTAGGCTTCAACTCATCTACACCTTCTAAGAACACAATTTTCCTCTTTATCCAACCTCTATTAGAATTATTCAAGGTTCTGCCACATTCTGCTTTCATTCAGAAACTCTTATCAACTTCCTTCATCTCTTAGCAATTCTACCCACATCCTCTGTGGAATTGCCTTTATGATCTTTCAGTGAGCTGCAACAAAACCTCTGCAGTAACAAGTCCCTCTTGCTACATGATACCTCACTAAGCTTCTCTCCTCTGAGCTCAGCCTTTTGGCATCTCTCTGATTCTTTCCTTTGGAACCAATTGAGCACTCCTTGCTTTAGGTTGCTGCAATTTTTTCACTTTCTAGCTTCAAGACCTCTACATGATCTTGTTCTACCATTCACCTACACTTTGAAGGGATTGTTCTTTGTTTCTTTGCATCTGTAAATTGTCCCAATATTCTGCTACACTTTATCTCTGTGTGTTTTTGTTTGCCATATTTAAAATCTGATCTCATCTTGCCTACTTTCATCACTATTCACCTGTATGCACACCTTCAAAACATAATTATGTTCTAAATTTTCTCAAATAAATTTTCACACAGAATGTCCTTGTTCTACTCTGATACCAAATGATGGCAGCCTAAGCTGCAAATACCCACATTATGCAATTAAAATTGCATGTCATTGGTCCCAGGAATTAATCACCTGATCCATGGTGAAAATCTTCACAAATATAGGTTTAAGGCCCCTTAATTAAATGCTTAAGCAGGATCGTTTCATCTAACGAAAACCCACTTTATCAAAGGTTAAGTCTTTTAGTGGAACTTTACACAACCTTCATATTTAATCTTTAATACTCAACCCTTCAGTTGATTTTATTACCCGCGCTTATCAACCAAACCATGGTCCTCCGATTTTGGTTAAACTCGACTTAACCCAAATTTGTTATTCCCACTTTATTTCTATTATAATCCTTATATAATAGATATACACATAAACCGCACTTAACCTTACCTCTCCGCCATTCCTCGGACTGTTGCACATTTATCGATTCTCCCTTTATCATTTTCAACCTCCACTGTCAATTTCACTCCTTCAGATCCAAGGCTATCATGCGGACTTCAACCTTAATCCATTCACCCATTGAAACTCAAAGAAGTTAAACTTATTTGAATAACTCATCGGGTATGCCAGGAATATTAACCTACACAGACTTTTTCATGTGATTACCGTCCGATTAATCACCGAATGAATGGTCATGATTATCGGAACTCAACGAGGTTTTAACCTTGTTGTATAAACCCTCATCATGTCTGAATTCCAAATTAATATCCATGCTTGTTTGAACGTGATATCCGTCTGATCAATCACCCAATGGACGGATGTGGACTTCAACTAGATTTAGTCACATTTCATAACTTTCTCAGGTCCATTTTTTAATTACCTCTTACGGCTTTGAGGCCGCACGAGAAACCACTTCCACCTTACGAAACCACTCTTCTATTCTTCTATCACATGTGTTTAATCTCTGTCGTTCATCTTCTTCACTTTTATTGTCGCGACTTAATCTTCGTCATCTATCTCCTTCACTATCATTCATTGATTTTTCTGATCCAACGACTATGCTTTGCTGCTATGATCTTCTGTTTTTTACTGTGTAATAGTCCATTTATTCAGGTGTTCGCCTATGTCTTTGTTTTCGCCTTCCGGCCTTCAACTATTCTGATCTGATCTTTAGCTTCATTCTTTATTCCTTCGCTCCTTTACGATTCCGTTGCGTAACTCCTTAGGTTTAAAGGACCTTACTGTATACCTTCATTGTAATGTTAAAGGTTTCTCCCAATGTTGTCTGCATGTAAACCAGATACACTCTTCCCTGCACCTCGTCTCTGCATTCTGCTTAATTCCACCTGCTACACATACTATGCAAAATTACTCTAATTCACACACAACTATAATTCCATTAATTAAACACATCACACAACTTAGGAATTGAATTCTCTGTATTAATAAACAATCATTTACATAATAATTTTCTCTCTCTAGCCTGATTTACAATATAAGTGGCCTCTTTCTTTCCTATATGCCCATAGGCTTACAATCAAACCTATCTAACTCTTGAACTAATTCTCTTCTATGCCTTTTAAGCTTACATTTATACAAAAGGATTCTATAACCAATTCCTGGTTTACATCCATAACCTTCTCAACAAAATCCTAAAATCTCTTTCTTCTCTCTAAGGATCCTCTCTAATCCACAAAATCATCAATTAATTCCTAATCTAAGCTTTTACAATTAATTCTCAAATCTATCAATTCCTATGGAATATTAAATAGCCTAAATCTCTCATGTTCTCCAACATTCGAGAACATTTACAAATATGCCTCACAATACTTAATTAATCCCTATTCTAGATATTTCTCACAAACTTACTTGAAAACATTAAAATTACATTAATTTAGTACTCAGGAAGCCAAATTCCTTAAAACACAAGACCCCTTATGTCTACTAAATACAATGAAATTTTTGAGTTGAATGCTCCTGCATCATTCTATGAGAGTCCCTTCAAACCATTGTTCCTAGTTCATGAACTTCTCCAATTCTGGCTTGGGAGTATGGTTGTAAGGTGTTGCCTTCAACTGCACTCTGAGGGCTAAAATGATCCCAAAAGGATCATAAGACCAAGTGAAGCTTGGTTGGAGGTTCATGTTTTTAGTAATCTGTCTGCCTTTATACCTGCAGACCTAGAGTTACAGATGAAACTCCCTACTTTGGCTTTGAGTTTAAACTGTGATTTCTTCTTTCCTAAGACAAAATGGACTTCATCCATATTTATCATCTGCCTGATGTATTCTAGTGAGAATATTATCATTGGCACATACTTAGGTAGTTTGTATGGAGCCAACTCACTACCATAGATCCTAATCTCAGTGTAATTCTGGTATAGGTACCAGTCACCAGTCTTGGTCTGCTCTGATAGGTGTAATGTCTTTTTAATTTCTTCTCCAATTCTGGGCTCTACTTGATTGTTGAGTAATTGCAGAATTGGATGTATGAAAGAATCAATGAACTGAGAGAATGTAAAGTTAGATGATCCTGCTCTTACTAACTTTGTCTAGTGAATCACTGATTGATTCAGTCCCTATTCATCTTGTCTGTTCAACTGAATGGGCAATATATCTCCCTATTAAAAAAAAATCAGATGAATTATAATTGAATTGTACCTGAAAACTCCTTGTGTGGTCAAATTCATAAAATATTCATGTATATTATCAGCCATAAAGTGGCTATAATTATACATGAAGGCAGGATGATATTCTTTGCTAAAAATAGAAAAGAATCCAAGGATGGATTCATCAACAACTTGGTCATTTTCATAACCTAGGAGGTATGATAACAGAGAGATAATGTGTCTAGTAGCTTCAGGGAACATGGAAGATGAATATGGAGGATTTCTCTTAGGTAATTCGACATCTTCTAGTAGGAACAGTTCAAAGATAAGATCTCTCTATGGGAAGGTGAGTTTACTGTAGAGTTTCATGAGATACAAGTGAGAAATGGCTAAGGGAATCAAATGGAGTTATCATTAACATCTGATTTATGCTATGAGCAGTGATGGTAATCAGGCTTTTTCCATCCTACGTCATGAATGTTCTTTGCACAAGGTCATACCTGGCTTGACACCAAGAGATTATATCAGGGAATTGATGGGTCTTAGGAAAAGAAAATAATGGTAGAAGTGTCTCCCAAAAGCAAATGGAATCCTCCTTATCAGTATATTTCAGTTTTAACCATGAATGTAATTCATAAAATTCAAATTCACATTCACAGTCATTGATCTTGAAAAGGGAGTCTACAAGTGGCATATGATCCAGATCAAGGGAGACTGTGGAGGGATTCCCTTCTTTAGTAGTCTTTTGTATCTTTGCTTTAGGAGCCATCATTGCTGCAGGGGAAATTCAGAAGTTGTTTTAATCTAAAATTGATGACAGTGGAGAAATTACACATAGCGACAAATGGTGCTTTTGGTATATGGATGGAAGCAAAAATTGGAAAATATTAGAGCCATGGAGGATTTATAGGTTTAATTGGGCTCAATTGACTGTTTATATCTAGCCATAGGCAATCAATTTGCAAGGGAAATGTGAATTAATGCTTAACAAATGTTTAGATGGATAGTCAGGCACAACAACAACTTTGGAGAGTATGGGCAACGGTATTATAATATGGCGGGCAGTGAATGGGTAAGTGAAAATGGATGGATGACATGGAGGTTCGTGATTGGATGGAATATAATAGATGCATAAGGTGCAAGAGAAGTCAACAGTCAGATGGAAGAAAACTGGAAGCAGATTTCGGGGGGGGGGGCATAATGGTTTGTGGTTTCAGGCCTTGGGGGTTCGAAACATTTTGGAGGCGCCACGTTGCAAAAAGCGGCAGCCATGAAAACTAATTTTCGGACCCCCCCCCTCGCGTTAACAAGAAATGGCCAAGGGGGAGCCGAAAGGCTTCCTCCGCCATTGATCCGGGCGAAGTGAAGGATCTTTGTTGAAAAGTACTTATTGGTTATCGACGCTCGATGTTTCGTTTTGTCATTTCTACCAATACGACAAAAGTGTCATTTGTCACTTATTTTATAAGGTCATCAAGATTTATTACAACAATTAAATCATAATTAAAGAACTTAAGCATGATTAATCAAAAGGACATTTTCAAATGTGCATTTGAGCTAGAAACCTTAATTTATTTTCTAAAGCAAATATTTGCTTATCTATCATTTTCATTTTTCCTTCCTTTTTTAGAGCGACTACCCTATCATTTTATTTTCTATGGACCTGCAATAATAATCACTCCTAACATTTTTATTTTCCATATTGTTTTTGGTCCATATCCTAACTTTCATTTTTTGTATGGCACTTTGAATTTTTCATCTAATAGTTAACTTATCAAAAACAAGAATGTTACAACACCTACTAGTTGTTAATTTTGACTATATCAACTCTTAACTAGAGTTACAAAATAGACTCTTCTAGAGTCTTTTACATCAAAAACACGTGGCTAGCCCCTTTTCCATGAATAATGGGGGCTGACATGGCATCCTCCCAAACTATAGGTGTGAAAACAGGAAGGTCAACTTCCGAGTGGCATAACTTTTGCATACAGACTCTGATTGACGTGATTCTTGTGTTGTTGAAAATATCTTTGTGTGTAGAGTAGCATAGAGAGGCCCTACACTTAAGAAACAATTTTTACCCCCAAAAAACGTTGATTGATGCCTCAAAATTCTCCCGGAAGGTTTCAAACCTCATTTTGCCAAACTATGTCCTGCCAGTAAAAACGGTCCCGTGAGCTGATTCCTCCACTTTTTCCATTCCAAATGCATCAATGTGGATGAAAAAAAGGTAATGATCCAATTCAGACCTTTATATAACATGGTTTTTTTTTCCAGAAGTATAGGATCAAATATGATAAGAAAAATCATGGACTACAATTCACATGAATCCCTACAGATCAGATGAGAAACATAGTGATGAGTACTCCCCGGATATGGAAAGTACATTGAGAAGTTTGAAAGTAGAGATACGAAGTTCTAAGGTAGATAAAGATAGGATTATTCAGTCATAGGAAAGACTTGTTAGGGCACAGGAGAAGCAAGCAGATGTTAATGCAATCATCCTTCAGAGTTTATCAGATTTGCAGAGATAGGGACCACTTAGGATCAGTCATGGATAGGAGGAAATGACCAATGGGGCATATGGAAGTAGGTCTCAGTAGAGATACCGAATTGACAAGGATGATACAGTTAGAGATGGTATATTTCTAGATACACCTGACAAGAGGGGTAGTGACCATGGGTTCTATGTTGGTTCTAATTTAGAGAGACAACATCGTCATGACCATCGCCATCCATATAGGAAGAGTAAGAAGTAGTACTTTCCAGAGGAGTTCAAGAAAGAAAAGCCTCCTACATTTGATGGAGACATGAAGAAGTCACAAGATGCATCAGCATGGTTTCTTGGGATGAATAAGTTCTTCTGATTGCATGATTACCCAGAAAACATGAAAGCCAAGATAACTACCTTCAGTCTTAAATGGAAAGCAGATATCTAGTGGGAATATGTAAATAATGTCAGAGGCATTCATGAAGAGAAGTTGACTTGGAGTGAGTTTGAGATACTTTTGAGGAAGAAGTACCTATCTAAGAGATAATACGATGACAAGGAAAAGGAATTCTATGAGTTGAAGATGGGAGCTATGATCGATGAGGAGTATATAAGAATATTCTTGGAGTTTTTGAGATATGTGCCTTATCTTAGGGAGGATAAAGCAAAGATTCAAAGATTCATTAGTGGGTTTCCAATATGTTCAAAGACAGGATTTAGTTTGATGAGCCTAGATTGTTGGAGGAAGCCAATAGAAATCCAAATCATTGTTATGAGAAATCGAAGTGCAGGTCTGAGACTAAGTAGAATTGGAAAGGTAACGAGAATAATAAGGGAAAGTGGGTTAGTAAGAGAGGAAACCAACAAGATACAGAAGAAAAGGAGAATGCAAGACCACACAAGAAGTTCAATGTAGCTGACAGAAGACAAGGATTTCAGTTTGAGGAGCAGAACAAGGGTGATGGAAGGAAGCCTTTACAGTGTTGGACTTGTGGAAAGGATCATCGCAGGAGAGATTTTCCATAGTATTAGGTTGGTAGACTGTTGATTTATAGTGCTCGGGCAGCACAGATACTTGGGGAAGTTGGACAAAGTATTCCTCATATTTATGCAACGTTGGATAATAGGCAGGCTGATCACCAAAAATCTATTATCGAGATGGAAGGTAAGCTTTTTTATCAAGGTATTTCTACTTTTATTTACCCTAGATATAACTACAGTTATATCAGTGAGGACCTGGTGGATACATGTGCCTTTAATAAAGAAGTGCATGCAGAGTCTTGGTTAGTATAGTTGGCTACAAGTACCAAGAAAAGAGTTCATCATTGGGTAAGAGCTTGTGCATTTGAGTTGAATGGTATGTCTACATTCGCACATCTAAATGTGATTTTATTGGGATCATACAATATGCTATTGGGTATGGATTGCTTGTATATTCATAGAACTAAGGTGGATTTATTGAAAATGCTATTGAGTGATTGGAAGACAATGGAGAACATAGAATCTTGTAGGGTAAGAAGAAGGCGACATTAGTTAGGATGTTCATAGCTATGCAGGTAAAGAGCAATAGTAGGAAAGGATGTGTATTGTTTGCAGTTCACATTTCTAGTGACAAAGGTAAGGATTCTGAAGATGCTGAGGTCTTGAAGAGGTACCTAATTTTGCAGCAGTTTCAGGATATATTCCTAGCAGATATCTCAGATCTACTACCTCATAGGGAAGTAGACTTTTCTATTTAGTTGATGTTGGGAGAAACACCAACATCAAAGGCACAATACAGGGTGAGCACTCTGGAATTGGTAGAATTGAAGTTGTGGTCGAAGGAAATGTTTGACAAGGGATTCATTAAGCCAAGTGTGTCACCTTGGGGTGCACCAATGTTATTTGTGAAGAATAAGGATGGTACTCTTAGGTTGTGCATTGATTATATGTAGTTGAACAAGGTGATGATCAAGAACAATTACCCTTTGTCGTGGATTGATGACTTGTTTGATCAGTTGAAGGGAGAAGCAATGTTCTTAAGGATTGACTTGAGATCGGGATACCATCAAGTACACACCAAAGAATAGGACATTTACAATACAACTTTTTTCACTAAGTACGAGCATTATGAATTTTTCGTGGTTCCAGTTGGCTTGACTAATGCTCCAACTACTTTCATGTGTTTGATGAATAGTGTGATGTGTCCTTATCTTGACAATTTTTTTATTGTATTCATTGATGACATACTAATATATTCTAAGAATGAGGAAGAGCATGAAAAACACTTAACAATAGTATTGAAAATTCTAAGAGAGCATCAGTTGTATGCCAACCTTAGTAAGTGCAGTTTCTTTTAGATAGAGGTACATTATTTGGGGCATGTAGTTTCCAAGGAAGGCATAGCAGTGGATACAGAAAAGATCAGAGCTATCATGGAATGGGAAACTCCAAGGAATGTGGACAAGGTTAGATCATTCATGGGTTTAGAAATTTGTTACAGGCGGTTCATCATAAACTTCTCACATATTTATGATCTCATTACAACGTTGCAGAGCAAAGGAAAGAAATTTAAATGGACAAAGGAATGTTCAGCGATTTTGAGTAGTTGAAGAAGTTGCTTATGAACAATCTAGTTATAAAGATTGTAGATCCAGACAAAGAGTTTGTGGCATGTACAAATGATTTCAAGAGAGGACTTGGTAGGGTTTTGATGCAAGAAGGATAGGTGGTATTCTATGAATCAAGGAAAATGAATGAGCACGAGAAAAACTACATGATGCATAATCTTAATTAGTGATCAAAGTGGATTGAGATACTTATTTGACCAACCAAATCTGAATTCCCAACAAGCTAGGTGGTTGGCTATGATCAGTGAGTTTAACTTCGAGATCAAGTACATTAAGGGAAAAGAGAACAACGTTGCATATGCTATTAGCAGAATAGTACCAGTAAATCACATAGCATCCATGAATTCATATGGGACAGATTTATAAGATCGGATCTTGCAGGCAGGACAACAGGATGACAAGTACCAACAATTTAAGCACATGTTATAGCAATAGGGTATAGGTCAATATGATGTGGAATATCATTGTTGGACACAGATTGTCATTGATGTCAATATGGCAATATCTGAGGAGCAGATAGAGACGAGAGGAGCGGACAGAGCCGAAGAAGAGGAGAACACAGAGCCATCGGAGCAGATGGAGATGAATATACCTTGCTACTTATGTCATTTCCAAGATCCATAAGCTAAGCTATATGTTTACTGATTATGTTTGAAGCACAACAATGGCGGGCCGACTGATCGTAAAAAGATTAGCAGACAAAACCCTCCCATCAAGTACAATGGCAGACCGACTAATCATAAAAATATTAGTAGACAAAACCCTCCCATCAAGTACAATGGCGAGCCGACTGATCGTAAAAAGATTAGCAGACAAAACCCTCCCGTCAAGTACAATGGCAGACCGACTAATCATAAAAATATTAGCAGACAAAACCCTCCCATCAAGTCTAAGAAATGTCGCGACGATTTCGGCCTTTCAAAGATAAAATATTTCAACGGCGGTAGTGACGGTGCAAGATAGCGAGAAGAGTGAATGTGAGCCATCGGATCAAAGATCAGCGGATCCAACGGTCGTTGCACGCAAAAGATGCGCGGGAGACGTACAGGTAGGCGGTAAGTGGTATACCCCGCACCGCCCATCGAGGTTCGGTGGTATACGTACAAGGGCCAGTGATCCAATCAAAATACGATGTGTGGAAGATGAAAACCGCCGGCCCCGCAGGTTAAAACGTATGCAGGTTGCACGATCAGGGCTTGCGACTGTCGTCCGATCGTGCGACGAACAGTCAGATGGCGAGAAATATGCATGATGTTTAACGTGCGGGAAAAAGGACTGTGACCGTTGGATCGCGACGATCAATGGCTGCGGTAGTGAATGTGGCAGAGGCTAATATAGGCGCAAATACATGGGTTTTTTTAATTAAATAGAAATGGTGGGGCAAAAGGATGTTTGTCCTTTCGTTTTTCTGATTTTTCAGTGCCATTTGTGCAAATTTTTAACAGCAAAGATTTCTCTTGTCACCAGAGACGCCGCGGGTTGGAATTGCTGCAGGATTCAGCATGTTTGCGAACTCGAGGGATCAAAAGAGCGGTGTCGGAGTAAAATGGGGGACACCCTTTGCAAAGGACAGAGTACAATGGTCCTCGTTTTGATGAAAAAAAGTCATCTTTTTTTGGAGCTCACAAAACAGAAAGTGACACAATTCAGGCCTCTCGAAACCTTCTGGTTGGAAATGTATCTCAGCATGTCTCAGAAACTGCATTGGCGGAGCAATTCTCCAGATTTGGGGAAATAGAAAATATCACTATGTATTCTGCCCGTAGCTATGCTTTCATGAACTTCAGGAAAGAGGAGGATGCAGTGATTGGAAAGAGAAGCCTTCAAGGGTTGGTACTCAGTGGTCAAGCTCTGTAGCCTCGTTTATATGGTTTCCGTGAAGTAATAAGTCTGTGAATAATGATTGGCAAAATGAACGTTGTTACGTTGTAATGTGTAACAATGGTTTCTTTGAGTTTACGTGTCCATGGAGTATCAGTGAACTCGAACAGCTTAGAGGAATCTACAGTGACCAAGGAGGAAGACAAAAAGGTGATGGAAAGTGGAAACAATCAGTCAGAGGTGCCTAAAACACATAAAAACAGAAACACAAGGTGAATTGTTGCCAATGTATGCATAATCTTTAAGAGAGGAAGCCGAAGAATAGGAAAGAAGCAAGAGAGACCAGAGAAGCAGGAGAACTGGAGAAAGGCATAAGCTCAACAGGGTTGGGTGCAGTAAACTATAGCAAAATAGTTGATACTAAGATTGGGTTGGAGCCCAAGAGGTTGGAGCCTCAAAACTGAACAGGATTAAAGCCATTAGGGGTAGGTGCTCCTAAGTGCAGAACCACTACAAAAAAAAGTTGGTGCTCTGGAGGTTGGAGCCTCACTGAAGTCCAAGTTGGAGCTTGGCAACTATCCACAGTCAGATATTTATTTATATTGTATTTATTTCATTGTATTGTCTTGAGTTTTTAATAAAAGCATTTATTCTAGCTGCTGGTTTCTATGTTCTATGTACACATATACATATCTATATATGCTTTTGGCAATCACTAGAATAAAAATTGTAAGAAATACTGATTCACCCCCCCCTCTTAGTATTTCCAACAATCATCTCACAACATATGTTTTGGTTAGATTTAGGGAAAGGATATATGTGCCAGACAATAGTGAGCTCAAGAATATTATATTGGGGGAATTTCATGTCAATCTATATTCAGGTCACTTGGGATATCAGAAGACATTGAAAGTGGTTAAGAAGTTATACAATCAACCAAATTTGAAGAAAGAGGTTGCAAAGTTTGTTGCAATATGCTTGGATTGTCAACAACTAAAAGCAGAGTGTAAGCATCCAAGTGGATTATTGTAGCCAATTTCGATTCCTTAGTGGAAATGGGAGCTATTTTCCATGGACTTCATTATAGGTTTACCGAGGAATTCTAGACAACATGATTCCATCATGGTTATGGTTGAAATGTTGACAAAGGTAGCGCACTTCATTCCAGTGAAGTATACGAATTTAGCTAGTGAGGTAGCACAGGTCTTCATCAGGGAGATAGTGAGGCTACATGGTATTCCTCTAAATATTGTGTCAGACAAAGATGTCAGGTTCACTCCCAAGTTTTGGAAAGAGTTATTTGTAGGTTTGGGGATAGAGTTGGCCTTCAGTGTATCTTATCATTTGCAGAAAAAAGGAAAGACAGATAGGGTCAACAAGATTTTGGAGGGCATGTTGAGAATGTATGTTATGCATCAATAAAAAAAATGGGAAGAGCATCTTCCACTGGTGGAGTTTACGTACAATAATGGGTATGAGGAATCTTTGAAGATGAGTTTGTTTGAGGCAATTTATGGGTGGAGTTATAATACTCCTATCAATTGAATTGATCTAATGAACATGGTGTTGATTAGACCAAACATGTTGGCAGAGGTGGAATAGGAAATGCATTTAATCAAGAAGAATCTAAATGTAGCACAGGACAGGAAGAAGAGTTATGCATAACAACACAAGGTGTTTAAGAATTTTTAGGTTGGGGAACATGCGTACTTGCGTATAAATCCCAAGAAGTGTTCGTTGAGGATCATATCATGTGTGAAGCTGGCACCTCGGTATTGAAGGCCTTTTGAGATCCTTGAGAGGATTGGACCAACGGCCTACATAACTTCACTGCCTCCTATAGTGAAATTCCATGATGTTTTCCATGTTTCATTCCTTAAAAGATATGTGAAAGATTTTGATCATATGATTGATTGGTTTGTATTGCAGATGGAGCTAGAAAATTAATTCCATCAAGAACCTTAATGCATTTTGTAGCAGAAAGGACTCATGATCCATAACCGAGCAATTGAACAAGTTAAAGTGCAGTGGAAGCACTTTGGACACGAAGAAGCTACATGGGAGATGGTTGATCAGATGTGGGTTATGTATTCTTCATTGTTTATTGGTCGAGGCAAAGGATTTTTGGCATATGCATAAATTTATGTATGGTTGTTATTGTAAATACCACAATGAGTTGTGTTATAAATCTCCAATAACCAGTATGGTTGTCATGTTGGTTTTTCTTTTCAGTAGGTTGTTCGTTGCAATGCATCGAGCTAAGTTATAAATATCCATGGGAAGTATGTCTTAGTTTTCAGTGGTCTTGTTGGTTATAGGTGTCATTAGACACTACGGATGTTTTCCGCCTAAGGGGGAGGGTTTTGTAACATCCCCATGCTAAATGTTCATGTAATAAAGTTAATAAAGGAAAAAAAATACCAAGGTCATGGGACATATATTCTAAGTTGAATGTTGGGAAAACCATCCTAGTGAGTGTTTATTTGGTTTATTATGGCTAGGGGAAATCCGAAAAGACATTAATTTTCATTTTATTTATAAAAATAAAGGAAATTAGGAGAAAAGGAAGGTGAAAGGTCAGAAGATTTGCATGAGGAGGAAATTGAAGGGAAAATAGAGGCCTCAATGATAAAAAGGCTTATGAGGATCAATTCACAACTTTTGCGGGTCAAGATTTTGTTAGTTCAGTATTGGAGCTCTCTGTCTATTCTCCCTCTCATACTCTTGCACACTTAGAGCATTCTTGGAGCACTCTAGCATTGGAGAAAGGAAAGCAAAGGAAGGACAAGGAAGCAAAGGAAAGAAAGAATCAAGCACGGAAAAGTTGGATCAAGTGACTATAGCAGGATTGCTTTGCAGATATCGAGTTGCATGTATGATTTCTTAGCTATTTTTGGCATGCATGGTACATGCTTGTGTGTATTTGGTTATATTGTTGTCATTAGCATGGGTTTTTCCAAGCGTGATAGTCTTTTTAGCCTTGCCTTTCCATTTCTAGATATCCATTGTGTGATGGGGTTCTTTCATTTGGATGAGTTTTCGATTTTTAGATGGTTTTGGAACCGGGTGAGGTGGTCTCAGGAAAATTCCCAAGGGCCTAGAAATACGTTGGCCAATTTTGGTGGGATTGCGGTAAATCCTAGGGGTGGAGACAGGTAATTTCCTCAAAGTATTAGTGAAGAAATTTGAAGGCATCCAAGCTTATTTTGGCACAAGAAACCCTTGACCAATTTTGGCAAGTTTGCGGTAAAGCCTGGTAGTGTATGTTTTTCTGGTTGCGCCTAGGAATCCCTTAACCGGTAATGGAGGGATTGTGGTAAAGCGTGGTTATGTAGGTGCTTGTTTTGGGCCTAGGACTCACTTGAATGGTTTTGGCAAGATTGCAGTAAAACCTAAGGAAGCCCTGGTTATTTTTTTGTGAGTCCCACATTCACGCTTTGAACATGGCATGGGGTGATTGGTTGAAAGAAAGATTTAGTTTAGCTCAATCTATGGTTAGGTGGTATTTGGAAGTCCTTGACTTGGTTGGATTTTGCATATGTTAATAAGATCTGTTTTCCTCTTTTATTTCATGAGTATTTATACTTTTTATTATGTGGCTTTGATGGATGTTCTAACATCATTATTATTCTAGTTATATGTTGGTTATAATAATGGTTGCATGACAGACTCTAGTTATGGCTCTTATCATATTTTGATTGGTAAATGAATGGTTATTAAATTCATGCCCTAATAGATGTTATTGCAACTATTATGAGAGGGAATCATACCTTTTTTATGATTCTCAAATAAGTATTAGAACCCTATGTTTAAATAAGCATTCATGACCTGTAGATTACATGATCTCAAAATGTTTAACGAAATGACTATCATGGTTAGGCCAAATATTTGAGAAATTTTTGTATGAATGTATTTATCTTGATGTCATTTATCATTCTAGAAAGTCTCACTGAGTTATGGGCAGTGGTCTAGAGGCTGACCTGATATTTAGGCTCAGAATCTGAGACCACATGCTTTGAAATGAACTTTTTGGGTTGTAATCGCTGGGATGCAGGCTTGTGGGAGTGATTGGAGGCTTCCAACCTCATGGATGACTTGTTGTGGGAGTAGTTGAGAGCATAGGGATGAGAAAAAAAGTGTCTAGCTTAGGGTTTGGCCACATGGGGTGTTTTTTCAGTCCCTTAGTGACCTATAGCTCCTGTAGGAGGTGTTAAGTGGTTAGTTGGTGGTCATTAGTTGACCCCACTTCCTTAAGTGGATCGAGGAGGTTGGGTCATTTCATATTAGCTCTCTGTTTCATTTCTACCCTGACATATAAGTAAAAGTGGGTAGATATGGGGTGGGTGTTTACATATCCCCTCAATGCGATGACAATACAGAAACATCCTCCAAGTGTGACACTTAGGGTACACTTTTTGACGACGATGATGACACTTGTATGACCATGCTAAAGAATTGTGGAATATTTCTGGTGTATTTCCTTATGATGAATAGAAACAATAGTGTAGGGGAATGCATCAAAACTACCTTTTAAGAATGTACAATTGACTCCCTTTGACTAGGTGCAACACTTAAGATAGACTTTGCGACGATAGAGACAACACTAGCATGAAAAATGCATAAAACTTTGGGAATGGATAGACTTTGCGACAACAATGACAACACTAGTATGAAAAATGAAAAAAACTTTGGGAATGGATAGACTTTGTGACAATAGTGACAACACTAGCATGAAAAATGCATAAAACTTTGGGAATGGATAGACTTTGCGACAATAGTGACAACACTAGTATGAAAAATGAAAAAAACTTTGGGAATGGATCTAGTACATGTCTATATGCTAAATATTACCCATTGGTGCCAAATTTTCCTCTTGCAATGAACCACAACTTTTCTTTTACAGTGTGCAACACTTCCCATGCCAGAAGATGACACTTGCGACAATAAGAGAAAAGTGCAAATGACACTTACAAATGCAAGCAACATTGAAAGTGAGACATGCTATAGTGAAGATAACATGAATACGAAATTTATTAAAGTGAAACAAGAAAAATAAACACTTGCAAAAGTGAAGGTGTGCAAAAGCGACAATTTTAAGAACTCATTGAAATAGAAGTACAATCACAACCAACAACGAGACATTGTCAATGAAAGTGTGCACTGACTGTCGACATAGGTTGAACATTGCACATGCATTGTCTTGATGGACTGTGCTATTTCTGTTCAAGCTTACGTGAAAGAATGTACTCATGAACTTATTACATACTGAACATGTTTGAGAAAATGACTTTGGCACTTTGAAACTGATAAGAAGACTTAAAAATTAATAGATCATGAAGCGACTATGGAATGAAAGATCGTTAGATCCCCATTAGGCTCCAAAATTCATATGTAGGTAAAATTTTGGAGGGTATTGATCACAATGTCGACACTTGGTGACAAACTGGTAGAACTCCAACTTTTTTGTTCAGGTTTTATCCTTAAGTGTAAGGTCTCAGTCTTTTAGGAAGTATTGATTTTCCATACACATTACCCCATCTTTGCTACTTGTCCCGATAAGAGATATAGTCCCCTCTACTACTTTCTCAAATTCAAACACATCAACAGAAGACTAGTCATTGTTAGAAAATTATATATTACGGAGCAATGGAACACATAAAATATTGCAGAAATATAAACACAGAAAATGCACAAAACAAGAGAGACACAGATATACGTGGTTCACCCAGTTTGGGCTACGTCCACCCCGAACAGCCAATCCTTCCTTTCTATTATCCAACAAAATGAAGAGACACAACCTACAGCAAATCCACTGTAATATCCTCTGTTTTCTCTCACAGTCTCACCTCTCTGTTTCTCGCTCACACAGAATACACATCTATCACACAGCCTCAAATACAATACCCTCATACAAAGAGAGGGGTTGCCTTCTAGGGCCAAAAACCCTAAACAAACATAAGTTCTACCGTCAGATCATCTGCCTAATGAACGGCCCAAATTGACTAGAAAGTACTATAATTTTACAAGGCAATTTTACATTTATTTTTGGCTTCGGGGCACTGCCCCCGAACCCCCCAGCCGGGGGGGATGGGCCCCCCTGGACCCCCACGAGGGGGACAAGTTCCCCCCCGCACCCCCCCGCGTGGAGGGGTGTACAAAACTTCCTAGGGTATACATCTGACTGAAACAAATACCTCTGAACAATCATGCTCCACACACAACAATCTCCCACTTGGAGAATGATTGTAGCAACTCCACCGCTGCTTCATTTGCTAGACAATGACTCCTCTTTGGACCTGGTTGTTTCTCATCTTCATCATCATCCTTGAAGACCAATTGAAACTGAGCATGTTCTCAGTTTCTCCCCGGTTACAACTTTTGTTAGCATATCTGCAGGATTCTGGCTAGTGTGTATCTTTTCCAGCTTCAACTCTCCATCCTCCAACACTGATCGTATGAAATGATACTTGAGTTGTATGTGTTTAGTCCTGGAATGAAATGTTGAGTTCTTTGCAAGATGAATGGCACTTTGGCTATCACTGTATAACATGCCCATATCATGCTTCTTACCCAACTCACCCATAAACCTTTATAACCAAGTCATTTCTTTACTAGCCTATGCAGCAGCAACATACTCTGCTTCTGTTGTTGAAAGTGCAACAACACTTTGGATTTTTGAAACCCAACTGACGGCTGTTCCTCCAACAGTAAATACATATCCTGTAGTGCTCCTCCTGTTATCTCTGTCACCTGCCATATCTGCATCAACATATCCTTGTAGGGATATGGTTGAACCACCAAAGCATAATGTTTGATTTGTGGTACCTTTCAAATATCTGAGAATCCATTTCACTGCCATCCAATGTTCCTTTCCTAGATTGTTCATGTACCTGCTTACAACTCCCACTGCATGTGCAATATCGGGCCTTGTGCAGACCATTGCATACATTAAGCTTCCAACTGCTGATGCATATGGAACTTTAGACATATAATCCATGTCTTCTTGGTTCTTTGGGCACATTTCCTTGCTAAGTTTGAAATGGCTAGAAAAAGGTGTACTAACTGGTTTTGCATTGTGCATATTAAATCTTTTTTAACACCTTTTGTATGTACTCATTCTGAGACAATGTTAATTTGCGATTTGTCCTGTCTCTAGTGATTCTCATACCAAGGATTTGTTTTGCAGCTCCCAAATCCTTCATTGCAAACGAATTTGTCAATTTTCTTTTGAGTACATTTATTTCCTGCATGTTAGATCCTGCAACAAGCATGTCATCTACATACAATAACAATATAATATAGTTGCCATCATTTTGCTTTTTCAAATAAACACAATGATCAGAGTGACATCTAGTATAACCTTGATCAGACATAAACTTGTCAAATTTTAGATACCACTGCCTTGGAGCCTGTTTTAAGCCATACAAGCTCTTCTTCAACCTGCACACTAGTTTTTCCTTCCCTTTCACCTGATATCCTTGTGGCTGCTGCATATATATCTCTTCCTCCAAATCCCCATGGAGAAAGGTTGTCTTTACATCTAACTGCTCAAGATGCAAATCTTCAGCTGCTACAAGACTTAAAATAGTTTTGATTGAAGTAATTTTAACAACAGGAGAAAATATTTCATCAAAATCAATACCTTTCTTCTGTGAAAACCCCTTCACCACAAGTCTAGCTTTATACCTCTGTTTTCCTCCATCTTCTTCCTTCAGTCTGTAAACCCATTTATTCTGCAATGTTGTTTTACCTGCAGGCAACCTGACTAAGTCCCAAGTCTGGTTATGTGCTAAGGAGTCCATCTCTTCTTTCATGGCTTGCTCCCACTTCTTCTTGGTTTCTTCCTGCACTGCTTCTTCATAACATTCGGGTTCACCAGAATCAGTCAACAATAAATAATATAATGAAGGAGAGTAACGTTCATGGGGTCTACTTATCCTGGTAGATCTTCTAACACCACTTTCAGGTGTTTGGGGTGCCTGTTGCTGTTGTGGTGGTTGTTGTTGTTGTGGTTGTTGATTATTATTATTTTCAGGCACCTTTACTTTTTCAGTGATTTCGTCAAGAACTGTGTATTCCTTGTTTTCTTTTTCTTTCTTCTTTTCCTGCAACTGATTCTTATACAAGACCTTTTCATTGAATATTACATCTCTGCTCCTAATGATTTTGTGATTTTCATAATCATATAAGTGATAACCAAAATCATTAACACCATATCCAATAAAGGTACATTTCTTTGACTTTGCCTCAAGTTTGTTCTATTTTCTTTATCAATATGGACAAAGGCCTCACAACCAAAAGGCTTTAAAAAAGAGTAGTTTACCTTTTTTCCTGTCCATGCTTCCTCCGGAACACCACCATCCAAGGAACTTGAAGGCCCTCTGTTTATTAGATAAACAACAGTATCTACAGCATCTGCCCAAAACTGTAAAGGCAATCCTGCATGAAATCTCATGCACCTTGCACGCTCCATGATTGTTCTATTCATCGTTTCTGACACACCATTTTCTTGTGGTGTTCTTGGAACTGTCTTCTCTCTACGAATTCCATGCTCTGAACAGTACCTATCAAACTCTTTACTGCAATATTCACCTCCATTGTCTGATCTAAGACACTTCAATTTCTTTCCTATCTCAATCTCAACCAAAGCTTTCCATTTCTTGAAAGTATCAAATACATCAGATTTATTCTTAATACAATAAATCCAAGTTTTTCTAGTTGCATCATCAATAAAAGTAACATAATAACGAGAGCCACTGAGAGATGATACCTGAGCAGGTCCCCATACATCTGTATGCACAAGCTCTAATTTTTCATTCTTCTTTTCTTTCCCAACTCTGAGAAATCTGACTCTCTTCTGTTTTCCATAAATGCAATTCTCACAGAAATCGAAATCAACATTCTTCAAACCCGGCAACAAATTCCTTGAGAATCTTCATCCCCTTTTCACACATGTGTCCGAGCCTATGATGCCATAATGTTGCATCTGCTCCTTTGGAAGTTAAAGCATTAACAAAGTTAGAAATACCATTGCATAAATACAATGTACCAACCTTTTCGCCTTTTGCTATTACCAGGGCTCCTTTGGTGACCTTCCAAGCTTTATCTGTGAAAGTTGTCACACAACCTTCACCGCCTAACTGCCCTGTTGAAATCAGATTTTTCTTTAGATCTGGAACATGCCTTACCTCCTTTGATAGCCATTGGTTTCCATTCTGCTGTTTTACAAGAACCTTACCCATTCCAACGATTTTACAGGGTTTATCATCACCCAGATGAACTTGTCCAAAATCTCCTTGAACATAGTCATGAAAGTATTTCTTATCAGTTGTGGCATGGAATGAAGCCCCTAAATCTACCACCCAGGAATCAGTAATATTTTCGAAAGAAAGAATCAAAGCATCTTGTAACACCTCACCTGTCACATTTGCTTCATGATTGTTTTCTTGCTGTGCATCTCCTTCTTTTCCCTTCCGAGATCTACATTCTTTCTTTAGGTGTCCTTTCTTTCCACATTTCCAGCACACTATCCCCGATCTGGACTTGGATCTGCCTTTCCTTGATTTACTGCGATATCCTGAGCTCTTTCCTCTTTCCATTTTTATTCCTCTAGACTCTGCACTCAAAGCATTTCGCGATGTCTCACCGGAGCTTTTCCGTCGCATTTCCTCGCTAAGGATAGCACCGACAACATCATCAAACTTTAAAGTACTAGATCCAGAAACAGAGTTACTAATGGCCATTACCAAACCATTCCAACTTTCTGGTAATGAGCACAAGAATAACAGAGCTCTAACTTCATCATCAAAGTTTACCCCTACAGAACTTAACTGACTTGTAACTGTATTAAAATCATTTAAATGGTTTGCAACAGATCCACCTTCTGACATATTCATATTAAATAACCGTTTCATAAGAAATACCTTGTTTGAGGCCGAGGGTTTTTCATATAGTTTCGACAACGTCTTCATCAAACCCTCTGTCGTGGTTTCCTTCGAAATGTTGAAGGCGACTGACGCAGCAAGGCACAACCGTATTGTTCCGAGTGCCTTTCTATCGAGAAGGTTCCATTCTTCGTCTTTCATACCCGTCGGCATCTTTGTTTTTCCGCCCAATGGTAGGTATAGATCTTTCTGATACAGATAATCTTCCATCTGCATCTTCCAAAGCGAGAAGTTTTGGCCGTTAAATTTCTCGACCCTAAACTTACCATCTTCCGCCATTGCTCCCACTCGAACCAGGAACCCTTCTTTCCTGCGAGTTTATCAGCCAAATAGACCTTCGGCTCTGATACCAGTTGTTAGAAAATTATATATTACGGAGCAATGGAACACATAAAATATTGTAGAAATATAAACATAGAAAACGCACAAAACAAGAGAGACACAGATATACATGGTTCACCCAGTCTCAGTCTTTTAGGAAGTATTGATTTTCCATACACATTACCCCATCTTTTCTACTTGTCCCGATAAGAGATATAGTCCCCTCTATTACTTTCTCAAATTCAAACACATCAATAGAAGACTAGTCATACCTCAACCTTTTCGATAGGGTATAAGGATAATAAGTGTACCGAGCTTTTAAGAACATTCCCTGGTGTTGCTATGCTGCCAGCAAGCCTGAATAATACCCTGACAAAGTCACCTCAAGGAAACAAAAACATCACTTAACTGCTAGCAGGCCTGAAAAATACCCCAACAAATTTGATTGCTTCACCTCTCTATACAAGAAGCCTTTATCTTCTTCATCCTTTATTTTATTTTCTTAAAGATATTCTTGAATCACTTACTGAACATTTATAGTATGGGTAGAATAGGGATCCCAACTTATTGAGAGCAAGAGAGGTTTTTCCTTGTTTAATGGATTTGAAAGATAACTGAAGTTATATGCTCATTTTAAATTTTTTCTCCTTTCCCTTCTCTATTCGATTGGGTTGATATGTCGAAACACCATTCAATACAGGGCTGAGCTAGAATGAGGATTCTAATAAATATATGGGCTTCATAGTTTGACCAAAATATTTTTGTCTAGAAATAATCATATTTTCCATTCAAACATCATTGACTTTAAAGATATGTAAACCCAATATGATAAAGAGGATAACACATAATCCAAGCATTTCTCGTCATCACAATTTCCCTTTTCAAGTTTTTCCACATTGTCCTTTGAGCCAAAAGGGACATCTTTCATGCAAAGTCTTATTAAAGAAACATGAAAGAAAAGACATAATAAAACAACAAAACAATATCAAAAGAAAAAAAAATGCAAAACTGGACTAAAAATGACATGAAATACAAAATGAGAGGACAAAACAAATGCAAATACTAGATAGAGAGCGATTGTAGGATGGGCATGCAAGTGAAACTAACATGCAACTAGACTTACTCCTAACCTAACCAACTAGAAGGTCAAGGCTAAGTGCAATGGAATTTCCAGTGTAGCCATCGTAGTTTCTCCCAACCTGTAATCATAAAGATACAAGCAATGAAAAGCAATATAAAGCATTGTCTGAAACTAAAGATACAAACTTGAAAATCTTGCACAATTAATTAAAGGTCTTGCTTATCAACAAAAATATGTGTCATACAAACTAGCTTTAACCAGTTTCAAGATTTACCTTGTTGCTTGAAATGATGAGCATACACAGCTTTTAAGTCGCTTGTGGAAGTACATTCATTTACATTTTGAGTTTTACCAAACATCAAGAAATATTGAAACTTGTTATTTGCGGCAAAGCTTGCCAAGTAATATTGCTTTGACCATTCAGCGACTGGATCTTGATATTCAAAACAACCAATTTGAAAACCCCGATACTTTTGAGGAAGTGAATTTTTAATAAACGCATTCACATTACAAAGAGAATATTCTGAGCGATTTTGATCTGATCTCATTCAAAAGCCTTGTCAAGATGCTAAGGGCTTGACATAATCATCAACTCATGTTGAAGTGCCTCAACTACCCGACAAGTATCTGAATCACAAAATGATAAAACATGAAGATCATTGGGTTCAACAAAATCAATCAATGTAAGACAACTATCATCACGTATGCTAACGAGAAAATGATTAGTTGAGTGATAGTTGTTAGAACCAATATTATGATCCGATTAGCTAGTTAGCACATAGATTCTTTATTAGCCATTGGTTCCCTTTGCATATTATTATACATCATGCCAATAATTTGAAAGCTTAAGGAATTTAAAACAATCACTGTGATCGTAAATTCATGAAACCAATTAAGGTACGAGGTTGGCGAAAGATTGGAAGCAAGGGTCAAATTCAACTAGGTATTCATATCAACACAAGGGTCTTGATTTTCTAAATGACTCAAGAATTTACCATCACTCAAGAAGAGAGTTTGTGTTAAAAAAAGGATTATATCCATGGCATGCACAAAAGTGGTAGGAAGGTGATCGATCTCAGATGCGTTTGACAAGGAGGAATCTTCCAACCAAAAATGGCATTCTTCTTGACAATCAAAATGACAGTGTTTCAAGATGTTTGTATCCATATAAGATATGTCTCCCAACCCTGAGTGTGATGCAAGGGATTCACATGATGAATAAATATTAACCAAACAAGAATATTCCATCTGATAAAAAAATCTATCTTGAGGGTTTATAGAATTGAATTAAAAATATTGTAAGTCCTTCAATAATGAGATCACTTCTAGTGGATAAATGTTAATGAAATAATTATGCGTGAAAATATGGATCCAAATTAGTTCATAGATCTCAATGGGATTTCGAGAACCATATATAACCATCAATAAGAGTTGAAGTGCCTCGACTTCCTAACAGGTCTCTGAACTTTCTGATGGTGGATCATCGAATTTGGGTGGCTTAGAAAAAACAACATGTAGATATGCACCATTGTTAACAAATGTATCAACAAAAACACTACTAATGCCACTAGTTTGATCAAACTTAATATTGTGCATATCATCTTATTGATGAATACAGAATTGAGATATATCAGTAAAAAAAACTCCTTCGATCATTTAGAGTTATAACATCTTCCTCCTGACATATGAAAGATTTGTAACTAAACAAATTGCAATAAGTGGATTCAATATTTTCATCTTTTGAGCATGACACCACACCATCCCGTACTTGATTTTAATAAAAAATAGTGATACAGGGATCCAAATAATTAAGAGAAGGTGTTGATCTTGCAAACTCATTTGGGTACACAGAATAACGTGTGAAAGGTGAGAAGATATGAAAAGACTCAGGAGGAGAAACACTAGTTATAACTAAATCAAATTGAGCTAGTAATACAATGGATGAGCATGCATGTTATGATTCATGAAATTATCTTCATCATCATAATGATCGAAGGCAGGCATATCAATGTAACATTAAGATTGATCTTGCATTTATTCCACGAGGTATATTGAATATTCAACAACCTGACAACTATACCTTTTCAGGTTTGTCATCTAAAGATGCATGGATCAAAGGAAATCCAGAATAATTCTTAATTGAAAAAGCATCCCATCACATAAATGTAGATTTCAAGATATGAGAAGCATATTCTGAATCAATACCTTACGAACCTAAGCCTTCAAAAGAAGGAAAGATACCATTTGATGCACTGAGATATCCATCACCACATGTGTTAATAGAAACAAGGGTGTCATGTTGATGGTTGTCCAAAGTCGCAACTTGAATGAAGGATATGGAATCATTTGATAGGTTATCAAGATTGCGAGATCACTGACCAACCAAAAATGCAAGATTATCATCCTAAAATAGGGAAGAAGGATGGAACATATCTTCAACACTTTTCTCCTCTGCATGTGAAATGAAAGTACCTTATATATGATCATTGTTTGAAATAATAAGTTGAATATCCTTAAGATTTGAAGTATGTTGATCAAGTGGATCATGAAATAAGGAATCATAAGACATGGATAGTAAACTTTGCAAGGTATCCTTTGAGGAAGTTAAGTTTTCATTTGGATTAGATTCAAGATTGGACTTATGTGCACTAATAAGATCATGAAAATCCAAGGGATCAAATTTCACTTTAGGCTCCATGCCATTGATTAACCAATCCAAATTCTCCTCAATAGGATCTATATCATGGGAAATGGGTGGCATTTGAATGGAAAAATCAATGATTCGATTTTTAGATTTCCCAACTTCAACATTTTCACTAGAAGGCACCAAATTGTTATTGGGAAAGGGGGAGGACAAGGTAAAAATGGAATAGTAGGTTCCTCCTCACAAATTCAGGGTGTCTCATTATCAACATAAGTTGGGAGAGAAACATCATCCAGGGGTTTAGATTCAAAACCCTAATGTAGTTGTTATAGAAACCATGATCCATATTCTTCAAGAGATTCTTCCTTGAGCAAGATAAGTCCTCCCAAGGTCAACAAAGTCAAGACAAAGTATTCATTCTCCCAACAACTTGATATTGCAACTCGTCCTTATGCAATTCAGACTTGCAGTTTCAACCTCATTTGTAGCTGTAGTAACCCTAGAATTTCACACGTGTGACAGAGAATGATCCAAGTGGATATTGGTCGCCACCCACCTATTCCACTTGGACCCCCACCATTGTTTCTTTCAATTTCCTTAATTGTAGCATAAATTACTATTGTTGGCATTTTTTCGGGTCATGAACTTCCAAAGTCGTTTTGAGACCCTAAACAATGTTTTTTTTTTAAATGGAAAAACACGATTTTTGACTCACGTTTGTAGTCAAAAGTTGTAGTCCTTGGATAGATATTTCTAACAAGGTATTGTACGCGTCAACCAGAGTCCGTATGCAAAAGTTATGACCCCACGAATTTGATGTACCAATTTACCCCAACGGGGCCCATAGACCTTGGCGCTTCATTTCCTACATTTAGGTTTTTCCATTGTTTCTTAATAATAAATATGCCTTGGAGCCTCATTGTAACATAGTTCAATAGGAATGTAGTTTCCACATCTCCTCTCAAAGATAAGCTACCATTGCCTGAGCTAGTTTATTTCCATTCTGAATGTAAACAATTGTCAGTGTTTTTTGTTAATGCATTGAAGTTTTGTTTTGTTGTATCTTTGTGTTTCTATTTATATCTGTATTTTATTGTGTTCCTTCATAAATATACATCATTAGTATCAATGCATTTTTCTCTTTCTCTGTCTTGTTGTGCATGTCCCCAGTGAGGTCGAGGTATAAGGATTTAGGGCTCAAACTAGTTGAACCTTTGCAAGAAAGGCCTTGCCAATCCTGACAGCCTCCATGGCAGAAGAAAAGAAAGACGAGGGAGAAGGAGATCCTTTCATAATATTGCTCAAAGAATCCCTCAAGTGATAAAGGAACGCGATGATGGAAAAAAAATTCGAGATCCTTCGTCGGATGCCCATAGGCGACACATCTTCATCTGACAGCCACTCAGGAGGTGCCACTCCCTAAAAGGTACAAGTCAACTTTGACATTCCAATATTTGAAGGCCAGATAGATGCATATGTCATAGATAAATGGTTAAATTTGTTGGAATGATATTTTTTTGGTTCATGATTTTTCCAATAAGGAGAAGATTGCTTTTTCACTCCTCAAATCCGCCCCCCACGTCAAGGACTAGTGGGAAACCTACTATGAGCCGAAGGACGAGAGGGAACCCTCACTATTTTCAACAGCACCCACATGGAATTCTTTCTAAGACGCCATCAAGGAACAGTATTACCCTATCGGGAGCCATAAAGATAAGTTCATAAAGTGGACCACACTGTGAAAGGGAAGGGACCAAGACAGGTCGAAGTTCACAAGTATTTATACCCTTCACACGAAGTTGGGTATCAAGGATTATGAGCGACATCTAGTACTCAAATATCGTGGTTGTCTACATAAATACATCCAGGACAAGATGGAGTTACTGGACATCTCCTTGCTTGATGCTGCCTATCGATATGTTTTCAAGACCGAAAATAAATTTAAACAGAAGAAGCGAAACTTTGAATCTGCAAATACGAAGCAAGGGAAAGACATCCCCAAACTATAGAATAAAGGAAAAATCCAAGGTGCAATGACCCGGGATAACCCGTTGAAGCCGTAAGAAAATAACAACACCACGAAGACAAAGGAAAAAATAAAGTGGTGTGAGTTCCATAAGAGCCCCACTCACAACACAAGTGAGTGTCGAGCTAAGAAGTCACTAGTGGCTAAGATGAAGGCTTCAAATTCAGATGCATGTTTCAAATCTTAGACAAAACCAGACAAGGGGAATGAAAAAGGGAAGCAAATTATTGATTCGGAGCCCAACGGTACTATTGCCATCACCAAGGTCAAGAAGATTGAGCTCAAATATCTAGAGGAGGGGTGGAGTCTCTTCCACTCACAAATGTGGGTGGAGGGTTTTCTGTTGCAGTTCATTGTTAACAATGAAAGTCAAAAGAAGCTCATTTCGTTAGAGGTTGCGAAGTGGTTGAGCCTACAGACTACACCACACTAGTATTCGTACACCATTGAGTGGATTCATCAAGGACGATATCTTTGTGTCAGCCAACGGTGCCTCCTTCCCTACAACATCAAACCCTTCACAGATGAGGAACTGAGTGATGTTTCTCCTCATGAAGCTTGTGATGTATTATTAGGCCAACCATACTTGTAGAAGCATTATGTTGTGTATGAGTCTAGGCCTTGCACTGTTATTATTACTTTAGGAAATAATTTATACAAAATACCAAAGGTAACCCCGTCAACCACCATCTCTTTGATCTATGCTAAGAAATGCAGTAAGATCATCTCCCAGACTGGGAATTTTTTTTTCTTTCTGATTCACTCTCAAAGTAAGGGGAAGTACTGGCCACATCCATGACCCCTGGGAATTGTTCCTCCATGCAACAGAAGCAGGTGAATAAGGTCGTGGAAGAATGCAGGGACCTTCTCCTCACCCATAGGGGTACCCTTGCACTATGAGGTCAAGCATTTGATTGATTTGAATCCCTAAGCACCTCTACCCAATGGGCCAATATACCACCGCTCCATTCTAGAAAATGAAGAGATCAAGTGGCAGATCCAGGGGTTGCTACAAAAACGGCACATCTGACCGAACTCCTCACCATGTGGGAGCCCAATTGTACTGGTACATAAGAAGGATGAGACCTGGAGGCTCTATGCTTGATTATTAGGCACTAAAAAAAATCACTTTCGGGAACAAGTATCCAATCCCATATATTGATGACCTTCTAGACCAGATCAAGGGGGTCAAGTATTTTATCATGATCAATCTAAAGTCTAGCTATCACCAAGTTCCAATAGATCTGAAAAATGTATGGAATATAGCCTTCAAATCCAAGGAAGGCCTTTTTGAATGGTTGTTCATGCCCTTTTGGTTGACAAATGCCCCTGCTACTTTTATGAGGTTGATGGAATACATCTTATGGCCCTTCACCAACTCATTCATGGTTGTTTATCTGGATGACATCCTCAACTTCAACAAGATTCTGGAGGATCCCTTGCAACACATTCGGCAGGTATTTCAAACCCTGCGACATCACAAACTATGTGCCAACTTATAGAAATGCATCTTTGGCATGACCCAAGTCCAATATATGGGTTACATCATAGATGATAAATGCATGCGTGTGGATCCGACTAAGATCCAAGTCATTCAGGATTGGCCAAACCTGAACACTCTAAAAGAGCTTCACAGCTTTTTGGGCTTTGCAAATTTTTATCAGAGGTTCGTGTTGGGATTCTCCCATATCACTTGGCCTTTGAGTCATATTACTAAGGGTAGAGTGAAATAAAAATTTTCCTGGTCTGAGTCCCAACAGAAGGTGTTTGTTGAACTGAAATATCGCCTCTGCTCTGCACTTATACTCACATTGCCAGACATGCATACAAATGCCTTTGATTATGCTATTGTTGTAGTCCTTACCCAGCATAGACATCCAGTGGCCTATAGTAGTGAGACACTTTCTAATACAATTTGGAAGTACCCCACCTATGATAAAGAGATGTATTCTATCGTGCATGCTTTCCAACAAAGGAAACATTACATTCTAGGGAAGGAGATGATCATCCACACTGATCACTAACATCTTCAGTTTATACAGACACAAGGGAAGTTGCAGAACAATCGCCATTAGAAGTGGTCTACATATCTGCAACAATTCCACTTGAACATTAAATACAAAAAGGGAAACACCAACCATGTTGCAGATTACCTCAGTTGGCCCCCATTTGTAGCACTGACTATTTTCCTCAACTCTTGTGGCCACGAGACCTCTGGATGGCCGCAAATGTACAAAAATGATCTTGTGTTTGCCACCACATACCAAATGCTAGTGGATGATGAGCAAGTTCATGATTTCCACCTCTGTGATGCATTATTATGCTACATCGACCACCTTTGTGTTCCTTCAAGCAAGTGTGCCAATATGATTTGGGAGGTGCACTATAGTCGGGTTGCATGACAATTTGGTGTGGAGAAAACTATGGTAGTACTCTCGAAGTACTTTTATTGGCCAAAAATCTGATAGGATGTTGGAAAATATATAAGATCCTACACTTTCTGTTCCATCGCCAAGCCATCCATTAAGAAGCAAGGTCTATAAACTCCTCTTCCTACTCCCAACTAGCCTTGAAAATCCATCTCCATGGCCTATCTATCTGGCCTCCCTTCTACCCAGCATGGTAATGACCGTGTATTTGTGATCATGGAAAATTTTTCTAAAATGGCTATATTGGCAGCCTGCAAGAAGAGTATCACAATAAAGGACACCGCAAAACTCTTGTTTGAACGAGTATGGGTACATTTTGGTATCCAACAGACCATTATATCAGATCAAGATAACAGGTTTCTAAGCACATTCTGGTCGAGCCTCTAGACACTATTGGACACCAAGCTCATGAAGTTGAGTGCATTCCATCCCTAGACTGATGGCCAAACATAAGTTGTCAAAAGGATGATAGTGCATATACTGCGCATGTACAACTCCAAGCATCCATGAACCTAGGATGAGATCCTTCCCTATGTGCAGAAAAACTATAACAAATCTCTCCATAGCTCGACTAGTCGTGGTCCCCTTGAAGTGGGTTTGAGATTTCAACCATTGTGTTTGATTGATGTTGCCATGCCTCATGCGACTACACAAACAAAATCCACACATATACAGTTCAAGGCTAATAAAGAAACCAGGTTTATTGAACACATCTTCAAGCAAGTTCATGACATCTTAGTGAAGTCCAACGCCGCGTATAAGAAACAACATGATCAACCTCGGGTGTTGCACAAGTTTCACGTGGGTGACAAAGTTTGGTTTCATTTGCAAAAATAATGCCTTACAAGAGCTCATTAGAAGCTCAAACCACTCCAATATGGGCCTTACACCATCACCAAAATTGTGGGGGATAAATTCTTGTGAGCTCTGCATTCCCCCATTCCTTGGCTTGCACCTAATGTTCAATGTGAACCGCCTTCGACCATACTTTCCACCATTACTGGATACATCAAACATTGCAGAATAACTCACACCAACAAAGCTAAACCCAGACTACATGGAATAGGCCACAACTGATCGAATCATCGACACACAGATCAAGAAAATTCACCATAAAAACATCCAACTGTATGGGGTTGTCAAAGCTGGTCAACTCCTACACCAAGGCAAGTGGCTCACCAGGAACCAAGTTAAGTAGAAATTTCTCCATCTCATGGAGGCACTCAACGCAATGGGGACCATTGCTTCTTAAAGGGGAGTACTGGTCCAGGTGGATATTGGTGGCCACCCACTTATTCCACTTGGACCCCCACCATTGTTTCTTTCAGTTTCCTTAATTGTAACACAATTTACTATTTATGGCCGTTTTTCAGGTCTTGAACTTCTCGAATCATTTTGAGGCTCTAAACAATGTTTTTTTGGAAAATAGACAAACGTGAGTCAAACATGAGTCTTTGACTCACATTTGTAGTCAAAATTTGTAGTCCTCATATAGATATTTCTAATGAGGTGTCATACGCATCAAACATAGAACGTATGCCAAATTTACAACTCTGGGAAGTTGATGTACCAATTTACCCTAACGGGGCCCACAAACTTCGCGCTTCATCTCCTAGGGTTAGGTTTTTCTAATTTTATGGTTTTCCATTGTTTATAAATAATGAATAGGCCTTCGAGCCTCAATTTAACATAGTTCAAAAGGCATGTAGCTGCCACATCTCTTCTCATAGATAAGCTACCATTACCTAAGCTAGTTTATTTCCATTCTGCATGTAAACAATTTTCAGTAATCGTTATTAATGAATTGAAGTTTTGTTTTCATTGTATCTCTATGTTTCTATTTATATATGTATTTCATTGTGTTCCTTCATAAATCTGGATCAAAGATAGAGCCTAAAAAAAAAGATTTCTTCTTTCTCTTCCTCCTTCTAGACCTTCACTCTCTTTTTTTTTGTTTCCCAGCTATATATTGAACTTATTTTCTTATGATCAAACTTGTGGATGAGTGAGTCACAAATGAGGTCAAACTTCTCCTTTATATAGCCTTTCCAAGGGGGAAAATTACCTCATTTAAGCCGACTTGAAGCTGTCGGGGTTGACTTGTACTTTGGAGATTTCCAGGACTTTCTAAACTCAAAATAAATTATTTTACAAGATATGTTTTTCTTGAAAGGGTGTTATAAACATGATGCTGACTCTCTTGACTCATGACAATAAATCTTGTGACCTAAAAAACCCTAGAAGCATGAAAAACATGCTTTTACCTAGAAGATCATCAATAAAGAGCATGAAACCTATGCTTTAAAATAATAACTTTTTCTTTTCTTCTTTTCTTGTTACAGAGAACACATATTGAAATGAGTACAAAAAGAATTATGAAGACCAAAATTAGTTATATTTCCAACACTGCCTCTTAACTAGGGAGGTATTCATAATTGTACAACCAGTACGACATCATTCTCAAGTTAAAGAGTTCTCATAAGCAGAGTCAAGTTGATAAGCCAACTATAAGCATCGTCATTATGACTAGCACTATCTTTGAGGCCTAACTGAACAAACTATACTTCATTCAAGAGCATTATGCTAGGAGGATATATGTGTGATGTCACACTACCTCTACAAGGCACATACCCCATCCGAATGTTCACAAGGTATGTCCTTTTAAAACTATTCTTATCTTGGATTTTCATTCCTAAATCCTCAAATAATATTGGTCCTCTTCAAGCACTCTTATCTTGGATAGTTGTCCCTATCCTCAATGAGTGTCGGTATCTTTCCTTTCTCGGATTATTTATCCTCAAGGAAACCATAGATTCTTAGCCAATTCTCTACCATTATCTCTCCTTGACCTTCACTTAGACTTGCAAGGTACATGGAGAAGTGAATGAAAATGTGATGTCTATCATCACTCCCTCTCAGCTAGAGACGATATCCCTATTCCCTTTTGATTATGGAATAGATCCTTGCTCCCATTCAAGGAAATTCCTTTACTCCCTCCCAAAACTAGAGGAGATCCATGACTTTCTTTCAAACTAGGAATTCAAACACCATAAGCCTTATAACTTGTCTTCAAAAGAATATTAGCTACTTGTTCTTTATAGCTACATTTCTCCCTCCCTTCACAACTATTGTAATGAGCTTGCTTCCTTTCTAGATATAATGGATTCATATTTACTCTTCAATCTTGCGACAGGATCCAGGTCATTTATTTTGCACATCACTTTAATCTTGTCATCATCAATGAAGGCATTATATTGAGCCTTTCCAAACTTCAAGCTAATCATAGCTTTTGCATGAAAGTGATCTCCCTTGTTGACCCTTAGGTTATCTTTTTGCACTGCTACTTTTCATTCCCAAGACATATACATCTTGACTTCATAATTTCCAAGCATCATCTGTTGAGCTTGCCTCAAAATTCTTCATATCTCCCTGCAATATTCTTCCAGGTAGTAAAACAATATGTTAACCAAATAACCAACAACATGTAAAATTAAACATACCTCACCATGATGACCTTCTCATCCAATCAACATCTTCATGGTTCATCTCCATATGAATCTTCCTTCATGCATTAGAGTGCCTAAGGATCAAACTCGATTACCAAGTTAAAAAATTTCTTCTAGAGATCATATAGGATGTTAATCATTACATAGTCTAGACAAAGTATTGATTATTTATTCATCCTTAAATCAAATCCTTCCTTTCAAACATCATATAAACATACAAAGCAAGTTACAATACTTTGTAAATATGAATCTTATAACAACCTAAACTTTGAAACGAGAACTATAAACTCAAAATAAGAACTCTAGCCAGAAAACCAATAAAAACATTAAAAATAAAAAAAAAAACCTAAAAACAAAAAATGTTGATGCTGGAATACTGAAATGTTGGAAAACCTAAAAATTTTGACAATTTTTCAACCATTACATTATGGAAAATATTTGTGACTAAAAAAACTTTAAAATGAACACTTGAATGGAAGTGTCATTATACAAAGAGTAATTTATTTTTTAAATGCTAAAAATATGATGACTATAAAAACTTAGCTTAAGACAACTTAACATTGTTTAAAAGTAAATAATTTTCCAAGTTGTTTTATTTCTCTTCTTGTTTTTCGTCCTAGAATGTTAGTTTTTTAAGAGTTTTCCAAACATGTGTTTTTTAGTTTTTCTTTGCAAATTTTTTTAAAATGGAATTTCTAAAAAAAATGCAAAAAAATTAAAAATAATAACATTAAAAATATAAATATAAATATAAAAAACACAAAAATGTGAAAAAAAAACATAATTATCATGTAAAAGATAACAAATAAAAAAAACTAAAAACTAAAATTTTAAAAAACTCTTAAACAAAGATAAAATTACCAAAAAAAATAGAAAATTAATAAAAAAAAGAAAAAACTAAAAAATGAAATGAAACACAAACAAACAAAAAATACATGAAAAATAAATTTTAAAATAACAAAAAAACATTATAATAAAAAAAACATAATTAAAAAACTTATATATATATATATATATATATATATATATATATATATATATATAAAAATAAAAACAAAAACATATTAAAAAAATATAATTTTAAAAAATAAAAATAAAACAACTTTGGGGGCTCTGGGCCTTGCCCGACCGATTCCGAGAATCGGCCAAGCAAGGCCCAGTGCCCCTAGACACTAGGTTGGCCGGTCGTGGAGGCATCAACATATTTCAAAATCAACATGAAAATCACTAACATTTAAAAAAAAAAAGTACTTGATACAAAAGAAAATTTAAAGTGTCATAAATATGCTCCCAAAAAAATGTATTTCGAACCAACACTTTTCAAAATCAGATGATTTTTTTGCTACCTCAAAAAAACGGGTAATCATATCAGTTCCCATTTCAAAATTTACGTTGTTTTATCCAAGAGTTACTTTAAATATGCATTCTTATGCTTCTTATTCCATCATCTAGCTATATGTCTTATAATTAGTCATGGAGGCATCAACATGTTTCAAAATCAGCATGAAAATCACTAACGTTTAAACTTTTTTTAATACTTGATACATATGAAAATTAAAAGTGTCATAAATATGCTCCAAAAAAAATGTATTCTGAATCAACACTTTTCAAAATCGGATGATTTTTTTGCTACCTCAAAAAAATGGGTAATCGTATCAGTTCTCGTTTCAAAGTTTACGTTGTTTTATCCAAGAGTTACTTTCAGTATCCATTCTTATACTTTTTATTCCGTCATCTCATTATATGTCTTATAATGAGCCTGTAACTTGGCCCATTGCATTCCTTCATCCCTCTAAAAGTATTGTTTCCATACTATATGGAATGTATTCTAACCTTGTCACAATGCTTCTCCCAAGAACCTCCCAAAATGATGGTTTTTGCAGGATCATGATGATCCACCTCAGCAAGATGACTACCTCCAACAAAATGTTAGATAGATCATGGATGAATAACAATATGCAAAATGGTCTATCTTTAAAAAAATGTTTACCATAAAGTAACTCAACCAAGTAAACTTTAAATATGCTACTATCACATGCTTCTCCCTATGATGTCATAAAATCAAAACTTTTCTAGAGTAAACAACAATGCATATTATCCTAAAGGAAAGAACAATCTTCATAAAGAACCTGATAGACAAGGTTCCATCTTTAATAGTAAAGGTATTTCACATCTTCTTTCTTTGCCCTCTTCTCACGTTCTCCCATTTCTTCAGCTATGTCAGCTTCTGCTCTTTCCTTCCTCTTGTTGTTCTGCAAGCTAGGACAACCCATCTTAATGTTTCCATATTCATTACATTTAAAGCATTGAACCTTGGACATTTTTCTTCTTTGAATTCACAAAATTTCCTTTCTTCAGCTTCTTGATTATAGCAATAAAGGCTTGAGACAGTTCCTCTAATCCAATGTCATCATTTGCCTTGATCTTAGTTTCTTCCTATTAATTTTTACCAGTGTTTTGTGTTGTTTCAATTACTTTAGCCCGATTCAATTCTTCAATTAGCAATATTTCAATAGCATTTAATATGTTTCATCAATAAATTAACTGAAAATAGAACAATAATGCAATGACAATAGGAGACAATCAACATATCAACAAGAGACACTAGATTTGGTCAACGACCAAGGAAAAAAACCTTTGAAATTCTTCTTCCATTAGATCATCATAAAATATTCAACAAAGAGTACAATGAGCCCATACAAAATTTTCCAGCAATATCAACCAAACAATATCAAAATAAAATCTCAGCAACAATACTATTCTGAGTCAATCTACGGTCAACTATTGTCAATTGTCAAATTCAAACCCTAGACCCCAACCACATGGAGGGAGAGTTATGTGTGCAACTGAGATGCTCCAACCACATGGATGAGCCTGTGTGTCTGAATATATAACTGAAAATACATGTGTCAACCCTGCAACTGGAAACCAAAAACCCTAATCACATGTGCAATCTTTAGACCTTGCAATTTTGGACCTGTGCAAACCAAATTTCACAAACCAAACTTCAGACCTGCACAAACCAATCCAAAGAAGAGAGAAGAAGAAGATGCTTTATGATGATGTCCAAATGAGGTTGAATTCACTTGTATTTATAAGCTTCCAAGGGTGTGCAATTTTACTTTAGGGCTGAGCTACCTTTTTGTGCATATGTGGGCTTCACTTCAAAAATACACTTTCCCTTGTCCAAATTCAGTGCTTCAAAGGTCAAATTTGGTCCTCTCAAAAAGAGGAATCTAATCCCATGGTTGGAATTTTCCACTAAGCTTCCAAATTAACACTTCCAAGAGGCATTGAGCCCATAACTCATCAAAAAGAGTTGAGTCTTTCATAGAGTACATGCTTGTTGCAAAACTGCTCCATTCTAGTGGCAATGAATTTAGTACACAGATGGTCATTTCTTAATTAGAAATTGCCTCTCCAAGCACTTGCAAGTAATCTATTAATTGAGAGATATTCATTAGAATTGATTCCATGTCCTCATCTTTTGATTTCTTCATTTTAGACAATTTATTCCTCAAAGACATATTTTGTGTTGATGTACTTACATGGTAAAAAATCACTAGCTTGTCGTACATACCCTTAGAAGTTTTCAAATTTGAAACAAATGGAACAAGGGGATCCTTAATGGATTCAACTATGATCCTTTGTGCCCTTACTTCTCCCTTCTTGTTCTTTTCTATTTATTGAGCATTGTCTTTGTTAGGTCCAGTGATTTCACCAGTAACATATTCCATTACCTCATGTTCTGTAAGTGCTAGGTTAATCATTTTCTTCCATGCTAGGAAATTTGATGCTCTAACGATCTCATTTCTTTCCTTGCAAAAAGAACCCATATGACCTGTAGGTTCAAACATAGAGTAACAATATGATACTTACTTGATAATTACTAGTCTTCCCTTTTCTTATGATTTCCCCAACTATCTTGAGCTTTCCAAGATCTCCAAATACACTTCAATGATGGCTTCCAAAAGTGATGATATTAAAATCCTTTGATGCTTCCTTCAGGGAGGTTATCCAATGAGCCTTCAATTAGATCCTCTGCTCAAGAGAGAACAACAAACTTCTTGTAGTATTCCTCTTCAATTTTTCTTCTGATTATACCCTTGTTCTAGATCAATAGGTCGTCCATTTCCCTATAGAAAACCCTTCTAGTGTCCACAAGATGATCCTCCCAGTTTCCTTCTTATTCACCTTAGCTTTGATACCATGTTGGAAAATGCAATGTGACAACTATTAATTCAGATTTTCCTTAACCTTAATACTTGCTTGTGAACTTTAGTTATTCTTCGTGTGTTCTTTTATTAGATCCTTTTCATCAAACAAATATCAAGAGTAAAATAGAAAATTAGTGGACACACATATTAGGCTCCAAGGCAAGGCAAAACCCCTCCAAGGGGAAAACCTAGAAAAGCTCTTATCTTCTTGTAGAATATGCTTCAAATGAGACAACCAAGACCCAAACCCTAGACCAAGTCCTCCAATTACCAAGTAAACACATACAAGAGAATCAAAACACCACAACTCAATCCTACATCAACCAACTTCTAGCTACAACTTCATCCTACAACCTTGATCCTATAGTTGTTGCTGAAACCCTAATCTGGCTTCTTCAAGAGATACTTCCTTAAGCAAGACATGTCCTCCGAAGGACAAAAAAGTCAAGATAGAGTATTCCTTCTCCCAGCAACTTGATACTGCAACTCATTCTTCTGCAATTCAAACTTGCAATTTCAGCCTCCTTTGTAGTTGGGGTAACCCTATATTTTTGCATGTGTGAGAGAGATAGAGCCTAAAAATAAGATTTCTTCTTTCTCTTCCTCCTTCTAGACCCTTGCTCTCATTTTCTTGTGTTTCCTAGCTATAGATTGAACTTATTTTCTTGAGATCGACCTTGTAGATGAGTCAAATGAGGTCAAACTGCCCCTTTATATAACCTTTCCAAGGGGTTGAATTTTGTCCTTTAGGTTGACTTGAAGCTATCAGGGCCGACATGTACTTTGGAGGTTTCCAGGACTTTTCCCAAAAGGGTCTTATAAACATGATGTTGACTCTATTTACTCATGAAAATAAATCCTATGACCTAGCAAACCCTAGAAGCATGAAGAACATGATTTTACCTAGAAGACCATAAATAAAGAGCATCAAAACCGTGCTTTAAAATATTAACTTTTTATTTTCTTCTTTTGTGTGTTACATAGAATACATATTGAAATGAGCACAACAACAATTATGAAGATTGAAACTAGATACATTTCCAACAAATTCAACCCTCTTAGAGATTTAAACCTAGCTGAAATTTGTCTTCTATCTTGTGGATATGTGACCTACTATGGATTTCTGCTTATGGAGCTATTTTTGGTATTGGAGATGTCATTTTAGAGTAATAAGGGATCGATTCATGCATCGATTAGAATTCATTTTATGATTTTTACATAGAATATTGTTTGCCTAGGGCTTCTATGTGCTAGTAATTATTGAAATTTTTCTATGGAATCTTAGCAATGGTATTGTATGCATTACTCATCTTAGAATTTGTATGACAATTGTAGGAATTTACAGGGTAAGCTCCTCAGATAGAACACCAAAGGACACCGCTCACAAAAAGATCACAGATCAATACATCACTATTCTTGACGTGGTTAAAACCCTCAAAGAGGGAAACAGTCCACGGCCTGAGCCAACGCAGCCACTTCAGGCAATTTATTAATAAAAGAAAGAAAAATTACGTAAGCTTCTGTCATGAACGGTCACCCTACAAATGACCCTCCATGCTCTTTAAATAGAGATAATGGACCAATCGAGTGTTAAGCCACGGATCAAGCGTTAGTAATACCGAGGAGAGAATGAACTATTGTATAGCTTAATGTCTAGAACATATCGCGACCGTCGAATTGTAAGTTACAAATGTACATAGTAAAGAAACACACTTTACCTAACTCTACAGTAGACCAAGTTATACTTAACTATTTCCTATGTGTCGGAATATCCTAACACCCCACCTTAAGAATGTTATGAAACCAGCTCACAAAAAGATAGAAAAGAGAGATCCACACCTTAGAATTCAGCCTCTTCGAGGGGGCAACCTCCTTTACATTACATAAATGAACAATTCTTGGATGATACAAATGACAAAACCTCCTTTCTATATATAGGAGTCTAAGGAGTCACAATATAATCCAGCCGACCTAACAATAATAATAATAAGCCACAAAAATAACAATAGAGGGATTCTATGGGGCACAGAAATAACAATATGGGGGTAATAGGGGCACAACAATATAAATAGGGGGTATAACTACAATAGTAATGGGGTAATCACTAGTATTATAGGGACCCAACATGCCCCTCTCCTTCAAAAAAGTGTTGTCCTCAACGCTTGAGCAGTTTGGATACTTCTGCATAAAATTCTCATCCTCCCATGTGGAATCTTCAGCGGATAAGTTCTTCCACTTGATAAGATACTCTGAAATTGATCGATTTCGTAGCTGTCGAGTTCTTGTTTCTGTGACTGCTTCCGGTTCCAATATAATTTTTCCTTCCTCGTCAAGTTCTGGCAATATTGTTTGAATTGGGAGCTTGTCACCTATAACCTTCTTTAAACATGAAACATGGAAAACTGGGTGCAATCGAGAAGCTGCAGGAAGCTCCAATTTGTATGCCATAGTACCAATCTTTTGCAACACCTTGTACGGACCATAATACTTTGGTGATAATTTATTATCCTTCTTAGCTTGCTTTAGGGACATTTGCTTATATGGTTGTAGCCGTAGGAATACCCAATCACCTACATCAAAACTTCTTTCACTGCGATGTTGATCTGCCTGTTGTTTCATTCTATTTTGTGCCAACACGAGGTTATCCTTTAAGAGTTGGAGGACTTGTTGTTGATGTTCGATGTGATGTTCCACTGCCTGAACCTTAGAATTTTCTCTTAAATATGATGTGATGGATGGTGGTTGATACCCATAAAGTGCCATAAATGGGGTCATTTTTGTTGCTGTATGGAAGGAAGTGTTATACCACCATTCAGCCAGAGGCAACCATTTGACCCATTGTGTCTGTTTATCAGATACAAAGCAACGAAGATATCCTTCCAAACATTTGTTTACTATCTCAGTTTGCCCATCAGATTGAGGATGATAAGATGAGCTATGAGCTAACTGAGTACCAAGACAAGAAAATAATTCTGTCCAAAAATTTCCAGTGAAAATGGGATCTCTGTCACTTACAATAATCTTTGGGTTTCCATGTAGCTTTTGAACTGTTTCCATAAATGCAGTAGAAACTGTACTGGCTTTAAATGGATGTGATAATGCACAAAAGTGTGCATACTTGGTAAGTCTGTCAACTACCACCATGATGACACTCTTTCCCTCAGACTTGGGTAAACCTGTGATAAAATCCATTGAAACCTCCTCCCAACGTTGGCTTGGAATGGATAAAGGTTGTAATAGACCTGGTGTCTTAATTGTTTCAACTTTATTTTGCTGGCAAACCAAACATTCCGCCACAAACTTTTGAATATCTGATTTAAGGCCATCCCAAAAAAATTCCTTCTTAACCCTGTGGTAAGTTTTTAAAAATCCTGAGTGCCCTCCTAAGGGAGAAGTGTGCAATTCCATAAGAATCTTTTGTTTTAGCTGGGAATTCTTACAGAGGTATAAGCGATCTTTGTACCATAACGAATCATTTTGCCAGCTAAATGTATCAGAAGTACTGGAATCTTGTTGTAGCTTTCGAATAAGTGCCCACACTTCTTCGTCATTCTTCCATTCCTCCCTTGCTTCGTTTATCCAATCTGGTTGGATAATAGAAATGGCACACAACAATGCTTCCACATCCTCATCCTTTCTTGAGAGTGCATCTGCCACCACATTTTGCTTCCCTTTTTTGTAGATGATTTCAAAGTCATAACCCAACATCTTTGTGACCCACTTTTGTTGCTCTTCAGAGGATAATCTTTGTTCTAAAAAGTATTTAAGGCTATCATGATCCGTTTTTACCTTGAAGTGTCTTCCCATTAGGTAGGGTCGCCATTTCTTAAGTGCATGGAGTATTGCCAACATTTCCTTCTCATAAATAGCTTTGCTTAAAAACTTTCCCTTGATTGGACGACTTTCAAAAGCAATGGGTCTTTCATCTTGCATTAGAACAACACCAATTCCATTTCCTGAAGCATCACATTCCACAATAAAGGTTTTTGTGAAGTCCGGTGTAGCTAAGACCGGTGCTTGGCACATTGCCTCTTTAAGATGTTCAAAGGCCTTTGTTGCTTCCGAAGTCCATGAAAATGAATCTTTCTTCAATAATGTTGTTAGAGGTGCTGCTATTCTCCCATAATTCTTAACAAACTTGCGATAATACCCTGTCAACCCAAGAAATCCTCGCAGATGCTTTATGGATGTGGGGATTTTCCATTCCTTAATGGCTTTAATTTTGCTAGGGTCTACCTTAACTCCTTCATGAGATACAATATGACCCAAATATTCCACCTCCTGGACTCCAAAGAAACATTTGGATCTTTTTGCATATAATTGTTTCTCCTCCAATAGTTGTAGCACCCTGTCAACATGTTCAACATGATCCTTCCAAGACTTGCTGTAGATTAGTATATCATCAAAAAATACTAACACAAATTTTCTAAGGAATGGTTTGAAAATTGAATTCATCAAACCTTGAAATGTTGAAGGTGCATTGGTAAGGCCAAAAGGCATGACCAAAAATTCATAATGACCCTCATGAGTTCTAAATGCTGTTTTCGGAATGTCTTCAATCTTCATTCTGATTTGATGATATCCCGAACGAAGATCCAACTTGGTGAAGTAAATTGATCCATGCAATTCATCCAGTAATTCATCAATAACAGGAATGGGGAACTTATCTTTAATAGTGAGCTTGTTGAGCTCCCTATAATCTGGACACATGCGCCATGATCCATCCTTCTTGTGCACCAATACTACTGGAGCTGAGAAAGAACTTTGACTCGGTTGAATTATACCAGCCTCTAGCATTTCTGCAACCATACGTTCAATTTCACTTTTTTGGACATATGGATATCTGTACGGCCTGATGTTTGGAGGAACACTTCCTGGAATCAGATGAATAGCATGATCATGATCACGCATAGGTGGGAGACCTTTGGGAGTCTCAAATACCTTGGAATGATTGTCCAGGACTTTTTGGAGATCTGGAGAAATAGATGATTCCAATGTGGAAACATCTAGCGAACATAATTGTGCAATTACACCTCTTTGCTCCTTTTTTAGAAGCTTTGTCATGCCATTAGAGCTGATTATCTTTCCTGGTTTCCCTGCAATACCCCTTAATTCAACTTCCTTTCCTTCCACAGAAAATTTCATGAAAAGTTCTTGAAAATTAAAAGCTATTGTACCCAAGGATTGTAGCCATTGGACTCCTAGTACAACATCAGCACCTCCCATTGGAATGGAAAGCATTGGGCTAGTCAATACATATTCTCCCATGGATAGCTTGATATTATGGCACTTTCCAGAACAATTTATTGTTCCTCCATTTGCAATCATCACTTGACACTCTGGTGCTGGATATAGGAAGCAATTCAATTCTTTTGCTACCCTACAATGAATAAAATTGTGGGTGCTTCCTGAATCAATCAACACTATTACCTTTTTCTTCTTGATTTGTCCTTCTATCTTGATGGTTTGAGGAGTGGTAATTCCCGCCAATGCATTACAAGATATGGTCGGATTTATTTGTTCTTCATCTAGGCTTTGTTCCTGGAATATATCCTCTTCTTTTGACCTTTCTTGCTCCTTTTCTTCTTCCTCTTCACAATCTATGTAGAATAATTTCTTCTCAGCACACTTATGACCTTTTGTGTATTTGCTATCACAATTGTAACAAAGCCCTTTTGCTCTTTTTTCTTCCAATTGTTGTGGTGTCAACCTTGTAGGTTGTGGAAGACTATGGGCAACAACACTTCCGTCTTTATAGTTGTGAATGGTATGCTTCCTAGTTGCCATAATTTTGCTTTCCATTTTTCTTGCTAACCTGAATGCCTTCTCTAATGAATCAGGTTCCCAAAGGCGCACATCATGTTGGATATTATCCTTTAAAGACCCTATGAACACATCAATCCTATGCTCCTCTGGAATATCTTTTACCCTTATGTTCAATTTTTGGAACTCCTCAATGTGCTCCATTATTGAACCCTTTTGTTTGAGACTTATCAATTGGCTAAAAAAAGTGTTGCTTTTTGTATCCTCATAATGTGCTATCAATTCTTCCGTAAAAATTGCCCAAGTGATAAATTGTTTACGAGAACAAAGCCATTGATACCATACAAACTGATTTGGTTCCAAATATAAAGTTGCCATACGTACCTTTTGTGTGTTTTGCACATTATTGAGATCGAAGAATTGCTCCATCTGTAATATCCATGTGGCGGGATCCTTGCCATCAAACTTCCTCATATCGATTTTTGGAACATGGTGAGTCTTCGATCCAACATTAGAGTCTATGGAATCATGATTAACATTTCTTTTGTTCTCATCATGAGTTTCCTTTACTACCCTTTCACCCTTAGTGACGATTTCTTGTAGCAACTTATTCATATTTATCTTCAATTCGTCCATGTCTGTCTTCAAATCTATCTTCAAGTCATCCATCTTAGCTTCCACACCTTTCTTTAAACCATCCATCTTAGCTTCTACATCTTTCTTTAGACCATCCATCTTAGATTCTGTTCCTTTTGTGCAAGGGACATTTGTTGCACTTGGTCTTGTAATTTTGATATATCATGTAGCATTTCTTCCTCTTCTTCATGAGTCATGCTAGAGCTTTCAGGTTCCTTACTAGGTGTTTGCATTTTCTTTCCTCGGGGCATCAGTTACCGATAATAATGCTTTACTATGCCCTTTGAATTCCTTCAAACCAAGCTTATGCAAAAAAAAAAAAAAAAACTACACACCTTTTTTTACTTTGTAGAAGCCTGATATTGAATCTGATGTATCTCTGTAATTTCGGATCATCCAATTCTGAAATTGCTACCTGTAGTAGCCTTCTGCGTCCTCTTTCCAATGCCACAAGTCTGAGCCAAATTGGATTCTCCAAGGAAGAGTTATGTGAAATCTCCCACAGTGACTTGCTTTTAGACTGGTTCAGTAGAGCGAATTTGTACGACGTGCCACGAGTCACTGTTTCAACTTTTGAATCTGAAACACATATACAAGAAACTACAGTCCGTCCTCTTTCTGTACCTTTTTACGAAATTTCAATCCGATCCTCAGAGAGAGAGTTATGACGATTTTCCCCAGGTCACCTGTTTTGAATGTAATTCAGGAGTCTGCAAAAAGACCAACTTCCTCAGATCATATCTCCGAAAATATCGCGCGAAAAGCTCTGAAATTTGGACCCAAGGTTCAACGCCAATTCTTCTCAAATGGGGTTTTTTTTGCGACTTCTGAAACGTCACAGAAAAAAAGTTATAGCGAAAATGCCACGATGACCTGTTTGGAGCAGCGAAACCCTAGAATCCAAAGCTCTGATACCAAATGTTATGAAACCAGCTCACAAAAAGATAGAAAAGAGAGATCCACGCCTTAGAATTCAGCCTCTTCGAGGGGGCAACCTCCTTTACATTACATAAATGAACAATTCTTGGATGATACAAATGACAAAACCTCCTTTCTATATATAGGAGTCTAAGGAGTCACAATATAATCCAGCCGACCTAACAATAATAATATAAAGCCACAAAAATAACAATAGAGGGATTCTATGGGGCACAGAAATAACAATATGGGGGTAATAGGGGCACAACAATATAAATAGGGGGTATAACTACAATAGTAATGGGGTAATCACTAGTATTATAGGGACCCAACAAAGAACAACTTGGGATAGGATTGAAGGATGTACAAATATGACACAATAAGAGAAGGAAGGAGACATTAAAGCCTATCCCCCCTTAATGACAACTTCCTGAACTCCAACCATAAATCGAAGTTTACTAAACTTCGCCTCTGTGAGAGCCTTTGTAAAGATGTCTACAACTTGATCATCGGTTGAACAATATTTCACTTCAAGAAATGGTCATGAATGAGCTTCCTGATGAAGTGCATGTGTAGTTCAATGTGTTTACTGCACTAATTTGGGACTAGATCTTTGCATAGTTGAATGGCACTTTTATTATCACACCAAAGTGTAGTCGAATGTTGTTGTTGAAAGCCAAACTCTAATAGGATCTGACGAAGCCATATGGCTTCCTTACTACCTTCTACGGCGCCACGATACTCTGCTTCTGCTGAAGAAAGAGAAATGGCACTTTGTTTCTTGCAAGCCCATGTAATAGGTCCAGAACAAGAAGTGAAGACATAACCTGTAGTAGACTTCCGATCATCAAGGTCACTAGCCCAATCAGAATCAATGAAACCAACCAATAGACGAGATGCTTCTGCACTGTAATGAATCCCAAACTGAATTATACCTCAAACATAATGAAGCATTCTTTTAGTTGCTTTCCAATGACTTTCATGTGAGCTTTTCATAAACTGAGCAATAAAGCCAACAACAAGGGAAAGGTCAGGACAGGTATGGGTTAGATACAAAAGTTTTCCTACAAGTTGATGGTATAAGGTAGCATCAACTTCAGGGGAAGTACAAGTGACCGAATTTTGGCTCTAGACTGAAAGGGAGAAGGGGCTGGCTTATAGTACTCCATGTGAAAGTGGCATAGAAGGTCACAGGCATACTTGGACTAGGAAAGGGAAATACCTTCCTTGGATTGCAAGACTTGAAGACCAAGAAAATAATGCAAGTTTCCTAATTTTGTCATGTCAAACTTCTTTTTAAGGCTGGACTTTACATGGCTTATAAGGTTGGGATCACTACCAGTAAGGATAAGATCATCAACATAAAGAACAAGAATGATAAGGGACTTACCCACTTTCTTGGTGTAGACAGTATTGTCAGAATGATACCTAGAAAAGCCTGTATCTAAAATAAAGCTATCCATATTGGCGTACCAAGCCCGAGGGGCTTGCTTGAGACCATAAAGGGATTTTTTAAGCCGACATACAAGGCTGGAATCTGTTTGTATAAAGCCGGGAGGTTGTTCCATATAGATTTCTTCATGCAAGTCCTTATGCAAGAAGGCAGATTTAACATGCATCTGATGGACTTCCCATTTGAAAGAGGCAGCAAGGGAAAGAACAAGGCAAATAGAGTTCATTTTGGCAACAGGGGAGAAGGTTTCAGTATAGTCAATGCCTTCAACTTGTGAAAACCCTTAGAGCAAGACGAGCTTTATGTTTATCAATTTTTCCATCTGGTCCAAACTTGGTTCTATAAACCCATTTGCATCTAACAAGTTTTCGTCCCTTTGGAAGAGGAACAAGATCCCATGTATCATTTGCCAATAATGAACGATATTCTTCATTCATAACTGCGTCCCAATCTGGATGGCTTAAAGCTTCTGCAAAGGTGTCAGGATCATAATTCGTTGAAGCTTGAACTAGTAAAGAATAGGCTCTATCGAACTGAGAATGTGTACGTCGATGATCTATAGGATCACATGCAAGAGCACTTGTTGCATCCGGAGTAGCACGAACCCATTTTGGAAGCTGAGGAGCTGAAGGAGGATCTTGAGAAGGTGGGGGAGGATTGTCATCCTCACTGTCATCATCTGAAGATGAAATATTTTCAGAAGTATAAGGGATACAGAGAGGTGGCACATCTGTCGAACTAGGCTCATAGGATGATATATTTTCAACAAACTTTACATCTCTTCTAATGATAACATTTTTGGACTTAAGTGGAATAAGTCTATATCCTTTGACATCTTCAGAATATCCAACAAAAATACATTTTTCACTCTTAGGTTCTAAGTCTTTATGTTTCTCATCTGGAATATGGGCCCATGCTTCACTTTTAAAAACACGAAAGTGACTTACATCTAGTTTAATTGAGCTCCATGCTTCTTCTGGAGTGATATTCTTTAAAACCATAGTAGGAGTGCGATTTACTCTGTAATTTGCACAGTTAATTGAAAAAGCTCTTTTTTGCCTAAAAATCAAAAAATCACACAACCTAACATGGACATGCAAAAAAAAACCAAACCTTATGGCTTGAAGTTAGCTTTCACCGGAAACTAAATATTTTCCTCAATATTTCTGATTTTCCGAGATCACACTAAGGCGCAGTGGAAAAGAGCATACGCATGAGAAAAATTCTTCCTTTATGTTTCTGATTTTCCCAAATCGTACAAAGTCGTCGGCAAAGAGCATACACAGAAATGAAAGGTATAGATTCGGTAATAAAAAACAGAGAGCTAAATAAACCAAAATAAACAAAGAGATGAATAGCTAAAACTGCAACAAAAAAAAAGATTGTATACCTCTAGATCTTAAAAGTGACGTAGCTAGGGATACCAGAAACCTTTTCGCGTGAAACGAAAGGGGTTCCTCATTGGAACAGATGCTCCTAACACAATAGAGCAGTCCTCTCGGCCCGAAAACAGACAGAAATAGTAGATCTAGGAAATGACAGTCGGATGCAGATGTACCGACTTCGGATTTGGATCACCAATGGAAGCAGCCATCAAATAGCTCTGATATCATGTAGGAATTTACAGGGTAAGTTCCTCAGATAGAACACCAAAGGACATCGCTCACAAACATATCACAAATCAATACACCAGTATTATTGACGTGGTTAAAACCCTCAAAAAGGGAAACAGACCACAGCTTGAGCCAATGCGGCCACTTCAAGCAATTTATTAATAAAAGAAAGAAAATTTACATAAGCTTCCCTCATGAACGGTTACCCTACAAATGGCCCTCCATGCTCTTTAAATAAAGATCATGGACCAATCGGGTGTTAAGCCACGGATCAAGTGTCGGTAATACCGAAGGGAGAATGAATCATCGGATCACTTCATGTCTAGAACATATCATGATCGTCGGATTGTAAGTTACAAATGTACATAGTAAAGAAACACACTTTACCTAACTCTACACTAGACCAAGTTATACTTAACTATTTCCTATGTGTCGAAATATCCTAACAACAATCCCATGAGTGAAACTTTAAACTAGCTCTCCTCATTGACTTTGTTTCCTCACAAAGATGATAGTTAGGGTTTGAAACCTAGGGTTTCATATTTCCTTACTCATTGTTAGGGTTTAGTATTTTATCATTAGTAAGTATTCCATAGACTCTGTCACCTAAGGTCAAGGCATTGGCCTTATTTACGTTGTTGATCATGTTAGAGTCGGTCTTGTTGCCCTCCATCAACGATCAAAGCTCTTTGCATTTGCATAAGTAGGTGTCTCATCAGTGTCAATTTTTGCATCCCATTAGGCATGCCATAACCCTGATGGAGGAGCTGGTGTCTTTGTCCCCCTCTTGGCATTGCTGGATTAGGTCATTTCAGTCCTTAGTCACTTTCAAGCTTATCTTGTCTTGTCTTGAGGTCAAATTCCTAGGTCTAGGGTTTTGGTCAAAATGGTTTACAAGGTCATGTCTCTGAAGGTCAGTAAGTGCTCAGCAAGCCAAAGGGATGGTTTTAATGGTGTTTCTTCGCAAATTTCTCTTTTGTACACTTAATCTTCACCTTAGATTTAAAAACTCTGTTTTTAAAGCCAAGGTCATTTTTAAATGATTTTGCAAAAAATGTAAAAATTCAAAAGTTTTCAAAGGACAGCATGTAACCCTGGCTCCCTTGCCAAGATCCCTCAGATGATATCCCTGCAAAAAGAATCGAGCAAAAGCAGTAAATGAGTCAATTTCAGGACAAAGGAAACCAAAAAGGTCAATTTTATAAAGTGTCAAAGCAAAACATTATAAAGTGGGTTTGGGCATGAAATTTATTCAAATGAAAGCTATAAAGGCCCAATCTCCCTCCATTTACCCTCATTATGCATTCAAGTCACTTGCAAGAGAGTTTGGGCGAGTGATTGAGTGAAAGTTGAGCGAATTCGGGAGTTTGACAGGCGCGCGACCCGTCAGGCCAGGCGCGCGACCCGTCAGAGGCGCGCGACCCGTCCAGCGCATTCCCACAGTTCATTTTTTCAACGGGCGCGACCCGTCAGAGGCGCGCGACCCGTCAGCGCCCTCCCTTTGAAATCACCTGCAAATTCACCCAAGGAGCTATCAAATCGCTGATTTGCTTAAGGTAGGCCCTCCAAACTCAAAATTGGTTGCTTGTTATGTTTGAAGAACATCATGAATGTGTTTTTAAAGATCAAATTGTGCAAGAGAAAAAGCTCCATATGGCTGTATATTAAATTTGTAAAAATTTGCTAGGGTTTTATGTTGTTTCAATGGTTTTTCCCTTGTAATCATTTTTCCTCATTCCCATTTCATTTTCCTTGTATTTCCATGTAAATTTCCCTTTTAAATTTGTAAAGAAAATAAACCCTACCCCTTTTCCCTAAAAAATAAAAATCAAGCCCTAACCCTACCCCTCATAATACCCATGTAAACACATGTATTTAATGATGCATATGCAGTGATGTTTGCAGTGTTTTTCCCTAAATTCCCTGTTGTATACATGTATTCCCATTTTCCTTTTAAAAATTGTCCCTCCCCTAACATTCCCTTCATGCTCCTTGTCCCCCTTGAAACAGCATACAAATCAGCATTTTACAAAGCAGAAACAGCAGTACATTTTGGCCACTCTGCTCCTTAAACAATGTCAGAAACCGAAACCTATGAGCAGAGTGATGACCAAGCATCAGCTTCAGAGATTGAGATATAGAGGAGGTCTTATAAGGGTGGTAAGGGTGGACATCATAGGCGAGAGGAGCCCACCTCTTTGACAGATTTACAAGCTTGTCCTATGGCAGTCTCATGTTTCCAGTACATGTCTTGCTATGAGTTTTGTGAGAGGATCTCTCGGATTCAGCACCACAGAGAGTTGGCTCGCCTGTTTGTTTTACACTTGCATGATGGACATGTCAACCTTGCTGGGGTGGACTTCACATTGACACCTGAGGTGATTGCACAGGCCACAGGGATACCTAATGTTGGAGAGGTATGGAATAAGCGCAAGGTGCTGGACAGTGTTCATTTTGAGCCTTTCGTTAGACCAGCACTCATGAGACACTTGACAGGAGTGTTTCCCTTCAGATTTCTCAGGAGCGAGTATGCTCCCATGATGAGGCTCACCATGCACTATTTTACCTGTGAGGGTAGATTTTCACAGGTATATTAATACCATATTCGCCTCTTGATGCACTTCACCCGAGTGAGGATGATGAACATCCCTGTTTTCTTCTATCAGAACATTGAGAAGATGGTGTCCATGATGCAGAGGAAGAGCCCGGCACAGCAGTACAGGAGCCTTTATCATTATGGTTTGATTCAGCTAGTGGTATTACATCAGTTGGCTCAGCAGGGCATCTCATGGGAGGATTTCATCTCTCGTGAGCTTTTCACAGCACCATCACCGCCACATCCTGAGGTTATTCATGAGGAGGGAGGACCATCACAGCAGCATGACATCCCTGTCACTAGACATGTCAGCTCCTCACCTTTGGTTACTTATCAGAGAGGCCAGAGGGCCTTATTTGCAGCAGCCAATGAGTGTTATCTCCACACCAGGTGGAAGGGGTCTCGCCTTCTTCATCGGCTCAGCGAGTGTTATCTCCACATCAGGTGGAAGGGGCCTCGCTTTCTTCACCAGCACAGGTACCAGGGAGGGGCAAACAGCCCAAGATTGATGAGGGACCATCAGGTGTTCCGGATATAGAGTTTATTGATCTTGATGTCAGTTCTCCTAGCCGAGAGGCAAAGGAGATCATTCAGCACCTCAAAGCTGAAAATGATGCCTTGCAGAGGAGATTAGAGGGGGCACAATGGACCATCACATACCTGGAGCAGCGTAACAAACAGTTGGAGGATGAACAAGCTCTTGATGAGTTGTGGAGGATTCGTAGTGACCGCCATTTGAACCGGAGAAGACCCGGTGATCTATTGCCCGCTGAGCGAGAGTCCATGCTCATCCAGGTAAATGCACACTTGGAGAGGTTGTTGGCTAAGGCCAACCAAGAGAAGAAATTGCTGAGGAACATGAAGAACCATTACTGGGCAAGAATGCATGTGTGCAAGGCAAAGATGAAAATGTTCCAAAGGCGGTTGGCCAAGGCACAAAAAGGGAGAAAGAGGCCCGATCCCCTCCATATCTTGGCTAAGGCCTCACTAAAGGACCAAGGCACTAAATAGCCCAGCCACAGCACAAATCCCAAGAAATTTTGAAAATTTTGGGTCAATTTTGATTTTTCAGGCAATTTACAGGTTTTTGCTCATTAACGGGTCTCACCCCCCGCGCGACCCTACATCATGGCAACTCCATTTTGCAAAAACTCAGCATTTCCAGATTTTTCATGAGAAGTTACATATGCTCATCAATGGACTTGAGATTTTATGAAGTTTTGGGCCTCCAGAAAGTCAAAAAACAAGCAAAAATTGACTTTCTACGACATTTTTGAGTTGCAGAAAGCAGTCATGGGAGATTGCAATTTTGGAGGGGAAAATGACCACCAAATTCAGAAATTCCAGTTGGGTTAGAAAGTAGACTCACATACCTTTCCAACAAGCCTACTCTTGCTCAATTTTGACACCTGGAAGTGCCCCAAAAGTGGTCCCAAAGGTGCGTGACCCGTCAGGCAAACTTCTCCAGATTTCAGTGTACAGCTCAGAAAAACGTAGTTTGACCCTGTTTGACTTTTTGGGGTGGATTATTAGGCTCTTTGATGTAATTATTGTACTTTTATGACACTTTTACTCTTATGTACTTCTTCTAGAAGATTCATTCATGAAAAGGGTGAAAATTAAATGAATGAATTGGTTTCCTAACTTATAGAGGCAAGTTGTTTTGACTGCCTAGTTTGTAGTGCTTAGTTTAGAAGTGGTTGAAACAGCTCCTAGGATAGTGAGCTCGACCCATGGAGGCAGGGAAAGAGGTTAGATGATCTATATTATGTACTTTCTTGCTCATTTTCATGGTTGGACTCTTGAGGGATAAGCTATCATTGTATTATTTACTGTATCTCTGCAATTTTTGGCTAAGGAAGACCAGGGTTTTGCAGTCCTCTTTGGGATTCTTGTGGTTACATGTATTGATGGTGTGTTTCTCTATGTACCTGTAAGTGTGTTATGTGAATCATTTCCTTTCTTTTCCTTCTGCACATTAAACAAACGAAGTGTTAAAGTAAGAATTCATGACTATCATGCTCTGCTTTTAAGTTTGTTTAATTTCAATGTTTTCTACTGTTTAAGGAGAATTCAAAGTTATTGTTTGCTCTCCTTAGCTCCTCACCTGTCATTCCGGACCATCCACCTCAATCAAAAGCATCAATACTGTCTCCTACCTTGCCCCAAAGAACCCCCTGCAAAAACTGTGTCCAATCCCCGTACCCAAAATTGACATCCCCTCAATTTGCCACCAAAAACCCTAAAAACCCTAAATCAACCCTTTTGATCAGTTTACTAGCCTAAAATCAGTGTTACCCTATTGGTCATCTCATTCCATTGAAGATCTCACCGAGATAGACCGGAGAGAGCCCTCTCCAGCCCCGTAGGGCTAGCTATGAGGCTAAGTGGTTTGATGTTGCCTTGAGGTTTACCTTTCTCAGCCTGAGGTGAAATTTCAAGCGCTAACAGATCAGACTAAAAGCTCTTATCAAATCTCAATTTTCTTCCCCAAACCTGAATTTCAACCACTTAAAGAAGGTCACTAGCTAGGGTTAAGGCATCCATTTCAACTAGATTTGACCACATTGCCTAGTGGAGGGATTCAATAGTTGGTTGTGAGGTATTTGCCTCAATCAAACTTTTTCCATGGCTAATTCCTCCATTTGAGGGTCGGTGCCCTTTACTCTAGCTAAGCCCTAGTTTTGAGTTTTTCCCTAAGCTTCAACTTGAGGCTTGTTGTCATTGTGCCAAAAATTGATCATACCTATCTATTTCAAGCATTTTCTTGGCCTTGCAATTGTAGATAAGCCTATTGAACTTGTTTACTCCTAAAACCTAGGTCACTTTGTGCCCTAATTAGGCCTCTTAGAGAATGTGCATTGCCCTTTTTGTGCTAGCTGATCCTTGTTCCTATGAGGAGCATCCCTCCTTGGCCTATTTTTCCACATTCATCCATATAACTTGATACATCCTTCAAGTGACCAAATATAGGGAAGCCTTCTTTGTGGTGAAAATTCACTACATAACGAGTGTTTGTGATTGTGGTGACAATAGGTCACACCTCATAGTGTTGTCACACAGTCTAGTTCTTGTCTTGCGAGCTCCCTTCACAAGACTTGCTAGATTTTGAGTCAACCTAAACCTAATAACTTGAATAAATATGAGATAATCCAACCTAGCTTAGTGATACATAGTTATTTTATGAAATCAAACAATGGCCAACACCCAACTTAATTGATAAATTATAGAGTTTTAATTTCCTTTAAAATAGAAAATCAAGCTAAGTTAAAATTAGAGAGACACAAATTTAAGGATTAAAACTAATAAATAATAAGTTATCAAGGATAAAATATTATTATATAATAAAATAGAATATAAGGATAAATTAATAACTTTTGAATAAAAATTAGAAGTTTTAAAAAGCCTAAATTAACAAACCTTTAGTTAATTAAGTTTATAAACTAAATTTGATCAAATTGGTTGAATAACATTATAATATTTTTTTTTTCATATATGATAAATATAGAGCAACTTGAAATGCTTTGTTCATATTTACATCCTTCTCATCATGTTGTCTTTCTCATAGTGCATTCTCTAATGATGATAACCCAAGTGTGATTTGAAACATTATCATATGGAAAATTCTGGCATATATTTTGAAGCATTCTTGAAACATATCATAATAAGGCTTGATCTGCGAAATATTATGGATTTTCCAACTCCAATGCTATTGTATGACTACTTGATATATACCCTTTCAATAAAACTCGAAATACATTTTAAAAAAAAAAGAAAAAAAAAAAGAGAAGACGACTTTAATTCTTATAATCATGCATATAAGCGTAACAATAGGACCTTTACTTCCCATCCATAATTAAGTGAACTTTGACACTCTATTATTAGAGATCCTTCAATGTACTTTTATTTCATAAAATACATAATTTTAATCCTTAGCCAAACATGTAAGAGATAATCATGTGATTCATAACTTGTTAATATGGAAAATCTTAACTTATATATTCCTTAAGCATTTCTCAAACTTGTCTTAATAATGCTCAACCCATGAAATATAATGGAAATTTCTAAAGCTATTGTATCACTACCTCATATCTACCCCTTCACAACATAGAAAACAAAAAACAAAATGAAGAGAACCATCTCATTCTTATAACAAAATTTAAAAGCATAAGAATAAAACTTATACTTTTTTTTTTCACTTGGAAAAATCGTAATTTTTATTATGTGAAAGAAAATTACATGTTGTATATGCAAAATGCATATGATGTATGTGAGGCAGAGTGCTTTTCGTAAATAGGAAGTATCCAAATTAACAAAAATTAGTGCCTTGTATCTAGGCAAGGAGGCACTGTTCTCTGAAGAAGATCAGCAAAAATAAACAAAATAACTCTTCATAGAGAGTGCATGCCTGTTATATGTACATTTGATAATTTAAAAGCATGTATGAATATTTACAAATAGTAGCAAATATAAAAAATTAGGCTCCAGTTGAGCCATCTAGTCTGTGATGTCCATAAGCAATCAATGGTAAAATTGGTAATGTGTCATCCCTCTGTTCTCGAATCAGCGAAGTGCCAAAAGGCTTGACCACAGCTTCTTTGGATAGTAGATCGGCAGCTGTGTTTCGTTCCCTGTAAATATGACGGCATACAAATGAGTCAAAATGTGTAGTAAGTCAGTGCGCCTCATCCAAGATATGTCTCAGAGAATATGCAGAGCAGTTTGATGTTTTGTTTATCCAATTACAGAAAAAAATTTAGTCACCAAACAATTGTAGATTTCTGTAGTGTTTTTCCAATGCAAATTGTATGAGGTTTTTTGCGGTGATTAGCTCAGCGAAATTGTTTGTGCCTCTCCCCAGTCCCATTTGAATATGAAAGTGGTGGGATTCAGATAAGTACAGAATGGCACCTCCCCCACATCCAGCTTCCTGTGCTGAACCATCAAAAAATGCCCATGGATGTAGGTGATTTATGGTTTCGGGGACAATGGTTCTGGGCCGAGGGGTTTCCTCATCATCAGGGATGATGTTGTAGTCAGTCAGAATACGAGCTGAGATGGAGGGCCAGTGGGGAGCAATATTCTGAAAAATGAGTCTATTGCGAGCTATCCAAATTGCCCAACAAATAAGGAGGGGTAGGTTCCTAGCCTTTGGCGGGTCTGCATTGGTCCACCATGAAGACCAAGCATCCTTAATTGTCAATCCCTGCCATCTGTTCTGGGAGGAAAAGGTCAATAAGATTGAGCTCCAAAGATCCTTTGTAGCCTGGCAATCGAGGAAAAGGTGGTCTACATTTTCGTTGTTGTTCTTGCACAAGAAACACCAAAATGGTCTGTGTTGAGCACGTTTAAGGAGGTTATCACCAATGGGGATCTTATTTTTTAGAATTGTCCACATGAGAAGTCGGGTCCTAGGAGGTGCTTTGAGCTTCCACAAGTGCTTCCACCAGAGCTCGATAGCTTGTGGTCGATGAGTCTCAGCTAAAACAAGATAGCCCTCCTTGGGGGAGTATTTCCCTGATTTTGCAAGCGCCCAGATTATCTCGTCCTCCCCTTCAACAATTCTAATGTGAGATTCAGTTAATGTCGTAGTGTATTCAGCCCATTGTTGCTCCCATTGCTGTGGAATGTGCAAGATGCGGGCGGATTTCCAAGCTTGTTGAAACAAAGTGGTATGATCAAGGTCCACAATATGACAGATGTGGGTGATGCCTGCAGAGCTGAGATGGTTTTTAAGCTCTATAGACAACTTGTGGGTGTTCCCGCAGCCAATCCAGGGATCTTCCCCTATACACACAAATGTGCCAGATTGTATTCTCCAAGTAAGGCCTACTCGGATGATGGTCAGTGATTTCAACATTGCCTTCCATATGACTGATATCCATGTGTTACTTCGTTGTGGTTGTCTTAGCTAGTCCATCAGATTGAGAGGTGCAATATATTTTGAGACAGCCACCTTACTCCACAAGTTGTTCGTGGTGATTAGTTGCCAACCAAGTTTTGTTGCCAGCGCTGAGGAGAAGTCCTCCAGCTTCTTAATGCCCCATCCTCCCCATTTCTTTGGTAGGGTAAGCACTTCCCATTTGACCCAAGCAAAGATTCTCCCTGACTGTTTACCCTTCCAAAGAAACCTGCAACATAGGTTTTGTATTCTAGAGAGGATGCCCCTGGGTATCCATGCTAAGGACATCTAATATACCGGAGTGGCCTCTAGAACTACTTTTATGAGTACTAATCTGCCTGCCCTGGATAGGTACTTGTGGTACCATATGTTGAGCCTCTTTTCCAATTTGGAGATAAGCCATGTCCAATCTGCTATTTTATATCCCAGGGGCTTTAGCTTGTATCCCAGATATCTAAGACCATCCTCCATTCGCTGCAGGGTAAAGTGGAATCTTTGGAGAGCAAATTGAATCTCATGGGGAGAGCATCCAGGTGTTGTCATCATGGACTTGTTGCAGTTGACTACCATGCCAGTGGCAGTTTGAAATAAAGAGAAGGTATTCTTCATTATAGTCAGGTCCCCTATGCCTCCATTGAGGAATATCAGCACATCATCCACAAATAATAAGTGAGTCAGGATGCATCTATCAGTGATTTTGATTCCTTGGAGCCTTCCCTGTTATGTTCTTCTTTGATGAGTTTGCTAAGCCCTTCCATGATGAGAAGGTATTCTTCATTATAGTCAGGTCCCCTATGCCTTCCCCTATTATGTTCTTCTTTGATGAGTCTGCTAAGCCCTTCCATGATGAGAAGGTATTCTTCATTATAGTCAGGTCCCCTATGCCTCCATTGAGGAATATCAGCACATCATCCACAAATAATAAGTGAGTCAGGATGCATCTATCAGTGATTTTGATTCCTTGGAGCCTTCCCCTATTATGTTCTTTGAACCTTGCAGAAACATTACTCATTGGCAGTTTTATTTTTTAACGAGCTTGAAACTTGCAGAAACATTGCTCATCATAATGGTCAAAGATGTTCACTTCACCATTTAACACGTTAGATTCTTTCGCCGGTGGTTCAACCTGCTCAACTGCTCCATCAAATTGATTAGAAATACATATACATGCCCGAAAAAATGAGTCAAAAACCAACATTTTACTTGAAGTACGTGAGCAGTAACATAAAAGCAGTTTTACATCTCATTTTTACCATTTCATTTCAAATTTGGGATTTTGGAGCTCCGTGGGCATCCTTGTTTGAGACCTCTTTCTGAGTGAAAGAAAGGCGATGCCGCTCCATTTACCAGAACACTGAAGGATATATTAGTTATACAACACATGATCCATTTAATAAACTCATATGGGAAACCAAGGTGAGTTAGGAGCATTCTTATATACAACCAACTTACTCTGTCAAAAGCTTTTGAAAGATCTACCTTTAAGATCATACCTTTCATTTTCTTGGACTGTAGAGAGTGCAATGCCTCTTGTGCAGTTCCAACCACCTCATGGATCTGTCGATCTTGCAAGAAAGCAAATTGCTCTAGAGAGATATGGGTGGATAGGATGGGGCGAAGGCGATTAGCTATGATTTTGGCAATGATTTTATAAATACAATTGCACAAGGATATGGGCCGGAAATCATCATAAGAGGCCAGGTTATTAGATTTGGGAATGAGGGCAATGAAAGTGGTATTGAAAGCTTCATACATCTTGCCATTGATCCTACAATCTTCAACGACTTTGAGGAGGTATGCTCCAAGTGTCTCAAAGAAAGCCAAATAGAACTCCACCGACCATCCATCTAGCCCTAGGCTTTTGTCTCACTTGAACCATTTTAGTGTGGCTTCAAGTTCTCTTAGAGTGACTTCCTTGTTCAGTTCCATGGCAGTCTCCTAATCCACAAATCGGGGAAATAGTTGTGCCACTCGAATGATTTCAGCAAGGGTGGCACTTGGAGGAGCCCTGTATATCTGCTTAAAATGAGATGTGGCCAAGGTTGCAAGGTGTGGAAAGGTGTTTACTGTATTCCCTTGCTCATTCGTGAGCTGCCATATGGAGTTGATTGCTTTTCGGCCATTTGCAAATTTGTGATAAAATTTCGTGTTATCATCTCCCTCTAGCAGCTAGATTTCCCTACTTTGCAATCTCCAGGATTCTTCTCTATCCTTTAAGATTTTGCATCTCTTAGAATATAAGGATGTGAGCTTTTCCTTTTGTTCATTCGAGGTGAAGACCCCTCCCTGATTGTTTTCAAAGTCAACAATCTCTGCTTCGGTATCCCTTAGGGTTTGATCATCATGTACTCTCTTGTTGTGAGCCCAAATTTTAGAGAGTCTCTTCAGCTCTTTTAGGTTATGAGCAAAACCTTCAGCTATATGTCGTCCAGCATCAAGGGGTGGGACTTCCATAAATCAGTAACCATGTGGGCATAAAATGCATCCTTTAACTAGGATGAGTTGAATTTGAAAGGGCCTTTAGGCTTATTAAACCCCCCTCTTATTTCTAGGTATATTGGCAGATGATCGGAGAGACCTCCCAGTCCCACCCATTGTCGATAATTAAGGTCTATGTTGAGAACACGCTCCTTGATAAGAAAACAATCAAGTCTTCTAGCGAGGCTGTCTTCACCAACTCTGTTGTTCCTCCAGGTGGGCTGCAAATTTGTTGATGGGATGTCCATGAGACTGTGGGTTTCCAGCATGTTCTCAAAGTATGCTATTAGGGGATCAATCTGGGCATGATGTCCCCAAGATTCAGAGAGGCCTATGGAAAAATTTTGATCCCCTCCAAGGCCCCTCCAAGGGTTAAGTAATCCCTTTGCAGGATATCAGAGCTCAGTGAATGATCCCAGAATTCTGGTCAGTGTTGGCATGGCCCATACACATTAATTAGCCTAATCTCAATGCCCAGGTCGGATGAGAAAATGTTTGCCCCAATGTGCCCACTGCCTCCCCAACTGTTGCAAAGATTGATGGATCGAGTGTTATACCCCAGTGCTATGCCACCCGAGCATCCATTTGCATCAAGAGCTAGAAAGGACCAGCCCGGGAGCATCGATTCAAGCAGGTGGGAGATGGTTTCAGTTGTGCCCAAGGTTTCTTGAAGGAAGATAATATCGACTGATTCAGAGATGATCAGTCTTCGAAGAGCTAGTTTTTTGTCAGGCCTAGCTAGCCCTCGACAATTGAATGAGAAAAGCTTCATGGAGGGGGATCGACCAGGGTGTTCATGGCTCTAAGTGCCCTGTCAATGGTGTTTTGTTTCCCAGATGCAATCTCTTCTCCGGCCTGCAGCTTTGCTTTGGAAAGGGAGGAAGGACATCCTTGGGGAGGCTTCGGGGGATGGGAGTAGTATCCAGGCCGATGCCAATATAATCAGGGGCCTGAATTTTCACCCGGGATCGAATCGGGTATCTGGGGGATGGTGGCCCATGATCAGAGGCAGGGGTTATGTTAGGGGCTTTGTCCGAGAAGGAAGGTGGAGTACAAGAGAATGTGGGAGAGGGGTTATGGAGGGGGCATGCCAGAGAAATGGGGGCTAAGAGGTGAAGACCAAGGCCTTATTAATTACAGAAGAAGAATATGCTATGCTTTCAAAAGGAGAAAAATTATGAACAGAGCAGGGTATAGAAGTGTTCATACCCGAAGATAACGCAGCCCCGACAGCCGCCCTTGCCCTAGTGAGAGGAGGAGAGGGAGGCCGATATGGTGCCTTGTCGCGCTTCTTCAGAGCCTCCTTAGTTGGTGTCTCCTTTGTTGCTTCAGGGTCGGTATGAATCTCTGCATCTTCGGGGGGGGTGCTCCCCTTGTGCTTGTGGATCTTTGGTCGATATAGCCTTGCCGAATTCCCCTGCTCTTGCTTTGTTGTTGAGGGGGCAGTCCCGAAAGAGATGACCCACCTTATGGCACCTCCTACACTGAAAAGGCACCCCTTCATAGTCAAGAATCTGCTGCCGAGAGAAGTTCCTCCATTGGAGGGTAATGTGTTCCTGTAAGCCCTCCCTGGTATCTAAGTGTACCAGTATCCTTGTGTATGCCATTATGTCGATGGAAAGGAATGATTTGTCATGTTCCAGGTATGTGCCTAAGGAGTTCTCGATGCATCGAAAGATGTCTTCGGACCATAATTGCAAGGGAAGTCCTGGTAGGCGGACCCAAAGAGGGCCAGCCCCAAGTTGCTCTCTCTCTGGATCAAATAGGGGATTCCACCGACGCAGGAGGATGGGGGCCTGTTCAATGTGCCAAACTAATGACAGGACCCAATTTGTATGCTCGGCTCTGGCAAACCTCAACGCGAACCAGCCCCTGACGAAGGTTTGGACGAAAGGAAGCTCGGCCAGGTGTTGTCCCCAAACTTCAGCCGTCCATTGTTTCAGCCGAGCTGCAGTATAATTTCATCCCCAGACTCTTCCAACCAGAACTCTGTCTGTAGTGTCCATGGTGTCTCCCCATTGAATATCTTCACCCAAGCTGAGGATGACGTCCTGTGCTTTGGATTTTACACACCTATGTTTCTTACTTGGTCTATGCCCTGCATCAGAGGGGTTTTGTTGAGTGCCACTCGAAGGAGGGTTTGATTGAGGGTTTGCAGAGTTTAAAATCGGCCTAGAGGGGAAGGCGCCAGAGATGGGAGGGATGTCGGTGAAACTGCCAGATGGGGGGGCCGAAATATTCACCACCGGAGGAAACCCAAGTGAAGTGGCCAAGGGTTCACTGGAGGGAGCAACTGAGGGATTGTGAGAACCGACAGATGGAGGGAAAGATGGGTAGCCTGTGGAGCAGACGGCTAGATTAGGGCCTATGGAACGGGCCACAAAGTTTAGGGTGGATGGCGACGGGGGCGGAGTTGAAAAAGTCGGCCAGGAGGGGGTGACCTCTGGGAGGGTAACAACCGAGCACGAGGGTCCTGAGATCGAGGGTAGCGTCGCTATGGTGTCGGTCAGTTCGCAACTGTAAGGGAACAGGCCTGTCGGATTTGCATGGGGAGATGTCCAGATGGAGGTGCCCTCTAGTGGGTCTTCCGAATAGTCCACAAGGTCCTCCATAACCGCTCCGAAAGACTCGCGCCAACTGTCGTCGCAAAGAAAGTGAAGCCCATCGATGATGTGACCGAGAGAAGGTAGGGGAGGTCGAAGCGAAAACGTTGAAGTTACAGAGAGATAAAACCCGAACCACAACGGGAAGATGGTTGAGGTGAAATGGCATTAGGCAATATGGTTCAAAGAGGCCACCGGATCAGGTGTGGGAGGTAACCGCTTCAATCTTCAGTACACGAGCCCTAACCCTAACCCTTGTCGGGCCTCCACTTCAAATAAACCACGAGCCTCATCTCTTCTTGCTAAACCTCTATCTGAGATAAGTTGTATTGGATCTACTATGATATTCAACAGATCAGTGTGAGATAGTTAGTAGTGTTGATGTTCGAGTGGATCTAACTGTGCCAAATCAATTCAATACTTGTTATTCTTAATGTAAATGAACATGTTCCTCCAATAATAGAGAACCTTCAATGTAGTTATATTTCACAAAAAAATCAATTTTGGTCCTCCAACAAACATGTAAGAGAAATTGTCATGAATCTTCAAGAGAAAAAAGTGGCATGCATAGTTTTCTTACTTTCAAAACAATAATGTTTTTCCTCAACACTAACTTCACCTCAAGCAAAATTAGTTTCAAAAGCACCTAGCAAGAGTGTAACTATTGGATTTTCAAAGTATTTCAACAATAAAAACATAATTATTTCTTTATACCATCTTCACCATTCCTCTCATCTCCCTTGGTGGTGACCTGGATCTCAATTTCCAATTGAATAGATGGTTCCTACAAGGACAAATTAAAGTCAACACCCATATGGGCAACACTTCCCCTCTCTACAAAGAAGTCAATGGTGATGGATTTATCATTCACCCTTGTATTTTAACAAGCTTGACATACATATTTTTAAAATATGGTGATTTGGAGCATGCATTGGATCACCCACGCTACAATAATGATTTGCTTTTAATTGGCTAGCACCAACCTCACAAGCAAAGATGAGATTGGTCCCTAGTAAGTACAAGGTAAACCTCATCAATCCAATATCAAAATACCTTACAAGATAAAACCTCTAGCACTAGTAAATACAACACTATAAGGGTTAAACACTATGAGAGCAAGCTTGTTGAGCTCGAGGGCATTCAAATCAATGGTTCCATTTCAAGAAAAATGAAAGACCAACCAAGTTGTTTTGATCATAAATATAACTCAATAGTTGCATTGTCACATAACCCACCATAATAACTCTTTACATATCATATATTAGGTCGACCTTTCAATGTCCTCATGTGAAGCTTGTCTTATTGCATAAACTTTGTACAATTCCCTTTAATCAAAGCTTACAAAAGACAATACATCTCCCCTCTACTTGGCTAATTTTTATATGAACATGGAACTATTATTCCTTCAAAGATACTAGAAAGCGTGATTCATATCTCTCCATGCATTAACTGCATCCTTGTAGAATTGCACATGCAAAGAATTCAAGGATAGGAAAAGGTTCTACCAAAGCTCACTCATTTTTAGCCATGTTGACAAACATCCTCACTCATGTACACAAGTTTCACTCTAATCTTGCAAATGAAAAAACAAGTAAGTTAGCACACTCTAAATCAATTATTGTTGCAATTCACTCAAATCCTACAATTGAAAAGACAAGTAGATTAGGACTCTATCTCGATACATGTCTCAATAGGCTTCTGTTTGTTATGTTTAACCAATGTAGAAAAACACCAAAACCTGCAACAAATAAACAAGATGTGCCTTTCCCAAATAATGTATACATATCAACACTATGTAGATTCACATAGGGCTCTAACTCTCTGAAACATCCACTTCAAAATGTAAAAGATTTTCAAGAGGCTCTTCACTACAAACATCCTCTTCAGAATTTCGTATCTATATCTACACACAACAAACCAATAAGCATCACAAACAAGCCAACTAAAGTAGTTGGACTTCATTGATCACCATGAGTGAGAAGAGCTAAAAATTTGGAACCGTACAACCATTTAGTTACATGTAAAGTTGAAAACCTCTCATGCTCATATCTCACCAAATTGTTTATTACACTGAGTTACATTCTACAGGCCACTCTAACGATGATGTGTGATTTTGTCATGCTCAAATTGGAGTTGACAAGTGTCCCTTTAAACATAAATATAAAACATTTTATGAATAAAAAAATGAGGAATGCTATAATAAGAAAAGAAAAATATTTTCTAAATAAAAAACAATGTCGACCACAATAAAAATATTTTAATGTCCAAAAAAGAGAAAGAAATTGAAAGTTAAAAATATCAGTGAATTTTTAATAAGATGTGAAATTCATTCAATTTTTAACAATAAAATTAATATTTAGCAAAATATTAGTAATAGCTAAAAAATTCAATGTGGGTAATAAATAAGATATTTTAATATCACTGGATAAATAATATTGATGTATATTTCAAAATATATTAATAACAACAAAAAACATTTTAATGGAATAATGTGGTGTATAAATAAAATATTTCAATGTCTATGCATATATTATTTATGGTTAAAAATAATTAAAAACTATGAATATATTATATAAAACGATTAAAAATGAAGTTCTTAGGGTTAAAACGTTTCAAGTAGTCTCACTATTTTACTTTTTGGCCCATTTTTTAGGTATATTTTCCAGTCAATTTTTTCTAATATCTAGGAAAGATTAGGTGTAATTTCAAGTTTAAGCTGTGCACTCTACACGATCCAAGTGTGAAAAGGGACTTTCAAGGCATTGAATCCATTTATTATTAAAAAATTCAATTTAAGATTTGAATCCATTTATGTATTCAAAAATGCAATTTAAAACAATGAAAAATTAAACAACCAATATAGATCCATCTTAACCACACAGATCTACCAAGCACTGAGAAGGATCAAATATGTTGAGGTGTTAACCTTTTTTTAAATTTTGCACTCTAAAAGGGGTTTACACCTTAAGAGATTTAATCACTCTCAATACTTACTAAATCTATAGTTAAGATAGATCTACATTAGTAAACTAGAACATTGTCCATATAAACTGACGGCTGAAATTCATCGATGAACATGGCCATCTGCTATAAGCAATATCGTCTGCACATTTCTATGTGCTTCCCACTCCACTTTGCTCTCACCTGTCTGTTTAAAGTGCATCTCCTTTGTGACTCAACATTCACAAGTTTATAGACAAATCACATAAATTATATTTTTAAAGGAATATTCATGCAACCACCATTTGTCTGAATCGATCGTTTACACTCGAGGCAAACATTTGTGATTAGGGAGTATCCAATATAAGTTTAGAAAAGACCTGTATGGTAAGGAATACCCGCAACAGATCATTTTAATTTCTAATGCATAATGTATTTGGGTTTTGTTTAAAACAGTTACATGGTCCGTGCCTGTAACTAACCCCCTCCACTTTGAGTGTTAAATTCATCTAGTGCATGATTAAGAACGCATACTGTGACGTTAACAAAGTAGGTGTCCATCCTATCAATGATATTGGAATGGATCAGTCAACTTCCATATGTCCTTGTGACCAGTAATAATTTGAAAATCTCTGATTTTCTAAAACAAACTTCCAAACAAGACTTTTGACATTCATGTGATGACAAATCATATGACCATAGATATGAAATAAAAAACTGTCATTTCCAACATAACATCAATCACTATTATGTTAAATTGACACGCTTCGGGCAGCACAGTGTCACACATTCCTAACGTACAAACCTTTCTGTCATTAAAGTAGTTTATCTTCAATAGACTTAATAAAAGCTCAGCTCTGCTTGGATCATTATTTTCTCATACTGCGTACAGTGACCCAGCAGTTGCATGACAACAAAGATGGTTGAAAATAAACCTGAATGACAATTATAAAGTGTAATACCAAGATTTGAATGAAAAACATATCACCATAGACACTGTCAATTGTCTTCAAGCACGTTCCTCAAAATCAACTGGGAAGAAAAGAATTAAAATGTTAATTAGGAAAAAGAAATAAAAACATCTCTTTGCCACATCAAGAATTACTCCAGCAGTAAATCTTGCTTATATAACTGAGCTGCAAATCTCAAATTGGAGATCCGTGACTCAAAATGCCGTAGATGTAATAATACTCTGAGAGTCTTCTGGCAACAAAAAACTATGATCTTTGGCAGAAACGACGGATGCAAAAGAAAATAAAATACACCAATCTTGAACTTACAATATAAAGACAACTAAAGAATATACAAAAATTATGACCATGACTAACCTATAATGAATGGTTTAACTTCCGGTGGTCAGGCATAATTCACACCCTTTTTACAACAGGTAGGACAAAAAGCATAAGAGAGAATCCCCAATATAAGAGCGGTATCCTTTCAACCATTCAATATTCTTCTTGGAACCTTCATACTTGCTCGTCGAGCCACATCCCATGCCTTCTGAGGAGCACTGACACCTTGTTGCAAAGCAAAGAATGACTCAAAGCCAGGAGAGTCAAAAGCAAACCCTGTATGTTTTGACCTTTCAAGGGGTAGCCGGGCAATTGCCAGCCTTCTCTCTTCATCTGCTGTCAACTGCGGATTCTCCATCAATTGTGGCCTACTGATTTCCTCAGGTTGATTCTTATACTTTTCCTGAAGAATTTGATAATCATAAGGAGCAAACCACCTCTGCAGCCTGCAGTCATAATGAAATCCTTTTGAGTACCTGGACATTAGAATAGTTCTAATAATACAATGCCTTGAAAGAGCATTAACATGAGAAACTATCAGAAAGGATATGTTTTCCTTGAATACGGCACAAAATGAACAAACTTTAAAAAAATCTGGATAAAATAATGTAAAACATGATCTCTGTTCTTCATCTACTAGGGACCATTTATGTCATACAAGTTATACAAAAGAGATATCTAGTGTGGGTATTCTGATGTGTACCTAATCACATAGGTAGTATCTTTGTAATAAAGGCATATGTGTAAAAAGGCCTCCTTTATATAATAAAGGTCTAGACACATGACATGAGCTTATGTTTAGGGTTTATGCACATTATTGCTCTAAATAGGGTTTCCCCTATCTTATGCATCTCATTATCTTCTATCAAAACATAACAAGGAGCTTCAAGCTATTATTCCTGGATTCCTAATCAATACTTCCTATTCTATTCTATTCTAAGTGGAACAACGTCACCTTACCCTATGTTATGAGTCCTGTGGTATCAACTTTCCTTCTTGTAGTCACAAAACACATGCCTTATACTCTGTTTGATAGTTTGGAATGGAATGATACCACTCAAAAGAAACAGCTTATGTTATGATGGGGGGCTGATTTATCAAAGGGTGTCCATGGCATCGACCATGGGTGGAAACCATGAAGCAGTAGGATCACTCCTTATGCTAAAGAAAAGATAGACTCAGTGGGGATGAAGGCACAAATGCAGCCAAGGTGGCCAAGTTCTAATCAGGTTTGTTGCTGCACAAACTAGCAGGCCTAGTAAATATGCCAAAGCTAGAGGGCGCAACAACAATTTGAGACAAAGGCCCACTGTCACCGCAGCCTATGTCCCCTTCTCTTCTCGGATTTTCACCGAAGGGAGGAGTCTTATTAACCCTTCCTTATGATTAATGTGTCTACAGTGGAGTTCAAAGTGATGCAAGGATGGCTCATTCAATGGAAAGACTCAATTGAGGTGTGAGCTTTGGGAGAAGCTAGGATGGCTTTCTGCAAAAAACCCCTTGAGATAAATACTAGACGAGACTTATGGTTGAGATATTTGTTGAGATTAGGGTTCATCCAAGGTCAAGACAGTCAAGAGAAAAGGTTTTGAATGATATGCTACTAAATTACAAACCTTCAAAGAATCCCCAAGTCAAAAGTAGCTTTAAGGGTTCCCACTCAGTGCGAAGGCTAGGGCATCAATTTTCTTGAGATCCACCTATGGGTTTTGGCTCAAATCAGGGGGAGAGTTAGAGGAAACACCAGCGCAAAAGATTGTCCAAATGGTTTTGCAAGAGCTCACTCCAAATGGATTTTGCACCAAGCCCTAAAAAGGCTACCTATCTTTGAAGGGGCGAAAAATGAGGAAAGATAAGGTGAGGGTAAATAATTTTTCGATGAGAATATGATCACCAAGGATCCTAGACCTAGTGCCTACCAACTGGGAGAAATGATGTCAAGAATTACTTTGATTTAAAATTTTCACTCTATCAAGGACACCTACACAGCTTTGCTAGCCCTAAAGGAGGCAACGACACAACTACTATAGATATTTATACTTCATTGACAATGATTGATGGAGTTTCAAGGTTGCAATATGCAAAATAAAGTTCTAGGAACATTCATTCATCATTATCTATGAGTAATGCATGCAATATATCCAATAATCTCAGTGTTCTCATAAATTCACATTAAATTAGGGCACATTCAAGATCATGACATGATATTCCACACATTAGACATTTCACAATGTAAAATATAACATCAAAAGGCACTTACAAGACTAAGAATATATCCATCCACCAACATTGCAAAGAGAAGCTCCAAGACAAGATAGCGAAATTTTCCATACATCAAAATGCATCCAAACATCCAATTTCATCTAACAATTGCAGGTCTGAATTCTTTTATAAGAAAAATCAAAATCCTAGAGATGATGAACAATACAAATGAGGCCTCTTCTATTTATATGATACTCCTCAAATTTGAATTTGCCTAATTTAGCATAATTAAGCCCCTAATAATATTTTAATGTGAAAATAACATGTCTTTAGTTTCAAACCCACCAAATAGCTACTAAAGTGAATGATAAGCCATCCCAAGAGGGCCGAAATAGAGCAAAATGGAGTAAGAAGGGCCGTTGGAAGGCCAAGATGAGTCCTCTATGTGCCATGATGAAGAGGACAGCTCCATAAATGATGATCACGAGGGTGGCCTCTTGATTTCAAAGCAAAACATCATGTGGTGCTCCCAAGTGGTTGTGGGCCACACTCAATGGTCTCATGGGTCCCCAATGACTCAGCAACAAGTCAATGCTACATTAGTGAGGACTAGAAGATGACATGTGCCCTCCAATGTCTCTCCGGATGAGACAAAACCTCTTTTGGGCCCTGGATCAGCTGCCAAGAGTCAGGTGCAAATATGTGGTCGACTGGGCAGCGTTGTCCAAGTGCACCATCATCTCTGTATGGTTGGGGCACGAACAAGCAATGTGTGGTGCTGAAGAATTCCATGGCATGGCAATCAATGCTTTGCAATGGTGGAGGCCCATGGCATGGCAACACTCACCCTACAAGTGTCATTATGACCCTCTAGAGGGCTTGGATCCCGTACAAGGAGGTCAAGTCCAAAATGGATACCCACCTACAATCCTATATAAGATCTGATGCATCTCCTCACCTTCCAATACAACAATCCATTGCAATTGAGTAAACAAGCTTGCTAACCAGGGGCAAAAGTGAACACTTCATAGTGCCATGCCCTTCCAAATGGGCTTTAAAATGTACTGGTGTTACCTTGCTTGACAAGAAAGGTTAATCAAGTACCCTATTAGGTCATTTCAACCTCTAACGAAGTGGCAGGTCTATGGTACATCCATCAAATGGCAGGTGTCATGTGGAATAATGATGGAACAGAGTGGTAGCAAGAGGGAAGGTGCCAAGCCACATGCCATGGTACAAGGATAACTATGATGAAAGAAGCCCACTCATTAGTTGCATGTATGTAGGAGGGTCAGATCGTGGTACATAAGTTACATCAACCTTTGTTTTTCCACCCTTTTACCTATGCCTTTTGCCTTCTATTGATTTTTCTTTCTTTACTGCTTGGGGCTCCAAGGGATGAGAGCATATGTTTATGATGTAGCAAAGATTACCCCCTTAAGGTTGGGCAGTTCATCGCCCACCAAGGGTTGGGACTATCATGGGTTCCTAAATGATGCAGGGGTCACTTATAGGGGCCCTAGGAACCAAGGTGACGGCAATAGTGATAGGAGGTAGAGTATAACAAACTAAATTTATATAAAAATAAACACAAATAATGCAAAAGACAACAAATAAGATTAATGATTAATTAGTTAGCAATTAATGAAAAGGTGTGTCCCTAAGGACATAACCGTTAGTGAAAGGGTACTTACCTGGCTATATATACAGGACCCTCATTCTCATTGTATCATCATTCTTCATACATTTTAATATATAATATTTGTATCCTCAATGGATATCTTTATATTCCAAGTCTTTTGGAATATTTAACGAGAAGTACAAACATTGTCCGCTTCATTTGGCATCAGAGCAGTTCGATCCTCTGGCCGCTTCACCGCTGCACAGAGCCATGCTCTCTAATCCAGGTCCTTGGCCATCCAAGTTCTATCAACATTGTTGTCGTCAAGATTGAAGCATTTCGCTACACTTTTGGGAGTTCGTCAAAGACCTTTGGCCATTAAACAAAAAAAAATAAAGAAAATAAAAAAAGTACATATAAAGATTAAAAACAAAATATATATATATATATATATATATATCTAAGTTGCAGGAAACGTGGCCCTAGGGGGCGTTTCGCCAGGGGAAACGAAACGAAACGCGTTTCCGGCCGTACGGCCACGTTTCCCGAAACGGAAACGTGGCCGTATGGCCGGAAACGCATTTCCAGGCCGTACGGGCCACGTTTCCCCCAAAAAAACATTTGTTTTTCAATTTGTTTTTTCTAATGTAGATCTCTTACATTTGTTTGCCCTAGTGTTGATATGCAGTTCATGGTAATGTTCATTTTCATTTTCATCCTTTTACTTAAATTTTTAACATTACCATGAAATGACTCAGGATGTTTGAGAGTGGTTTCGCCGTCATTGGATTTCATATGGAGAAAGTAGAATTTTAGATCTTACTCAAAATCCAGCAGACTTATCTGTTTTTCAGGATTTCAGGATTGGGGGGATTTCAATGTTTCCATTGGATTTTATCATGTACTAGGGTATGGAACTTGTATTTAATCGAGAGAACAAAGCCCTCTATGCAGGGGAGACTCCAATAATCAAGAGAATGTAGGGTACTAGGGTATGAAACTTGTATTTAATCAAGAGCACTAAGGTCATTCGACTATGTAGGAGGAGACTCCCAATCAACCACGAGACAAAAAATTAGAAATTTCTCGTGGCTGATTTTGGATATTTCTATTTTTATTATGTGATTATTCATGAGTAAATGTGATGTAAATTTAGATACTTATAGTCTATGCATTGACAATTGACAATTTTATCATAATGTAATAAATTAGAATGTATCATATATGCTTTATGATTGCACATATTTCTTAAATTCCTAATATATATATATATATATATATATATATTCGCGTTTCCCCGTTTCCAAAATTTGGGGAGGTCGCGTTTCGTATCGCTTCCCGTTTCGGAAACTCGTACCCGTTTCCCCGTTTCGTGCAACCTTGATATATATATATATATATATATATAGTTCGATGTAAATTTTGAAGGAAAATATTCATATAAAAAAAGGTTCTACATTGTTGATAAAAAGTGCATGATAAAGTTAAAAGGGAATCTTTCAAAATATCTTTAAAACTATACATAAGAGAAGGAAGAGTAGATAATATTATCTTGAATCTTCATTAAGTGGTTTACAAGCTCGTGGTATTAACAACCCATGGTAATTTCCCATGGTATTTTCAAGGTAAAAGAAGAACAAAAGGAATACAAAATCTCTTTATGTGAATGGTAAGTTTTACTTTTACGTGGAGAAAATTAACTGAGTCAAAGGAACATAAGTGGACATATATTTTATATTATACCCCAAAGAGATGAATAGTCACGTTTCACTAGGGTTGTAACTTTTCAAAAAGAAAAAGAAAAGATTATAAATAAAAGATATACAAAGAAGTTTTATATTATAAAGGGGTATTTTAAAGAAAAGTTCAAGTCAAAAAAGAGAAGGAGAAAATATAAAGTTAATATATATATATATATATATATGTTAAAAATTAAGAAGGTTACGTGAAAGCATGTCCCTTTATATAAGTATAAAGAGAAACATTCAAATATATATAAGTGAATATAAGAAAAGGGTAGTATTAAATTTTATTCCTTAGTGGATTAAAGGGAAGATATATATTCTTATAAAACATAAAAAGGTGAATTTGGAGAATATTCCAATTGATAGCTAAGTGTTCACAATCCATCAAATTAAAAGAAATTTTATATATTTAGATTACAAAATACTTTTACTCATCTCGACCAAACAAATGGGATCAATCATTGAAAACAAAAAAGATGGAGCACAATTCTAAAATGACGAAGGAAGAAAGGTTTTCCTATAATGGTCTTTTAATTACAAATCACGAAGTAATTACATTAAAAGGAAGTATCCAAGGAAGAGAAGTTAATGTCGCTATTAGCCCAAGCAACGATAAAAATTATATCAACATCAACTTGGCAAATCAACTATTAATTCCAGGTCTAAGCATTGGTGTAAAGAAAATTATTTTTGACGAAAAAGAGTATAAAATTAGTGATATACAAGTGACAATAGGTCATTATGAGTACATATCTCAATTTCATGTTGTAAGGACAGATAAAAAGACTGACATCATACTCGGTCAACCCTGATTTAAGGATTTGGGTACATGCATGTTAAACATAGAGAAACAAGGTTTGATGGTTCCTTATAAAGGGAAGATGGTCACATTTCGAGACATAACAAGTAAATCAAAATCAATAAAATCTTCATTAGAAGACCTTAAGGATATCTCAGACTTGATGTTTCAAGATAACAAAAAAACTATATCAAAGAAGCAAAAAGAGCTTGAAGAAGTCATCTGCAGCAAAGACAAAAAAAATTCGCGCTTCACAGATCACTAAGAAAAACTACTTGAACAAGTCAAGAAAGCTAAAGCATCAAAGAAGGAACTCAAGGAGCATTTATTAGAACAAGAAGAATAAAATATATGTTTAAAGAGCCTTAACCAAACATTAGTAGAACAAATCAAGTGTTTAAAAGTCTAGAAGCGTAAAGGCCAACATAAAGCTGACTCCAAGAATGAGGAATGCTTATGTCTCAAAAAGCATAATCAAAATCTTCTCAAACAGATTAAAAAACTTATGGACGAAAAGATATCATTGACGAATAAGTTCAAAGATCCAAACCCTATTGAAGTAAAAATGTACTCATAGGTTGTCGTCCAAACAGAGGACACCCCAAATAAGGATTCAATAGTTAAGTCAACAACAACAATGCCTGATGGAAATCAGGAAACTGCCATAAAAACATTTAAGGAAGTTCAAACAAGAAAAATTCCTTATCTACATCCAAATCACAAGAGTAGACGCCTTAATAAATCTACAAATCTATATCACGCAGAACATAAACAAACTTATGTTTCGAAGAATACTGAAATAAGCTCAATCCAATGATACGATAACTATTCACCACACATCTCCAAGGGTCAAAAGATTTCCCAGAAGATTAATCTAGGATGGTCTAATTTGTTTTCAGTACAACAATTTTGTCTATCGCTCAGAACATCATATCGTCTTGTATCAACAAAGATGAAAGTTCAGAAATGAAAAAATATTCCAAACGACAGAAGAGATCTAATCCGTCATTAGTAAGCTTTGAGGACAAAGCTTTTTGAAGGGGAAGGCAATGTAACAAACTAAATTTATATAAAAATAAACACAAATAATGTAAAAGACAACAAATAAGATTAATGATTAATTAGTTAGCAATTAATGAAAAGGTATGTCCCTAAGGACATAACTGTTAGTGAAAGGGTACTTACTTGGCTATATATACAAACCCTCATTCTCATTGTATCATCATTCTCATACATTTTAATATATAATATTTGTATCCTCAATGGATATCTTTACATTCCAAGTCTTTTGGAGTATTTAATGAGAAGTATGAACTTTGTTTGCTTCATAGAGCTCATATTTGGCTTTTGTCCACGTGCTAAATTTTTATGTTCCGACCATCTTTTGCATTTTGTGGTACATTTCTTGTTGTAAGTGGCCAAATTATGCTTTTACCTTTCTTTTTCGCTGCATCAACCTTTAGGGCATTATTCCAGGCACAACCCAAAGTGTGGACAAGGGACTGTTTTAATCCTACTTAAAGGTGTTCTATTTGCCTGTAGCCCTCGTTTAATACCTGATAAAGTGAAGCTTGGTTTTCGCTTTCCTTGTGGGACCTGGAAGAGGAGGAACATGTCAAGAATCTGCCTGGGATCATGTCTTCCTTGGTTTATTCTGGATGTAAGGGGGAGGCTAATGCCTTGTAGGCCCAATGGACAAATGTGGACCCTGATGGGAAAAATGTGAAAAGGGCGTGCAATGAGTGGAGGGGAATGAAACATATGGTATCAGGAAGCAGGACCACGCAACCAAAATTAGGGTTTCCCATGTAGTGCCACTCCTAAAGCTAGTAGCCAATATAGAAGATCTCACAGGACTAGGATACAAGATTAACCCCCAGGTTGAGATAAGGGAACAAGTGTATAGTCCTAGCCCATTCTTTCCGCCAAATCCCCCCACATATCCATGTCCAAATGTGCCCAAGAAAAGCAAGCGTAAACACCCAATTACACAATGAAAAGTCACACCTTCAGGGTTGGAAGACCCACCTTCAAACATACGATCATAACAGATGAGCGAGGGCACGCAATCGCTAGCTTAGGTGGTGAAGAACGGTGGCACATCAAGCAATCTGGTAGCTGCTGGTTGAAGACAAATCTAGGAGAAAATTTCTCCGATAAGGGACATCCACTAGTGGTGGGTAACAAGGCTTATTTGAATTTCGAGTTATTGTTGTGACATTTATTGAGATATTTGAGCTCTAGAGTGAGTTGGAGTGGTGATCCAAACTTAAACAGGAATGCAACAAATTACAGAGATAACCATAAACACAGATATGCAGCGGAAATAATAATTCATTCCATTAATGTAAAATATTGAAATATGCTTACAAACAGAAATGGAAATAAACCAACTAGGGCGATGGTAGCTTATCTCTGAGAAGAGATGTGGTGGCTACATGCCTCTGAACTATCTTACAATGAGGCTCAAGGGCCTTTTTATTATTGAACAATAAGAGAAAACCCTAAACAACCAAAACCCTAACCTGAGGAGATGTAACACCAAGAGTTTGTGGGCCCCATTGGGGTGAGTTGGACAGCCAACTTCCCGGGGTCGCGAATTGGTCATATTATCTCCGTTTGACGCGCATGATAGCCCATTGGAAAGATCTCTCCGAGGACTACGACAGAAAAGACGATTTTTTAACAAAAAATTTGCTAGCGGTAGATTTCCCAAAAAACGTGATTTAGGGCCTCAAAACGGCTCCGGAAGTTTAGGACCCGAAAAACTGCTAAAAATAGTAAACTATGCTACAATTTAGGAAACTGAAAAAACTGAAAGAGACAGTTGTGGGGGTCCAAATGAGATAGGTCGGTGGCCACCAACATCCACCTGGATCAAGTGGAAGATTGCATGGTGGGAGGAAGTGGAACAAATGGAAGAGCCGAGAGGGAAGATGAAATGGAAGACAGCATGGTGGCAACGGTAACTGCAAAACCAAACGAGTGGAGCATGCATTGGGAAGTTTGCAAACCTAACCATCCCATAGGTCAAACCTTCTTTGTTTTCTTATGCTTTGTATCTAACATTTTCTTTAGCTCAATTGATTAAGTTGTACTTTTCAATAATAAATTGTCGAGGGTTCAAATTGTACTCTTACTTTTAAGGAAATTTATTGTAAGGGACACGTCACCTGAGTTACAAAGAGATTTTTAAATTATAAAGTGATATAAGGTGACCTTTGAGTTATAAAGTCCTTTAGGGTGCAAATTGTATGTCACTTAACTTATTGGATGACTCAAGGTGCAAAAAACTTAACTTTGACAGAAAAGCTTTTTCAAAGGGGGAGGGCATGTTGTGTACCCAATCACAACACAGGTAGCATTACACCATATTGTATGAGGTATCACACTATGATTTTCATCACATTTGATGGACATTTGCAACTGGTACCTTTGGAGCATTTGATTGATTTTCTGGGGAGGTCTTTGGTTGGGAGAGTATCACTTCTTGTTAATGACCATGCTTGGTGGTCTTCTCACACGTGCATGCCTTTTATGTTTACTTGTTCATTTGAGGAGTGCTACACCTTGTTCATGTATGATGGTTCTAGTCCCCCAAGGCATTAGTTTGTGTTGTTGCGACGTAGCTTGTATCGTGTTATTAACTTATTATGGAGCTTCTTGGTGACATTTGCATCGCTATGTTACATTATTGATGACACCAGGAAGGGCTATGTCCAGTGTTGCAGGAATCGCCCCCCCCCCGGAGGATCCAAACCCGGAACCGCGGTTCGGAGCGAACCGTCCCGGAATCCCTTTAGGAATCGCGATTCTGAGGAGGAGGGGGCGCGGTTCCGTCTTTTAGACGCGGTTCCTGCCATATAGGTTGCGGCCACCCCGGAACCGCGGATCCGAGGGCGGTTCGGGCACGGGGTGGCGCCAAGCTTCCGGCCCGGAACCGCACGCCACCCGCACGGTTCCCAGGCGATTCCGGAAGCAACCCGCGGCATCATTTTTTTAACTTGATTTTTTTTTAATTTGTTTTAACTTGAGTCTTAACTAGCATGAGGGGGTGGGTTAGGTTGGTTTAGGGTGAGTCTAGGGTGACTTTAGAAAAGAATAAAGCCCCCATTCTCTTCTCATTTTCTCACTTTGAGTTTATGAGAGTTGGAGAAGAGAAGAGAGGAGAGGAGAAGAGAAGAGAGGAAAGGAGAGGAGAAGAGAGGAGAGCTTGGAGGAGTGAAGAAGGAGGAGCTAGGAGAAGGAGGAGGAGCTAGGAGAAGGAGGAGGAGCTTGGAGCAAGAGCTTGGAGGACTTCATCTACAAGAGCTAAAGAGGTAAGTTCAAACCCCAAACTCCCTTGTTTTTTTGAAAAAAAAATTGTATTTTTCTCCTCCCTCTCCTACTCTTTCCCATTGTTTCTACTTGCTCCTTTATTTACAGGTTGTCCACCACCTATATCCATATTCCAAGATGGTGTTCTTTTGGCTTCTATGTATCATTCCACTCTTGGTTTTAATGATGGCAAGGGTGAGGAATAGAGGGGAAGAGGAAGGGGATGAACTTGGTCCTAATAGTAGTGACCCAATGTATGATGAGGAGGAAGGGTTTGAAGAGGAAGGGGATGAACTTGAAGAGGACACTGAAGCACAAGATGGGAAAGGTACATCAAATCCCTTGTGGACCTTTGTGACCAAACTTGAAGGGGGAAAGGGTGGTGGATCTTACAAATGGATGTGCCCTCATGGTTGTCATGGAGGAAAACCATATACGGGTTCATATACCCGTCTGAGGAGGCATCTTTGTGGGGTGCTAGACAGTGATGAAAGAAAGGGTTCCGTGGGGGTAAACATTTGCCCAAACATTTCAAGTGAACAAAGACAAAAATACATCAAATTAGAGATGGCTGCACAAGGAAAAAACAAGAAACAAAAAACTCATTCTGAATCAAGTGCAACCTCTAAATTTGGTAGTTGCCCATCTCCTCATGGTACTTTTGCAACCTCTGGAGGTAGAAAAACAATAGGGGATTTCCTTAATGTTACTGGGAGGGATGATGTGGATGGAAAGATAGTCCGTTTTCTTTGTGCTTGCGGTGTACCATTCAATGTGCTTCGCTCTCCCTATTGGCAAGACATGGTAAAGGCCATCAATGAAGCCCCAAAAGGATACAAGGCCCCCAACTATGAGAAAGCTAGAACAGTGTTATTAGAAAGAGAAAAAGCTAAGGTTCAAAGAGCTTTGACACGTTTTACACATGAGTGGGTGGATTATGGGGTATCCATTGTATCAGATGGGTGGACAAATATTAGAAACCAACATTTGATAAATGTTCTTGGTGTTTCTTCTAGTGGTGCAGTATTTATTGCATCTCATGACTCCTCCTCCATCAGTGCAACTGCACAAAACATTGCAGATCTCCTATTGAAATCAATCAAAGATGTTGGTCCGAATAATGTGATTCAAGTGATCACAGATAATGCAGCAAATTGTAAGTTAGCAGGAAAAATTATTGAGCGTACTCATCCACACATCTTTTGGTCTGGGTGCCTGGTTCACACATTGAACCTTTTGATGCATGATATTGTGAAACACAAAGATTGTGGGTGGATTGCTGAGGTTTACAGGAAAGGGAAGCAGCTCATTAAATTCATCACAGGGCATACAAGGGTAAACTACTTCTATGGCACTTACTCCAAGTTGCAATTGCTTAAAATTGCAAAGACAAGATTTGCTAGTTATTACCTCACCTTTAGGCGGCTAGTGAGGGTGAGACAAGCTTTAACTAATCTGGTGTGTGCTGAAACATGGGATGAAATTAACAATGACACAGATGGTGCTAATGAAGTCAAGGACATTGTTCTTGACAGTTACTTTTGGTCACAGGTTAAATATGTTTTGCAATTCACCAAACCAATTTATTACATGATCAAGTTTGCAGATTCAGATCGACCAGTAATTGGGGAGGTGTATGAGCAAATGGATAGCATGTTGGGGCAGATTAAAGACATTGTTGAGCCTAGAGATACCACCTTGTACAAATATATTCGTGAAGAGGTGGTAAAACGATGGGATAGCCTAAATGTTCCATTGCATGCATTAGCATATGTTTTGACACCTAAATACTATCATCCATCATGGCTTTCAAAACCAGCACCTGGGGGGGAGTCAGGAGAAGACCACACCAAGATAAAGAGGTTCACGAAAAATATATGGCTGCATTGAGTAGATTAATCCCTGATGAGGAGGAGGCTGCATTGGTACGGAGACACGTGAGCAACTATACGAGCAGCACTGGTCCATTTTCGAGCATGCATGCAATTCAAGATCGAGAGAATTTTTCTGCTCTTGAGTGGTGGAACATGCATGGAGGGCCTACTCCACTTCTACAGAGTTTGGCATTGCGGGTGCTATCACAGGTGGTAAACACTTCTTCTGCAGAGAGGTGTTGGAGCTCTTATTCTTTCATCCACAGTGTTAAAAGGAACAGGTTGAATTTAGACCGGGCAGAGAGCTTGGTTTATGTTCATTACAACTTGCGATTGTTGTCCCATTACTGTGAAGATGCAAAGTCTAATAAAGACTTGTTGACTTGGGACAAGAATCCAGAGGAGCCCAATTTGGAGGATGGAGTGTTGCGACTAGAGCAATTAGAGGATTCTCTTATCCAGGTATGTCCATTGTGGTATGAATTTTCCAATTTTCCCTTATAAAGAATTCATGTTTTTAATTTTTTTGTTAACTAGTGTTTTTTGTTTGCATGAATTTTTTGAGCGATTCTAGGATGATGACACGGGTGTTGATATGCCACCACCCCCACCCCCATCTGGTCCCTTGGTTTCTACTAGAGGAGGTTCTTCTTCATCAGTTCCAGTGCCACGACTTACACAGGGACCATCTTCTTCATTGCCACCACGTGGAGGCCCGCCATCACGTTCTATTCGTGGTGGAAGGAGGAGAGATTAGTAGATATATTCACAATCTACTTCTTTTTGTCATAGATTACTCATTAGACTTGTAGACTTGTGAATTTGAATTTTGAACCTTTTTGGCTTGGCGGTGACCAAGTGACATATTTTGTAAACATTATTATTTGAATTTTGGACATGACAAATGTTGACAGTTGCTCACTTGCTAGATAAATCATAATATGCTCTATGTTTTATGTTTTATAATATGCTTAAATGTTTTATGTTTTATAATATGCTTCAAAATTTGATGTATGTTTGTAATAGCTAGAATATAGATGATTGTTGTACATACTAGTAACTACAATGGAATCATGGATGCCATATCTATCTTGATTTATGCAAAAATATGCATGTTTTCATGTCTTCTACAATTAATTTGGTATTTGGGATGTTTGTTTTGAGTATAAATGCAAAAAAATATAAAAATATATATATATATAGCAGACGCTTCCGCGGACGCTTCGCTCCCTAGATTTTTGGAAAATGACGCTTCCGCGCTCCGCGCTTCCGCTTCGCGCTTCCGCTTCGCTCCCGCTTCGTGCAACATTGGCTATGTCATTGTACTCGTGTCATTATGTGTATTTTATGTAAAAATCAAAAGAAAAGAAAAGGGAAAAATATTATTTTCAATCATGGGTTTCATGCTCCATTTGAATGGTCAACTAGGTCAAGCATGCATTTCATGCTCCTAGGGTTTGTCAAATCAAAATATTATTTGTCATGAGTTAACAGCGTCATTATCATTTGTATAAGACCCTTTTAGGCAAGTTGTAACATGTAAAAGATATTATTTTTGTGTCTAGAAAGTCAAATTTTTCCTCCAAGACCAAGTCAGCCCTACCAATGAGAAGTCGACCTAGGAGAGGTCTATTCGACCTCATGAGAAGGGTATATAAAGGAAGAGAGCTTGGCTTATACACAAGTTCAATTTGTAACAAGAAAAGAAGAGAATCTATAGCGAAAACCTCAAAGAGCTAAGGAGGAAAGTCAAAACAAAGGAAGAAGACCAAAATTTGATCTTTTATGTCGACACGTGTGAAATTAGGGTTAAAAGATTATTGCAAGAGATCAAGAAATGCAGTTCTAAACTATAGGTCTGAAGCAGAGGGCCAAAAACGTTAGCTGGAGCAAAATTTTGAAGGTTTGACTTTCATTGACTTTGAGGACTTTGACTTGCTTGACAAAGGACTTTTTGAAGGGATGTCTTGGTGCTTGGAGGAGGTTTTTTGCTTTGCTCTTTGGGTCTTGGTTTTCTCATTTGAATTGATTCTATAAGAAGAGAAAGTTCTTTCTAGGTTTTCCCTAGCTTGGTGCCTACATTTAGCATTCATTGTCTTCTATGATCTTCATGGTTTATGCTCTTGATAATTGTTTGATGAAAATAATCTAATAGAGAACAATAAGAATCTAATATAAGTTCACAAGCAATTATTAAGGAAAAGGAGAATTGTTTAAATAGTTGCCCTACTTGATTCTCCAACATGGTTTCAGAGTGTTGATGTTGCGATCAACACCTTCCAAAATTTTGCCTACATGTGAACTTTGGAGCCTACTGAGGATCTAACAATCTGTCATTCCATAGTCGCTTCATGATCAATTAATGTTATGCTAAGTGTCTAAGTCATCATCTCGGTTTCTGTAATATCCCCAATTTTGATTTTTCATTTGAGGAGATTAACGAAGTTTATTGGGGAGGTGCTAGGCATAGCACAATTTTGTAGTTCGAGTTTTAGATATGATTTCAGCTTGAGGAGCTTGGGTGAAAAGGCAAGATTGCAGCTCATTGGCAAGTGGGGGCCACAAGAGAGACAAAAAGGGAATGCACACTTGTGGAGCAAGAGAGAGAAAAAGAAAGGGGATGAACTAGTGGAAAGTGGGGGCCACCAAGGGAGAGAGAGGCCAACAATTATAAATAGAGCAAGGAGGCTCTCATTTGGGGGATCTTTAGTCATTTTACAATTTCAACATTAGTTCTCTTGAGCTGCTTAGCCAAGACAACCGTGTTGTTCAGCACAAGGAATTTTCGAGCAGGAATTCCACCTCTACCTTCGGTGAACTTCGAGTGTCACCCTAGGGGAGTAAGAAGGAATCCATCTCAGAGCTTCTCTAGGAGTTATATTGCAGATGATTTCCAGCTAGAGCATGCTTCTCTTAGGGTGCAAAAGGAAATTCGAAGGGGGTGAGAGAAGCTAGCAAACAATGGATTTTGGCTGAAGAATTTGCAGAGATTTATCCATTGGGAGGGCGAGTTTTTCTTTGGTGATTTGCAGGGCCGAGAGTGCTACATTTTGGAGGGCCGAATTTATCTATTTCAGGGGTTTCTAAACAGCTACTACACATACATTTTGACAGGGAGATTTGGGAAGTTCGGGCTAAGGAGAAATAAAGAGGCTTGGAGGAGATTTTTATAGTAATTGATTGGCCTTGTATAGCATAATTATTTCTACAAGGCGTTTTTCCAGCTAGTTAGAACCATACACATTTCTTGGGGTCACCGGGGCACGTTGGATTCAGCCCAAACCCTTTCTAGGTTTTTGTGGGTTTATTGAGAGGAGTTTGCGACTAATTTTATAGAATTTTTCGGGCAATATTCGGGCCTGAAATCCTCATTCTTATAGCAGGGCGAATTGCTAGTTAGCTGGGGAGTCTGCATCACTTGGTGGGCTCAGTTTTGGCTTGGAGTTGGGCCAAACCATTTCTGGGTATTTCTAGGGTTTTGGAGGGGAGTCTGTGGCTGCAATTTCAAGGTGATCCGAGCATTCTTCAGGGCAGAATCTTCAATTCCATTCTAGCAACAGTAATTTTTTGGGTAGTGCACAGTACCAGTTTGGGCCAATGTTTCCTCTAGATCATAGTTGTACTACATGGGGTTTGCATAACTTGCATAGCAAGCCCAGGTTCCAAAACTTCAACTCATTTTATGTACTCTTTTATCATAAAATTAATAAAATGGCTCAGATTGTGTTGCTGGACATTTTGGTGTTTTAATTATTGTGTATGAGTTCCAATTTATTTATTGTTCTTAGTCCATTGCTTGGTATTAGTTGTTAAATTCCAATTAGGAATATTACAGTTTCGAAGTGTCAAAGTCACTTGCTCACACATGCTCAGTTTATAATGAGTTCATGAGCACATTCCTTTTCTCAAGTTTGAACAAGCATAGCACAGTCCATTGAGACAGTGCCTATGCAGTGTTCAACCTATGTCGACAGTTCCTCTTCTATTCTTCTCCTTTCTTCTTCTTCTCGTTGCTTCTCAAGCAACTCATCTTGCTTCCTCTCCTCTTCTGTTGCTTCTATCTTTTCATGTTCCGCTTGAATAGCTATTGTGTTCAAAGGATCAACTTTCCATTTCCTGTTGCTCTTGTCCGTCGAATCATATCTAATCCTCTTCTTAGGAGATACTTTTCTTGTGTGAGGGGTTATCTGTTCTTCCTCCTAGACTTGCATATCTTGAGCTGGTGGATCTTGGGGTGAATTGGTCTATGCTGCTGGATGTGTCTTTCTAACTGCATTATACCACTTCTTCTCTTTCTCACCTTCTGTTGTGGAGATTAATGAATACCCCGTATTGAAACCAATCATTTCACAATGTTGCCTACACACTCTCCTAGGATCATATCCACGAAAAATCTTTAGTGGTGAAGTGCAAGCGATCCAACTCTTGTATTTATGTTGCTGCCGCCTTGTGGCTCTTTAACTCATATAGTCTAATCCTCAAAGGGAAGGTGGGCCAAGGGGCTTTCTTCCTTCTTTGAAGGACTCTTGACAATCCCTTATCCAACTGATTTGCTACTTCCCGCATGACCACCTTATTTGTCACATATCGTGGCATGAGATGCAGGGATATCTGACAACCAAAACATCTTATGTATGTACCCTCAGGCGTTGCAAACCAATCCGTGATGTCTCGTAGTGACTCCTTCACCTGATTGGTCATCCAAGGAGGTTTAATCTCGAATATCATGTGGAAAATAACTTCAAAGAAGTGCTCAACCAATCTGTCATATGTGCCTCCGAAGCTTGATTTTGACAACACTTTGCAATGGAAGTAAACTAGGAACTTGTCCTGAGGGGTCCAGTGTTGATTTCTAGTCACATTGGATGTGCTCCAGAATACCTACAAATCATATTGGGAAATTCCACCCGGAGACAGTTTTATTAAAATAATTAATTATTTTTAATGGATGCCTAAGTCTAAACTTCGGAAATTAAAATAATTAAAGGGTATTAATTAAACTGGGGTGAAACTTCTAGAAGAAGACGAGGATCAAGCCAAAATGATTTGAGCCATTGATTAAAATTTAATCTGGGCCTTTGATTGATCAACGAGAGGATTATAAGAAGAGGCTTGATGGGCATTTGGAAAATACATCAAGTGAGAGATCAGAGATCGATTTTCTCAAGAGAGCAATGCAGCAGTTGTCGAAGAGGTCATCGAGGAGATTTCTTGCAGTGAGGGGCAGGGATAGTTTTCCGGTTGGAGAGTTTCCTGATCCAGGGATACATTGCAGAGGAGGCAGAGAGAGATCCAGAAGAGGCAACGCAGAGCCACACTGGGCAGCGTAGAGCCACGTTGAGGCAAAGTAGAGCCTAAGAGGTGATTCGCAGTTTTGCTGAGGAGAAGATCAGATCTAGTGTTAGGAGTCGGGGTGTGAGACCGAAGGGCCAGAGAATTGAGCATCTAGCCAACAAATCAATCAACCAAAAGAAGTGATGCAGAGCAGCATAGTGATTGCACAAAAGCTACGCAGAGGTAGCGTGGGGCTAGTGATTCAGTGGTTGCATCAATGTCGGATCTCCAATGACATTGTGAGGTATTTCTCACTAATTCTCTTCTAGTCAAATTCTCTGTATCGGATAGTCAGTAAGGCATCCAAAGATTGTATTCAAAAACTACTGCATAATAATACAAACCCTCAGTTGTTGCACCAGTTTTCCCACATTGGGTTTTTCCGGAGACATTTGTCCAAAAACAATGGTGTCACTTGTGTGTGTTGTTTCTTTCTTGCTCGGTTCTTTTTTCTGCATATTATTTAAGTTGTGAAGGCTGCAGTTGTATTTATTTCGATGTTTACCATATAATACTGTAAATAACTTGATTCAGTAAGAGAAATATAATTAGTTGTTGCAGTAACGATTCAGGGACTCCGAATTTTCACATCCAGTTCCAATACATTCATGGGAACGCATATTGTGCATAGATTCCATCTAAAAGAAATGCAGACATTTAGAATTCTGGTGTCTGGTTCGCCCTCAAAGATGCTTTTGCCGACCCCACATGACACTGCAACTCAAATGACAAGATATCTGCCCAATTGAAAGCTTTAACATGGGTTATCACCATACTGAGAATATATATCCAATTCTCTTCAAACACCTCATCGAGTCATCGCTCTTTTTCCCATGAAACTAACAACACATGGCAATCAGATATTGATAAACATCTGTGAGAATCTTGGTCGAATACACTGCGGATGGGCAGTGGCGAAACTTAGCAGGCTCTCGACACCAAGATCTGATAATGTCACTTGTGTCGAGGTCAGCCCATTTTGATGTAGAAGTCATCATTTGCATATTTTGTGGGCCTAAGCATCTTGTAGTAAGTCTACATGTCTCCATAATAAGTGGTGAGTTGACCGCTTCTCTCACTACGAAGCACAATATGAGAGTCATGTGTAATGATTCTACTCAATCACTTCTACATAGGGGATGACCGAGAATTTGCATGTCGATCCTATGCTTCCTGGATCGTTTGATATTGTTATACACTTCCAAGTCCTCCAAGTTCTCAGGAAAACTTTTCTGCATGAATGTGTCTTTTATACCACTCCATATGACCTCAGTAGACTTATCAATGAAGCATTGTGTGTCAACATATATGGGAATGGTTGGCTTGGTGACGTCAACTGCTTCCTCAGTGCTTGCTTCTAAGACTTCTTTGGAGGACACTTGTAGCTCGAACAAATGATGAAAGAGTGACAATACTTGTAGCTCGAACACATGTTTGTGGCAACACACTCATGATGACAAGATTAGCCTTATGAAACTAACTTTGCAGCAATATCTCGGCAAATCATATTCAAAGAGCCATTAAACGTACTGAGAATGCAAATCTATCAATGACAATACAAAATCACTTGCATGCATAAGAAAATAGGCATGCAAACAAGGTGGGCGCACTTTCAAAGAACGAAGGAAGGTCAAGGGTCATTTAGGGCTTTGTAGTGCACTCATGCGCTCAAGAAAGAGAAAGGAAACCTCAAGGGCACACTGGCACACTCCGAAGGGACAAAGGATGAGTCTTCGGGCCATTTGGCCTTCGAGGTGCACTCATGCGCTCAAGGAGACAAAGAGGGTTGCACTGGCACACTCCAAAGAGACGAAGGATCATGTCTTCAGGCCTTCAGGCATTTACGGTGCGCTCATGCGCTAATGGGCAAGGAGGGCACACTGACGCACGTCAAAGGGATGAAGGGAATTCACTCAAGCCTTTGGGGTGCGCTCATGCACTTGACGCAGTTCTTCATGGTGAAGGAGTGCACTCAAGAGGGAAACCGGATTGTTCTGGGCGCAGTTTTCAGAGCTGATCGAGCTTCGGGTTCTAGAAGTGCGCTTTGCCTTTTTGGTGGCTGAAGAACAAGCCTAACAACAAGATTTCATGATGAAAATGAGAAGAAGAAGGATCTGCAAGCTTTTATGGATGTTTTCGCAATCATGATGAGAATGTGAAAAATTGAAGAATATGCAGAGTTTCAACATGCGACAACAAATTAACACTTGCAGAAACAAGATTGAACAGAAACGCCAGTAAATAAACTGAAAAACAAAGAAATGCCAACAAGGAAAGAAAGATTGACAGTGAAATCATGAAAAGCAATGAATAGATTCAACATGCAAAACTTACTTGTAACGTAGATCAACGAAGAGTTTCTTGATCCACAGCTGTGCGCCCAACCCAGATGAGAATGATTATGAAGATGAATGATTAATTGGGTTGATTTAAAAGAAATTACATGCAAATTAGTTTCATGCATGATCGCCACTTGTTGACAAGTGAATGAGTTAGTTAAGGGAAGTTATGTGGGCTCCTATTTTCTAGGAGTGCACCCACATGCAACAAGAAGCTTCATGCATGCATTGAAGAAGGGTGCATGTCTTCGACACGAAGGAATGCACTCAAGGAGGGCACATGTTTTTAGCATGGAGTGCACTCAAGGAGGGTACACTTCTTTCACCCGAAGAGGGTGCTCAACACAAGAGCATGTCTTCGTCATCTAAAAGTGCGCTTTTGCCTTAAAAGATGTTTTTTCTTACTTTTGTTTGCTTTTATGTGCTTTTGAGTGCTTTTCAAGTGTGTGCATGGCAGAAAGGCTAGTTTAAGTCAAGAGAAATCATAAGTCCACCTAACCATGGGTTAGATAACACCAACGCTTCTAAGGGTTAGGTGACAATGCTTAGGAATCATTGACTTAGGAGGATGCGACACTAGGAGAAAACACATGAATAAGAAATCAAACAATGTGACGACACAAAGGGACTTGAAATGACAATTCATGTACGCTGCAAAATTGACTTAGGCAAAAATTTTGGAGGGTTGTTGTCGCAATGACAACACGTACCTTTGGTTGCTCCATGTCCTTCCGCATCTAGAAGAGTAGACTTCAACCAATTAGGTCTTTTTCTGTTTTCAGGGATGATGACTTGTTGCACAGGTTCACTGGGACCTTCTTCTTCATGATTTGAATCCTCTTCCTCCCTAGTGCATTCTTCAAATACTGGAAGTTCTTCATCATCAGAGTTAATCGAGAGGTTCTTCAATTTCTTGAATGCAATATTTTCATCAAAAATCACATCTTGGCTTACTTCTGTTTGGTGCCCTTCCTTTATGTAGATCCTATACGCCTTTGAAGTGTTACTATAGCCAACAAATGTTCTCTCCATGCTTGTAAGATCTAACTTCTTTCTCTTATCTTTTGGAATGTGAATGTAGACAAGACAACTAAATATTCAGAGATGGTCTACACTTGGTTTCTTCCCAGTGAATGCTTCTTCAGGAGTCATGTTGTCTAGTGATCTATGAGGACTTCGATTTTGAATGTAGACAACAGTTTTGGTTGCTTCACCCCACAGAAATTTAGGCAAGTCTTGATCATGTAACATGGCCCTAACACTTTCCTCAATCGAGCGATTCTTTCGTTCTACTACTCCATTTTGCTCTGGATTATAAGGAACTATCAGCTCCCTCTTAATTCCAACCTCCTTACAGAAAGCTATGAGCTCCTTTGAAGTGTATTCTCCTCCATTATCAGATCTTAGTATCTTTATCCTTCTTTCTGTAAGATTTTCTACCTCTGCTTTGAATTCTTGAAATTTTTCGAATACTTCATCCTTGGACTTCAACAAATAGATCCAAGTTTTCCTTGAGTGGTCATCAATGAACGTTACATAATATAGATGACCTCCAAGAGACTTTGTAGACATAGGACCACAGACATTAGAGTGAATGAGATCCAGAATTTCTTTTGACCTTGAAGCACTACTTCCAAATGGTTTCTTAACATTTTTCCCTAATGCACATCCCTTGCATAGTCCTTCATGATCCTCTTTGAGTTTAGGGATGCCATTCACCATTGAACTTAGAGTTGGTAAGATTTTGTAGTGAAGGTGTCCAAACCTTCGATGCCAAAGTTCACATGGACTTACTTCAATGTGAACCAATGCTTGAGAGAGAGGTGTCAGCAACTTGTAGAGTCTTCCTTCACGAATCCCAATGACTTTTGCATTGTTGATGCTAGAGTCTTTATCCCATACCACAACCTTTCCATCTATGAAAGCGACTCTATCTCCCTTATCTTCTTGACATTAAATAGAAAGAAAATTCTTTTGCAAACCTGGTATGAATAGAATGTTGTTGAGATGAATGTTTCCTCCATTCTCCAGCTCTAGCGAGGTTGATCCAATTCCTCTTACAGGATAACTCTTCTTGTCACCAAGTTCAACAAAGTAGGAATATTTTCCTCTTAATAAGGTCTTCAGTTGTTTGTGCTCACCTGTCATATGCCTAGGTGCTCCACTGTTGATTACCCATATATTTTCATCTTCAAACGTACCTATAAGTGTCGAGGATAAGCCTTTGTCCTTTTCTAGAAGTCTTGGTCATAAGATTCTTGATAGACAATAGAAGATTCCAAAATGCTTTAATGCCTTGCTTGAGATGACTTGCCACCATGGAAAACTACTTCGATGACTTCTTCAACAATGTAGTGATCTTCATTATGCCCTTAGTCAACCTTAGATTTGATACCATGCTGAGAAATCTAGAGGGCTATAATTAGGATGATTTCTCTTATACTTGATAGCTACCTGTGATGTATTTTTACTTTTTCTACTTATTAGCTTCTTCTCTTATTATTATGTTGTTCTTACCATCAAACAACTACCAAAAGCAAGATGATTAACAATGCACAAGAACACGAGATGTAGGCTACAAGCCAGGTCCAAAACCTCTACACTTGAGAGGAAAACCCACAAATCTCTTCTCTTCTTATAGATTCTTCAAATGACAAATTCCAAGACCTCTAGACCAAGACCAATACCCTTCCAAGACCAAGCCAAGCCTTCTTGATGATGTGCTTCTTCTATCCAAGTCAAACCCAGTCAAATCTCTTCCAGTTGCACAACTTCGACCCCCAGCTACAGAATTTCGGCCTCCATTGCATCTTTGAAATTTTCAGCCCCTGCAACAATTATTACTTCCACACGTGTGAAAAATTTTAGGGCTTCCAAGGCTTCCTTTGACCTTCGCTTGGGTTCCTTCTCCTTCTAGGGTTTGTAGGTGACCTCATAGTCCCTTCTTCGACTTTCTTTCTGCAACTTTTAAAGATTTGACCTTGCAACTGTAAAACCCTAGCCTTCCTTTCACACGTGAGAGAGAGAGAGAGAAATAACCCAAGAAATTCATCCTTTGTCCTTATATCCTTCTTCACTTGCCTTTCTTCTTCTTCTCCTTCGCTTAGATGATGAGAAGTGAGTGAGTGCCCATAGGAGGTGAAGTGAGTGTCCATAGTCTTCCAAGGAGGGCGACATGCCCTAATGAAGCAGACAGCTTAGCTGTAAGGCCGACTTGGTCTTGGAGGATATTTTGACACTTTCAAATACAAAAATAATTCTTTTGACATGTTACAATGTGCCCAATGAGGTATTCTTCATATGACAATGACTCTATTGACTTCTTGACACTAGGACAAACCCTAGAAGCACTCAATGGATGCTTAACCTCTAAATAAAAAGACCTTGAGCATGAAACCCATGCTACAAAAATAACAATACTATTTTTTTTTCTTTTTACAATATACAAGAATCAAAAGTACATTTCATATTTATGAAGACCAAACCTACTTACACATTTCAACATAGAAAAGTTGGTCCCTAAAAGGGAGGAGTGTCCTAATCTGTGCCTTGAATTAGGCAGATACCTCACTAGCATTGGCGTGTTTTGTTCTTTGCATGCAATGGAAGATAGGGACAAATTTGATTCTATCACATGATGGGACACATATGGTGGCCAGGGACTTCTGCCAAAATTGGCAAAAAAGTGCTCTCACAAGTTGTAAATACCTCTTCCGCAAAGAGGTGTTGGAGCACCTATAGCTTCATCCATAATGTGAGAAGAAACAAACTCGATGAAAACCTGACAGAAAGCTTGGTTTATGTGCACTACAACTTGAGGTTGTTGAGTCATTATTGTGATCAAATTTGTGAGGATACATCATATTATACAACTTGGGACAATAACCTAAAGGAGGATAATTTGGAGGATGGCGCTCTACATCTAGAAGAATTGGAAAAAAAAACTTTTGAAAGATGATGATGAAGAAACAACAGCCATGCCAACCCCACCATCAGTAGCAGTGCTCAAGTTCCAACAGATTTGCCTTTGTTGTCGCCACCTCCGTCTACGCCCTCACGTGGAGAGCATGTGCCTGCTAGTTCTGGTTGTCCAACTACGCCCGTAGAGACTCCCAGAAGACCACCACGACCTTCTCAGAAATTAGACATTTCTCGTAGCTGGAAGAGGCCCAACCATTAGCAATAGATAATAGATTCATTTGCCTTTTCTAGTTTCTGGTAGTTTTTATAGTTGTTGACTCTTTCATATTTATTATGATATTTTTTGTAAACAATATATGACAATCTAAGTTTGAAGTTTGAAGTTGGCAATTATAACCCATTGGTAATGATTTATGAATATGATGCTTCGTGAAAGTTGAAAGTTGAAACATTTCATTTCATGTTGGATATTCTTTGTTGTAAAGGTTACAAGTACAACTTTAGTGATCAATGATGATAAACGTTATATATTGAATTTTGAAAGCTTGAAACTTTAAGATTGATGAATCATGAGACTCAATATGTCGTATGTTACTAACTTGTGGGCGTGGTTGATGAAGATTATAACTTCTAGATGATTGATGTTATATGGTTCAATCCATGTTTTAAAGATTCTATATCTAATTCAACATTCTACATGTTTTTGTTGACGTATATGCATCAAAATATATAAAAATACATATTATATAACAATTCGCTCCCAAACCGGGAGCTTTTGAAAATAGTGATCCCCGCTCTCGCTCCCAAGTAATCTTGCACTTGCACAATGCTTTATATTGCTTGTATCTTTGTGATTGCAGGTCAAGAGTAGTTACCATGGCTACACTGGAAATTCCATTACACTTAGCCTTGACCTTCTAGCTCGTTAGGTTAGGATTAGATTCAGGTGCATTTACCCCTCTAGTTGCATTGCATCCACCCTCTACCTTTCTCTCCATTTAGACTTTGCATCTGTTTGTTTTCTTATTTTATCTTCTGCATGTCGTTGTTAGTTTACTTTTGCTTGGTTTTCGATTTTCCTTCCTTATTTTGCCAGGCCTTTTCTTTTGTGTTTGTTTAATAAGACTTTGCATGAAAGATCCTCTCGCTTGGCTCAAAAGACAATGTGGCAAAACTTGAAAAAGGAAATTGTGACGACAAACAAGGTTCGACTTATCTATTATCCTCTTCTCTATTTGGGATTACATATCTTTAAAGTTGATGATGTCTAAATGGAAAATACAATTTGTTCCAGACGGAAAGCCTTTGGTCGAACTACAAACCCTGCATCTTTATTATGATCTTCACTCTGACTCGGCCTTGTATTGAATGGTATTTCAACTTGTCAACTCAACCGAGTAGAGAAGGGAATGGAGAAAAACTTTAAAACAAGAATATAACTTCAATTATCTTTCAAATCCCTTAAAAAGGAACAAACTCTCCTGCTCTCAATAAGTTGGGATCCCTCTTCTACCCATGCTATAAATATTCAATAAATGCTTCAAGCATATCTTTAAGAAAATAAAATAAGGTGAAGAAGAGAAAGGCTTCCTGCACAAAGAGGTGAAGCAAGCAACTTCGTCACGATATTGTCAAGGCCTGTTGGCAAGGAAGCGATACTTGCGTCTCCTTGAGGTGGCTCCATCAGAGTACTGTCCAAGCTCGCTAGCAGCAGAGCAACATCGAGGAATGTGCTTAAAAGCTCAGTATACGTATTATCCTTCCCCCTTATTGAAACAGTTGAGGTGTGACTAGTCTTATGTTGATGTGTTTCAAGCTGAATAAAGAATAGAGGGGACTATATATTTAACTGGGACAAGTAGAAAAGTCGGGGTAATCTGTATGGAAAATCGATACTTCCTGAAAGATTCAGACCTGGCACTTAAGGATAAAACCTAAACATAGAAGCTGGAGTTCTACCAGTGTGTCACCAGATGTTGATGTTGCGATCAACACCCTCCAAATTTTTTCCTACACGTGAATTTTGGACCCTACTGAGGATCTAACGATCTGCCATTCCATAGTTGCTTCATGATCGATTAATGATATACCTAAGTGTGTAAGTCTTCTTCTCAGTTTCTAAGTGTTGAAGTCACTTGCTCACACATGCTCAATCCATAATGAGTTCATGAGCACATTCCTTTACGCAAGTTTGAACAAGCATAGCACAGTGCATCAAGACAATGTTTATGAAATGTTCAACCTATGTCGACAATCAGTGCGCACTTACAATTGGAAGTCTCTCACTTTTGGTTGCGATTGCACTTCTATTTCGATGCGCTTGTCCAACTGTCGCTTTTGCACACCTTCGCTTTCACAAGTGTCGCTTTCATGTTTACGACTATCACTTTTATTTGCTTTCACTTTAATAGGTGTCGTTTACATGTTATCTTTGCTCTGGCATGTGTCGCTTTCAATGTCGTTCGCATTTGCAAGTGTCGTTTGCACTTTTCTCTCACTATCACAAGTGTCACCTTTTGACATGGGAAGTGTCGCACAATGTAAACACAGAGGTATGGTTCATTTCAAGAGGCAACTTTGGTACCAATGGGTCTTATCTATCATATAGACATGTATTAGACTCATTCCCAAAGTTTTATGCACTATCACACTAGTGTGATACTATCGTCGTAAAGTGTATCTTTAGTGTCACACTTGGAGGACATTGTTGTATTGTTGTCACATTGAGGGGATCATGTTGTTCTTGTGTACCAAGTGCTCAATGTTGTGTTGTCAATTGTTCTAAATGTGTGTGATCATTCATAAGCTCAATTTTGTTTCCACTTCTACCTCACTGATCCCACACTTGGTCAAATTCTGGAAAGTTCCTACCTGACCAACTTGAGCTCACTTTGCCCTCCCTAAACTGCGCATTGCGCAGTGGCAAGCCTCAAGCATGTACTCTTGCCTCCTGGAATTGCGCAATGCACAGTCACTGCCTCCAAGGAGTGCGCATTCTACAATCACAATGCTCAATCCTAACCTTCTGCTTCGCAGAATTGTGCAACCTTTCCTCTCATCTAACCTCTCGCTTCACATTGCACAGTCTTAGTCATCAAGTTGTCTCCCTGTCTCCTTGAACTGTGCAACTGCACTAGCTCTCTCTCTCTCTCTCTCCCCTAAACTTCACATTGTGCAGTCTCAGTGCTCAAGACTACCTCGTTGTGATCCTCAATTGTGCAGTCTTGTCTCTTGGGCCTCCAGTGTTGCGCATTGCACAGTCACAAGCCTCAGTCCCTCACTCTTGTCCTCTGGAATTGCACACTGCGGAATTCATGAGCATTTCTCCCGGTCTAGTACCGAGTTCCAGGTCAATCAATGGATTTCATGAAGAGAATTAGACTAGGAGATTTTTGCACTGATGTCGTTTTGTCATCGGTGGATTTCCCTTGCAAATATTATATCTTGACATGACAGGATGATGCTCAGAGAGGAAAAGGAGGAGACTATGATAGAAGACACTTGTGAAGTTGGAACCATGAAGAAGTCATTGAGCAAGAAGATGAAGGGACACTAGCTTATCACAGAAGATCAAATATCAAGATTGCATGAAGACTCCATATCAATCAGCCCCTTGGAGGATGAAGATGAAACACATGCAAGATCCATCATGAAGATGCAAAGAAAGCAGCAAAAGGAGCAACTTGGCAATGCCACATCATCATGAAGTTCCATGTCATCATTGTCAAGAGTCACATGTGTCATAGTGTCTTGCTACATCATTTGTGGAATGTAATTATGTATTTATCCAAAATGAGAAAATATAAAATGTGTGGAAGACAAAGGGTCCCACATGGAATATGAAGAGTCACTAGAAATTTCTAAAGTCACATAAAAGCTCAAAGGTCATGTAAGAATTTGAAAATTCATTGTAGAAGCTCAAGAGTCACATGGGAGGTGGAGAGTCACCTCATTTGTTATAAATACACCCTCATAACTCAAGCAAAAGGACTTTTGGGACTTGAACTTCCCACCTTGGCTTCTCTAGCATTGGCATAGGAGAGAATATCTTTCTTTGGAGGAGAAAGTGGTGACTTAATGTTCCACTATTGGGGCTAGTGTGGCAACATTGTACTGGTACATCTTGGAACTTCTACTTAATATTTGAAGCTCTATGAGCCAACACATTTTCATGCATGTATCGTGAATGTCATAAGATTATTCTCTAGATGTTTGTGGTATATATTTTGTTCATACATACAAACGAAATTGAACTATTTCAGTTGCTTTGGTACTTATCTTGTTGAAGGTGTGTTGCATTTGGTTTCATGATTATGGTTGTCTTGTGAACTACTTTGAAGGTTAACTAATGATCCTCTTATGCTCTTGGGTGTCTCTTTTAGGATAGTACTATTACTTTTCTTCTAGAGGCTCACTCTTTTTCTCCTTGCCGTGAAAGTACCTTATATATGACACAATTGTATGCCTCATAGTGTCGACTTGCTTGTTTCAAAGAATGTTTGTATAACCTCTTATGTTAATAATGGCAACCAAGGAAAATCACTAAGGACAATGATATTCGACCGTATTTTTGGTTGGGACTCCTACTCGAAACGATGTATGGTCTATTTGGGACTTCACATTAGGGAGGCCCCCTTAGTTGACAAATTTCCAGCACCGTCAACACAAAGCAAAGGTGAAGAGCAAACAACTTGAAGATCATCTTGTGGGCATTAAAGAAGGTTACTTGTCAAAGGAAATCATTTGCAAAAGGACACAAGGAAAGGCTTAAGGAAGAAGTATCAAGGTCTCATTAAAGGAAGGAAATCTACTACATCAAGCTCTCACTAAAGGCATCATCATCTTAAGAAAGGACATCTATCTTTCTCTCTCATGAATGCTCTTTTCTATTGAAGGACATATTTGAATCTCTTTGAAGAATCTTGAAAGCATCAAGATAGTTAAGGCATCATCAGGAAGAACACTTGTTTGACAAGTACCATATTGTTCTTTGTGTCTCAATCTACAAATCAAATGACATTGCTTTGCATGGAAGGCAACAAGCTCATCGGATCAAAAAACATCCTAGCATGGAAGAAGAGGACTGATTTGGTGCTTACAGAAAAAGAAGTCACAAAATTTGTTCTTGGAGAGTTTACTCAACTAGACAAAGAGAAGACTCAAGAATTAGCAAGATATAAGATGGGAGAGGTGAGGGCACAAAGGATTCTTATTGAAACAATAAAGATTCATCTCATTCCCTTTGTTGTTGATTTGAGTACATCTAAAGCAATCTATGATAAGTTGGTGAAATTGTACTATATAAGTACATCTGGTCAAAAAATATCCCCGAGGAATCAACTTTATAAAACAAGGATGTCAAAGAATGAAGATATGTCCACATATATTATGAGGATCTCACAATTAAGGGACCAGTTGCAAGGGCTTGGGGAAGTCATTTATGATTCAGAGATGACTACTTGTGTGCTAAATGTTTTGCCCCCTGAATGGCGCAATTTTGCAACTAGTGTCTACTCAAGAAAAGATACTACTCCAATGTATCTTGGAAGAAACAAGGATAAAGGAAAAGGATGACAACAAATCAAATGAAAAATCCCAAGCTTTTGTTGTAAAATCCAAGAAGAAGAAAAGGAAGTTTGGAAATTCCAAAGGAAAACTAGATATGTCCAAGATACAATGCTTTGGATGCAATGAGTATGGACATTTTAAGAGGGATTGTCCAAACAAGAAAAAAAACAAAAGGAAGGAAAGGAGTGGAGCTCACATAGTAAAAGATAAAGAACCTAAGAAGAAGCCGAAAAGAGAAGATCCCAAGGATCTATATTATAGAAGGAAGCTCCATCTCTATCATGTTTATTTGCAGTTTGTCTTTATTTTACTAGAAAGTAGAAGTTAGAGTAGCATGCACTGTTGCATTCTCTAAAAGAGTCTTGATTTTTGTGGCATCATGAAAGGAAGCATGACATCATAGAAGCAAGCATATGGTAGTAGAGGATTTAGAGTCTACATGATCAAATTGCTTTTGAGGAAGTCATCTAGCTAGAAAGAATGAGAAGATTTGGACCAGCGTGCACATCATAGTTCACCCAAGCATTTTCTAACATAATGTTAGAGGTAGTCATTTTGCAAGAAGGATCTATGACTAGAAGAAAGTGATATGAAAGGTCGATGGCCTGAACCCTGTCATAGACTGAAGAAAATTTGGCTCCATTATAAAAGCTCAATATGATGAGATGCAAAGGGAGGAGCCATGCTACTACTTGAAGATCTCCATAAAGAACTAGTAGTTAATGTATTGACGAAGGCATGCTAAAGAACTTGTGGTTATGAATTATCAATTGAAAGGAAGTAAGGAATCTCCTCTATGCTTGAGAGGGAGTAAGAACGAGCAAGGATCTATTCCCTAATCAAGAGGGAATGAGGATCTCCTCTCTAGTTTTAAGGGAGTGATGTGATGTTAGACATCATATTCTCCATGTGTCATGCACTAGACCACGACAAATACCCATAAGTCTAAGAGAAGGCACTAGGAAGGAGAATGAAAGATTGGATAAGCATCTGAGATTGATACTCCTTGAGGATAGATAATCCAAGATAGGAAGTGGACCGACACTCTTTAAGGATTAGACAGGGTATCCAAGATAAGCGTGGTCGAAGAGGGCTGATATTCTTTGAGGATTGTGAATCCAAGATAAGAATAGTCCTAAAACGACATACCTAGTGAAGATCTGGATGAGGCATGTGCCTTAAGAGGTAGTGTGGTGTCTCACATAAAGCCTCCCAGCATTATGCTCTGATATAGATAGAGTTTGTCAGTTAAAAGCATTGCTATGTTGACAACGTTGGTTATGATGTTGATGTTTAAAGGATGGCTTATCAATCTGACTCTTCTTATGAGAACTTTTCAGTTTAAGAATATTCTTGTACCAGTTGTACAATTATGAATACCTCCCTAGTTAAGATGGAATGTTGGAAAATGAAACTAGTTTAGGTCTTCATAATTGTCAATGTACTCGTCATTAGGTATATTTTATGTTAAAAAAAGAAGAAAAGAAGGAAAATTATTATTTTCAAGCATGGGTTTCATGCTCCATTTGAATGGTCAATTGGGTCAACCATGCATTTCATGATCCTAGGGTTTGTCAAGTCAAAAGAATATTTGTCATGAATCAAGAGAGTAATTATCATTTGTATACAACCTTTTTAGGCAAGTTGTAACATGTAAAAGATATTGCTTTTGTGTCTAGAAAGTCAAATTTGTCCTCCAAGTCCAAATCTGCCCCACTAGTGAAAAGCTAAGTCACCTAACACGAGACACGACGGACACAGGGATTCAAGTGTCGGGTACGCACACGTTGACCCCTTGGAACAGGACACGTTTAGATACATTATATAATATTTTATTAAAATATATATATATATATATATATATATATATATATATATAACTAGATATTTCTTATACAAATTCTCATTCATGATACAAATTCATTGATTCAAATTTCAAACATAGATCTTCATCTAGATGTAAGTTTTACAAAGTAACATTATGCATACAAGTACAATTGTAACATAAATGATAAATCATAATACATATTCAGTTCATCAATGATCCAATAGGAGAAAGACAAGATAGTAAGATAAATATATTGTAGTTTTCTCATTAAGCCATCAAAATCAAAATGTCTTACATAGGTAGTGCAATGCCAATGGCAAATAGAAATAGCAAATACAAAATAACTACAAGTATACAAGCCTCAAGGCAATAGATAGCTCATGAGTCATCAGTCCTCATCATCAAAATCAACATCACTATACTCATCATCATGGTCACCACTGCTCTCCTCTGCTGCATCCTCCTCCCCTGTATCCAAAGTCATCTCTACACTTGCTGGTGTGGAGGGTGACCCCTCTACAGTATTACCATCATCAAATGTGATAGGCTCTAGCACTCGATCATTGAGATCCAAGTTGGCCAATGCCAACTCAACACTGTTCTCCAGACCCATATCGTCAAGAAAGACATCCCACATCTTTGTCTTTCCCTTCAACCACTCATCCCTTTTCCTATAAATAAGACGAACATTGGTGTGCACGTACACCATTGTCTCTGCCCTAGACTGCTCAAGCCTACTCTTCTTAGCACTATACAAATTCCCATATGTGCTCCAATTCCTCTCGCAACAAGAGGATGAGGTCAACTGAGAGAGGAGCCTCATGGATAACTATTGTAGAGGAGGGCTTGTTGCCCCATGATTTGCCCACGAAGAATAGGGCTTCTTAGCCCCCTATCTCTAATCAGATCATATCATGCAAATCAACCAATGCCAATGGAAAACTCTGCAAAGGCATCCTCCACCTCATCAAGAGATGCTCTATCTTGAAAAACCCACCTGAATGCATCTTTCCTCCCCTGTGAGATTTCACCATCCATGTGAGGAGGCAATCTGCGGGGAGGTCCACCATTCAGCCACTCATTGTTGTAGTATTTTGGGTTCAATGAGTGAGCTAAACAATGTAAATGTTTGCAATTCTTGTCCCATCTGCTGACAAGAATATCTTGTATGGTAGTGAACAAGGCCTCTGATGATGTCTCATACTCGGGGCACTCGCTCGGTAAAATAATGCTCCTCGTAGACTCAATCATGGAATCCCATCCATCATAAACCTCTCCCAGGATGGGTTGGTCCGTATCTGCAAATCGAAGCAATGAAATGATAAGGTCCATGATTTGAATAAGTAGATCGACCCTCTCCCACCAAGCATCATCTAACATTGTGTCCTTCACTCTTTTAGACGCTACTTAATCGGTCTTTCTCCAAAAAGACCAAAACTCTGAAATAACCATGGCCCCAAGAGCGGTCATGACTTCCCTCAACCTCTTCAACATGATGAATGAAGAGGCAAATCATGTATCCGCAATCTTCAACAATATAGATTGGTGTACTCCTTGTAGATAGTGAGGGCATTTGTATGATTTTGTACAAAGTTGCGGATATGTCGTGCATCCTCAATAATGCTTCCAATCTAAAACACATCAAAAGAAATAGATTTAAGTGCTAAGTTCAATGAATGGACAATGCAAGGTGTCCAAAACACTTGTGGGTATTTAGCTTCCACAATCATGCCAGCAGCCTTGCAAACAAGTGCATTATTTGTAAGAATTTACACACAAGAATCAACACCTACATCTTCAATAACTTTAATAAACAACTCACCCATATATTGTGCATCCTTGTATTGTCCAAGTGCATCCACTGATTTAAAAAAAAATGGACCATTCAAGGAAGACACCATGAAGTTGATGAGTGGGTGTCGCGCTGGATCTGTCCATCCATCAGAAACAATGCTAACCCTAGATGTTGGCCATGTTGATTTAATAGACTGAAGCATTTTTTCCACCTCTTTTTTTTCCTTCGTCAACAATGTCGTTCTAAGCTTCTCTGACCGAGGAGGCACATACCCTGATGGAGACCCTTGAGTTAGAGCTCGACACATCTCAATAAATAGAGGTGAGTGTGCAACATTAAAGGATATGAAGTCTTAATAGAAAAAACGGCAATGGTGAGGTCAATGTTTTAAAACTCCGACTCCGACATCGACTCGCCCAAGGGTCGACTCCGACTCCGACTCGGTATCGACTCGGTCGGCTCGATTTCAATGACTCGGTCGTTGTAAAAAATACATTAAATATTTATTTTTTATAAAAAAACATAATTTTAAAGATTTTCATTCATGTTTCCAAACACACAGCATTAGAATATAGATGGAAGACAACATATGATCAAAGTAGGCTCATGAATATATCCATTATATCAAAATGGCACCCAGTGCACTGTCCAATACATACATGATCAAAACAAAAACACATAACCAAGGAGGCTAAAAATGGCCTCTACAACAAAAGTAAATTGTGACCAGTAGTAAGTACTACTGGCTAGTAGCTACTGCCGGAGGAGCCAAGATCATGTGGATCAATCTCTGGATCATCATCAGAGTCAGATAGGGGGCCCCAGATAGGGAGTGATATTCATATCACCCTTTTTCATTCTATCCTTTGCCTTTTCTTGAATAGACTCAAAAGAGGGAGGAACATATCGGAAGGGGTTGGATGCATCAATACTAGGGATAGAGGAAGAACCGTCAAAATCAAAATGGGGGTTGGTAGCCATCATTTTTTGTATATTCCTCTTCCTCCCAATTTCAGCTTCTAACTCTTTTTGCCTAGCCTTATCTTCTTTAAACTTCTCAACACTGGCTAACAATTCCTTCCTAATCTCCCCAATTTCTGGTGAGGTACATGGAGTAATTTGGCCTCTAATCCCCACCAAGTGTTGTTTCAGCCTATTAATGCCCCCAGGACCTTCCTTAATTTTCCTATGGCAAAATTTGCAATGCATTTGACTTTCAACCATTTCAACATATGCCCAAGCAGCATCTTTCACTCTAGGTGCCATTTTTTGACTTGGAAATGAAAGCAAACAATCTAAAAATGAAAAAAAAAACATTGATTCAATGTTCATTTCTTTCACAAAAAACACTCTTTAGGATTTCTAGATTTGCACATAAAATTTAATAAGCAAAAACATATTTGTACAAGTGAAAAAAAATACCTCCAGGCACAAACTGCCTCCTCAAGCTTGCTCCAAGAAACCAACTCCTCAATGCTACTCCAAATGGTTGCCCAAGAAGCTCCTCACTCCAACGACAATGCTTGCCCAAGACTCCTCACTGCTGCTCCAAAAACAAACTCAACAACTCCTCACAAACTCTCATTGAAATTCTCACTCAAATGCATGAGATGGTTGTGAGAGAATGAGAGGGGTTGAGTGGGTTAAATAGGGTTTGGGAGAGGGGAATGGACCACACTGGGGGCTAGGATATTATTAGGCCTGCCATCACTAGATTTGCTACACATTTTTTGACATTGCAATCTATGCTTTACCAACATAGAAACTTGCAAAAGATGTTTTCTAGTGATGAATGGAATCAAAGCAATTGGTCTAAGAAACCGGAAGGCAAAGGGTTGAAAAGGAAAGTCTATGAAGAAACTTTTTGGAGAAAGGCAGCAGAGATTGTGAAGCTTGTTGAGCCACTAGTTAAGGTGTTGCGGTTGGTGGATGGGGAAAGGTTGGCTATGGGCTTCATTTATGAGGCTATGGATCAAGCAAAGGAGCAAATAAAGACGGTATACAAGGATAGAGTGGCAAAGCATGGGCCCATTTGGGCAATCATTGAGGAAAGATGGAACAATCAACTCCATCGCCCTATACATGCAGCTGGGTATTTTTGAACCCACGGTATCATTATAAAGCTAAGGAGTCAGGAGCTTTGAGGGGGGAGGTCAGAGATGGACTGATTGATTGCATTGATCGCATGACCACATTGGATTCTGATCAGCTGGAGATACACCGACAGGCCAATACCTTCAGCAATGCATCAGGTACCTTTGGGAAGAACCTAGCAAAGATTGCAAGAGAAGCAGATGAGCCAGGTAAACAAAAATTTCAATTTTCAAATTCTTAATAGTTTTAATTTTTTTAAAGTTTGTTAAATCATTTATAATTTGAAAATTAGATATAATTTGTAATTTTGTTGAGCTAACTCATTACACTCCTATGTTTTTTAAAGCACAATGGTGGGAGGCCTTTGGTGGCCATTGTCCTGAATTGCAAAGGTTTGCAATTCGTATTTTGAGTCAAACTTGCAGTGCATCTGGGTGTGAGCGCAATTGGTCTGTCTTTGAGAGGATTCACACAAAGAAGAGAAACCGTTTGGATCAAAAACGGTTAAATGATCTAGTTTATGTCCAATACAACCTCCGGCTCAGACGAAACCATTTGTTGAACAAAAGACCTGATTCAGATCCCATTGTGTTGGAAGACATTGATCCAACATCAGATTGGGTAGTGGAGAGTTGTCCAACAGAGTTTGATCCTGATGAGGATCTTGATTTAGATTTAGATATCAAGACATCGGTTGAACTTGAACATGTTGTTCTGGTTCAATGGAATGTAGATCCCAATCTACCAGCCTTAGTCTCACTGCCAGCAAGGACTCCAGTTGTAGGTGCTTCCTCTGGTCAGCCACGACAGAAGTGCAGCCGCATATCTACTCTATCTCAGATTGCATCTGCTGCAGTTGCACAGCCTACTAGTGGTACCACTTCTACAGTTGCAGTTGGAGATGATGATGATGAGGAGGATCCATGGGGCCCCCTGTCTGACTCTGATGATGATGATCCAAAGATTGATCGACATGATCTTGGGTCCTCTGGAAGTAGCTACTAGCCAGTAGTACTAGTACTGGAGTCTGGTCACCGTCACAGTTTACATTTGTTGTAGACGCCATTTCTAGCCTCCTTGGTTATGTGTATTTTGTTTTGAGTCTTGGATCATGTACGACAGTTGACTATGTATTGCCATTGGGTACCATTTTGATATAATGGATTGGTTCATGAACCTACTTTGATCATATGTTGTCTTCCATCTATATTGTAATGTTGTGTGTTTGTAAACATGAATGAAAATCTTTAAAATTATGTTTAAAATCTTTAAAATTAAGTTTTTTTATAAAAAAAATAAATATTTAATGTATTTTTTACAATGACCGAGTCATTGAAATCGAGCCGGCCGAGTCATTACCGTTTCAGAGTCGGAGTCGGAGTCGATCCTCGGCCGAGTCGGAGTCGGAGTCGAAGTTTTAAAACTATGGCTCAGACTAACTCGGCCGAGTCGGTTTCGAGCCGGCCGTTTTTTAAAACATTGGGTGAGATCAAGCTCTTCTCGTTTCTCTTTCTGAAAAATCTTGTCCATTGGACCAAGTGAAATTTCCTTTCTTTTTGCTGCTTGTCCCCCACCAGAACTCTCAAATGGGAATTTGTTGCTGTTTTTCCTCAAGAATGGAAGGGGGTCATCATTCTTGGTTTTTTAGATTTTGTAGCCACATTTGCCATACCAACATTGGACTCTCTTTCCATTTCTTTCCTCTTTGCTAAAGGCACCTTTGTACAAGTTGCAATTCCACAACTTGGTAAAGCCAACAAATGAGATTTCACACGGTAATATGTGCTCGTGAAATTAGTGTTGCAATAGCTGCATTTCCAACTCACATTGCCTCCTCCCTTCACCTTGTTGCTTGGCCCTTGCTCTCTTGTGACATATTTCCACAAGGGATATTTGTTATCTTGAGGAGGATGTCTTCCCTCAACATTTGAAGTTGTTGTTGCAGCCCCACTTGCAATAGAGGGAACACTTGCAGCAGACCTTGATGAAATTGGGAGAGGAGGGGCATCTCCAATGGGGACATTCTTCCCCTTCCTTTGCCCCTTCCCTGCTGCCCTTGATTGAGCCATGAATGTTGTAAAAAATAAACAAAAAATGCACAAATTTGTAAAAGAAATGCACATGCAAACTACTGTAATAAAAATGCAAAAAATAGAGAGAAAATGCACTTACCTGTTGCTTGAATCTCCTTGAAAATGCTCCCACACCCTTTTCTCTTTGCTCCTAAACACCCACAGCAAACCCATAGCAAACAAACGAAGTGAATTAGAAAAAATAATGGGAAAATTGCCTTTTAACGTCGCGCGGAATGCCCAAATTTGGGATTCTTGTCCCAGAATCGGGACACGGTCGTGTCCGATCGGGACACAATCCAGACACAATCAGAAGGACACGAATCTGATCGAATCATGTCTGATTCGCCTAATTCGGGACACGACAGGCCAGGGGGACGAATCTGTTTTCATAGGTGAAAAGTCGTCTTACGAGAGGCCTATTTGACCTCATGAGAAGGATATATAAAGGAAGAGAGCTCGACTCGTTTTTTTCTTTTTCTTCTTTTTATAATTTACAACAAGTATATAATGACATATGTATAAAGATAATATGAAGCCAGAACCTAGTCACATGCTTCAACACTCCCTCTTTACTACGGAGGTATTCATACAACTGGTACAAGGATATTCTCAAATTGAAATGTTCTATCAAGAGTATCACAATAAACATATACAATGCTAGAGATCTTGATACCATCTAGGCTAATCGCCAACATATCTAGGCTTTCTACCAAGGTACCAACATGGATCCAGGTGTCATCTAGGCTACTTATCAAGACACTATCTCATCAGGGATCTAGGTGTCATCTAGGCTACCTGCCAAGACACCAACTCAAGAAGGATCTAGGTGTCATCTAGGCTACCCTCCAAGACACCAACTTATCAGGGATCTAAGTGTCATTTAGGCTACCTACCAACGCACCAACTAATCACGGATCCAGATGTCCTGATAGCTACTTGCCAGGACACCAACAAGGAACTAGGTACCATCTAGGCTACCTGCCAAGGCACCAACCCAACTAGGGATCTAGGTATCATCTAGGCTACCAAGATACCAACCCTAACAATATTATCATACAGGCTATTCAGCCTAAGATACAACAACTCGTCACCATGATCTGGTCAGTGCTTCAAGGTCACCATTTTAGATGGTTACCCAATCCTTCAGATCTCATTCTCTTCTCATGGCCATCACTACACATATGATAGCTAGTTCTAGCCTAGTGCATGACACATGAAGTATGTCTGTCATCATTCCCTCTCAACCGGGGAGGATATACACAAAAGGGAATATATCCAAGCTCCCTCTCAACTAGGGAGATGTGTCCAACATCAGCTACTATGTTTTTTCAGTGGAGATCATAGTAGTAGTAGCTACAGAGGCTCCTTTAGCATGATCATGCCATCCGAGAACTTCGATCTTCCTGAACATCATGGAGTCATAATTTTCAACCAATCAACAAGCACAAGTGTGCTTTGATTTGATCTTTCATCGTTCTCATTTTGCTTCCTTTATTATGTAACTGCAATATTCACTGACAAGTACAACCAAGCAAAATTTACAAAGACAAGAGCATGAAGTTGATTTTATCAATCTAGGGTTATCATAACAAAAAAAGTGTGCATCTAAGCTTTTGGTTGCAAACCCTAGATATCCCACAACCTAACCCTTTTTAGGGTTTTTACTTATAGTGGAAACTTCTACACCTAGGGTTTTGACATTCAAGCCCTAAGTTTCACTTTTACATCAACCCTCGCTAGGGTTTTACTACATATCCTTGACTATCTGCAATCCCAAGAAATCTAGAGTGAAGGCTTCATACCAAATAATAAGGATTTAGGGTTATCACTAATCTAGTGTTTTCAATATAAAGTCCCATCTACAAAGTACGAACCCTAGATACCAAAAATTTGTAAAACCAACAAACCATAAAATACAATTTGTTTTCAATTCTTCATACTAAAGAGTTAATTGTAAAATCCTAAAGATACCATGCCTTCTATTCATGAGATTTTGTTGATATGCAAGAGGATAACTTAAGTGTTATGAATTTCTATGCCAACTTTGCAAACAATATATGCATGATATGATAAAAGTATATGTTCCTTTTTCGATTTTTACCTTGTTCATTTTAGCAGAGATCTTTGATTGTCAACTTTCTTCATCGAGCACACCATTAGAGGATTGAATCAATGTTTTTCATGAAGCCTTGGCCAAATTACTTGTGTCAAACACCTACTTTAGATTAGCTTTCAACATAACAAGGTGACTTAGTACCTCATGGGTCCAATTCTGTCATACTCCATTGTCATACAGTTTACATTATTGTCTTTCTTTTTCATCACTTCACCTTGTTACCCACCACCTTGTAGGCGATATCCCCAAGAGAAAAAATTTCTCCATGATGAGCCTCAATCAGTAGCCAACAACCCCTTGATGCCTCCTACCAGCTCATTGTGCCATTTCTTTGCCACCTGAGCCAACCATGTGGTCCCTCACCCACCTGTATTGATCATATGTTTGAAGTTGGGCCTCCCGAATCTAAATGTATGTCTTGTCATTTGGTAATTGAGTATTGAGTTTACTTATCATGGATACTTCTGGGTATGGATTGATGGGGGGATTTAGCGAAAAGAGTGGGCTTCGTTTGTTCTCTTGTCCCCTTGATCTCTTTTGGGTTGTTACCCTTGGATCTTAGTCTAGTGAGATCTCCCTTATTGACCATTTGGTTCTAGGGTGGTACTACTTGGGAAACCTCGATTTTGGGTGTGTGGTCCCACTCCTTTATACGCACTATACCACTCCCTTTCCACTCACTTCATCTTTTCTCCCACCTGGGTCCACATTCCCATTCTGGGTCCACATAGGGCTAGCCTCCCTATCACCTTGCCCCCACCTTGGATCAGGCCTAGAATGATGCCTTGGAGGTTGAAGTAACTAAAAAAAGAAGAAAAAGCATAATTGGCCACATTTAACAAGAAATTGTACCACAAAATGCAAAAGATGGCCAGGACAAAAATAATTAGCACGTTGGCAAAAGTTGACACATGAGCTATATCCCATCTATGGCCATCACCTTGGGTTCCATAGGCCCTAGATGAGCCTCCTCTATCATTCAGGAACCCATGATTGTCCCAACCCCTGGAGGGCAATGAACTGCCCTACCATAAAAGCGGTAATCACTACTATATTAAACACATCATGCTCTTGTCCTTTGAGCCCCAAGCAATTAATTAAAGAAAATTTATAAAAGGAAAAAGGCATATAAAGAAGGGTGGAAAAATCAAGGTCGAGGTACCTCATGTACCACGACTTCTCCCTCCTATACATTTATAGCCAGGTGTGGGCTTCCCCTTATCTAGATTCTCCTATGCCCCATTATGTGGCCCAGGGCTATCCCTCTCATTCCCTATTCCATCTCCCTTAATGTCACACCCATTAGAAGGATGTACCTTGGACATACTATCCCCTTTAAGGGATGAAACCACCTAATAAGGTACTTGGCTAACCCCCTTTGGAGTTTGGAAACACCAGCACATGCCTAAGCCCACTACGGAAGGGCATCCCATTATGAAGTACCCATTTTGTTATCCATGGTTTGTAAGGCTCCTTTACCAGATTATTCTAATCACTGATTGTACTAGAAGCCTAGGAAATGCATTGCATCTTATGCAAGATTGCAAGTGGTTTCCATTTGGGTTTGGCTTCCCTATATGGGATCCCGACCCCTAGAGGTCCACATTGGCACATGTAGGGTGTGCATAAAGAGCCATGGGCCTCCACAATAGCAGGCAACACTCCACAGATCTTCATGGATGTTGAGAGACTACTAGCGATCCACTTTTGGGACGATTGTGACATGATTGCTACATTATGCCCAGCAGGACCCCAAAAGAGCCCTACATTCTTGGCATGTGTCCCAGCGCTTGTACAATGTCATGGTAACATTAATTCCACTACCTGGACCATTGCAGAGGACCTATAGACATCTCAGATTCATATGGAGACCCATGGGGTCATTGATGTGCCCTCATACCCACTGAGAGCACCACAGTTCTACTACTTGGAGAACAAGGGGCCACCCCCTTGTCCATCATATTCCGTGGAATTTATTCCTCAATGTGGCACTTCGGGATGTTATCGAGCCTTTGGAGGGCTCTACGACATGCATACATCATTATTTGGCCCCTTGTGAGGCTTGTTTTTACATTATGAGCTAGTATGGTGGGCTTGTCACCATTAGGAGTTATTATTTGCACATTATTCTAGCTTTAGGGGCCCATAGGCTAATTCAAACTCCTTAGGAGGCTATATATTGATGTTAGATACATTCATTTGTATCATCACTTGACTGGGGCTCTCTATACTCGTAGAGAATTTTCGCACTTTTTCCTTGGAGGATATTTTTGGAGATGGATGAATTTTGATGTATGGATTTGGGCTATTTCTCTTATCTTGGAGCTTTGTTATGCAAACAAATTGTTGGTTGGATATACTCTCTAATGTTGTGGGTGCTTTTTATAGTTGCTATTCTTGTTGTTGCATACTGCTAAAATTAGGGCTAGTTGTTGCATTATTGTAATGTGGAATTGAGTAATGTTTTGGTTATTAAACGTATGGGCCAATTTTATATGAATGAAATGTCCTAGAGATTATTTATCTCGAGAAGCTTGCATCGTTTGCTTTAAAGAATAAATGCTTGAAGGTCACTTTTCTTTTCTTATTATCTACATTGAGTGAAGTTGACTTTCTGGGCCTCCTTGATCAAGAATCCAAGTTCTTACTCATTACCATCCTTGACTCCATATCCCCAAGTGAATTAAGCACTGGTTCCATAAAAAGGGTGATCACGTTAACCTTCTTCTCACCATTTTTCCCCTTTTCCCCGATTCTAGCCCAAGTGGATCACCTAGGGCATCAATTTACCGATAATTAGCCCAAGGAAAAATTTTGATCTCCTCTAGGCTACTGCGCTAGTGGGACCCCTCCCTCTCCTCCAACTTTGAGGCCATTTTGATGATGGAATCTCTAGGAATCCCAAGCCCTAGCTCTAGGACCGAATCTTGCCTAGGCATCACCAAGGCTAGACACTAATAGGATCAATTCAACCCTTTGAAGTAGATATTCTTGTTTGGTCCTTTCCCCTCATCTTGTCCAGGATAGGAACATCATTGGTTGTCATATTCCATCCCCGAACCTAGGTTGGGTCCACTTGGCCCCGTGTGCTCCCACTGCTCAACAAAGACTATCTGTCAAATACCATTTGGGAGTCCAAGTTTCCGAGGATTATAGGGATTGAGAAACTCCTTTATCAACTTATTCTTTCTCCCTCAAACCTCCAATCCTCACCCCTTACCCCAATGGACCAAGTCCCTCTCTTAAAGAGCAAGCAAGTTCCATTTTTCATTCCATTCTTGGGAAAGGGTTTTCAGGGTCACTTCTTACCTATCCATTGACATCTACTTTACGAAGTGATCCCCACACTACTGGGACTCCTCCCATCGGTGAAAGTCCGTAAAGAGCAAGGAGACTTAACTGTGGTGACAGTCGGCTAAGCCTCCACCATTGCCCTTGACCTAGCAATTGCCCTCTTAGGAACCCCCTTTAGGTGCCCTACTAATTTGAATGGTAACACACCTTACTGTAATTTGTATCCCGGTACTATAATATCTTTGCACCATGAAATCATACTGGACAAATCTTTTAGTTTAACACAGATGGTTCGTAGCAAAGGTATTTCAGAGATGTAGCTTGGGTCATATCTTTGGATTAGTGTCATTTGTATAAAAGAGGGTAGAACTTTTATCTAAGTTCATAAGAATTCATGTTTAAGGTATAAGTGTCTCTAGCAGAAGAAGCAACAAGCATCTTAGTTCCAGAGTAACTCATATTATTGTCTAGGTGCACCACTGTCCAAGCATAGGTATCTTGCATCAGTGTCAAATAATTTATGATATTGTCAAGTTATCGTTATAGAGTCAACCATACTTTGTTGTCATACTTCCCAAAGTACAAGGGTGTTTATATACGTACCTTTCACATCATTGTTAGTGAGGCAACCCATATATCAAGGTCTTCCATATTGCTTTGACTAGTATTGCCTCAATATATCTAAGTCAAACCTTTGTAGTACTAGCATACCCTAGGATTGTCATTTAGTGGTGTCTTGCATATCACTATTATGTCAAGGAAGCTAACTCACAGAAAGGAGGAATCCATATGAGAGAATCGGCATTGAAGTAATAGTGTAAGTGACTTGGATTACTGTCCCAAAAGGAGAGGCATCTCGCAATTAGTAGAAACTTGCATCAATCAGGTATGAAGCATCACTGTCTTGGATCATTATTTCAGAAGGGAAAAAATCAAGAATGAGTGACTTGTGTCATAATTCAAGGAAAGCTCATATTTCTTTTACAACACTATAACGTCGCATTGATCTTTTACTGTCATGCCTTGCTTCAATTTGTTATGAGAACTTTTATTATTATCCAAGAAGGTGTACGTCACTATCTAAGAAGAAATATATATATCATTGCCCAAGGAATAATCAACAACTAGCATTACATCACTAAAATTCGTATTAGGATATTCATATTATCTAATTCACATTAGCCTCAGAGCCCTTTGCATTACCTCAGGAATTTCGAATGACGTAGATCTTATCATGGACCTTGCATCTACGAGTTTATTATTGAACAAAACTTGTCTTTCATCAGAAATAAGGTCTATTGTTATCCTTCTTTACTTTGACAAATGAATTGTTGTTGGAGAATCCTCAAGGGTGATCTTCAAGCTGCTTTTTCCACCACCTTAACTCTGATCCCATGTTGAGAAATCTATTAGGGCAACATATAAGGGTGATTTCTCTTTACTTTGATAACTGCTTGAGATTATTATTAGAATTATTTTTCTTATTATTATGCTCCTGTTCATCAAACAATTATCAAACCATAAATAATGAAGATCACAAGAGAACATATAGACACAAGATATAGGCTTCATGCCATGGCAAAACCCCACCAAGGGGGAAAACCCAGAAATAATTCTTCTCTTCTTATAAAATCAGATCAAATGAGACATCCAAGACATTTAACCAAGACCCAAGACCTTCTCCAAACACCAAGCCAGCCTTTCAACAAAGTCCTTCAGAAAGATCAAAGTAAAAAAGGATCAAACCCTTTCTCGAGCAAAATTTTGGTTCTTTAATACCCTGTATTTTGGCACTGTAACTCTAGTCTAGAATTTTTTACTCTGTAACTCGCCCAAAAATCCTAATTCTCGCAAGTGAGAGAGAGAGAGAGAGATCACCAAGAGAAAAAAATTGTCCTTCTTCCTATTTTTCTTTTCGTCCTTGTCCTTTGTTAGTTCTTCTTTTCTCTCCTAATTGCAGATAGAACTTGTATGTGTCACACTCTTCAAATGTGGTCGAATGATTTTCTATTTATACACTTTTCTGGGGTTTGAATGGCCACAACTGGGTCAACTTTAACTAGATAGGCTGACTTGGTCTTGGAGGCCTCTAGACACTTTTAACATAAAAATAATATTTTTTCTTGGTTACAAATTGTCCAGAAGGGTCTTTTACATATGACTAGGACCTTCTTGACTCAAAGAAATATTTTCTTGACTTTGACAAACCCTAGGAGCATCAAACAGATGCTTGACCTAGATGACCGTATAAATGGAGCATGAAACCCATGCTTGAAAATAATTGTTCTTTTTCTCTTTTTTATAATTTACAATAAGTATACAATGACATATGTATAATGACAATATGAAGACAAAACCTAGTCACATACTTCAACACTCCCTCTTGACTAGGGAGGTATTCATACAACTGGTACAAGGATATTCTCAAATTGAAATGTTCTAAAAAGGGTATCACAATTAGCATATACAATGCTAAAGATCTTGATACCATCTACGCTAAATGTCAAGGTATCTAGGCACCATTTAGGCTTTCTGCCAAGGTACCAACATGAACCCAGGTGTCCTCTAGGCTACTTCCCAAGACACTAACTCAACAAGGATCCAGCGGTCATCTAGGTTACCTACCAAGACACCAACTCAACAAGGATCCAGCTGTCATCTAGACTACCTACCAAGACACCAACTCATAAGGGATCCAAGTGTCATCTAGGCTACCTGCCTATGTACCAACTTATTAGTGATCCAGGTGTCATCTAGGCTACTTGACAAGACACCAACAGGGAACTAGCTACCATCTAGGCTACTTGCCAAGGTACCAACCCAACCAAGGATCTAGGTATTATCTAGGCTACCTACCAAGATACCAACCCGAACAGTACCATCATATGGACTATTCAGCCTAAGGTACAACAACTCATCACCATGATTTGGTCACTGCTTCAAATTCACCATTTTAGATGCTTACACAATCCTTCGGATCTTGTTCTCTTCTCATGGCCTTCACTAGACGTATAATTGTTAGTCCTAGCCTAGTGCATGACACATGAAGTATGTCCATCATCATTCCTTCTTAACCAAGGAGGATATACACAAAAGCGAATATATCCAAGGTCCCTCTCAACTGGGGAGATGTGTCCAACATCAACTACTTTGTTCTTTCAGTGTTGATCAAAGTAGTAGTAGCTACATAGGCTCCGCCTTTAGCATCATAATGTCATCGGAGAACTTCGATCTTCTTGAACATCATGGAGTCATCCTTCAGCACTTATGATAGGGTTCAGGTCATCAAACTTGCACATCACTTTCGTCTTGTCATCATCAATAAGAAATTATATTGATCCTTTTCAAACTTCAAGTTGATCATAGCTTCCTTATGAAAGTGATCTCCTTTAGGTTATCTTCTCGCACTGCTACCTTTTAATCCTAGGATGAACACATCTTGACTTTATAGTAGCCAAATATCTTGAGCTTGCCTCAACATTCTTTATATATATTTCTTATCATGATGACCTTCTTATTAAATCAACATCCTTATGATCCACATGAATCCTCCTTCATGCATCAGAGTACCCAAGAATCGAGCTTGATTACCAAGTTGTAATATCTTTCTTTAAGTTGTCAAGGTTAACTTATTTTCTTCCGGAGACTGTACTTGATGTTGATCAACATTGTTATATTCATGCAATCAAGCACAATCATAATCAATTCTTCCTTCATGATTCAGTTCCCTATTTCCGTTATGCTCATCATTTTCAACTAACTAACAAGCACAAGTGTGACTTGATTTGATCTTTCATCCTTCTCATCCTACTTCCTTTATTACGTACCTGCATTATTCATTGACATGTACAACCAAGCAAAATATACAAAGACAAGAGCATGAAGTTGATTTTATCAATCTAGGGTTATCATTACAAACAACGTGTGCATCTAGGCTTTTGGTTGCAAACCCTAGATAGCCCATGACCTAACCCTTATTAGGGTTTTTACTTTGAGCTTCTACAACCTAGGGTTTTGACATTCAAGCCCTAGATTTCACTTTTACATCAACCCTCGCTAGGATTTTACTACATATCCTTGATTCTATCTACAATCCCTAGAAATCAAGAGCTAGGGCTTCATAACAAATAGTAAGGATTTAGGGTTTTCAAAAATATAGGGTTTTCAAATTCAAGTCCCATCTAGGTATTAAGAACCCTAGATGCCAAAAAGTTGTAAAACCAACAAATCCTAGAATTCAATTTCTTTTCGGTTCTGCATAGTAAAGAGTTAACTGTAAAATCCAAAAGATACAATGCCTTCTATTCATGAGATTTTGCTAATACACAAGAGCATACTTTAAATGCTATAGATTTCTATGTCAACTTTGCAAACATTATATGCATGATATGATAAAAGTATACGTACCTTTTTCGATTTTTACCTTATTCATTTTTGCAAATATCTTTCATTGTCAACTTTCTTCATCGATCACACCATAAGAGGATTTAATCAATGTTCTTCATGAAGCCTTGGCCTAATTACTTGTGTGTCAAACACCTACTTCAGATCAACTTTTAGCATAACAAGGTGACTGAGGATGTAAAGGGTCTAATTCTGTGATACTCCATTGTCATACGGTTTACATCAGTGTCTTGCTTTTTCATCACTCCACCTTATTGTAATCTGTATCCTTGTCATTACTGTAATATCTTTGCACCACAAAATCATAGCAAACAAATCTTTTAGTTTAACATGGATGGTTCATAGCAAAGGTATTTCGGAGATGTAGTTTGGGTCATAATCACTTTGGATTACTGTCATTTGTATAAAAGAGGGTAGACCTCATATCTAACTTCATAGGAATTCATGTTTAAGGTATAAGTGTCTCTAACAGAAGAAGCATCTTGCATCTTAGTTCCAAAGTAGCTCATATTATTGTTCAGGTGCAGCTATGTCCAAGCATAGGTATCTTACATCACTGTCATCGTTATAGAGTCAACCATACTTTATTGTCATACTACCCAAAGTACAAGGGTATTTAAATATGTATCTTTCACAACATTGTTAGTGAGGCAACCAATATATCAAGGTCTTCCATATTGCTTTGACTAGTATTACATCAATATATCTAGGTCAAACCTTTGTATTATTGGCATACCCTAGAATTGTCATCTAACGGTGTCCTGAATATCACTGTTATGTCAAGGAAGGTAACTCAAAGAAACAAGGGATCCATATCAGAGAATTGGCAATGAAGTCATAGTGTAAGTGACTTGGATCATTGTCCCAGAAGGAGAGGCATCTCACACTTAGTAGAAACTCGCATCAATCAGATACAAGGCATCACTTTCTTGGATCATTATTCAAAAGGTATCAATTCAAGGATGAGTGACTTGCGTCATTATTCAAGGAGAGCTCATATTTCTATTTTAAGATTGTAACTTCGCATTGATCTTTCACTGTCATGCCAATCTTCAGTTTGTTAAGAGAACTTTCATTATTATCCAAGGAGGAGTACGTCACTATCTAAGAAGAAAAATATATCATTGTCCAAGAAATAATCAACAACTAGCATTACATCATTGAAATTCATATTAGTACATTCGCATTACCCCCAGAGCCCTTCGCATTACCTCAGGAATTTCAAATCACAGAGATCTTATGGTGGAGTTCGCATCTCAGAGTTTATTACTGAACAAAACTTGTCTTTCATTACAAATAAAGTCTATTGTTATCCTTCTTTACTTTGACAAATCAATTGTTGTTGGAGTATCTTCAAGGGTGATGTTCAAGTTGCCTTTTCCACCACCTTAGCTCTGATCCCATGTTGAGAAATCTATTAGGGCAACCTATAAGGGCAATTTCTCTTTACTTTGATAATTTTTTGTGATTATTATTAGAATTCTTATTATTATTATTATGTTATTGTTCATCAAACAATTATCAAACCATAAATAATGAAGATCACAAGGGAACACATAGACACAAGATATAGGCTTCATTCCAAGGAAAAATCCCACCACGGGGGAAACCCAAAAATAATTTTTCTCTTCTTATAAAATCAGATCAAATGAGACATCCAAGACCTATGACCAAGACCCGAGACCTTCTCGAAGCACAAAGCCAACCTTCCAAGAAAGTCCTTCCAAAAGATCAAAGTCAACGAAGGTCAAACCGTTTCTCCAACAAAATTTCAGTTCATTGCAACTCTGTATTTCTACCCTACAATTCTGTATTCCAACCCTATAACTCTAGTCCAAAATATTTGGCTCTGTAACTTGCCCAAAAATCCTAACTCTCACAAGTGTCAGAGACAGAGATCACCAAGAGACAAAATTTTGTCCTTCTTTCTATTTTGCTTTTCTTCCTTGTCCTTTGTTAGTTCTTATTTTCCCAACTAATTGCAGAAAGAAATTGTATGTGTCACACTCTTCAAATGTAGTTAAATGCTTTTCTATTTATACACTTTTCTGGGGCTTGAATCACTACAACTGGGCTGAGTTTGACTGGTTGGTTCAACCTGGTCTTGGATGCCTCTACACACTTTTAACATAAAAATAATATTTTTTTCTTGGTTACAAATTGCCTAGAAGGGTCTTTTACATATGACTAGGACCTTCTTGACTCAAAGAAATATTTGCTTAACTCTCACAAACCCTAGGAGCATCAAATGGATGCCTGACCTAGATGACCATATAAATCGAGCATGGAACCCACGCTTAAAAATATTTTTTTCTTTTTCTTCTTTTTATAATTTACAATAAGTATACAATGACTAGGGAGGTATTCATACAACTAATACAAGGATATTCTCAAATTGAAATGTCCTAAGAAGGGTATCACCATTAGCATATACAATGCTAGAGATCTTGATACCATCTAAGCTAACTGCCAAGGTATCTAGGCACCATCTAGGCTTTCTACCATGGTACAAACATGGATCCATGTGTCATTAAAACTACCTACCAAGACACTAGCTCATCAAGGATCCAGGTGTCATCTAGGCTACTTGCCAAGACACCAGCTTAACAAGGATCTGGTGTCATCTAGGCTACCTTCCAAGACACCAGCTCAACAAGGATCCAGGTCTCATCTAGGCTACCTGCCAAGACACCAACTCATCAGGGATCCAAGTGTCATCTAGGCTACTTGCCAAGACACCAACTCATCAGGGATCCACGTGTCACCTAGGCTACTTGCTAAGACACCAACAGGGAACTAGGTACCATCTAGGCTACCTGCATGGTACCAACCTAACAAGAGATCTAGGTATCCTATAGTATGCATGCGAAGATACCAACCCTAACAATACCATCATATGGACTATTCAGCCTAAGGTACAACAACTCGTCACCATGATCTAGTTAGTGCTTCAAGGTCACCATTTTAGATGCTTACAAAATCCTTTGGATCTCATTCTCTTCTCATGGCCTTCACTATATGTACAGTTGTTAGTCATGGCCTAGTGCATGACACATGAAGTATGTCCATCATCATTCCCTCTTAACTAGGGACGATATACACAAAAGGGAATATATCTAAGCTCCCTCTCAACTAGGGAGAAGTGTCCAACATCAACTACTTTGTTCTTTCAGTGGAGATCATAATAGTAGTAGCTACACAAGTTCCTCCTTTAGCATCATCATGTCATGGGAGAACATCGATCTTCTTGAACATCATGGAGTCATCCTTTAACACTTGTGACATGGTTAAGGTCACCAATCTTGCACATCACTTTCGTCTTGTCATCATTAATGAAGAGATTATATTGATCCTTTTCAAACTTCAAGTTGATCATAGCTTCCTTATGAAAATGATTTCCTTCAAGTTATCTTCTCGCACGGCTACCTTTTAATACTAGGATGAACACATCTTGTCTTCATAGTTGCCAAATATGTTGAGCTTGCCTCAACATTCTTTATATATATTTCTTATCATGATGACCTCATTAAAAAATCAAAATCCTTATGATCCACACGAATCTTCCTTCATGCATAAGAGTACCCAAGTATCAAGCTTGATTACCAAGTTGTAATATCTTTCTTGGAGTTGTCAAGATTAACTTCTTTTCTTCCAGAGACTATACTTGATGTTGATCAACATTGTTATATTCATGCAATCAAGCACAATCATTATCAATTCTTCCTTCATGATTCAGTTCCCTCTTTCCATTATTCTCATCACTTTCAACCAATCAACAAGCACAAGTGTTCTTTGATTCGATCTTTCATCCTTTTCATCTTTCTTCCTTTTGTCATTTTTTCTATAAATTGAGCTCAAGGCTCCTCATTGTAACACATTGTAATCAAGCTCTTGACTAGTGAACCTCTGTTGGAATCTGTAATTTTTCCTGGAATAATAAAGCAAAAGCCTTTGGCGCTCATTCATGATGGTGCTTCTCTTCTTTCCTCTGTAGTAATGTATTTTGAATAATGCTCTTAATTCTCTTCTGAATGTAAATTGATATACTGTTAATTCAATAGATAGTTATCGACTAACTATTTGCACAATTATCATGAATTAGTTTTTGGTTAAAGAATCAATTTGGAATTTAATAGATCCAGCAGGTATCTCTAGATTTTTTTTGGTTTCAATTTTGTTATTTGACCCTTGTGATTTAACAATTGTATTTGAAGTGTGTAGATATCAATCACTTTTAGATCTTGGTCGCGAGGGGAAGTTTTTGATTGGACCAACAAACTCCCAAGACAAAGATTGAAGAGCCTACTTTGTCTTTCCCTAAAGATTTATCTAACGAGTGTTGCAGGAACTTCTTACTCGTTGCTTGGAAAAAAACTTATTAATCTTCATCTATTTCTCTTATTCTAAAGTGCTTAATTGAATAGATCTGCGAATATAGAGGTATTACTTGCTAATCATGGAACTGAGTTGTACTCATATTCCATTGATTTAGCTTTTGTAGATTCGTAAATAATTTTGTAAATATTTTCTAACCCTTGTATCTATAGTTTTTCTATATTTATGTGGCATTTTTATTAAGCTTTCACTGCAGATCTGAAGAGAAAATTAGAGTTTGGCTTGGATCTATTCTATACATTCCTTTGGCAGGTTGATCACATTGATCTCTTTTGAAGAGAAATCATAAGGTTTTCCAAGCCATCTCTTCCTAGCTTGGATAACTAGGGTTCTGAAGCAAGACGAAACTTTTTGCATCGCTATAAGCTCTCAAACCTTTTCCTTGACATCGCAAGGGTTTAGAGGCCTCCAAACCCTCCAAATCAAATTTTCTCAAGAGTTTGCATTAATAAAATTTTATAAATTTCTCCAAGATCTAACTTGTGGTTTCATTCGCTGAAGAAAAACAATTTTTTGTATAAAGCTACAGGCATTTATAGCCTCTGAAGCATCAAAACTGATAGCTTGTTGGCTTTAATGTAAAAAAACACAAAAGGAATTTTGTAATAATAATTTATTATATATAAAAATGTATAAGTGATGTTCGAATGTTACAATGAGGACCTGCATATATACTAGGCAGGTGTCCTTTCGCGATTGGGCATGTCTTTGTAGACATGCCTTTTCACTTAACTTAATGACTATTTAACATAATCAATATTTTATTATTTTATTATTTACATTATTTATATTCACTTTATTTTATGTAATTTATATTCGTAACATTGCCTTCCTCTTCGAAAAGCTTCGTTCTCGAAGCTTAATTTCCGACAATTTTCTTCACCTTGCGTTCTACATCTTGGCATAAGTAATTCATCACTGGTACCTTAGCATGTAGAATTCTCCGGTAATGTTGTCTTGCACTAGGGCCTTTTTTTTAATGTTGTCATAAAGCTAGGGTTTCTCCATCTCCACTTCCCTTTTTTCTAAATACTTTCTTTTTTAACACTGATTTTTTTTTAATATTGATTTTTTTTACTTTTTTCTATACTGAATTAAATTTTTTTTCAATACTGGTTTTTTTTAATAATAATAATTATTATTTTATTTTTTAATGTGTATTTATTATTATTATTTTTTGAATTAATTAATTTATAATTTTATATAATCAAATCAATAATATTAATTAATTATGATTATATAATTTTTTTTTTTATTATTATTATTATATATCACCGTATAACATGATCTCACATCATTTCACACGGACACTTCGTATGACTTATCGTATCACCTTGTCACCTTCGTATCACTTAACCACTCTCCACTGCTGCGTCTTTCGAGATCACACCTCGTCGTGCGATCAACGACACTGCCTCTGAATGCATGTCATCTTCATATGTTGCAGCGTAATATGGTCAGCAGGTGGGAACAGCGTAGCGGAAGGGTGGATTCGATGGTTGATAGCATGGGATTTTTCTCTAGCCATGTCTCTGCAGTGTTTCGATCGTAGAGAAAAGTAGTTAGGGTTATATTCAACGGATCCACAGTAGTACTCACACTCACAATGAATTGATATTCCTTCTTCTCACACTCAACTTCTTTCATCTTAAAATGGCTCTCACTGTAAACTATATTTTCTATAAGAGAATCCCTAATTTTGCTTCTTTCCCTCTCCAGTAAATGTCTGTCCCAGGCTTCAGCAATGCTTTCTTGATTGCACTTGTTTAGATTCTCCATGGATTGATCTCCCACCATTGGGTTATTTGGCGTGACAGTCAGATTACATGGGATACTCAGTTGAATCATTTCATCCAGTGAAGGCCCTTGGTGTGTTGCATAGCTCGAGCCAAGAAGGACTTGATTGACAAATGCAGTGCTATGTGGTTCTGAAAGATAGATAACTAAGGGAGGCTCACTAGTGAGAAGCATTAGCCTCCAGTTGAAAATTCTTTGAAATATAGTAACCCATTTTGGCATAATGGCATATCTCAATCCACTCTGTTCAAGGAAAACACCCTTCTGTAACATTATATCAGCTCCCTTCAATGACATCATATCATTTTCCTTTATGAAACCAATCTGCAAGACATGAAGAATGGAATAGATGTTGGAAGCTATGTTCCAACCAGATTTGGGTAGAAAAGAGTTTACAGGTATTCTATTCTCTGTAGTTTTATCAAGCAGACTAATTTCAGGAGGGAGCCAATGAGGATGGCTATTCTGTGTTGCATTTGATATGTCATGTGCAGTCCTATCTAAGGATTCATTGTAAGCATGGATGCAATTGTTAGGTATCACTTTTGAGGGCTTCATGTTTAAGAGGACAACCAAATAGTTATTCAAATACTTCTGAATAAGTCCTCTAAGAACTGAGGGATATACAATTGGTTGCACAGGAGCTTGAGAGGCAAGCCACAATAAACAATCTCTTAAACGCCCATCGTTAAAGAAGCCTCCTCTAGCACCACCAACCTCATTTTCTGTAATAGAAATTATTGACAGGTTGCCAATTTTTGTCCTGTCCAAAGAAAGAACCAACTCCCTTTCTATATTAGCATGCATAGATCCAATTAGTTGTTGATTCTGTGGCATGCTCTCTTCACAATTTTTGGAGCTGATGATGAGAAGGGGCAACTTCGAACCGGATGGAATAGTATTTACTAGACTCTGCAATCTGGCTCAACCACATCCCACTGAACATCTTCAAGCAACAGAAGAATAATGCCACTGGCCCCTAAACATGTGTCCTCTCTTTCCACATCAAGATCAACTTCATCTGGACCATCATCTTGATCTATATCAGCTTCATCGGAATCATGCTCAGACTTCACATATTTTGTTTGCATAGATTCTTTAGGCTGAATAAATTTGCTAGTAGGCAGCAAATTGCAACTTTCTTTTGAACCTCTGGCCAATGTATTTTCTGTAGCTCCTTTTGGAAATATAGATACCTCATGACTTAAAGGTTTGCCATCCTCAAAATCATCAATGTCTTCTTTAGCATTTTCCGCATCGTTATGATATTATTCATTTTCTTTTAAGATAGTCTCCATCCACAACATCTTCTTTTTCATTATCATCATTCTAGTCAAAATCTTCTTCTCCTACTTCACCTTTTTTGTTTCTTCACCATCGCTATCGTCTTCCTCTGGCCAATGTATTTTGTGTAGCTCCTTTTGGAAAATAGATACCTCATGACTTAAAGGTTTGCCATCCTCAAAATCATCAATGTCTTCTTTAGCATTTTCCTCATTGTTATGATATTATTCATTTTCTTGTTTTTTAAGATAGTCTCCATCCACAACATCTTCTTTTTCATTATCATCATTCTGGTCAAAATCTTCTTCTCCTACTTCACCTTGTTTTGTTTCTTCACCATCGCTATCGTCTTCCTCTGCATAAATTTTCTTTAGACATGTTGTAACTTCTGCACATGACTTTTCTAATCGCTAAAATGCTTCTTTAATTTTACTAAATTGCTCAATGCATTCAGGACGTAAAAGTGATGGCATATTCTGTGGCGAACAACATTCAAAGACTCGCATGATTATATTGTGCGCCATGGTTCTGATACCACTAAAGCATCAAAACTGATAGCGTGTTGCCTTTAATGTAAAAATACACAAAACGTATTTTGTAATAATGATTTTTTATATATAAAAATGTATACGTGATGTTCGAATGTTACAATGAGGACCCGCATATATACTAGGCAGGTGTCCTTTCACGAATGGGCATGTCTTTGTAGACATGCCTTTTCACTTAATGAATATTTAACTTAATCAATATTTTATTATTTTATTATTTACATTATTTATATTCACTTTATTTTATGTAATTTATATTCATAACAACCTCTAGAACCAAAGACTCTTTTTTGGAAATCTTTAACTATTTTGCGGCTTAAAAATTGTTGGAATTTATCTTAGAAGGCCACAAGCATTCTCTTAGCATAGTCGCAAACCTCTAAGGGCTTTGTATTTCGCTCTTGGTAATAGGAGACTAACCCTTGGATTTCACAGAAGAAATCAATACCTTTTTGAGGGTTTGCTCCATCAATTTTTGGGCTAGAAATTACTCTTTGGAGGGTTAACTTTTGAGACTATCTTTGAGGAAATCCACAAGGGTTTAGGGGATGGATTTCTTGTTTCTTGTTTCATATTTACTAAAAATCATTTTACAGAGACAAGTGAAAAAATAAATAAAAATTGAAAGGGTTTTCAATCATAATATTTTTTTTTAAACCATTTGAAAAGCTTGATTAAATTTGCAGTTTTTCCCTTTGATTTCACATGTTAACCTTTGGAATTTTGCAGAAAAATTTGGGTGAAAAGATCGATTTGTAAATGTTGAAGAAAGTGTAACTAGGTTCAGTCTCCATAATGACATGATCTTTGTAAATGATGAAATAAAAAGAGATGAAATTATTTTTGTATGCCTTGCTACATGGGTTTCATGAGCAAGATGTTTAATTGTTAGTGGCTCCCATTGAGAGCCTTGGGATTTATTATTGAGTCAAAGAGTCAATGTCATGAAGAGTTCTTCTTGAGCATATATAAAATGTATACGAGTCAACCTAGCCTCTAGAAAAGCCCTCCAAAAAGACAAACACAATCCTCTTGATATCGGTTTGCAAATTGAATTAAATAATAACCTATGTCGGCTCATTCAAAATGACACGGCTATTCAGATGGTAATGTCGGCCTATTATAAGGACAAACAACTATAAATAGAAGGCTATGCTCATCGCAGAAAGACAAGGAGCTTCGCACATCCCTCTGAAATTTTGGATGAGAAAGAGTAGAAAAGAAAGTTTGGTTTCCTCTATGGTTTTGAAGGGCAAAACATGTCAGTCTCTAAGATTTTTTCGCATATCAATCACAGTGAAGAAGTTCAGATTTTTCTTCTAAAGTTTCGGTGATAAGATACGAAGAACAATTCAGTGATATCTCTGCATTTTTATGGGTATAAAGGAGATAAACATCGGAGCAGTGATACAGTAAGAGACCTCGGATTCGGATGTAGAAAAGTGATGAGTTCAAACCTTTAGCACAGTCTTTCGGATCCCTAGCCGTGGTATCATTGTCGTAAGCAACTCGGAAGCCTCTCTGAGGTCTCGTAAAACCAATAGATATGAAGATTTTGTGGTGCCACCTCTATTACAGTTTCGGTAATGGAACAATGAAATATACCCTGGTCTTGGTGTTGTAATATAACATAACAATTCGTTACAACTACAATTTGTAGTATCGCTATGGTGAAGAGTTCAGTGTCAAGGCAACAATAAAAATCTCGTTGTTATGATGAAGATCTTGATGATGGTGCAGTTGTAATGATCCCAGTGGTGCAGTAGTGATGGCCTCGGTATTGGAGCAGAGATGATGATCTCAGCAATGACGAAGAAGAGGATTGGTGTCTTGGTCTTGGAGTGGCTAAATAGGTCAAGGGTCATGGTCTCCATATTCGTCAATTGGAATCTCTATAAGAAGAATTTTGTGCGGGTTTTCCTCTCAAAGAGCAAGGGGTTTTGGCCCTGGCAGAAAGCCAATATATTGTGTCCTTGTCTCTTTTGTTTTGGTAACTATTTATTGAACTAAGAAGACGCACTCTAATAATATCAAGAGAAGATTGTGCTAATAAGAAAAGGTTAAAAATACTTCACAAATAGTTATCATGGCGAGAAGAATCTTATTAACTTGATTTGCCCTAGATTCTTCAACATGGTATCAGAGTTAAGGTGTTGAAGTCAAAAGAAGGGCAGAAAAGAGACATTCAAGGATTAAATTTCAAGAAGGACATCAAAACAAGTTGAAGGATATCAAAGAAAAGGATCAAGATCTACATTGAAGAATCAAACCCTGATTTTGATCAAACCCTAGATCGAGGAAGCAGTCTACAACAACAAGTGTTTTTGTTTCCGCAGTCATCATCAAAAGGCCATCAAGACCCTCATCTAGTTGTCTATAAAGCAAGGTAGCTTGAAGGACCTCAAAAACGAAGATCACATCATCTTGGAGAAAGTCAAAACCATAAAAGCACTCTTAATCTACACTACAAAAGAAGGAAAAGCATATTGAAGGCGAGAAGGGATGGTCATCTTCAAGAAAGGATCATCTCCTTGCCCTAGAAGAAGAGCTTCCGAGGAAGCAACAAATCATCGTCATCAAAAGGAGCAACCTTTTCTATTGAAGAAAGGCTTTTTCATTTGAAAGAAGATCATCCAAGAAGAAGCCCTAATACATCTTCTTCAAACATCATCAAAGTGATCAAGTAGAAGAGTTCATCTTCACTTGTCAAGTAAGTATCTTTCATTTTATAATCAAGTTTGGTTAAATGACTTCATGTGTGCAAGGATATCCATAAATTGGTTGGGTCATCGAAATTCTTTGCATAAGAAAGGAGGATAGATATAGTCCCCGGAAGAGAAGTCGTTGATATCTATGGAAAGGTCAAGCATTGTTTGAATGCATGGAAAAAGGATCAAGGGACTCATAGGATTCTTATGAAATCAGTCAAAGGTCCCTATGTAGCAAGAAAGGAGACATCAAAGAGATATATGAAATACTAGAAGATATATTCTTTGAAAATGAGGTAAAGAAGGTCATATCACTTAGACCTGATCTACACAAAATTGAAGGTATCAAAGAATGAAGGACTATCTTCATGAGACCTGGGAGAGATGATAAGAAGATAATCATCATCGTTCTAAGTTATAAGCACGGTAACAAATGTCCATAGACAAGAAGGTTACCTCATTCGACAACTTGTGGTCTCTATACTAGATAGAAAATGACAAGTTTAAGGCAAAAGTGTTGAAGGTTAAATAACTCAAACATTTGCAGGAAAGGGAAGTTTGGTCCTCAAACAAGACAAAACAGTGCTATGGAAAGATTATGAAAAGAAAGCTCATATCGCCGGAAAGATGGAGGACGCTGAAGAAAAGCGCCAAGGAAAGAGGGAGTAACAGATCTCTATTATGATTGAGATGGTATCCCTCACAAAAGGGTCCTATCAAATGCTCCTTAATCTTTTGTTATAGATATGACCATGATAATAAGATGCATCATGGAAGCATTGGAAGCAAGAGCTCATGATAACACCATGGGGAATCGTGAAGGACATAAGCATCAAAATCCATGGAAGTCAAACATGAAAGATATAGCTCTTGGGAACCTCATTGGACATTAAAAGAAAGGAAAACGTCATCCAGGACAAGGCTCATCATACATCAAGTCAAAAAGGAAGCATCTGCCAGATAAGGATATACAAGATCCTCAAGGTTCTCTGATGGAATCCTCATTGAAGGGTTCCCTAATCTAGAGAGGAAGCAAGTGTTCATCAGAAACTCTAACTTTTGGAATTCATGGATGATGTTATGGTGACATAAGAGAAGAAGCAGATCCAGGGGTTGAAGACACTTCAATCAAGGAAGCTACTGAAAGAAGCCTAGATGACCTAAAGGTAAAATGAGGTATGTATGCTTGTATTTAATATTATAAAGTCATGTCATATGGTTGCAGGTAACATGGATCACTACTTCTATCTTGAGAGGCATGATAAAGAAAAAAAGGATCTCCTCCTCTGAAACGATGCAAGAGGGCATAATTCGCACTAGATGAAATCAACATAATATGTCCTCATATGAAGTATGAGGTAAATGACTACAATAAAGAAACTCTGATTAAAAGCTCTAGGAATGGAATGTGTGAGGAAGGAAGAGATCGTGAGATATGCAACCCTGAGGAAGGCAATCAACATCCAAAAGACCAAGAAGATTTGACCAGGAAATCTCCCAGAAAGATATGAAGACTAATGAAAGTCTAAAAAAGATGGAGACCCTTGACAATGAATATCTTTGGGAGATGTGTCAACATGTATGCACGATGTTGATACCTACAGGAAGATGTCATGATGAAGAGCCATCTCGTAAGGTATTATTTGATTTAATGTTATGTTTTGATTTCTAGAATAATATCTAGATGAGTTCATGCAGGGCTACCGGAACAAGAGTTGTAAGTACAAGTACAACTAGCATTCATGTGGTGGATGGAAATTCCTGAAAGAAACATGATGAGGAAGAAGTAGCCATATGACGAAGGTTCTAGATATGTATCAAGAAGGCCACTTTCCATGAAGAAAGGAATGACATGACGAACCAAGAAGGAAAATGATGGATGGCTAATGCCCTACAAGGAAGAAGCTTGACTAAATTTCATGACATCAAGGAAAGAAATTGATCAAGCAGCTAAAGGACCCACAAAGAAGAAGTTGTTGATGAAAAGAGGAGTCCCTAGTTAAGACGGAGCTCTGACAAGTCCCTAATTGAGAGGGAGCTTGGGCAAGTTCATGGTCAGAGGGAACTATTCCTTTACAGGAATGGGCATATCTTCCTAAGTTAAGAGCGAGAGATAGACACAACATTCTTGTCTTCACTTGGGAAGAAAGAATGGAGGATTGGGTAATCATCTGGCATCTGATGCTCTTAGAGGATGTGTAGGGCATCCAAGATAAGAGTAAGCAAGAGGACCGATATTCTTTGAGTGTTGGGAACCCAAGATAAGAATATAGTCCTAGAAGGTCCATATTCAGTGAATACCAGGGTGGGTAGGTACCTTAAGGGACAATGATGAAAGTGTCTATAGTCATTGGTCTTGCCAACATTGTGCTCTGCTCTAATAAGAGATAGAATTTTCAGTCAAGGCCGTATTGTGGAAGCAATGTTGGTTACTATGATGCTATACAGATGGGTTACCAATCCGATTCTTCTTATGAGAAATTCTTCAAATTGAGAATGACCAAGTACCATTATGAATACACCCCCTAGTTAAGAGAGAGTGTTGAAGAAAGTGTAACTAGGTTTGGTCTTCATAATGATATGATCTTTGTAAATGATGAAATAAAAAGAAATGAAATTAATTTTGTATGCCTTGCTACACGGGTTTCATGAAAAAGAGGTTTATTTGTTAGTGGCTCCCATTGAGAGCCTTAGGATTTATTATTGAGTCAAAAAGTCAATGTCATGAAGAGCTCTTCTTGAAAATATATAAAATGTATATGTGTCAACCTAATGTCTAGAAAAGCCCTCCAAAAACACAAGCACAATCCTCTTGATATCAGTTTGCAAATTGAATTAAATAATAACCTATGTTGGCTCATTCAAAATGACACGGCTATTCGGATGGTAATGTCGGCCTATTACAAGGACGAACAACTATAAATAGAAGGCTATGCTCATCGCAGAAAGATAAGGAACTTCGCATATCCCTCTGAGATTTCGGATGAGAAAGAGAAAAAAAGAAAGTTTGGTTCCTCTGTGGTTTTGAAGGGCAGAAGAACACGTCAGTCTCTGAGATTTTTTCACATATCAATCACAGCGAAGAAGTTCAATCTTACTTTGAAATCCGAATAGGCAATTACAGTTGACAGTTCAGATTTTTCTTCTAAAGTTTCGGTGATAAGATACAAAGAACAGTTCAGTAATATCTCTGTGTTTTTATGGGTATAAAGGAGATAAACATCAAAGCAGTGATACAGTAAGAGAGCTCAGATTCGGATGTAGAACAGTGATGAGCTCAAACCTTTAGCATAGACATTTGAATCCCTAGTTGTGGTATCATGGCAATAAGCAACTCGGAAGCCTCTCTGGGGTCTTGTAAAACCAATAGATATGAAGATTATGTGGTGCCACCTCTATTACAGTCTCAGTAATGGAACAATGAAATACACCCGTCTTGGTGCAGTAAGATAACATAACAATTCGTTGCAACTACAATTTGTAATATCGCTGTGGTGAAGAGTTCAGTGTCAAGGCAGCAATAAAAATCCCGTTGTTATGATGAAGATCTTGATGATGGTGCAACTGTAATGATCCCGGTGGTGCAGTAGTGATGGCCTCAGTATTGGAGCAGAGATGATGATCTCAACAATGACGAAGAAGAGGATTGGTGTCTTGATCTTGGAGTGGCTAAATAGGTCAAGGTTCATGGTCTCCACATTCATCAATTGGAATCTCTCTAAGAAGAATTTTGTGCAGGTTTTCCTCTCAAAGAGTGAGGGGTTTTGGCCCTGGAAGAATAAGCCCTTATGATCCTAACCTCTACTGCAAAGATCAAGGGGGGATATTGTGATCATCGTTGTGTATGTCGATGACTTAGTAATCACAGGTAGTTATGAGAAGAGAATTTTGGCAGGATTTGAAAAGGTCCTTTGACATGACCGATCTTGGTCTATTGCATTACTGTCTTGGTTTGGAGGTGTGACAGACACATCACCGGATATTTGTATATAAAAGAAAATATGCCAAGACACTTATTGAGAAATCCCATATGAATGGCTGTAAGCCCATGCAAACTCCCATGGAACCAGACCTAGTAGGAACCACACCTAAAGCCAATATCTTGTGTCCTTATCTCTTCTTTTTTGGTAACTATTTGTTGAACTAAGAAGACGCAGTCTAATAATATCAAGAGAAGATTGTGTAATAAGAAAAGGTTAAAAATACCTCACAAATAGTTATCATGGCAAGAAGATTCTTATTAACCTGATTTTCCCTAGATTCTTCAACAGCGAAGGCTTGTTTTAAGTTACAAAATTTTTGAGGATAGTCGCAGGCCTTAAAGGCTTTCTTCTCCAAGCCAAAAGTTTCCAAAGGAGCCTCCTTCCACTGGTGCGGGTTTTCAGTGGAATTTTTTAAGAAATTGCAGAACTTGAACCTTAAATAAATTCACCAAAAAATAAATAAATTAAATTATTTTGGGGCTCGCTATGAGCTTTCTAGCCTCTTTTCCATCTAAGGTTGTGAGCATTTTAGCACCGCATTAATTCTTGTTGAAGGGTAAGGGCCCTGGAGATCTGAAGTACTTGTTTTGGAGGTTTTTGAAAGAAAATTATAAGTGGATCCAATCTGATCAGCCTTGTAGCTTGAGGAGAATGTTGTTGTAATTCTCTTTGATTTGAAGAGATTTTCTCTTATTTGATGTGAGTTTCCTGAGGGTTAACATTGTGGTTTTGTAGGGAACAGTCATTAAGTTTCAAGCTTTGGTTTCGCATGGATTTCTTATCTTATTTGACGTTTGAGACTGTGTATTTTTGAGGTCATTTATACCTTAGGCTAAGGACAGAGGAGGCCCTTTTCCTTCTTGAGAAAATCATAATTGGTTGAGGAGCTAAAGCGAGTTTTTTGTTTAATATATTTGTTGCTCCTTGTTGAGGACCTGTTTTGTTTGTCTAAGGATCTATCAGTTGTCAATTCCTCTTCAACGTTTTAGGACCCTTCCCACTGTCAAAAGGTTCCTCTCATTGTAATCTTCTTCTTTAAATGAGCTTGGAACTTGGTTCCATGGTATCCTCCTCATATAAAAGCGAGGATCTTATGTGTTTCTTGTTCTCACTAACCTAGTTCATGGATCTAACTCATAGCTTCTATTTGCCTTCATTTTGCATCCTAAATCTAATCTCTTGAATTGCATATTAGCTACTCGATTTAGTGCATTTGGAATATCTCATCTTTGTTTCATTTGCAATTGCAGATCTAAAGTAGTTTCTCTATCTTCTTGTTAGCAATCTCATTTGTCATCTTTTCACTGTGCTTTCATCATAATTCTTACTTGTTTTCCTTGTCTAAGTGAAGAACATCTTAGAAAGAATTTTGACTAAACGACATTTTGAGTTATTGCTTTAACATTTAATTCTAATTGTCTTTTCTTGATTCATTGAGTAAACATTATATGCTTCATTGGTCATTTGTGTAAGCTAATCGTGTTCTAAGTGCTTATCATTGCCGTGTCGATTAGTGTCTCTTCTCGAAGCATTTAATTTCATTGAGTCCCACTGAAGCATTGCATTTCATATTAGACATTTGATTTGCATTCTTAAAATCTACCTCCAAACTTAAGTCTGGTTGAATAGAAATTTAGGACAACTTTCTCCAATGTTCAATTTAATAGCCTTGACCCTTGAACAACGGTTAAAATAGGTGACCTTGCAGTTCTCTTGTGGTCAAGCCCTGGTAGGAACAAAGGCACTTAGGTTGCTAATGTCCTGGGTAGGTATCGTTAATGAGACCATTGCCTCCTTCCCCAACACTTCTTCTAACAACGTTGTTCCAAGACTAGTCTTGACAATTGAGGAGAAAGCATTCACCATAGTTTAGGCATTTTAACAAAAATCAACCAAGATTTCTGCATTTCTCATAGACTAGTCTTGCATTTCATACATCTAACATTGCTTCATCTCATTTTGTATCAAGTTGATTTGTGAGCATCTTATTTTACTTGCAATACTTGCATCATATTTCTCTTGCACTTGTCATTTTAAATCACTCGCTCATTTGTTTTATGGTATTGTTCTATCTTTTCTGAGCATATCTATAATAGTACAATATTTCTTGTAATAACGCTTATTTTGCAGCATTGTTGTTATTTTGACTTGAAGTATCAATTTAATTTTGCAAGTATCTCGATTTGTATTTGAGCATGGTTTATAAGGCATTGCTCTCTCATCTTTATATATTTTGTTGTCATATTGATCTTAATTGAATCTATCTTTTACATTGTTCATAAATATTTACACTTTCTCTAATTAATAATCAAGTCACATTAATAATAATTGCCTTGCCTTTAGCTTCCTAGAGCTTGTTTTTCTAACAAGTTTTCCTTCTCTAATCACTTTTAGGGACTACCCCCCTTAGCTTGCCTACAAGAGAACTTAAATGGAACGAGTAGGGATCAGGTGACAACCCCTGCTATGAGTGTTGTTCCTTGAAGAATATAACTTGGGGGATTGGAAACTTTTTCCACACTTAGGTGTACATCTTAAGTGACAACACTGTCTACCTTGTGATGATAAGATACATTTATATATGTGATACCATTTTGTATCAGTTCTCCACTTTTAAGCAATGTTCCACCAAGTCTCCGGGACGGGGAGACGCGGGTGCAGGGAGACGCACAAGGGGACGTGTGGGAGTACCCTCAAAATTTAGGGAAATTTAGGGGGAACGAGGGCACGTCGAGGTATATAATTTTTTTCCCTTTTTAATATATATATATATATATATATATATATTTCAAATTCATATTCAATAATGAAAGCATAATAGAATGATACATACATAATTGAATTAAATAATGAAATACATTGATCCATACTCATCATCCTTACTAATACATACATGATTCATCCATAAACCATGAGATTCAATAATGAAATACTCTGGTCCATATTCAGTATTCATTATTCACCATTCTCGAATCTACATTGATTTAAAAATTAAATTCATCATTCATCATTCTAGATTCTAGATTCTAAATTGATTTAAAATTAAAATTCATCATTTATCATTCTAGAATCTAATTAGTACTAAGCAAAATAGACTATAATAGATACTGAAATCTAAAGACTAGAATAGTAAATCGATATAACTAAAACTCAAAAACAATGGAGTGATGAGTCTAAAAGTCACTCTAAAGTACACAGAGGGCTTGGTGCGCTTGATTAAATACTAAATCCATACCCTTGTACATGACAAATGCAATGGAAACATTGCACTCCATTGAATTTTGAATTCCTGAAAAACTGCTCTAAAGACTGGAATAGTAAATTGATATAACTAAAACTCAAAAACAATGGAGTGATGAGTCTAAAAGTCACTCTAAAGTACACAGAGGGCTTGGTGCTCTTGATTAAATACTAATTCCATACCCTTGTACATGACAAAATGCAATGGAAACATTGAACTCCATCGAATCCTGAATTCTTGAAAAACTGTTAAGGCTACTGGATTTTGAGTGAGATCTAAAATTCTACTTTTTCCATATGAAATCCAATGAGGTCAGAACCACTCTCAAACATCCTGAATCATTTCATGGTAATGTTAAAAATTTAAGTAAAAGGATGAAAATGAAAGACAAAGGAGAATGTCACTTTTACTTTAAGAATTTAACATTACCATGAATAACATAGCACTAGTAGGGAAATATGATCAAATACTACGTTTTCCTTGTCATAAATCATTGTTTACAAGCAAATTTAAGGGGGGACGCATAGCCCATTTTGAGGGGGGACGCCCAAGCATCCCCCTTTTGGGGAGTCAAATCCCCCACACTGGGGGAACGTCCCCCCCCTGCTTCTCCCCGCGTCTCCCCAAAAGGGGGACGTTGGGAAACGTTTCCCTAGACGTCCCCCTATCCCGGGTGCAAGGGGTGCGCGCACCCAATCTTGGGGGACGCATCCCCGTGTAACACTGCTTTTAAGTCCTTGGTTGGACAGCTATCATGTTTTAGGATCCACTATCAACTTTGATTTGTCGTTCTTTATTTGGCATCCACTACATCATATATATATATATATATATATGTGTGTGTGTGTGTGTGTGTGTGTGTATGTGTGTGCGTGTGTGTGTGCCTCTCCATATTTATGCGCTAATGTGTTTATCTGATGTATTTGTTTCTATATATGTTTAAAATTTAAAAATAAATGAATATATTTTCTATTTTAATGTTTGCCACAGTTTGTCAATTTTTTGCCGATTTTTTCACGAATGTTTCCAAGAAGATAATTTTTGGACCCTCACCAATTTTTGGTCGATGATGATGTTGTCAATGCTGGATTATATTATTATTCTTGTATTACACATTATCCCATTATAGGTGTTGAAATTTCTAAGTCTGACACCTCATAAATCCCTACTGCAATATCTGGTTTATTACCTCCTACTTGTTAATTCAATTAACAAGTTATTTATAAATATAAATACTGAAATAACCACAAATGCAGCCTTAACACATATATAGATCAACAACTGAAATAACTGAGACACACACACAAGGGACATCGTTATTTTTGGACAATTGTCCCTGGAAAAACCCAATGCGGGAAAACCATTGCAGCAGATATGAGGGTTTCATTATTATGCAGTTTTCTGAATACAACTAGGGTGCCAGAATTGGCTCACCCTCTAGGGAATCTCCTTGGCAAAAGTACCTCTCCTTAGAGACAGATATTCCGGTTGATCAGCAACCAAATGTTTGATCCCACATCAACTTCGACAGTTCCTTAGATGGACAGCGAAAGTTGCTACAAGCTTCTCTCTGGAACTGCGTCACCCTCCAGGGACTGCGTCTGCCTCTCAGCTCCCAGTCTGCCTCACGAAATTTCCTCAGCGCTGCCTCTTTAGCCCAGCATCAACTCTACTAGCCTTTGCTGCTTTTGCGTTAGCCTCTTGGCCCTCTATGTCAGCCTCTTGGCCCTCTACATCACCTACGCTGGCCTCCTCAACCTCTGCATCAGTCCTGGTTTCCTCTGTGTTAGCCTTCCAAGGCTCTGCATTGTCTCTCTGGCACTTTCATTGCCTCTCTGATATGTATTCTCGACCTTCTGTCGAACTGCCCCTCACTGCAATAGGTCACTCGATATCTCACAAACCCTGCCCCAGAAAATCGAATTCTTGATCAACTTGGTGTGTCTCCAACTAACCCTCAAGCTTCCTCTTATACTTTTTCCGTTGACGATTCAACGATCGAGATTAAGTCCCTAATCAACATCTAAGATTAGATTTGGCTTGATCCTTGTTATTTAGAACTTTCTCACCCATATTATATTAATACACATTAATATTTTAATTTTCCTAAGTTTAGACTTAAGAACCCCACTAAAAATATTAATTATTTTAGTATCTCTCCATCCGGGTGAAATTTCTCCAAACGATTTCTGGGTCTTGACCCCATTAAAAATATTAATTATTTTAATATCTCTCCATTCGGGTGAAATTTCCCCAAACGATTTCTGGGTCTTGGATATCTCATGTGCCTTAGCCTCTCCACCAATTTTCATGGCTAGAGCACATCCGATGCTACAAAAAATCAACACTCCCTCTTAGCGAGAAATGTGCTCTAATAATGCTTCACCACAGAAACATCACACTGATCCTCTGCATCGGTACCTGTGTTGATGCTTGGCCTGCTGCCTCACATCCCCTGCACTGTTGCTTCCTGTACTGCTACCCATGACACTGCCACTGCCACTGCTACATCTATACTGCAGCTCCCTCTCAACATGCTACCCATGCTGCCCCTAGCACTGCCACTGTTAATTGTTGCACTGCAACTCAGTTACCGAGAAGTAGGTAACTGACTTCCCCCAAATACTAACATCCCAGTCACTCTGGAAGCCTCATGATGCTGAAATTTCCTCTACTGCTAACCCTGCTCCCTCTGCTGCCACTGCACTGTTGCAAACACCTTTGTGCCTCTCGCACTACTGCAACCTTTGTTGCGTTACTACAGACTTCTGCACTCTAGCCTTGCCTTGTTGCTCCACCACACTTTGCTCCACCCAACATCTGTCATCATGCTATTTTCGCTAAGGGCTCCCATAACCGAATGTGATCCAAGAGTTTGGGCACCACAAAGGTCCTGCCCCTAGTATGTAGTCCTCTTTACTACAACTCGATATCAACCCACCTCTTCTCTAGAGGTGCATGAGCACTCATGGGACAATCGTCATCAGTCTCGACCTCTTTCTCCGCCTTAGCTGGAACTGCCTTGGAGTTAGAAGCTTCTCCCTTGTTTTTCTTGCTGGGGCACTGAGATGCATAATGTCCCAGCTCCCCACAGTGGAAGCACTTAACCTTGGAGATTTCCTTCTTCTTCCTCTTCCCTTGTTGTCCCGCAGATGCTAGAGCCACATCCTCCTCCTCCTCTTTCTTGATTCGACCTCCCTTGCCACTACTCCTCGCCTTGGTCATCCTCCTGATCTCTTCCTGGTGAAGAGCTACCCACATCTCCTCCCAACTGGGAAGAGTAGCCCTGCCCAAAATACTTTGGACAAATGTCTCCCACTCCTCGGAGACTGCATTCAAGGCAGTCCTGACCATAAACTCTGGATCTGATGTAGACCCCATGGAAGTAAGGTGGTCACGAATCTCCTGCAACCTGAGAAAGAACTAATCTATCTGCTCTCCCTTCTACATCTGATATGACCGCAGTTGACTCTCCAATAGCATCTTCCTCTGCACGGAAGAGCCCTGGTATAAGGTGGTCAATGCCTCCCACATCTCCCTTGTTGTGTTCTTCTTAGCAATATGTGGTATGAAATGATCTTTGACCCCGTCTAAGATCAAGCATTTTCCCTTCGCCTTAGCCTCCTCATACTTTTCATTAGAAGCAGGGTCAACTGGGATAGCTACGGTTTTCAAGGCAAAGTCCTTGATGCGATGTTTGTCCAGGATTGCCAAGATCCTGGCCTTCCAGATGACAAAGTTGGAAGCCCCGTCCAACCTGTCCTAATCCCTCAATCCATTGACTACCATTTCAGCTCCTCTTCTGGACTCCCTCTGAGTCTCAACTCCCCTGTTGGAAATCTCCCTCTAAGTCCTGATTTCCCTCCTGGAAATCCTCTGGCCAGCTGTCGAACCGCTCCTCTCCAATTCTCCTTGACACTGCAACTCAAATCTGGATTCCTTTGCTAGAAATCCGTTGAGGTAGTGATTCCCTCTACCTTGGCTTCGTCTCCTTAGGCACTGTTCTTCTTCAACAAAAACCGTGTCCCACCAGCTCCTCAAATCACAATCTACCCACAGCTCCCCAAGCCTCGGCAACTGAAGAAACTGAGCCCTTCAGGCTCTGCAAAATCTTAGGAAAGGCTGAATTTGCTCCTCTTGGCCACAGCGTCAATCCTTCTTGGCTAAGAAAGATGATCAGGCACTGCGTAGGTCTAATCTGCCCCCTCTCTGCCTCTACGTTGGCCCTCCTCTTGGCTTGAAATGATGATGCAGGCTCTGTGTCACTTCTTCTCTAGCTGCTTCTTCTCTGGAACAATGTTGTCTCTCCCTCTGCGCTAGCCCTTCTCGTGGCTCGAAATGATGGCACATGCTCTGTGTCACTTCTTCTCTTATTGCTTCTGCTCTGGAACAACGTTGTCTCTCGGGACAACTGCTACTTCTGCAAATTTCAGATTTCTGTTGGTGCCTTCAGTCCTCTTGTGATCTGTAATGCTCTGATACCATGTTGAAATTTCTAAGTCTAACACCTCAGAAATCCCTACTGCATTATCTGGTTTATTATCTCCTACTTTTTATTTCCATTAACAAGTTATTTATAAATATAAATACCGAAATAAACACAAATGCAACCTTAACACATATACAGATCAGCAACTGAAATAACTGAGACACACACACAAGGGACACCGTTAATTTTGGACAATCGTCCCCGGAAAAACCCAATGCGGGAAAACCGATGCAACAGATATGAGGGTTTTGTTATTATGTAGTTTTCTTAATACAACTAGGGTGCCAAAATTGGCTCACCCTTCAGAGAATTTCATTGGCAGAAGTAACTCTCCTTGGAGACAAATATTTCGGTTGATCAGCAACCGGATGATTAATCCCACAACAACTTCGACAGTTCCCTAGCTGGACAACAAAAGCTGCTCCAAGCTTCTCTCTGGAACTACGTCACTGTCCAGGGTTTGTGTTTGCCTCTCAGCTACCAGTCTGCCCCACGAAAGTTCATCAGCGTTGCCTCTTCAGCCCAGCGTCAACTCTACTAGCCTCTATGCAGCCTCTGTTGCTTCTGCGTCAGCCTCTTGGCCCTATGGATCACCTGCGCTGGCCTCCTCAGCCTCTGCATCACCTGCACTGGCCTCCTCAGCCTCTGCGTCAATCCTGGATGCCTCTGCGTCAACCTTCCAAGGCTCTACACTGACTCTTTGACACTTTCTTTCCCTCTCTGATAGTCGAACTGCCCCTCGCTGCAACTGATCACTAACTCGATTTCTCAGCAAACCCTGCCGCAGAAAATCGAATTCTTGATCAACTTGGTGTGTCTCCAACTGACCCTCAAGCCTCCTCTTATACTTTTCCTGTTGACAATTCAACAGCCGAGATTAAGTCCCTAATCAACGGCTAAGATTAGATTTGGCTTGATCCTCGTTATTTAGAACTTTCTCACCCATATTATATTAATACACATTAATATTTTAATTTTCCTAAGTTTAGACTTCGGACCCCCATTAAAAATATTAATTATTTTAATATCTCTCCATCTGGGTGGAATTTCCCCAAACGATTTCTGAGCCTTGGAGATCTCATGTGTCTTAGCCTCTCCACCAATTTTCATGGCTAGAGCACATCCGATGCTACCAAAAATCAACATTTTGTATCAATTCTCCACTTTTAAGTCCTTGCTTGGACAGCTATCATGTTTCAAGATCCACTATCAACTTTGATTTGTCATTCTTTGTTTGGCATCCACTACATCATATATATGTGTGTGTGTTTGTGTGTTTGTGTGCTTTCTCCATATTTATACACCAATGTGTTTATCTGATGTTGTTGTTTCTTTATGTGTTTAAAATTTAAAAATAAATGAATATATTTTCTATTTTAATGTTTGCCACAATTTGTCAATTTTTGCCGATTTTTTCACGGATGTTTCCAAGAAGATGATTTTTGGACCCTCACCAATTTTTGGTCAATGACGATGTTGTCAACGCCGGATTATAGTATTATTCTTGTATTACACATTATCCCATTATAGGAAATTTAAGAACACTGAAGCATAAAAGTAGTTTCTTTAAACAACAGCATTCCACGAGCATGGTGAAAGAGCAATATTAAAAGAGAATTTCCTTACCCTTGGAATAGAAAGTCACCCAGCAAAGCTACCGGAGGCACCAGTACGATACTCAGCCAGAAATACCAGGTGCTCATTAAAACATAAATAACATAGTAGATATTTTCCTGCAAAATCAAACGATCAGCGACAAGTCCGACCAACACATGCAACTCTCAAGAAACTGATAAAGTCCCAGTGTATTTGACCAAAGCTTACCTGTCTATCATGCCTTGTTCTGATTCCAGAGTATAGAAATATAAATAAAAACCAGGCCAAAATGCTTCCAGCAATGCTATAATTGTGCCATCTTGTAATGAAATTACAGGCCATCAGAAGACGTAAATTGACTGTAATTACCACGCAAGTAAAAGCCATTGTGCCTACATCCCACAATCCTAGCATTTTGCCTGATAAGTTTTGCCCCTTAGTGCTTGCAGCCACACAGAAGTAAAAAAATATTAGGGACTGGTAAAAGGCAAAAAAGGCCCACACTGCTAAAACTCTCCATTTAAAGAACATATTTTTTATGCCCTCCTGGTAGAGTTGGGGATATTTCTTTGAGAGTGACGCACTTACGTCCTGTAAAAACAGAAAGGTGTATTAGCTAATATTATTACTGAAGCTCGAATAAAATAAATTGTGAAGTGAACCTGAAAGATAATTAGAATTTAGAAACAGACCTTCTCAAAAAGCCCAACCACAATAACTGGAAGAGCAGTAAAAATAACATTGTACAGTGACTGGTACCAATCATCGTAGAATCGTTGACCAGAGTAACCAGTCCGAAAGGTGAACCAAAACTGTGTTAACGTAAAAGTAAGGTTCTTATAAAAAAAATAGGCAACAACCTGCATAGCACCCAAACGAACAGAAATGATAATTAGCATATTTAGTGTTCACCTTACAGGAAATGAAAGTGTACATGAAAATCAATACATGCCTACTAACCTTTGAAATTCTAATATACGACCATCGGCCATGCACAAGAAGTAAATCTGTGAGAAAGCGGAACTGGGCAATAGCAAAATCACTCGCCATAACTGCCTGCATGCCCTCCAAACCACTTATACCGACACCTACATGAGCAGCCTGGATCATGCTTACATCATTGGCACCATCGCCAATGCCAAGAGTAATTTTTTTAGCACCATCCTTAATAAGGCTGGTCACCTGATGTAACAGGGAGCCAGTAAGATAGATGAGACGAGCATCTTTTGATCAGATTAAAGCAAATATAATATATAAGCAGTACAGAACTTAAACTTTATCTACCTAGCAACCAATCAAGTAACCAAGAAATGCTCATGGATTATTGAAGGATTTCAGCGATAATGAGTATACTTTTCTACCCCTGGAAAACAAAGTTACACATGCAAAAAACTATGATACTTGAACCCAGCCCCAGGTCCATAGGTCCTTCTGGAACTGGTTGTGATCTTTTATACAGAAAATAGGATATATTCCTGTGTGATTGACACCGGATACATCTGATATGCAAGATAAGAAATTCCAAACTAGAAGGCACTGGACTGCCCAGGAGCAGGAGCAGGAGCAGAAGGCACTGGAGCACTCCTATGGAATGCTAGTTTAAATTATTTTCTTGATGCAGAAAAAGGACTGTTTAGTCACATTAATGGAATAATGGTTTATGCTCAGATAATCAAAATGGACTATTTTTCCAAAACATTCGGCCCTTTACTTCAGCACAGGAGGCTGTTCTCTCCATCATGGGATTTCCTTATTTTATAGTTCTTTATGTTTATACATAATGATGTATCCAGATGTGTTCTATCGAAAGCATTTCTAAAAAATGACATATCAGTAACAATCTGTACTTGTATCTTGTTTACTGAGGAAAAACTACATAAAAAGGATGAGCTGCTGCAAATGCGAACCTGATACATAAACAAGGGACTCATAGCCTACTCACTTCACCAACACGCATCCTTTGCAGTGTTCATTTTTCAAGTGCAATAGGTACAAGCACAATATTTGTGAAAATTGATAATTACTTCTAATGATGTTGATCTTTTAATTTTTTCAGAATATCATTAAGCAATTATACTTCAGAAATTCAACCATATAAAAGCAGTCGAACAGTAGGGATCACAATGCACGAAGAGAGCACAAGATTTATCCTGGGGAAACCCACTAAGGGGAAAAGCCCAGCAACCTTTTTCAATAGAGAAATTCTTCTTTTCAACAAGAGACACACCTAGACCTCTAGTCAACAACTAGGTCAAACTGACCTTCAACAAATCTATGGTCAAACCTGGTCAACACCCTCCAAGTCAAGCCTCCAATCTGATCTAGAAAATCCGCCTTCTGATCAGCCCTAGGATGAATTTCGGCCTCCCACTAAATGCCCAAAAACCCAGAATTTTGGCCCTTTAACTGCAACTTCCCAGAAAATGGTGAGAACTGGAGAGAGAGAAGACCTCCACACATGCAAGCTAGATAGAGAGAGAAAATATGAATCCGTCCTTTTTCATCCTCCTTGTCCGTATTGTACTTCGCTTAGATGTCCAAAAGATTCTTGCTTGAGAAACGTCGAATTGGTGCCTTGTGGAGGAGGTTGAACTGTCTTTATATAGAGTTTTGTTGAGTCGAATGGGTGTGTCTTCTGCCAGGGCCGTTATGAATTGGAGGGAGGCCGACTTGACTAAATTTGGGGCCAAAAATTCAATTTTAAAAATTCAAATTTTCTTCTTTTAAAAAATCCAAATGGACACAACTCAAAAATAGATTTTTCTTTTGACTCTAGCATGAAGAACAAGCTGTACAATAATATATATAAATACATCAAGGGCCAAAATATACATTATGAAGACCAACCATAGTTACAAAATTCAACACTCCCTCTTAACTAGGGAGGTATTCATAATGATTGTCTTAGATGTTCTCAAGTTGAAAAATCTCTATGAAAAAGGTTATAACAAATCATCATCAACCTTGTCAACATCTTTGACATAAGGTAAATTATCAGCATCATCTAGTCAGCGTCTCTAACATCAACATCAACTAGTTGCCACAATTGGTCAGTACCACTGACCCATAATCTTGGTCAGTACTCCTGACACATGGCATAACATTTAGCATCAACTAGTCATCATAACTCTAGTTGGTACCACTGACCCATAATCTTGGTCGGTACTCCTGACCTAGACTAGTCTCAGTTCACCATCTTGGTCAAACTCTTTGACTCGTGGTGAAACTCCAAAGGCCACACTCTACATGAGCAGTTGGGCTCAATGTTAAATGAGCTCCTCATCCTATTTGGAGAGACTGAGCCCGATGCTAAAATATTGGAACTCTAGGACCATTTTCCCCAATTGGTCAACATTTTCTGGTACAAGAAGAATCATTGTCCTCTACTGGACCATTCTCCCCAATTGATCAACATCTTTAAAACAGGGAGAATGATTGTCCATGATGCTATCATATTAGCACTCCCTCTCGACTAGAGGAGTAATCTCCACAAGCCCCAGCTTGCCCCTGACATATATGAGCTTCTCTCTGGACAGAGGCTTCGTCAAAATATTTGTTGTCCGCTCATCAATGGAGATGTACTCAAGCCTTACTACTCTCTTCTACACCACATCACAGGTGTAGTGGTACTTGATTTCAATGTGCTTTGACCTGTCATAGAACACAAAATTCTTTGAAAGCTTCACATAACTTTGATTGTCACAATATATCAACAATTGGTTCCAGCTCCAGGTCAAACAATCCTGCATACAAATTTTGAAGCCACACTACCTCAGTACAAGCTTCTATTGCGATATATTTTGCTTCTACAATGTTGAGTGCTAGATTTTATGCTTCCTGCTCATCCAAGATATCATAGTGAAGCCCAAACTGAAGCATACTCCTGAAGTACTCTTCCTATCATCTACACTCCCTGCCCAATCATAATTTGTATATCCCTGCAATTGTATATCACTATTTGAGACATATCTCAAACCATAATTTATAGTTCCATGTAGATATTTCGAAATGTGCTTTATTGCAATCCATTGCTCATATCTCGGTTCCACCTAGAACTGACTCAATGTGTTCACTACAAAGAAAATGTTTGGTTTGGTATTAACCAAATATATCAACAAGCCAATCAACTGCCAGTACATGGATGGATCTACCAAGTTGGACTCAGAGTCTCTCAACCTATTCAAATTCGTTACCATGGGAATTGCCATGGATATACAGTCTATCATACCAAACTTCTAAAGGATCTCAATAACATACTTTCCTTAACCAAGGAACATTTCGCCAGGCTTTTGCCATACTTCCAGTCCCAAATAATAATGTATCAAGCCAACATCCTTCATGTCAAACTCAGAGGCCAACTACCTCTTACACTGAATAATGAGAGACTCAACACCTATCATAAATAAGTCATCAACATATAGTAATAAAATCATAGGTGCATTCTTCACAACCTTAAAATAGAGGTTTGGATTAGCATCACTCTTAGAGAATCCAAGTCTCGTCAAGTGGCTATTAATTCAAACATACCAAGCTCTTGGAGCTTGCTTGAGTACATACAAGGCCTTCTTCACCTTGCAAACGTGAGACTCCTTCCCATGCATCTCAAAACCTTGAGGTTGTTGTATGTACACCTCCTCCTTAATTACACCATTGGGGAAGGCAGCCTTTACATCCATCTAATGTAAATTCCAACCCAACGAAGCAGCAAAAGAAATAATATATCTAATAGAGGTGTACCTAGAAACTAGAGAAAATTTCTCATCGTAGTCTTCTCCCTCTCTCTGGGATAACCCTCCAGCCACAAATTGTGCCTTTTATTGTTCAATAATTCCATCAGCAGCATGCTTGATCTTGTATATCCATTTGGAAGTCACCACTAATTTCCCTTAGTTGGAAATTGTAACTAGGTTCAGGCTTCAGCCTTCATAATGGCCTTATTTGTAATCATGACATTGTATACTTATTTGTAATCATGACATTGTCTAATCATGCTCAAGTCTAGGGCCAAAGCATGTTCTTTGTGCTTCTAGGTCCTTCTAGCACAAAGAAGAAATTATGTCATGTATTACAGTCCCATTTGGACTCATTGTAACAAACAAACATATTTATTTTTCTCAAGAAAAAACCATTTATTTCTCCAAGACCAACTCAGCCCCAGTCAAGGACAAGTTGGACTAAGGGAGGGCCATTTGACCCCTCAATGAGGCTATATATACAAGGAGTTCGACCTCGTTTGGCTCACTGACTCATCACAAGTTCGATCTGCAGTAGCGTAGGAGAGGAAGAGCTAGAAGGACGAAGAAATGAAGGAAGAATCAAAGTTTCTTGGGCTAATCTCTCTCTCTCTATCCACACGTGCGAAGTTAGGGTTTCTATGTAACGGCAATTGCAGGAGGTTGAAATTGCAGGGCTGAAATTTTGGTACGAAGTTGCAATAATTGAAGTTTGGAAGCTTCCTTGAAGAAGATCTTGTTGGGAGCTAACTTGATGCTTGGGAAGATTTTGGGCTTTGGTCTTTGGGTCTTGGAAATCACTTTGTGAACAGATTCTATAAGAAGATAAGCATGTTGAAGTTTCTAAGTTTACTTAGTTTAGAAATCCTTCATGCGCTTTTTCTTATTTATTCCTACCTACTTGTTATTTTTCTTTAACAAGTTATTTACAAAGTAAATACTGAAAATAAACACCAGTGCATGCTCAACATATTACAGATCAACAACTAAAAGAAACAAGAACAAACACACCACATGACACCATTATTTTTGGTTCAATGTCCTCGGAAAAACCCAATGCGGGAAAACTGGTACAGCTATCTGAGGGTTTTCTTATTAAGCAATATCAGAGTACAATCTGTGTGCCAAAACTGGCCTACCTAACAAAGAATTTCCTTAGCAATTATACCTCACAGTTTGAGAGAAATCTCCTGGCTGAAACCCCAGAAAATCCTTTCGACAGCTCCTCAACACAAAACTGCTCTGCGACCCCAGCGTCTGCCCAATATGGACTGCGTCAGCCCCTCTGTCTCACACTGGCCCTCTGTCAACCCCAGGAGACCATGCGTCAGCTTTCTAGGCCTCTGCGTCAGACACGCTGGCCTCTCTAGTGCTTTGCGTAGCACTTGGTTGCCTCTGCGTGGCCCTGCGTGAGCCCTTGCTAGCTTTGCGTCACTCTCCTTGGCTGTCGCGCTGCTCTCCCAGCACAATCTTTACCTTCTCTATTTCTCTGTACTCAATGCCCCTCAGCTGCTTTCCCGATCACTGATTCTATCTCTCTTAACAAACCCCGCTCTAGAGAATACAATGACTGATCACTTTGGTGTGTTCTCCAAGTGACCCTCAAGCCTCCTCTTATACTATTCCCGTTGACATCTCAATGGCCGAGATTAAGTCCCTAATCAACGGCTAAGATTAGATCTGGCTTGATCCATGTCTTTTGGACCACTCTAACACATATTCATATTAATATACATTAATATTTTATTTTCCCTAAGTTTAGACTTAGGGACTCCATTAAAAATATTAATTATTTTAATATCTCCTGATCTGTTTAGAATATACCCAAACCCTTTCTGAGTATTGGAGATCTCATGTGCCCCAACCTCTCCACCAAATTTCGTGGCTAGAGCACATTCAATGCTACCCCAAATCAACACTCCCTCTTAGCAAGGACTCTGCTCTAGCAATACTCTTCACTGAGTATTACTCTAATTATCCGGCATCGATACCTGTGTTGATGCTAGGCCTTCCTGCGCAACATCCTCTGCATTATTGCCTCCTGTACTGTTGCCCATGGTTCTGCCACTGCTGCATCTGTACGACAACTCCCTCTGCATCTGTGTTGCTGCTGGTCCTTTCTCCCAGTACTGCATTTGCACTGCAACTCCTCTCATCATGATGCATCGTGTTGCCCACTGCTGCACTACAACTCAGTTAATGAGAAGTAAGTAACTGATCTCCCAACTGACCTCCCTATTGGGCTAGAGACACCCACCGATGCTAAAGCTCCCTCTGTCGCTGACAAGTGTTCCCTCTCTGACCTCTACACTGCTGGAACAACCCCCCGCATCTCGCACCGTTGCACACCTCTTTGTGTCGTCCTGCACTGCTGCAACACTCTTGTGCCTCTCGCATTGCTGTAGCCTGCTAGCTCTGCGCTGTCTCGGGACTCCTACACTGTAGCTCTCTCTGTCGCTCCATCCGCATCTGTCTCTACCCACTCAGCTAGTCCTGTTACTCGTTGTCGGGGCTCCCGTAGCAAGGTCTAATCCAAGAGGCTGGGTACCTCAAGGATCCTGCCTCTCATCGTCTGTAGTCTGCCTTAATACAGCTCGATGTCTCCCCACTTCCACTCAAGTGGTGTGTGTGCACTCATGGCATTCCTTCTCAGAAGACTCTCCCTTACTCTTCTTCCTTGGGCAATGGATCGCATAATGACCAATCTCCCCACAGTGGAAGCACTTGATCTTGGAGAGATCTTTCTTCTTCCGTTTCTCTTGCTTTCCCTCAGATGCTAGGGCCACATCCTCCTCCTCCTGCTTGACCTTGATCCCTTTGCTGCTACTACCTGTCTTCGACTGCCATCTGATCTCTTCCTGGCAAAGAGCTGCCCACATCTCGTCCTTAGGTGGGAGAGTCCCTATGCCTAGGATACTCTGGACAAACACTTCCCAATCTTCTAAGACAGCATTCAGAGATGTCCTCACCATAAGCTCCTAATCCGGTGTCGCTCCTATAGCAGTCAACTGGTCTCGGATCTCATTCAATCCTCCGAGGAAGGTGTCAATCGATTGACCCTTCTTCATCTGATACGACCTCATCTGGTTCTCGAGCAGCATTCTTCTCTGCACAGAAATATGTTGGTACAGGTTCTCCCTTCCACATCTCAACTGTCGTTTCCTTCTCGGCTATATGTGGTACCACATGATCCTTGACCCCGTCAAGGATAATGCACTTGGCCCTCGCCATCGCCTCTTTGTACTTGTCGTTATCATTGGGGTCGACTGGGATAGCTATAACCTTCAAGGCGAAGTTCTTGACACGATTCATGTCAAGCACTGATAAGATTTTGGCCTTCCAAATTGTGAAGTTTGATGCTCTGTCTAGTCTATCTTGGTCTCTTACCCCGTGTAGTGCCATGACGCTCCTCTACTTCCTTCCTGGAAGTTCTCTGTTCGACTCCTCTGAGTCTCTACTTCCCGTCTGGAAGTTCTCTTCTGGACTCCCTCTGAGTCCTAATTTTCCTCCTGGAAATCCTTCTGCTACTTGTCGAGATGCCCCCTACTCTGATCGTCTTGTGCAACTGCACTGCTAATCCAGGTTCCTCGGCTAGAAACCCTCAGTAACAACTCCTCTGGCCCTGCTCTGTCAGGTACTATTCTGACTACAGTACCTCACCAGCTCCACTCTGCAATATTTCTGCAGCCTTCTAGACTCCAGCAACTGCCTCTCTATGAACTGCATCAGCCCCTCTCTGCCTCACGCTGGCTCTGCGTCACCCCAGATGGGTATGCGTCAGTGCTCTGGCCCTCTGTGTTAGCAACGCTAGCCTTTCTAAGGCTCTACGCAGCTCCTGGCTTCTTCTATGTGGCTCTGGTTGACTCTGTGTCACACTTGGCTTCTAAGCTACTAGAAACAGCTTCTGTCACCTCGGGACAGTTGTTTTCTGTTGCTATTGCTCCACTCAGCTGATGTCTTTTAGTCCTCCTGTGATCTGCAATCACGCTCTGATACCATGTTGAAGTTTCTAAGTTTACTTAGTTTAGAAACCCTTCATGCACTTTTTCTTATTTATTCCTACCTACTTGTTATTTTTCTTTAACAAGTTATTTACAAAGTAAATACTGAAAATAAACACCAGTGCATGCTCAACATATTACAGATCAGCAACTAAAAGAAACAAGAACAAACACACCACATGACACCATTATTTTTGGACCAATGTCCCCAGAAAAACCCAATGCGAGAAAACCGATGCAGCTATCTGAGGGTTTTCTTATTAAGCAATATCAAAGTACAATCTCGCTACCAAAACTGGCCTACCCAACAGAGAATTTCCTTAGCAGCTATACCTCACAGTTTGATAGAAATCTCCTGGCTGAAACCTAGAAAATCCTTCCAGCAGCTTCTTAGCACAAAACTGCTTTGCAACCCCAGCGTCTGCCTAATCTGGACTGTGTCAACCCCTCCCTGTCTCACGTTGGCCCTGCATCAGCCTTTCTTGGCCTGCGTCAGCCCCAGAAGACCCTATGTCAACTTTCTAGGCCTCTGCGTCAGACACGCTGGCCTCTCTGGTGCTCTGCGCAGCACTTGGATGCCTCTGCGTGGCGCTGCATGAGCCCTCGCTGGCTCTGTGTCACTCTCCTTGGCTGCTGCGCTGCTCTCTCGGCACAATCTCTGCCTTCATTGTTTCTCCGTACTCAATGCCCCTCAGCTGCTCTCCCGACCACTGATTCTATCTCTCTTAGCAAACCCCGCTCTAGAGAATAGAATCACTGATCACTCTGGTGTGTTCTCCAAGTAACCCTCAAGCCTCCTCTTATAATTTTCCTGTTGACATCTCAATGGCCGAGATTAATTCTTTAATCAACGGCTAAGATTAGATCTGGTTTGATCCATGTCTTTAGGACCACTCTAACACAGATTCATATTAATACACATTAATATTTTATTTTCCTTGAGTTTAGACTTAGGGACTCCATTAAAAATATTGATTATTTTAATATCTCCTTATCTGTTTAGAATCTGCCCAAACCTTATCTGGGTATTGGAGATCTCATGTGCCCCAACCTCTCCACCGAATTTCGTGGCTAGAGCAAATCCGATGCTACCCCAAATCAACAAAGCATTTTTTTTTGGGTTTTCCCCTTGGAGGGGTTTTCTCTGACTTGGAGCCTATGTCTTGTTGTGATCTCATTGTCTTCGGTAATTTCTTGATAAAAAATAACTAATAAAGTAATAAAAAGCCAACGCATATCACAAGTAATTATCAAGTTAAGAAAATCTATATAATCTCTAAGTCTCTTGATTTTCCATCATGGTATCAAAGCTAAGGTGCACAAAGGAGACTGAAGATCACATCCTAGTTAGCATTGTTGCGCACATTTTGTTACAGGTCTAGGAAAGCAGTTGGACAAATATTTTCAAAGTCAAAATCATCAATTAGCTATCTCTCATGTCATTGTAAACCCAAATTCGACAAGTTGTAATGTAAATGATGCTAGTAAGACCTATGATTTTGGCGACGAATTTCATCCTAGTAGGTTTTTTAACGTCACCATTACCTGTGTTTCTAAACATTGCTAATCGGAAGAGTTTTTCCCTCCATCTTAAACCCCAAATCTAGAGTGAAATTTATTGTTGAATCTTAGGTGACTCCTAGCGTTCTTAGTCGAGTCTATTGTAAAAGTGATTTGGGAATAATTTAAGCTATTTGGCTAAATTATTTTATTACAAATAACATGGTCTACTAGATCATATTGTGTCACAGAATTGGGTAAATTTTATGAGGGTTTATAACGAACAAGTATTTCCCCTCTGAGGGTTGAAATGTAATTATCTGATGTAAAAATATTTTAATGCATGGTCGCTCGCAATCAGACACCATGGCTAAAGTATTTGACTGTGAAAACAAATAATCCCCTTAAATGTCAATTAATTAATTTTTCTCACAAAACAAAAATTAAACCCTAAGCCAGAAAATTAATTAATTTTGAGTCAAAAAAATTAAAATTAGATAAATTAATTTCTCCAAGTGGAAAATGACCAAAAAATTCGTGGGTCATAAAGAAGTCAAATTTTGGAGGTCCCCACCAAGGAAAAAATGGATTTTTTAAGAAAAATTAAGCCGTTGGACCTTGGTGGTTAAGTGAAGGTCAAATTTTCGAGTAAATTATTCCAAAATAATTATTTTTGGATTAATAAAAACTGGTTTTAATGAGAAATTCGAAATTTCCTCAAAAATAAATATTTTCGACGTAGAGATTAAAAGATGATCAAGTCTTTATGGATCAAGCCTACTAGCCATTATTTTCCACTATGAGGGATTTCTTTATAAATAGAAGGCTATTGGGCTTCTATTGTCATCTTTCGCTGATGTAAAATTTGTACAGCTAGTGTGAAGCCACTGTTCTGTTGGGAACGTTTGAATTTCATAATAAAAGACTTTGTGTACAATTCATGGTGTCTTTGTCTCATTGATCTGTGGTATGTGTTGGGTATGTGCTTTCCTATATTGTGCTTCAATATTATATGAATTATTATTTCATTTGCAGATGATAAGAATATTCTATTGGTAAGTTTTGGGCTTATCTTAGGTGATCCGATTTATTGTATGACCTAAACATTTTTGCTTAAGAAATATATAGAGTTTGCAAGTTCCCTGGCCCTTGGGCTCCAAGTTCACATAGTGTGGCCACAAGTTGACATTGTTTGGACTCCAAGAAATTTATGTCATTTTCTCTCTTCGCTAAGGCATTGGTTAAATATCTATCTTTCAAAATACATCAAGCCATTGTCATTATTATAATATATATATATATATATATATATATATATATATATATATATATTCTTCAAAAAATATTCAAGCATTATATATGTCTAATATATATTTTAAAAATTATTTTTGTAGAATAATTTTTGTAAATAAAATTTTCTAACCCTTGTTTTGCAGCAAATTCGGTTTGGGGTTTCGTTTCAAATTTTGTATGTATTGGGTTTTGGGTATTTTTATTTTCACTTGTGCAGGTGACATCCAAGGTATTTGAAGAAGATTTGCTAGGGTTTGAGCCAGATCTAGGCCCTTGAGGGTAAGATCTAGTCTCTAAATTTTTGTAGGACCACCGTCAAGGAATTTTGTAGTCATTGACCAAATTTGAAGATCTGAAGCAAATTCAAACTTTGGCAAGGTTTTTTCAAAAAAATTTAGGCCTCAAGGCCCAGCATCCACCTTCAGCCCTAGTCGTTTCCTTATTTGGCCTGTTACCCACCACTTCGTGGGTGATATCCCCAGGAGAAATTTTTCTCCATGATGAACCTCAACCGACAGCCAGCAACCCCTTGCAGCCTCCTACTAGCTCGTTGTGCCATTTCTCTACCACCTGAGCCAGCCATGTGGTCCCTCACCCACCTGTATTGATCGTATGTTTGAAGGTGGGCCTCCTGAATCTAAAGGTATGTCTTGTCATTTGGTAATTAAGTATTGGGTTTACTTATCATTGATACTTTTGGGTATAGAATGATGAAGGGATTTGGCGGAAAGGGTGTGCTTAGTTTGTGCTCTTGTCCCCTTGATCTTTTTTGGATGTTACCCTTGGATCTTAGTCTCATGGGATCTCCTTTATTGACCATTTGGTTCTAGGGTGGTACTACTTGGGAAACCCCGACTTTGGGTGCGTGGTCCCACTCCTTTATCCGCACATATTACTCCTTTTCCACTCACTATACCCTATTCATCATTTCTCCCACCTGGGTCCACATTTCCATTCTGGGTCCACATAGGGCCAGCCTCCCTATCCCCTTGCCCCCACCTTAGGTCAGGCCTGGAATGATGCCCCAGAGGCTGAAACAAATAAAAGAAAAGAAAAAAAAAAAGTATAATTGGTCACATGTAACAGGAAATTGTCCCACAAAATGCAAAAGATGGTCGGGACAATAATTAGCACATGGGCAAAAGCCAATACATGAGTTCTACCCAATCCATGGTCATCACCCTGGTTCCATATGCCCTAGATAAGTCTCCTTTATCAATTAGGAACCCATGATTGTCCCAACCCCTGGAGGGCAATGAACTGCCCTAGCTCAAAGGCGGTAATCACTGCTATATCTTACACATCATGCTCTTTTCCTTTGAGCCCGAGTAGTTAATTGAAGAAAAATCATAAAAGGCAAAAGGCATATAAAGAATGGTGGAAAAATCAAGACCAGAGCACCTCATGTACCACGATTTCTCCCTCCTACACATTACATACCCAAGTATGGGCTTCCCCTTCTAGCTATCCCTATACCCTGATATGTGGCCCAGGATTGCCCTTCTCATTCCCTACTCCAATCCACTTATTTATCACTTGACACCCCCATTAGAGGGATGTACCTTGGATATACTATCCCCTTTAAGAGTTGAAATCACCTAATAGGCTACTTGATTAACCCCCTTTGGAGCTTGGAGACACTAGCACATGCCAAAGCCCACCATGGAAGGGCATGCCATTATGAAGTGCCCACTTGTTATCCATGATTTGTGAACTCTTTTACCCGATTATTTTAACAAATGGTTGTACTGGAAGCTTAGGGGACACATTGGATCTTATGCATCATTATAGGAGCTTGGAGACACTAGCACATGCCAAAGCCCACCACGGAAGGGCATGCCATTATGAAGTGCCCACTTTGTTATCCATGATTTGTAAACTCTTTTACCCAATTATTTTAACAAATGGTTGTACTGGAAGCCTAGGGGACACATTGGATGTTATGCATCATTATAGGTAGTTTCCATTTGGGTTTGGTCTCCCTATACGAGATCCTAACCCCAGAGGTCTACATTGGCACATATAAGGTGTGCATAGAGAGCCATTGGCCTCCACAGCAGTAGACAGCACTCCACGGATCATCATCGATGCTTAGAGACTATTAGCAATCCACCTTTGGGATGTTGGTGATATACTTGGTACATTTTGCCCAGCATGACCCCCACAGGAACCCCGCACTCTTGGCAGGTGTCCCAAGACTTGTACGATGTCATGGCAACATTCATTCCACCACTCGGACCCTTGCAAAGCATCTACAGGATCTCCAATTCATATGGAGACACATGGGGTGATTTATGTGCCCTCAGACCCACTGGGAGCACCACAAATCTACTACTTGGAGAACAAGGGGCCACCCCCTTCTCCATCATATTCCAAGGAAATTATTCCTCAGTATGGCACTTCTAGACATTATTAGGCCTTTGGAGGGCCCCATGACATGTACATATTATTATTTGGCCCCTTGTGAGGTTTATTTTTACACTTGTGAGCTAATTTGGTGGGCTTGTCACCAAGAGGGGTTTTATTTGCACAGTATTTTATCATTAAGGGTTAATGTAGGCCCATAGGCTAATTCAAACTCCTTAGGAGGCTATATATTGATGTTAGATACATTCATTTGGATCATCACTTGACTTGGGATCTCTCTAATCATAGAGAACTTTGCATTTTTCCTTGGAGGATATTTTTTGGAGATGGATGAATTTTGACGTATAGATTTGGGCTATTTATCTTATCTTGGAGCTTTGTCTTGTAAACGAAATGTTGGTTGGATATACTCTATAATGTTGTAAGTAAATGTTGATGTTGTTATTCTTGTTGATGCATACTACTAAAATTAGGGCTAGTTGTTGCATAATCGAAATGTGGAATTGAGCATGTTTTAGCTAATTTAATGTATGGGCCAATGTTATATGAATGAAATGTCCTAGATATTATTTGTCTCGATAAGCTTGCATCAGTTTCTTTGAAGTATAAATGCTTGAAGATGACTTTTCTTTTCTTTCTCTCAACATTGGATGAAGCTGACTTTCCGGGCCTCCTTGATCAAGAAACCAAGTTCTTACTCATCAGCATCGTTAATTCCATATCCCCAAGTGAATTAGGCACTGATCCCTCAAAAGGGTGATCATTTTAACCCTCTTTTTACCCTTTTCCCTAGGTCTAGCCCCATCAGGTCACCCAGGGCATCAGTTTCCCAGGAATTGACCAAAGAAAAATTTTCTATCTCCTATAGGCTACTGCGCTAGTGGGTCCCCTCCCTCTCCTCCAAATTTGATGCAATTCTTACAGTGGAATCTCCGGGAATCCCAAGCCCAAGCTCTAGGATCGAATTTTGCCTAGGCATCCCCAAGGCTAGACCTCAAGAGGATCAATTCAACCTTTTAGAGTAAATATTCTTGTTTGGTCTTTTCCTTTCACCTTGTCCAGGATATGAACATCATTGGTTGCTACACTCCATCCTCGAACCTGGACTGGGTCCACTTGGCCCCATGTGGTCCCACTTCTCAATAAAAATTACTTGTCATGGACAATTTGGGAATCCAAGTTTCCCAAGGATTATAAGGATTAAGAACCTCGTCTATAAACCTATTGCTTCTCCCTCAACCCTCCATTCTTCACCCCTTACCAAGTCGCTTGCTTAAAGAGCAAGCTAATTCCATTCTTCACTCCATCCTTGGAAAAGGGTTTCCAGGGTCACTTTCCACCTATCCATTGACATATACTTTACAAGTGATCCCTACACTACTGGGACTCCTCCCATCGGTGAAAGTCCGTAAAGAGCAGGGAGACTTAGTAGTGGTGACAATAGGCTAAGCCTCCACCGTTTCCCTTAACCTAGTAGTTGCCCTATTAGGAACCCCTTTTAGATCCCCTGCTAGTTTGAGTGGTAACATGGCCTAGTCGCAACCCTAAAAGGGAAACAACCTCCTTGTTTTACCCTTGCCATAAGGCCTAAAGGCCTCAACCTGCTCTTCTCGTTGGACGAAATCCCCCTTTGAGGGTTGCTTGTGGTCATTTTCAGGCCTTTTAGGCTTGGTCGTAGGCCCTAAAGCCCTTGGCCTCCCCTTGAAACCTTGTCGCGGGCCTTAAAATGCCTTTGTCCTCTTCTTTCCCTCCCTACCTGTCGTTTTCTCATCGACTCGGCCTCCTCATCCCTCTGTCAGTTCTCTCTTCCTTTGTGGCCCTCCTCTTCCTACACTTTTCTCCCCTCCTTCCTAAGTTGCAACCTCTTGGAGGCTTGTGGCAGCCCTCTAAGGCCTCTCAACCATTCCCTTAGCCAAGTGGCAACACTTCAAGGCTTGTCGTGGGCCTCTAAAGCCTTGTTTCCCTAGACAGCAAGCCTACGAGGCCTATTTTCCCTAGATGTTGCCTACTTCTTAGCCCTCCTTTGTCCTCTTTCCATCTCTATTTGGTCATTTGACTTTTTGAAGCTAATTCGTGGTGTGTTTTGCAGAGAAATTGGATAAAACTTTGTGTTTTCAAGTGGCAAAGATATTGAAAAAAAAAATTGAAGAATTTAGGCAAGTTCCTTTAAGGCCCTAAGGTCTAAGTGTTTAATCTTTAAACCCTTCATTCCTCACCATTTTGTTACAATGAGATAACTCTTTGATAACAGTGGTAAAGGACAAATTAAATTGGCATAAAATCAACTCACACATTGTCTAATACATTAATAAGTCAATTGGATAAATTGGGCATTTATCACTACGCATGAATTTACAAAGTCTTGGTGACTGACACCTCTGCATAATAGGTCTGATATAACAATGGCATTTGCATCATTAAAACATTGAGAAATTGGTGATTTGAAAGTGGTTTTGATAGTAGGTTATTTCACTTGCAATTGGTATCTCACAATGCATCTAACGTGCTCTAAAAGTAATCTAACTTACTGTTGTCCCAAATAACCTCACTGTTGTTTTAATTACTCATTAATGTCAGTTGGGTAACATTAAAACATAAGTAACATAAGATTTTATTGCTCATGCTCTAAATTTCTGATTGTGGATAGTGGTGTTTACATCAAGTTGCCTTTTGGTGAAGTATCTAATGTTGGTTGTCTTGTGAAGTTCCATAAATCCTAATTGTGCACATAAGCTCACTCTCTAAAGCACTTAACATGAATCTCAAGGATATCTTGTGCAGTATCTTGCTTTACATCAGTTATCTCTTTGGAAAACTAATTGTCTCTATCAATCTAATTGGCATTGAAGTAACTTCCATTGAATCATCTAAGTATTCTTCAACTTAAGGATTAGTGAATCTAATTGCATATTTATTAATAATCATTGTTGAGAAACATTGGCTAAACATCATTGCCATTTTGTATTGTCTCATTAGATAATTGTTCTAAGTGGACAAGTGCTCTAAGTTTCCTTAATCATTATCATTGTTATTATTTATTGGCTAATATCTTTGTGGATGATAATTTTGTCTTGAGCACTTGAATAATAGTATTGTGGATATCTCTTGTTTATTATTGGCACTTGTCTTGTGGTTGAGATTACCTTTCTAAGCATTGTTAAGTACTTGATATCTTAAAGATAAATCATAAATAAAGTACTACAAGGAACATTTAAACAATCTCACCTTAAAAACCACTCGATAATCTTGCATTCTCATTCTAGTACTAGCTTTCCACTAATAATTTACCTCCAAGCATTGATAGAGAGATAGGAACCGCCTTTCCATCTTTGCTTGAGAAGTTTGGCTCTATAGTATTTAAAATGGTGACCTTGCAGTCGTTAGAGCCACAGTCTCTGCCACGCTAGAGGCACTGAGTATGTTAGATTTCAAGGAGAGGGATAAAGATCAAGGGATATACCTAGAATAGGTATCTAATTAAAAGTAATCAAGATTCGTGTATCACACATAACTCATAGGATTGGCATAGCATATAAAATAGTTAAGCATTAGAACAACGATTTTTCATCTGGTCATTTGGTCCTTAATTGATATAACGCAAGTAAGTTGACTCCATTAGGCACTGGTCTCATTGATAAACAAATCTAATCTCTAAAATCTTGCTAAAACAACCAAGTGGCTAGGCCATTCAATCGTGTCTCCCAGACTCATTGGTTGCCAACAACTCTTGCATTTCTATCTTCCATAGGGACTACCCTCCATAGCCTGTTGTTGGGAGACAACTAGAACGAAGAGGTCGGGGATCAGAGTAACAGCCCCCGACCTGAGTCGTTGTCGCACCATGCCTGTACAATTTGAGTGACAACATTTTTTGGCGTCGTTGCCGGGGACATCTTATTCTCGGCGCTTCAACGACATCTTCTCAATCTTCTCATTATCGCATCATTCCTTATCCCATCAACACCATATTTTTCAGCACTAGTATATCTCTTCAACTTTTCATCACCTTATCCTTTTTCCTCTCGCTAATCTATTCATCTTTTCTATCTGCACCATTAGCACCTGGACATTTCGGTTGGTTTCCTGTTTGGACGGCGAATCCACTTATTCATCCATTTACAAGAACTTACTCTAGAAGAAATCTTGGTAGCTTGGTTAACCTCGCTCGATATCTTGAAAAGGCCCTGAGAGCTCAGTTAAACAAATTACATTCTAGAAAGCATTTAATCTTTCTCAGACAGGAAGCTCTCCCTGATACCCACTTGCTTTTCCTTAATCCCACCAATCAAGAATTCACAGATTATTACAAGCCTTGTAGCTTTGCCAACATTCAAGGGTATCCTCATGACCTACCAAATGCTGCTATAGACAACCTTCCATTCTTCCAAGAGAACAATGCAGCCAACGTTGAGCCGCACATCAAAAAATTCACAACTTTTCTGCACAAATATGTTGATGCAGCTGCATACAATCATGAGGATGTTAGAATGAAGCTATTTGTCCTCTCATTAGAAGATGCTACATTGGATTGGTTCCATGACAAGCCTGATAATGCTTTTGATTCATTGCAAGCTCTAACCAATGCTTTCAAGGATAAATTTGGGGACAAAATAGAGGCAAATATTTGGTCAAAGAGCTTAATTCCATTAAGAAAAGAGAAAAGGAGATAGTTGAAGAATTCAATCAAAGATTTAATGGTCTTCTAAAGGACATGACTCAAGAATACAAGCCACCTGACAAGACAATATTAGAGCAATATTTTGAAGCCTGTGGTGTTGACACTCAATATGAGATTAGATGTACCGAGCCTACCAATTTAACTGCTACTCAGAATACAGTGGAAGAATTAGAAAAAGATAAGAAAGCTTTGGTAACTCAGAGATCCCTGGTTTTGAAAGAGGTCCGGTCAAGTCTAAAGTAAAATAAATTAAGGAGGAAGAATTTGACTCAATTAAAGAATTAACTCAAATAATTAAGGAAATGAGAATTGAGCATGCTAGAACGATAAGTGATATGCAGTCTAGGCTAATTCAGATGGAAATAAATCAAGTGCAAAATGTACAACCTAGAAATAACAATAATAACAAAGGAAACAATAATCCATGGCCAAGAAGGAGCCCTCCAAATGATCAGAGACCTCCTACTCCTCTTGAATTTGCTAATGTTGTTGATCAGCCTATCCTGTTTTGCAGACCATGTGAAAGTTTCCATGAAGAAAGTGCATGTGCTATTGCTATAAAAATCTTGGATGAAGCAGCAAATGAACAGATAAATAATGTAAGTTAGAATTCTTCTAAGGAAAGTTGTTGCGCAGATATGATTTCCTCCTCCTTCGCAATCAATAACTTCAGTGATGAAAAGGATCCTATCACACAAATATATGGTGAAACTCCACCTCAGGAATGAATTCTGGAAATTGCTAGAAGCAAAGGTTATACTTATCAGAGAAAGGGTAAGAAGCAAAGTCAGAATAAGCAGGTTGCATCTGAAAAGTATAGATCAGGATTAAAGCTTGATTGGGCTGCACGGAAAAACAGTGTTAAAATGTTTGTCCCTATGCTTGAACTCTTGAGGATTCCTTCTTAAAGGGCAGCTTTCTTCAAGGCTTTACGCATGGCCCAATAGGGCAAGGTTGATTCACATCCAAAAGACAAAGAAATTAATTTAAAGGATTTGAATTGCTACATGACTAATGAAGATTATCAACCTTTGTTTCTCACCTTTGACATTAGTGATTACTTCATAATTGCATGCTGGATTCCAGTGCTTCCACAAATGTTATGACTAAGAAGGTCATGGATCAGTAAAAATTTAAGAATTTCTAGACCTTATCATAACATTTGCTCTATGGATTCAAAGAGAATTGAAGTCCTTGGCGTAGTTAAAGATTTGCATGTTTCCTTGGCGAATTATTTGTATAAGATTATCACCATGGACATAGCGATCATTGATGCTCAAGATGTGTGGGGAATGCTTCTCTCAAGGAAGTTTGCAGCCGATTTAGGAGGATGTATTCATATGGATCTTTCATATGCTACTATTCCTGCAGCAGTAGGTGGTATGGTCAGATTATATAGAAAAGTGGAAAGAAGGTATCACGTTGAAGTTCCAAAGAACCTGGAAAATGGTGAATAGATTGAACTACAGGGTGGGTCATCTATTGCGGTATGAGGCTGAGTTCATTCAGTCGGTTTATCACTTTTCTTCGACTCATATTCCATCCTATCATCCCAACAGAAATATAAGCAAGCTTTAGTTTGACAGAGGTGTGCAACACAGTAATGAGAATCTACATCAACATAAAAGGGTCAAGTTTCAGCAAGGAACGTCTGACAAGCAACCTATTGATTTACCTGTCAGCGAACAGATGTTCTAGATTGTACCACACAGATAACATCAAATGCCATTGGGAATCCTTTGTATGGGATCTCTAACCCTACTCCTCATTTATGTCATTAGTTAGTTTTTTTTCACGTCTTAAAATTTATATCTGTTAGAGTAGATTTTTTTTATTCCAACAGATATTCTATATATGCATGACGATTTCGATTTTGAATGGATATCTATTTGATGGACTTTTGTTTTCTTGGATACAGGATTTTGGATTCCCATGTCACTCCAATGAAGCAACATGTCCCCATATGGAGTCAAATGTTGCACATATTTTGTCACAGGTCCAGGGAAGCAGTTGGACAAAAATTTTCAAAGTCATAATCATCAATCAGCTATCTGTCATGTCATTGTGAACCCAATTTCTGCAAGCTGTAATGTAAATAATGCTAGTAAGACCGTGTAATTATGTAACAACCTAGCTAAGCCTACAATTTTGGCGACGAATTTCATCCTCGAAGGTTTTTTTACTTCACCAATTACCTGTGTTTCTAAACACTGCTAATCGGAAGAGATTTTTCCCTCCAACTTAAACCCCAAAGCTAGGGTGAAATTTATTGCGAAGTCTTCGATGAGTCCTAGCGTTCTTAGTTGAGTTCACTTGGGAATAGTTTAATCTATTTGGCTAAATTATTTTATTACAAATCACTTGGTCTACTAAATCGTATTGTGTCGCAGAATTGGGTAAATTTTATGGGGGTCTATAACAAATGGGTATTCTGTTGATCAGTGATTGTCATTGATGTCAACCCAAGCATCACCATGGGCTACCCCAATCTTGCGTGGGCATTTTGACTTGACAACTTTATTCTAAGTCAAGAATTTTCTAGATGGATTCTATTCGTCGAGATGTTTCCGTTGATATGGCACGCCACGTAATTCTTCACGGTTTGAGAGATATTCATGTTTGAAGTTAGTAACCCCAGTTAGTGGGCTAAAGCCCTATGGGGTGGTGGCATGGCACTCATAATTGGTTATGTTCATTGAATAGTCAATAATTAATAATGCTTTTTTTTTTGCTCCTAAAATCCCTCCAACATTCACTTGTTGAGGACCCTCTCAACTCAAGACATTCATATAAATAGTGACCCCCATATCCTCTAGTAGGGATTTTGTGGCTTCAAACAAGTCATCATGGCATTTTTGCTATAACTTTTTTTTCTGTGAAGCTTCAGAAGCTAAAATTAAAACCCATTTGAGCCGAAATCTTGATGAACCTCGTAACCGAATTTTAGATCTTGGTTCGCTATATTTTCGAAGATGTGATCGGAGGAAGTTAGGGCTTTTGCAGGCTCTCAAATTCCATGTCAAACAAGTGACGTTGGGAAAATCGTCATAACATTCTCTCTGAGCATTGAATTCAAATTTCGTAAATAGTAACAAAAAGATGGCGGACTGTAATTTGTTGGATATCAATTTCAGGGCCAAAGGTTGCAACAGTGACACGTGGTACTTCGTACAAGTTCACTCTACTGAACCAGTCTATAATCAAGTCATTGTTGGAGATTGGACATAACTCTTTCTTGAAGAATCCAATCTTGATCAAACTTGTGGGATTGGAAAGAGGATTCAGAGGACTATCACTGCAATAAGGACCACACATCCAGAGTCAAAAGGTAAGTCTCCTACAACAAGGTATGTATGATTAGTGTTTACATTTGAATTTTGAGTATCATCTCTGACATATGTTTTTGTAGGGCAACGTAAGTATATACAGGGTCTCGAATATATCTCTATGTCTCTATATGTCACGGTTAGTTTTTCGGATGCCCTATTCTTGATACTACATATTCTTGATCCTACGTCTGTTAAATCTATATGATGTTGTAAGTTCATGATACTTGTCTTGTCATATTTGATAGAATGGTCTTTGTTGTTGTACTTAGAACTTGGTCCATCACAAGTCCAAGGTTTGCCATCAACTTTTATTGTATATATCTTTAGGTCAGTTTTGGATATAGTCTTGCATACAGTCCAGGCCTATATCAAGAGTGGGATTCTTTTTCTACTACTGCAACAAGTCAACAACAAACATGACAAGCACACCTCATGTACGCATTTTAATTTTAATTTGTATTCATTATTGTGCACTTACATGTGTTTTGCAGGCATAGGTAAGTTGAAGGGTGTTTTGTTTTGTTTTGGGATTAGTTTCACTGGGCAAATTTTGCATGCAGGTAGAAGAAGATTCAAGTACAACTTCAAACAAGAATTCAAGAGCAGAAGTATCAAATCAAGGAAGCATTGCAGCGGGACATCCTTGAAGACATGACAGCCATCCAGATATCGTGAAGTATTTTTAAGGCCGAGAGTCATCATTGTAAAAGAGTCATTTGTAAAAGAGTCAGCATTGTAAAGTTTTAAAAAAGTCATCATTGTAAAGATTGTAAAAGAGTCATTTTGCCTAGAGTCAAAGAGATAGTGTTGGGAAGTATAGGAGTCACTGTTGGGATGATGTCATGGTTGGGTTGCAGGTCATAGAGTGATTGGGTATTTGGTCAAGTACACGAAAATCATTGTACATCTTATTATATCATGGATTGTTGTCCCTGGTTTGGGAATCCACAGTCTTGTCTTATTTCAGTCATTATAGGGTGGCAGGGAGGTGCTAGGCAGGTGTATGAAGTCACCTACAAGTTGGGGCCTGTGAACACTTTAGGGTGGTAGGGTGGTGCTAGGGCAAGTTGTGGCTCGCTAGGGTGTTGGGGCATCCATTCAGTTGATTACTGAAGAAACCAGGGCATTGGGGCGTCCTTCCAGTGGGAGTTGGAGAAGAATGTTTTTCTATAATTCTAGGAAGTTGTTGCTTTCATTTCAGTTGGGGCTGAAGATTAAAAAATTTATTAGAAAAGCGTTCGGTGGTTTTTGACCCAGAGGGGGTTTTCCACCTAAAATTCTTGTGCCTACTGTGTTCTTTTATTTACTATTATTACTGCATAAACATTAATAATAATTGAAGATTAACTAATGCTCTGAAAATATTTAAAAGTGTCAATTGCTCAGGAAAACTGATTCAACCCCCTCAGTATTTCCAACATATTCGCCCTCTAAGAGTTGAAATGTAATTATCTGATGTAAAAAATATTTTAGTGCATGGTCCCTTGCAATCAGACACCCTAAGGGCTGTAAAATACCCTTGGGATATTACACTAGAGTCTCATCAAAGCCCAACATCTGTTTTTCCCACTGTTGAGAGCAGATATGACCTTGTAGCCAAATCAGAAAGCCTAAGGGCTGTAAAATCCCCTTGGGATGTTACACTAGAGTCTCATCAAAGCCCAACATTTATCGCATGAGGGTATGTGAAATTATTATCATATGGACAACAACAACGACTAATGGTATGTGAAATTATTATCAAATACAAAGACATAGCTACAGATCAAACTCCAATATTTTGGCCATTTTTCACAACAAGCATCACAGTTTCATATATTCCCTTGCCCTCATTTGATACATAACCTAGTGAAAGTGTCATGCTACTTGAGTATCAGTTGGTTGCATATTCTTGTTTGAACTTCAAGAGTTCTTATATTTCTAGCTAATAACATCTGGCGTATGAAACAATAAATCTATGGCTTATTGCATGAGTCGACCAATGCTTAACCACACTTTAGAGAAAGCAGAGATTTTACCATCCATTAGAGGAAGAAAACATCTTGACATGTATAATAAATATTTTGATGTATTTTGAAGGAAGAGGAGCTTTAAAGTTCAGGTTCTGTTATGCTCTCCAATGCACATTGATATCAGGGGAACAAATGTAAAAATAGAAACATTAAGATCACAGACACAACAGAATGTCCATAGAAGTCATTGTCATGTTAAAGAAGGATATGCCTTTAGAGAAACTACATTATCAATCAAGCTATGAAGCAATACATCCTAAAGCTAAATACTAATTCTCTTCCATGCAACATCTAGAGGTAAAGGACTAAAACAGACAATTTTCACAAGGACATTGACTAATATTATGCCAATCAAAGCAATTGTTTGAATCTAAATTAGAATTGAAACATTGCCGAGATAATTGTAGCAGTTTATCTAATATTTTCAGCTCCAGTGAAACAAATTCAGTTCAAAGAATTTATCACCTGTGCTTTCTGCAAAGGAGATACTCGACAACAAACAACAGCTTTGGACATCATGCTTAGCCTTAGCAGTTTCCCTCGTAACTGAGGATCTAATGCATACATTAAACACTTTCCATCAATCACAAGTGCCAAATCCAATTGTGTTCTGGTGTTGTCATAGTACTCGGCTTCCTCAAGACATCTTTCCAGCTCTCGTTTGACTGTGTCTTCTATAACCTGTGCAGTTTCTAAAGGATCCCCCTAAATAATTCACAACAAATGAAAACAGGGCAACACCATAAGAAAGCTAGCACATTTACTTAGCATTCAAATTTATAACCAAATCACACAAGAATAGATAGCAAGTTCAACTACACAAGTGTAACACAGTATTTTCCTACAGATCTCACCCGATCCTCCACTTCTCTGATTTCTTTTGTTTCTGAACTTATGATAAACTGCTTCATTTCATTGCTAATTAAGCTGCAAGCTGCACATTGTAAACAAGTATTGACTTGGATGAGTGTGCTCAACTAATAAGCTCTATAAATTATACATATGGGCAATATAAGCCATAAATATGTCAACAAACCAAAATGTTCCCATTGGCATGTAAAGCCATAAATCCATTTGCATCAAAAGGAGAACCTCATCCAATACATCCTCTAAAGTTTCGTAAAATCATAAAATTCAGTCCATATTAGTGCAACCTTGATCAGCATTGAAAACTTACGAAACACAAGCATGATTATGTGCATACTTATACATGCAAGAATAACTACCATCAGCAAGAAAAATTCTCAAACCAGATATGCATACGCTCGAAAATAACTCCATCAGAAAGGGTAAATCATGACCTGCTTGGATGAGAATCGAATACCCTAAAAGGAAGATCTTCTCGTTGTACTTCTTCAATCACATCTAAGTTTCAGAAAACAATATTTGAAATGAGGGAATAAATCTAACCATATGCAATGTTAATCGCCGTTTCCAATTTGTCACCAGTCAATATCCAAATTTTTATGCCAGCCTTCTTAAGAGTTTCTATACAATCTGGTACCCCTTCTTGAAGTTTGTCTTCAATTGCAGTGCATCCTATCAGAATAAGCTCCCTTTCAATCAAATCAGCAACCTACAATAAAATCAGATTTCATAACCATTGTTAAACCACATATGACAAAACAACAGATACATAAGTGTATCTGCAATTCTATTAACCATACTCTATTAATAATATGGAGTTAATTAAGGTAACAAGACAGGAACAAGTCATCAATGGAAAAAACAAGTTGCACATTATCCCAAATTCTTTCTATCCTCCCCAACCAGGATCAATCACTGCAAGTGACATGTTGAGCTATTAATGAATATATAGTTGTGTTGGCCTTGAGCGCTAAAAAATCCAATTTACCCTAGGTACCATCCACACAATTGGAGAGTGTGACTAGCAAGTATCCCTGTAATATGTATTTCAAGAAAAACAAAATTTACGTTAAGGAGAAAATTAATCCACAAGTAACAACACATTTTCTCAAAGTAATTAGTTATTTCAATTTGTATCATAGATGAAATAATCGCAAATGGAAATTCATCAAAGAGAGTCTTAGAAAGATTAAATTGACCACAACCATGAAATAGTATGAAGTACTTGAGAGAATTCAACCAATCCTGACATGCTCGAAGTGTTAAAATCATTTCATTGATTGCATTTGGATTAATTAGGGTTAATTCAAATAATAGAGATAACTTCATCTATGATTTGTATACGCTCCCTGAGGTAGTAAGTTATATTATCACTCAAAACCAGAAGGAATCAAATGAGGCATATATAGAAAGTGCCAATGCTAAATCACACGATCATTCTCACTTTGAGGTAGTGTTTTCTAGCCTGATGTGGGCATCCCTAGTGATCTGGAGTCAAAAATCTTCAAGCGTACCTTGCAAAAGACTCCATACTGCAATATGCAGTCCCATAAATTCTTCAGATTTCTAGCTCAAAAGACTTAAAGCAAATAAAATTTCAACTTATGTGTGAGTATGTAAAATCGGTATTTTTCCTTCATAAATCCATGTCAGAAAGTTTCAGATCTGAAACAAAATCGGAAACACTCAGAAAAAGATAAACAAATTCTCTTTAATGTATTTTTGCCTGGTTCCTTAAAGCCTTGATGAAATAAAGTCAGGAAAAAGGAGAGAGTTAATACTCAAGAGTAAGCTTGCTAGAGAGTGGAAGCAAAAGTGGGACCATGTCCCAAAAAACAACCGGAGCGGGGCATCCTAGGAGCATTTATACATACATACATACATATATATGATGTTTCTCATGCTCATCCCTAAGAATCAGGGCGGGGACATTTTTGATGATTTCAGACCAATCTCTTATTGCAATGTAATCTATAATATTATTTCCAAGATTATAGCCCTGAGCAATCTAATTTCAGAGGAGAAATTTGGTTTTCTTCATGGTAGGAGATTCACGATGTGGTCTCTCTTGCACAGGAAGTTGTTCACTCAATAAGATCTTCAAATATTCCTGTAGTAGCCCTGAAACTTGATTTATCTAAAGCATATGATCATGTGAGCTGGACTTTTCTCTGGCTGGTTCTTCTTAAGTTGGCGATGTGGTTCCACACTGTAAACAAGATCATGTGATGTTTACAATCTGTCTCTTATTAGGTGTTGATAAATGATGCTCCTCTTTTCAAAGCTTCCTGTGGATTGTGTCAGGGGTGTTGATTTTTCAAGCACAATATATATGCAAGCACAGATTTCTGAAAATTCTGACAATTACTTCTAATGATATAGTTCTTCTTTTAAGAATTCCAATTTACTTCAGAAATTCAACCATAAACCATAGGAACAGTCACCAGTGGAGATCACAATGCACAAAAGAGAACACAAGATTTGCCCTAGGAAAATCCACCTGGGGGGGGGGGGAAACCCAGCAACCTTTTCTTAGAGAGATTCTTCAATTCAACAAGAGATACATCTAATGCTGCTAGTCAACTATGCTAACAAGCTAATAGTCAAACCTAGTCTCCAGCCCGGAAACTGCCCAAAATTTCAGCCTGCCTAGAAAACTGCCCAGAAAAAGTCTCACATGTGAAATATGAGAGAGAGAACGCGAGCTAGAGAGAGAACTTTGTCTTTCTTTTCATCCTTCTTCTTCCTTTTGACCTTCACTTGGATGCCCATAAATTGTCTTCTTGTGATGAGGTCGAACGGTGGTCATGTGGAGGAGGTCGAATGTCTTTATATAGATGTTCTTCCTTCACGAATGGGTGTCTCTTCACTAGGCTGACATGACTTGAAGGAGGCCAACTTGACTATCATAGAACAAAAAAAAATTAAATTTCAAATTTCAAAATTTTCTTTTTCAAATCCGACATGAAAAGCATGTCTTACAATAATTCTTTCAAGGGCTAAATAATCAAAAAGACATGAAGAACATGTCTTAAAAATTCTTTTTACAATATAAGAGCAAAAATATAACCTAAGTTACCAGGAATCGAATATAGATATAGATTTCGATTCAGATCCACCAATGTTTTGAAAAGTCAGGATCCGGATACGCGCAGGAAACAGCAAGTACAAATAATATAAATATATTTTTTATAATTTTAAAAATAAATTTTATAATATATAGTTTATATATATTTGTAAAATGTAATACTTATATAAAATAATTAATATATTATGTTAATAAACTTAGAATTAATATATTATTTATGTATTAAATAGTAAGTATTCATACAAATTAAATAGTTTATAATTAATGTAAAACATAATATTAACTATTATAAAAAATTATTATTATTATCATAAATTACCTATTATAAAAATTATTTAATTATTATAAATTAAATTGAAGGACAAAACTATTTAGATTCCTTTATAAAGTGAACAGGATTAGGGATTTAATAAGATAAAGTATCTGAGACCAAACACTTAGGAGCTGGGAATTTAAAATTCACATTAAGTGTTTTGTGGGCAGAATAAATTTTTGTGGGACCTGGTGAGTAATAATTGTGTGACACACCAATTGGTTTTTGAATAATATGTTGAATGTCCATTTGAATAATCGTTTGACACACATATGTTCCGACGGATATTTATCAATATGTCTGGACTCTTGACAGATGGGTCAAGAGTAGAAACCAAGCCCATTCTTTCCACCAAATCCCCCCACTAATCCATGCCCAAAAGTGTCGATGACAAGTAAACATAAGTACCCAACAACAAAATGAAAAGCCATACATTCAGGCTTCGAAGGCCCACCTTCAAACATAGAAATTACAATTATGACAGATGAGAGAGAGAGCATAATGGTTGGCTCAGGTGGCAGAGATGGTGGCACATCCAGCTATCTGGTCACTGCAAGGGGGTGTTGGCTGCCGGTAGAGGACCATCTAGGAGAAAAATTTCTCTTATGGATATCACCTCCTGGTGGTGGGTAACAGTACTCAATTAGCCAGCATAGTAATTATGTTCTTTTCTAAGTCAAAATTTAGGCTAGGTTACAAAAGAAACTTGCTCACACTTGAGAAAGAATCCTAAGGAGATTTATGTGGACGAATCCTGCACATCTAGACACTTGGGCCTTCTGCAGAAATACCTATCCAGACTACAAACATCAACACTCATAAATGATAGAATTCACTGAATGTTGCAATCCTACCAATCCTAAAATCCTGAAAATTTGTTAAGTCTGTTGAATTTTGAGTGGGATATAAAATTCTACTTTCTCCATATGAAGTCCAATAAGGTTGGAAACACTTTCAAACATCCTGAAACAATTAATGATAATGTTAAAAGTTTAAGTAAAGGGCTTTACTTTAAGAATTTAACATTATCATAGATTCCTAGAATTCCTAGCGTTAAGTTAGGCCTTTTGTTTAGGTGTAGGGTTTAGGAGTTAGGCTTTTATTGCATGATCAGTTTACGACCGGACCAGCTGGTTTGGACCAGTTTGGTACCAAATCAGTACAAACCGATCCAATATTCCAATTTGATGGCTGGTTTGAGCCCTGGACTTATCCAATATGCAGGCTTGACTAGTTCCTATTCAAACTGAGACTATGATAAATATCTAAATCTATGTGCTCCAGAGTCCATATTGAGCCTTTTCTCCGTGTAAACTTCATTAAATGATACTAAAAAATGCAACACACCACTATCAGATCAGCAATTTATTTATCCTTTGCCGCACAAAGAGAGCCTGTAATAGTAAGAAAATGACTTCTCTATAGTTAGGCCTGCTGCTTTGGAATTATCAATATCAAACAGACCCTGGAGATCATCATCATATATTACACACAAAATTCAAATATGAAAATAATATATATATATATATATATAATGAATGATGGTATTTTACAAAGAAGGCCCTGGCTTAAATAGAGGCTTGGTTACCTTTTCACGAGGGCTCATGATCTTTGATTGTCATAATTAATATACAATTAAAGTTATTTATTTGTTTTATACATAGCATTACCTTCACCTCAAAAGAAATGCTTTGTCCTCAAAGCATAGGTAATGAGGGATGTTGTTGACGAAAATCTTCTATTTAGCAAGAAGCATATACTTGCTGTAGGCTCTTCCACTTGATGAGGTATTTTTTAATTATTCACGAACATAATCACTTTTATAAGCTGTACATAGGAACCATGCAGCACTACGATTCTCCTGAGAATGATCTCAGGAGGTATATTATAAGTATAACAATGCTTCTACAGGACTTGAGTGTTTTTCATCAAACTGCTTATATAAATCAAATGATATTAGGATTTTCATACCATATCCTACAGACCAGCTAACTGAAAAGGTAGCAAAAACAAAATGTTGCTAAATTTGATCCAGTAACTTCCGAGTTTCCAGATCCTTTCGAGCATCACTGGGTTATCATACTTCCAGGCATACTATTTTCTGGTTAGCTCAAACATTACATCAGGTTTACCTTCAATTCAAAGGGTTGATGATAGACATAGATCTAACAATTATGAGAAAAGAAATGCAATTTCTGCTGGTTTGCAAACCAAGGGACAACACCCTGCATCTTCTATTTGACTTCTTATGATACATATGCAAAAGCCATACCCAATAAAAAACGAGTACATATTCAAGGCTTCCTCTTCAAGACAATATCTTACTAGCATGTGCACTCCTGTCTGCTAGGGTGTTTGCTGAGAGCTGGGCATTTTCAGTGCGTGGGCTTTCACATGTGTGATCATCATGTGATATGGTGGATAACATATGGCTCCAGCTTGGAGATGTTCTCTTCACAATGGTGTATGAGAACACAAGAATCGCGTCACATATTTATGACAATGACCACCATACACCATCAAAACTGAAAACCATAGTGACCCTTTCTTATGTTCTTGATCACCATGTAAAATAGGTAGATATCAAAACATAAGGTGCTTATACACTGAAATGTCTTTCAAAAATGTATCAAGCAGCCTATCTACACCGCCTTCTCTATTTGCAAAAATAACCCCATATTCCTCAAAAAGAATGGCAGCAATCATACCAACATCCCAAAAAAGTCCATAGTTATCAGCAGAATGGTCTTCATGGCAAGTTCATGCTTCCTCCCAATATACTTCCGCAGATGATGAGCAACAGAGGAGGCTATTATTGTCTTTTCAGTTCCATTCGTCAACATATCTTCAATATCAGCAATGAAGTCAGGAGATTACCAGGAATGATAACGTACCCGATTGACCCCAGAGTGCCCTTAGAATGGCCTTGCACCTTCTTAATGGGCATTGCCTTATTGCTGGACCTTGTTGATGATGATGTTGAGTTGTGATCCCAATGGAGGGATGGTATCTTTCTTCTTAAGATGGCATTATACCCTAGGCTTGTGATGTCACCCTTGCATGGCCTAGAGTGATGATGTGGGACTTATTGATGATGACATATGGTTGAGGAGAGATATGGCTTGAGGATGCACCATGATGTTGAGGAGATGGGTTGGAGTGCGGAGCACTCTTTGACCGTTTCTAGCACCTTGTCTGAGGGAGGTCTTCACCTTTAAAGTATGACATCATGTTTTGAGAGCCTTTTACTCACACGTGTGAGGTAAAAAAAAGGAAATTTCTGAATGTTTTATCGTTATGAGAGCTATCTTTTATGATGGCGCCTATTTCAATTCTCAACACCTAAAATATTATTTTAGGGCTTTTTAGTCTAAATTTATCCCAAATTGACTCTTGGTCACCTCATATAAATAGAGGAGAGTCGATTTGGAGTGGATTATTGTTACACATACTCCTATTCTCCTCTTGTGAAAGAGTGTGCACAAGTAGTCTTGTCTTATTGGATGCAATGGATCACTAAAGGATAGCAACTTGTCTAGGAGAGAATAGGATAGTGGCGATTTCATCTCAAATGGGTTTTTTTGTTCGTTTCTGAAATGTCGCAGAAAAAAAGTTATAGCGAAAATGCCACGATGACCTATTTGGAGCAGCAAAACCATAGAATCCAAAGCTCTGATACCAAATGTTATGAAACCAGCTCACAAAAAGATAGAAAAGATAGATGAATGCCTTAGAAATAACCCTCTTCGAGGGGGCAACCTCCTTTACATATATAGGAGTCTAAGGGGTCATAATATAATCAGAGCCGACATAACTATAATAATGTAAGGGCACAATAATAACAATAGTGGGCTTCTATGGGGCACAATAGTAACAATATGGGGACTACATGGGTACAACAATATAATAAGGGGGTTGTACTAATAACAATAAAGGGTTACACTAGTAGTATAGGGGCCTAACAGGCTCTTTTAATTTTATTTGTGCAGTTAAGCCTCAAGCTAGATATGAAGAATTTCAAGGGTTTCAAGGGTTTCAAAGGTTCCAGTCCTAGGAATAATTTTTGGTGAGGGTTTCTAGAGGTGGATCTAGGCCTTGGAAGGCAAGATCCACGATCTTTTTCCCTTCTAAACTCAACACTCAAGCAGAAGAGGAAAATGCCTAACCCTTTGGAGGTGATTTCATGGCATTTTTTTGGGCAAATATGCAGAGTCTAAGGTGAATTTTGTATTTTGAGGGGCATCCAAAAATTTTTAGGCCTCTTGGGCTTCAGCATAGCCCTCTTTCCCCTTGGTCGTGGGCCTCTTTCCTTTATCGTGGCTTTCTTCCCTTCATTCCCTCCCTGCCGCGGGCCTGAAGGCATTTTTCCTTGCCTCTTCACTCCTTGGCCCCTCTCTTTCTCACCTCCTCTGCCCTCCGCTCTTCCTTATCCCCTCACGGCAGCCCTTCTTCCTCTCCCCAAGCCTGCCGCAGCCTCTTTTCTCCTCGCTACCCTTCCTTCCAACTCTCTGTGGCCTCATCTCTCCTCCTAACCCTCTCCCATGCCTCCGTCCTCTTCCTCTTATCCTTTGTTGCCTCATGGCAGCCTCCCAAGCTTACCTGCAAGCCCTACAGGATTGTTCCTCCCTTACTGTGGCCCTAGCAAGTTCTTCAGTCCCCTGTCGTTGCCTTGTTCCCTTGGCCGCAGGCATCAAAGGGCTCAAACCCTCCTCAGCAAGCCCCTAATTCCCCTCCAATGGTTTCTTTTTCTCTGCTGAAGCCTTATTTCCCCTCACACCAGTCTCTCTTGACCTCCCTTCCCCTCATCTCGGCCACTGCTGGTAACAGTTTCATTTTTGGAGTAATTTTCGTTGAGTTTTGCAGAGAGTTTAGGCCACAATTTTGCTCTCACAGGCAGCCATACTACCAGGCGGACTTTGGGCAAATAAGACTATCAATTTCTGGGCCAAAAGGCCTGTAGGTTTGCACCTTCTAAACCCTCCTTATATCACTGATTACCTACAGCAGTATAGTTTTATTTTATCAGTGATGTTTAGCTCACTTAGATAATACAAAAACTCATTTCACATAAGCTTTAAATCATTAATAAATCATTGCAAGAACTGGGTTTCTATTTGACTCATTTGTTTTATGAAAAAATCTGATCTCTGAAATCTGAACACAACAGTGGCACAATTTTCTCTTTATTTGCATTTCAAGTTGCTTTTTAAATAAATTGAATATTTTCGTCTTGTTTAAGGCATTTGGCATAAATGTAGCTCACTGTTAGGTCTCTCCTCTTAAGTAATCTAATGCTTCCATAAAGCTTACTTGCTGATGTGATTGGAACATTAATGATCTAGGGCTTTCTCTTGTTTATATTCATAATCACTCACTGTTATCATCGCATTTATAAAATTTCCATTGTTGCATGCTCTTTGTAGAAAAGGGTTGTCTAATGTGCTTTTATGAAAGAGGATTGTTGGCATTGTAACATTGAATACTAACTTTCTCTTATCTTGTGAGTTCCATAAATTTCAAATTTGCACCAATAGGCTCACTCACAAAGCACTTGAAACATTAAAACTATAATCCCATAATTGTGTTGAATATATTTGGGTAATGGCATTAAAGTATTTTGATCAGAGAATATTATTGAGTGCCTCTTAAATGATTGAGAATCTAATTGATAATCACTGTGATATCTAAGATCAGGGAATTGGTGAATTTGATTGCTTATATCTTTAATAACTGTATTGAGCATTATTGATGTATTTTAGAGGTTTCTAAATACATAAGAACATTGGTAATCTTACTGAGTAATCATCATTGGCATCTGAAATCATTAGATAATCATTTACATGGATAAGTGCTTTGGCCTCTCTAATTGTTATCAGTACCAATTATTGGTTAGTATATTTGTGGATGATAATTTTATCTTGAACTCTTAAGCAATCATATTGTGGATCTCTCTTGTTTATGGTTAGCAAATATCAATTGGTACATTGTTTTGTATATGAGATTGCCATTTTCGTTTGTTCATTAAGTACTCTTGTCATGAGATTAATCCATAACCAAATACTTGGAAGATACTGCTTGAAATGATTTTCTTGGATTGATGAAGTGATGCTATGGTAAATTGTGCAAGTTTATTGTGAGTATCTTCTTCTATTTTGCAAAGTTGTAGAATTAGGCTATCTATGAAGTTTTCATGCCATAAAGTTGTAGAAATCTCTTTACCTTCTTAGTACTTACCTTCTTATCGTATAAGTTATTGATTCAGTTAGACAATTATATAAATAATATATTGACTTGTATTATTAATTAGATATGTACTATTAACATTATTATTAACAATATAGAAATATATTATACAACTTTTATGTATTGATACTAAAAGTAATTTATTTTTAAAGTTGCAGCCAAGCCAAACACCAAAGTAGTGTACGAGACCCCCTTGTTTATGGGAGGGACCCGCCTCCATGCAACGATTTGATTGCTAAAGTTTATGGAGGTGTACATACTCTACCGCACTCTGGATATGAACATATGCTCGTAACCATTAGGCCCACTCAAGTATTAAAATTATTGCTATTAATATAGATTAATAAAGGTATATTTTATTAGTTATAGTCTTATAGAGTTTTATTATTGATATACTTATTGTATGTGTGTGTGTATATATATAATTATAAGTATTATATATGTTGGTTTATATTTTTACAAATTTGTATATATGTTTTATTTTTATGTAAATTTTATTTTTAAAACTATAAAAATGCATTATTGGTTCCCTGTGATATCCAGGTCCTGGCCTCCAGCTATGAGGAATTGGTGGCTAGTGTGAGAAGTTGCTTGATCTTGCATTGTAAGCTTGGAAAAGCTGATATATGTAATCTTCCTTTTCATTGTACAATAAGAAATATAATTGTTGGTGCATATTGAGACATGAGTACACTGAACTGATTTTCTCAGATCTTATTTCTATTTATAGTTGGGCTGTTACTGAGCTGATTTAGTATCAGAACTGATTTTTATATTTTTCTTTCTTAGATCCATCAGTTTTTTGCTGCTATAACGATATAACATTTTGATATGTGATGTCTAGACTCTACACTACTGAATCTTCTATACAGCATTTTGTGTTTATGTGGATCTCAAGTGTTCATAGGTGTTTGAGAAATTTGTAGATTCAACAGAGTACGTTTTAAGTTCTATGAGTGCAAATCAGCTTTCATAAGGTGAAATTTCAACAGTGTAGTGATCGTCAAGTTAATTGTACAGTGGAGGAGTTTAGAAGTAATTATATACTTGAGAAATGCATTGGCTGAATCAGAGTGCCATAATGAAAGGATTTGAGCTAAAGAGACCAAGGTAACAATGATTGTCCATCTAGGGTCCATGGTAGTTCTCTTTATCAAGAATTCATAAAGCTTGTCTATTTCTGGATATAAATTGTGCAAATGGTCAGAAACATCCAACGTTTCAGGTGGGCACTTCACCATCATCAGGGGCAAAAGAAGTGAAAGAATTCATCAAGTTAGGCCACAATATCATATAATTCTTCCTCTCAATGGTAGTTCCAACATTATAGTAGGAAATCCTTTAAAGACTTTCAAGTTTCAACACACTGATTCTGGAAGAAACCATCAAAGAGAGAAATGCATAACAAAGTAATTCAAAGAGCCATAACAAAGATAAGAATGCAAGATTCTATATGCAAGTTCTTTTCACGCATGTTAAATTTGAGCTATGCCCACTTAGTGAAGTCAACATTTTCATTATCTAATTCGAAAAGAGGAGGAATAACAATCCCAAAAGACATCAAATTTTAAAAGAATGAGCAACGGACAAAAGGTGCAGACCTCATCCAGTTTCTTTTCGCGTTCACGTAGAGCAGATTTTGCCTGTATGAACTTCTCATTCCACTCTTCATACATCTGATTATTTAGGTCTCTGTAAGCAAGGCATAGTGTACGTAGACCAGCTGCTCCAAATCTCTCTAAATGTTCTCGAGTTGTTCTTTTTATCGCATCCATTCCCCCAGCCAGCTTCTCATAGATAACACTGTCAGCGCCCTGTCAAACACATAAAAAGTTATACCGCTACTACTTAAATGGCATGATTATATACTTTTCAGTGCTTATGCGCATTGAGTACAATAAGGCATACCTTGCAATATAACACTAGCCTTCCAGTTGGGTAGCGACAAATGACTGATTGGCACTTCCTTGTACTGATAAACAATAACCTTTGTCAATACTAACTGAATCATGAAGATATAAAAAGAGGAAGGATTTGCAAGCAGAAATAGACTTTTAATGGCAGTAAAAACTTTGCCTGTTGAACTCTAAAACATTCAGGATCTCATATCCAACATCTTGGATCTTGCCCATTTTCTCAGCATGTGATTCACGGACACGTATTGCAGTTGGTGTTCGTCTGCATGACAGAAATAATGTACCAAATAAATATCAAATTGAAGAAAAATTAATTGTATACCTACACAAATAGTAACAACTTACAAGCAAACTAATTCAACACCCTATCTTAGCAAAAATTGGAAATAAGAAATTAAACGAATGTGACAGGGTTAAATCAGATACAGCAGTAAGATGTTCTGGGGTAGAAGAAATTGGCCCCTATAGAAACTAAACCTGGACTCACCCTGGACTCCTGTTGAATGGTATTCTCACTGATGCCAACATACGCTATTGACGCTCTTAATATGTCTAGTTTGTCATCAATTGGAAGCTCCATTGGTCAAAGCCCCTAGAAAACCCTAGAAGCCCCGCATCAGTTGAGGATTTTGAAGATACAGAGCCATGAATTTTCCTTAGAGATCATCTTTGTTGTATTCTCCTCATCGAGACAATTCCATTGGTATGTGGATCATTGACTTTGTTGTATTCTCCTCATCAGGCCAATTCCAATGGTATGTGGATCGTCAAGCCAACTCCAACGGTACGTGGATCATGACGAGAGGCCTCACGGTTTGGGGGGTTTGGTAGTTATGCTTTATGCTTGTTTGAAGATGAAGGATCCAATTTGTGGGTAAAATCCCAACAAATTAATGATGTGGCAACTTATTATTTGCTGGACCAATCACAAAGTGAAGAGGTCTCCTTAATAAAAATAAATTAAAGCATCTGTCACTAAGTTGTGGGCATCAAACTTTAATTCAAAATAACATTAACACCAATAAGGGTTTTGACTTCAACAAGTTTTTTGGATTTTAATTTAAAATAGCCATCAATTTCAAGTCGGCTTCACACTCAAACTTTAATGTTCCCTCCCTTTTGGAATTTGATTAGCCCTCTATGAACAATAAAAGGTGTCAATTGCTCTCCAAAAAATTGTATGAATTAAATGAAGATCTAGGGACTTAGCTCTGAAATTACTCTCAGCCCTAAGGAGTTCTTGAAGATCTAACAAGAGGCAGTTCTGAAAGGTTTTGTGGGTTTTTGTTATATGGTTTATGGGATTCGATTGGTCTATCTTGCAGGTGTTTCTGAAGGCATGAAGCAGCCGAGTCCTTTATCCTTCTGTAGGGCATCTCTCTAATCAGGTTGTGGCAGTTACAGTGGCATGTCTCTTGTTCAACTTTGATCTGGACTCTTCGTTGAAGGTTTCGCTAGTTATATCTCTTAATATTTGCAGTCATGTACAACTGGTTATACATCACGTTAAACACTGGTACTAGGACGAGGTTTCATTGACAATGGTCTGGAATTCTCTGAAATTAAATGCAGACTATTGCCAAACATATATACATGTACCCTGTGGCCTTGATGACTAATCCTCTGCGGTATACTTCTGGGCAATAAACTAAACATTTCAACCTGTATCTATTACAAATTTTTCAGAGACAGCATGCAAATTGTTATCAATAAGTGTGGCTCCTGTTGTGAACAGAAACATGCAGCCTTATTTCTGTAAGTTTCGAACTGTGGGCTAGAAATCTTGTTAGTGTGGTATGTATCTCATTAATCCAGCATTTGTTTCAGGCCTCCATCTACTTGATCCGGCCCTAGTTCTCTGTCCTCAAATACAGTAACTTGTGTGTTTTGGCATCATTGTAATCATTGGTTAAAGCTCCTCTCTGCCCCTGAAGTTGATATGCTAGTTCCTGCTTCCAATAGGTGATAACTAACCTAATCTGGATCACCTTTCTGCATATAGCTTACCCTATATCTTGACCATCTCAAGATTGCAGAACTCAATTAGAAGGTCTGTAGAAAGTAATATATATAATACTGAAAAGCAGTGCGACTAGATCACTGGTGCACTGGAGAGAAAGTCTTGACGTCTATGGAGCGATTGAGTGTGGACTGAAGAAGGGCAGGAACTTGACTCTATCAACGACCCGTGTTCTTCTACAGCTGTATTTGCTCAGTCTTCAAAAGGAATTCGAGCCGCTTCCAAGAATGCATATGACTCTATAACAGCACTTCGAACTCAAGCGAACGACCCATTTCTCTGACTAAACTATATTAAAACCTTGCACTTAGCTGGCTTTACATTAGTTGATATATCATCACATTATATCGACAAATTGTAAGGAGATCAACACATAATTTTTTATATGGCTATGGTATGAACAGAGTCACTGGACCAGATCCATGTGCGCTCCATTTGGAAGTCAATATATGTATAATAAAAAATATCAGATGGGTCAAAAGTTGCTATGCCATGTGAGTTGAAGACTAAGATTCGATCCACATTTGGTTTGGAGTATGAAATTAACCTTTAACTTTAAGGTTTCATTTGTCGAAGCAAAAAAAATTATGCAATTCGTAGAACAGACTGTTAGAAAGTGGCAATATATATAATTTGCCTTGATAGGGGCACTTTGTCTGACAATTAATTGCAAATTCTGTTCTGGGGTTTTGGGGCTTGATTTTGATCAAAATTGAAAATCGAAAGAAGCATTGAGAATCGAGATCAGAGCTCAGTGACTGATTATAGTGGCATTGTTATGTAACAGTTTGGGGAGCAGATGCCAGTATTTGAATGGCTAAATGAGGTTGTCAGCTTGATTATGTTTAAGTGATGATATTTGTAAACAAAAGGGTTTGATATGCAGGTTGAGCAAAAGCAAAATTTTTGTTGACAATTATACAGCCGTAAGATTTGTTATTTAGATTGAGCAGAGATGAGTTGCTCAGCAGCTAGGGCTTGATGTGCACATTGGGCAAAGGCAGAATTGTCTATGACAGTTGATATTGACAGCTAGGGTTTGATGCTATGTTGCAGGAAACGTTGGTCCTAAGAGCATTTCTGGGCTGAACGAAACAGAAATGCAGAAACACATTTGGTATGGCCTGGAAATGCGTTTCAGGTCATACTGCCATGTTTCATGTGGGGGAAACATGGCCCAGTATGGCCTGAAACGCGTTTCCAGGTCATACAGCCACGTTTCAGCAATAAAGTGAGCTTTTTTCATTTTTTTCGTTTTCTTTTTATTCTCTCCCTGCAAATTCAGAAGTCATAGACGGAGTTATTGAAGATTGGAAACAATTTTTTTTGTGTGGGGCAACCTAATGTTCAAGCCTATGGCCCTAGTGTTGATATGCAGTTCGTGGTAATGTTAAATTCTTTAAGTAAAAATTTTAAATTCTTAAATTCTTAAATTTTTAATATTACCATGAAATGACTCATCAGGATGTTTGAGAGTGGTTTCGCCCTCATTGGATTTCATATGGAGAAAGTAGAATTTTAGATCTCACTCAAAATCTAGCAGACTTATATGTTTTTCAAGATTTCAAGATTGGGGGAATTGCAATGTTTCCATTGGATTTTGTCATGTACTAGGGTATAGAACTTGTATTTATTCAAGAGAAACAAGCCCTCTATGTAGGGGAGACTCCCAATAATCAAGAGCACCTAGGGTACTAGGGTATGGAACTTGTATGTAATCAAGAGCACTAAGGTCGTTTGACTATGCAAGAGGAGACTCCCAATCAAGCACGAGACAAGAAATTAGAAATTTCTCGTGGCTGATTTTGGATATTGCTATTTTCTTTATGTGATCATTCATGAGTAAATGTGATGTAAATTTAAAGACTTATAGTTTATGCATTGACATTGGACAATTTAATCATAATGTAATAAATTAGAATGTATCATGTATGATTTATGATTGCACATATTTCTTAAATGTACTAATTAATATATATATTGTGTTTTCCCGTTTCCAAAATTTGGGGGGGGCATGTTTCATACCCATACCCGTTTCGGAAACTCGTACTCGTTTCCCTGTATCGTGCAACTTAGGTTTGATGTGAAGATTGATTTGATCGACAAATATTGTTTTGCAATTTCCTTATATTGATTTTGAGCGCAGGTAGATCCAACCTGAAAATTGTGAAACGTGGACCGTTCATTGATCAGGGTGGCCGGTTGGTGCGAGCCAGGAAAGTGGTCTCCTTCAAGTTGGAGCTTGATAACACTTCAAAGTGGTAGGGTGGCGCTAGGGCAAGTTGGTGTATGCACAAGATGTTGGAGCATCCGTCCAATTGCAACTAGTAAATAGGGTGTCCGAGCATCCTTTTGGTTGGAGCATGTAAACCAAGGCGTTGGAGTGTCCTCCCAGTTGCAGCTGGTAAACAGAGCATTCAAGTGTCCTATAAGTTGGAGCCTATAAACAGGGGGTTGGAGCCTCCCTCAATTGGAGCTGAAAATATTGATGTACATTTTATAGAAAGACAAATATTAAGAAGTGTTTGGTAGCTTTAGTCCGTAAGGGGTTTCCACCTAAAAATCTGTGTCTACTATCTTTATTATTGTGCATTGTTGAATGGTGTTGATGAGTGTTTATATTTAATAACAATTAATGCTATGTGAAGTTAATATATACTAATTGATAATAAATACTAATTCACCCCCCTCCCAGTGTTTCCAACAATTCCTACACTTAATAGCATATGCATGAATTGTTGAATAATTTGATATTGGATCCACACATAATCAGAATGATTTAACAAATGTTGATAAATTATCATCTTTATTCTGCAAGATGAGATAAGAGAAGGGAAGATAAGATAAGATAATTTTATCAATGTCCATGAATGACCAAAAAAGTAGGTCAGACAAATTTAAAAGTACCCGTAACAACATAATGTAGGAGAAACAATGATACTCCTAAATGTTGGAAAATGCAATATGTCAACTATTAATTCCAATTTTCCTTAACCATAATATTTGCTTGTGAACTTAGTCAGTCTTCTTGTATTCTATATTTAGACTTTTTCACCAAACAAATATCAAGAGCAAAAATAGTAGCAACAAAGGACACAGACATCAGGCTCTCAGCCAGGGAAAAACCCCTCCAAAGGGAAAATTGAGAAAAATTCTTCTCTTCTTATGGAATCTTCAAATGAGACAACTGAGACCCAAACTTTAGACAAAGTCCTCCTCTTAACACCAAGTCAACCCTTCAAAGAGACCTTCCAACAACATCTGTTACCACTCAATCTAGGAGGGGTCTTAGGACGGATTCCAAAGAGGAAACTACTAGACCAAGTGGCAACAATGGGACAAAGACTTACTGCCACCTCAATCAATGTCCCCTGCTATTTATGGACTTTCACTGATGGGAGGAGTCTCAGTGTTAGGAAAATCACCATGAATGGTATGTCAATGATGTAGTTTTAGTGATTTCAAGAGCCCATTCATAGGAGAGATTCAGATGATATAGCTTACTTGCTCAAGAAGTAAGGTCTATGGCTCTCCAAGAAAGGTTTGAAGGGAGTCCTAGACCCAGGGATTAGGGATATTTCATGATATAAGATGCCCTAGACCTAAGAATCCTAAGAGAATAGGGTTTCTAAGATGATCTTTGTGAAATTGGAAGTGATAAGGGTGTGGGACCACCAAGAAGCCCAAGTGGACCTATTGCACACATTTTGTCAAAGTTCCAAGGAAGCAATTGTACCATATTTTTCAAAGGATCGGGATCATCACTGAACACTTTGAATCATTGTAAACCCATTCTGCAAAATTTATAGTGTAAATGATGCTAGTAAGACAATGTATGTATGTAACAACCTAGGTAAACCTATTATTTTGGCGACATATTTCATCCTAGGAGGTTTTTCATCTCACAGGTTCATTTGTGTTTCTAAACATGGATGATTGGCAGAGTTTTTCCCTCCAGCCTCACCCCAAAGCTAGGGTGGAATTTATCATCAAAGTCTTAGGTGAGTCCTACTGCTTTAGTCAAGTCTTCTGTAACAGTGATTTGGAAAATAATTTAAGCTAATTGGCTAAATTATGTTATTACAAGTCAATTGGTCTACTAGATCATATTGTGTCGCAGAATTTGGTGTGTATTTTGAGGGTCTATAATGAACGGGTATTCCCCCTTTGAAGGTTGAAATATGTAAAATCTTATGTAAAAAATATTTTAGTGCATGGTTAAAATATTAGAGGGTTGATAAATTATTAATCCTCTCATATGTCAATTAATTATATTTTTTTGCAAAAATAAATTAAAATTTTAAACCAGAAATTTAATTAATTAGAGTCAAAATTAAATTGCTAAGGAAATTAAATTCTCGAAGTGGAAAAAATCGTGGGTCTTGAAGAAATTAATTTTTGGAGGTCCCCCACCAAGGGAACATTGGAAATTTCAAGAAAATTTGGACCCTTAAGCCTTGGTGGTCAAGTCAAAGTTAAATTTTTGAGGACATTAGCTCAAAGTAATTATTTTTGAGCTAATAAAAACGGGTTTAATGAGGAATTCGAAAATTCCTCAAAAATAATTATTTGGACGTCATAGATTAAAAGATTATCAAAGATTTATCAACAGCTGAGATTATTTTGACGGGGATCAAGACAATGAACCATTACTTTTCCACTTTGAGGATTTATCTATAAATTAGAGGCTAAGTCACTTGACACGGGGATTCGAGTGTCGGATTTGGACACATTGATCCCCAGGAACAGGACACATAGGATTCGTTATATATTATTTTATTAAAATATATATATATATATATATATATATAAAAAAAAAAAATATATATATATATAGATATAGATATATATAAAATTAGATATTTCTTACACAAATTCTCATTAATGATACAAATTCATTGATTTCAAACATAGATCTTAATCTAGATGTTAGTTTTATTGTTTACAAAGTAAGTTGGTAACATTATAGCATGCATAGTACATACAAAATTCAAATATCTACATAAACCCTCACAAACCTCATAAACCCTCCCAAACCTCATAAACCCTCACTCATAAAACCTCACAAACCTCATAAACCTCATAAACCCTCACTCACAAACCTCATAAACCCTCCCACATAAACCTCATACACCCTCACTTTTTTGGGATTTGAATCCCAAAATCAGGACACGAAGTGTCCTAACGGGACACAACCGGGATTCGATGGTGTCCTGTTAGGACACGTGGTGTCCCATTTTAGGATTTGAATTCCCATCGAATCATGTCGGATTCATGGGATTCGGACACGTGGCATGTTTTGGATGAATCCGGTTTCATAGATTAGAGGTCATTTGTGTCCCAAGCCATCTGATTTTGGCTAATGTAACTATGTAAATCTCATGTAAAGCTACTGTCCCGCTGGGAACGTTTTGAATAATCATAATAAAGACTTTGGGGTGCAATTCATGGTGTCTCTGATCTACTGATTTGTGGTATGTGTTGGGTACGAGCATTCCTATATCGTGCTTTAAAATTTTTATTGAACCATTATTTCATTGTATGTGATAGGAACATTATATTGGTAAGTTGTGGGATTATCTTAGGTGATCCAATTTACGATGTGTTTAACGGTTTATCCTTCAAAAAATATATAGTGTTTGCAAATTCCCCAGCCCTTGGGCTCCAAGTTCACAAACTGTGGACACAGGCTGACTATGTTTGGATCCTGAATATTTTGGTTTTTCTAACTTCGCTAAGGTTGTTGTTTAGCAAGTATCTTTCGAAATACATTTATCCATTTATCAAAGAATTTACAAATTATTATTTCTCAAAAAAAAATTAAGCCTTGTACACGTGTATTTTGTAAATATATTTGTAAAATTCATGAATATTTTTATGGTTTTTCTAACTTCGCTAACGTTGTTGTTTAGCAAGTATCTTTCGAAATACATTTATCCATTTATCAATAAATTTACAAATTAATATTTCTCAAAAAAAAATTAAGCCTTGTACACGTGTATTTTGTAAATATATTTGTAAAATAAAATTTTGTAAATAGTTTTATTTTCTAACCCAGGTTTGCAACTAGGGTTTTGGGGTTTTGAGATTTATTTTAAATTTTTGTATATATTTGGGTTTTGGGCTCTGTTATGAAACCAACTCACAAAAAGATAGATGAACGCCTTAAAAATAAGCCTCTTCGAGGGGGCAACCTCCTTTACATTACACAAATGAACAATTCTTGGATGATACAAATGACAAGACCTCCTTTTTATATATAGGAGTCTAAGGGGTCATAATATAATCAGAGCCGACAAAACTATAATAAAGTAAGGGCACAATAATAACAATAGTGGGCTTCTATGGGGCACAATAGTAACAATATCAGGACTACATGGGTACAACAATATAATAAGGGGGTTGTACTAATAACAATAAAGGGTTACAACTTACACTAGTAGTATAGGGGCCTAACATGCCCCTCTCCTTCAAAAAGTGTTGTCCTCAACACTTGAGTAGTTCTTGATACTTCTGTAGAAAATTCTTGTCCTCCCATATGGAATCTTCAGCGGGTAAGTTCTTCCACTTGATTAGATACTCTGAAATTGGTCGATTTCGTAGCTGTCGGGTTCTTGATTCTGTGACTGCTTTAGGTTCCAATATGATTTTTCATTCCTCTTCAAGTTTTGGCAATATTTTTTGAATTGGGATCTTCTGCAACTTTTGAATGAGTGGCCACACTTCTTCATCCTTCTTCCATTCATCCCTTGCTTCGTTTATCCAATCTCGTTGGATAATAGAAATAGAACAAAACAATGCTTCCACATCCTCATCCTTTCTTGAGAGTGCATCTGCAACAAAATTTTGCTTCCCTTTTGTATAGATGATGTCAAAGTCATAATCTAACATATTTGTGACCCATTTTTTTTGTTCTTCTAAAGATAATATCTGTTCTAAAAGGTATCTAAGACTATCATAATCCATTTTTACCTTGAAGTGTCTTCCCATTGGGTAAGGTTGCCATTTCTTAAGTGCATGTAGTATTGCCAACATTTCCTTCTCATAAATAGCTTGCTTGAGATGTAGTCGTAAAATTACCCAATCACCTACATCAAAACATTTTTCACTGCGATGTTGATCTACCTGTTGTTTCATTTGATTCTGCACCAAAGTGGTGTTATCCTTTAAAAGTTGGAGAACTTGTTGTTGATGCTCAATGTGATCTTTCACTGCTTGAACCTTTTTCTTCTTGATATGTCCTTCTATCTTTAGAGTTTGAGGAGTGGTAATTTCTTCCAAGGCTTTACAAGATATGGTCGGATTCATTTCTTGATGCTCGATGTGATTTTTCACTTTTTGAACATTTTTCTTCTTGATATGTCCTTCTATCTTGATAGTTTGAGGAGTGGTAATTCCGACCAATGCATTACAAGATATGGTTGGATTCATTTCTTCTTTCTCGATGTGATCTTTCACTTCTTGAACCCTTTTCTCCTTGATATTTCCTTATATCTTGAGAGTTTGAGGAGTGGTAATTCTTGCCAATGCTTTACAAGATATGGTCGGATTCATTTCTTCTTTCTTTGGAATTGGGTCCTGGCGTATATCCTCTTCTTTTGGTCTTCTGGACCATTTTCTTCCTCCTCTTCATACTCTATGTAAAATAATTTCTTCTCAGCACACTTATGACCTTTACTGCATTTGCTATCACAATTGTAACAAAGCCATTTTTCTCTTTTTCTTCCAATTGTTGTGGTGTAACCCTTGTAGGTTGTGGAAGGCTAGGAGAAACAACACTTCCATTATTATAGTTGTGAGTGGTAGACTTCCTTGTTGCCGTAATTATACTTTCCACTTTGTAACAAATCCCTTTTACTCTTTCCAATTGTTGTGGTGTTGTTCTAAAAAAGGTGTTGCTCTTTGTATCCTCATAATGTGCTATCGTTTCCTCCGTGAAAATTGACCACGTAACAAGTTGTTTATGAGAACAAAGCCCTTTATACCATAAAAATTGATTCGGTTCTAAATATGAAGATGCAATACATACCTTTTGTAATAGTGGTACACCATGTAGATCAAAATATTTCTCCATCTGTAGTATCCAATTTACTGGATCATTGCCATCAAACTTCCTCATATCGTCTTTTCTTGATTTCAGGAGCTCGATCTTGAACGATTGTATATCTGTACTTTCGAATCTTTAAGTTTTGAAATTGCGACCTGCAGTAGCCCTTTGTGTCCTCTTTCCAATGCCACCAGTCTGATCGAATTTAGATTCTCCAACAAAGAGTTATGCACAATATCCCAAGATGACCTGATTTTATACATTTTCAGAAGAGCGAACTTGTATGAAGTCACACGTGTCACTGTTTTGACCTTCGGGTCTAAAAAATTTGCACAAGAAACTATGGTCCGTCCCCTTTCTGTACCTTGTTACGAAATTTCAATCTGATGCTTAGATAGAAAGTTATGACGATTTTCCCCAAGTCACCTGTTTGGAATGTAATTCAAGAGTCTGCAAAAAGACCAACTTCCTCAGATCATATCTCCGCAAATATAGCGTGAAAAGCTCTGAAATTCGGACCCGAGCTTCAGTGCGATTTCGTCTCAAAATGGGTTTTTTTTCGCTTCTGAAATGTCGCAGAAAAAAAGTTATAGCGAAAATGCCACGATAACCTATTTGGAGTAGCAAAACCCTAGAATCCAAAGCTCTGATACCAAATGTTATCAAACCAGCTCAAAAAAAATAGAAAAGATAGATGAACGCCTTAGAAATAAGCCTCTTCGAAGGGGCAACCTCCTTTACATTACACAAATGAACAATTTTTGGATGATACAAATGACAAGACCTCATTTCTATATATAGGAGTCTAAGGGGTCATAATATAATCAGAGCCAACATAACTATAATAATGTAAGGGCACAATAATAACAATAGTGGGCTTCTATGGGGCACAATAGTAACAATATGGGGACTACATGGGTACAACAATATAATAAGGGGGTTGTACTAATAATAATAAAGGGTTACAATAGTAGTATAGGGGCCTAACAGGCTCTTTAATTTTATTTGTGTAGTTAAGCCTCAAGCTAGATATGAAGAATTTCAAGGGTTTCAAGGGTTCCAGTCCTAGGAATAATTTTCGGTGAGGGTTTCTAGAGGTGGATCTAGGCCTTGAAAGGCAAGATCCACGATCTTTTTCCCTTCTAAACTCAGCACTCAAGCAAAAGAGGAAAACGCCTAACCCTTTGGAGGTGATTTCATGGCATTTTTTTGGGCAAATATGAAGAGTCTAAGGTGAATTTTGTGTTTTGAGGGGCATCCAAAAATTTTAGGCCTCTTGGGCTTCAGCGTAGCCCTCTTTCCCCTTGGTCGTGGGCCTCTTTCCATTATCGTGGCTTTCTTCCCTTCATTCCCTCCCTGCTGCAGGCCTGAAGGCATTTTTCCTTGCCTCTTCACTCCTCGGCCCCTCTCTTTCTCACCTCCTCTGCCATCCGCTCTTCCTTATCCCCTCACGGCAGCCCTTCTTCCTCTCCCCAAGCCTGCCGCAGCCTCTTTTCTCCTCGCTACCCTTCCTTCCAAATCTCTGTGGCCTCATCTCTCCTCCTAACCCTCTCCCATGCCTCCGTCCTCTTCCTCTTATCCTTTGTTGCCTCATGGCAGCCTCTCAAGCTTACCTGCAAGCCCTACAGGATTGTTCCTCCCTTACTGTGGCCCTAGCAAGTTCTTCAGTCCCCTGTCGTTGCCTTGTTCCCTTGGCCGCAGGCATCAAAGGGCTCAAACCCTCCTCGGCAAGCCTCCAATTCCCCTCCAATGGTTTCTTTTTCTCTGATGAAGCCTTATTTCCCCTCACACCAGTCTCTCCTGACCTCCCTTCCCCTCATCTCGGCCACTGCTGGTAACAGTTTCATTTTTGGAGTAATTTTCATTGAGTTTTGCAGAGAGTTTAGGCCACAATTTTGCTCTCACAGGCAGTCATACTACCAGGCGGACTTTGGGCAAATAAGACTATCAATTTCTGGGCCAAAAGGCCTGAAGGTTTGCACCTTCTAAACCCTACTTATATCACTGATTACCTACAGCAGTATAGTTTTATTTTATCAGTGATGTTTAGCTCACTTAGATAATACAAAAACTCATTTCACATAAGCTTTAAATCATTAGTAAATCATTGCAAGGACTGGGTTTCTATTTGACTCATTTGTTTTATGAAAAAATCTGATCTCTGAAATCTGAACACAACAGTGGCACAATTTTCTCTTTATTTGCATTTCAAGTTGCTTTTTAAATAAATTGAATATTTTCATCTTGTTTAAGGCATTTGGCATAAATGTAGCTCACTGTTAGGTCTCTCCTCTTAAGTAATCTAATGCTTCCATAAAGCTTACTTGCTGATGTGATTGGAACATTAATGATCTAGGGCTTTCTCTTGTTTATATTCATAATCACTCACTGTTATCATCACATTTATAGAATTTCCATTGTTGCATGCTCTTTGTAGAAAAGGCTTGTCTAATGTGCTTTTATGAAAGAGGATTGTTGGCATTGTAACATTGAATACTAACTTTCTCTTATCTTGTGAGTTCCATAAATTTCAAATTTGCACCAATAGGCTCACTCACAAAGCACTTGAAACATTAAAACTATAATCCCATAATTGTGTTGAATATATTTGGTTAATGGCATTAAAGTATTTTGATCAGAGAATATTATTGAGTGCCTCTTAAGTGATTGAGAATCTAATTGATAATCACTGTGATATCTAAGATCAGGGAATTGGTGAATTTAATTGCTTATATCTTTAATAATTGGTATTGAGCATTATTGATGTACTTTAGAGGTTTCCAAATACATAAGAACATTGGTAATCTTACTGAGTAATCATCATTGGCATCTGAAAGCATTAGATAATCATCTACATGGATAAGTGCTTTGGCCTCTCTAATTGCTATCATTACCAATTATTGGTTAGTATATTTGTGGATGATAATTTTATCTTGAACTCTTAAGCAATCATATTGTGGATCTCTCTTGTTTATGGTTAGCACATATCAATTGGCACATTGTTTTGTATATGAGATTGCCATTTTTGTTTGTTCATTAAGTACTCTTGTCATGAGATTAATCCATAACCAAGTACTTAAAAGTACTAAGCAATCTCACATCAAGGTCACTCGACTCATCGTGCATTTGAATCCAAGAATTACTTATGCATTTAATAACTTACCTCCAAGCATAAGCTTGGTTGATAGACTTCTAGGGCCACCCATCTCACTTATCTTGAGGGATTCGGTACCTTTCTAGTGGTTAACATGATGAACTTGCAGTCGTCAGAGCCACAATCTTTGCAGCATTAGAGGCAACAGGTGGTTGGAAAACAGGGGGAGGTATTGTTAATCAAGCCCTTGCTTGCTTCCCGTTGGCTTCCATCGCACAACCTACTCTAAAGATTGGTCCCAAAACAGTTAAGAGTAAGGTCATACTTAGCATAGGCATATAAATAAAAATAACAAAGATTCTTGCATCACATCTAGGTCTTAAGATTTGCATAGCATATAGGTTAGTAAGCATTCAAGCAACGATTGTCCATCCGATTACTTAGCATTTGATTTATTATAACCAAGAAATTGACTCCATAAGGCACTAGTATCGAATTTGAATTCAATCTAATCCTTAAATCTTGCTTAAATCATGTCTCCTGGACTCATTGGTTGCCAACTTATCCTTCATCATCACATTTCCATAGGGACTACCCCCCATGTCCTGTTGTTGGGAGAGAACTAGAACGGAGAGGTCGAGGATCAAAGCGACAACCCCTGACCTGTGTCATTATCGCAATGCCTGTACAATATGAGCGACAACAGGACCAAAACAAGGTCAAGGATTTAGGGTGAAACTTCAAACAAAGACTCTTGACCAAGTAAGGGAAGTAAAAAGGATCAAAGAAAATAGATTTGACTTGAATTTTCAATACAATGATCCTTGATGAAGCCACTAACCAATGAAACCTGGGGCCAATAACAGAGTTGGAGCTAGGGCTTGGGATAATTCCAAATCTAGCCACGGGAATTCTTTCAAAATTTGTGAGAGCCTCAAGGACACCCCAAGGCAGTTCCTCCCCAAATCGCTCACCAAATGGATGGTTGCAATAGATTTTTGTGTGATGTCCTAGGAGACACTAGGGTTAGGGCTTAGAAAGAGAGAGAGAGAGACGTGAAAACATATTCGTTTAGGTGATCACCTGGGATCAGTGCCTAGCCTATTGGGAGAATAGAGACCATGAGATTTCAACCTTCAGAGTTCCTCCCCAAATCGCTCACCAAATGGATGGTTGCAATAGATTTTGTGTGATGTCCTAGGAGACACTAGGGTTAGGGCTTAGAAAGAGAGAGAGAGAGACGTGAAAACATATTCGTTTAGGTGATCATCTGGGATCAGTGCCTAGCCTATTGGGAGAATAGAGACCATGAGATTTCAACCTTCAGAGTTCTTTTACCCGGTCCAGCAGTTCCCCAGCAACTTCATATAGCCCTAAATGCAGCAACTAGGTATCCATAGAAATTTATACTTCTTATTGCTACAATTTGATGACTTATCAAGGAATTATGAAGATAATGTACCCCTAGGAACATTCATTCACTATACTGAAACATGTAACATATGCAATACCCTCACAAAATCAGAATTCCGAGAATGTTTCAGCAGATAGAGTTGAGCATATTTGTACACATGATGATAGGATGACACATTGATCAATGGACAGGTTTTACAGGTGGAATTCTCCCTAGTTGAGAGGGAGTGTTAAAAATATGCAACTGCGGTCAAATTCCACTTTGGACTACTCATTTGATGGAGATGATGATGGCATTGAGTTCCTCTTTTCGAGAGGACCAAAATCAACCTAAAGATCACCTTATTCGGACAAGCAGAAGTTGGTTTTTGATTTTGTGCACCCACTCATGGATATTGGATTAGGTCAGCTTCACTATCATGCACACTTGGACAAGTTGGCCTCAACATCAAATGGATATTGTTGGACACCCCTAGAAGCCTATAAATACAAGTGACCTAGAAGCTCATTTGGACATCATCACATCAAGCATCTTCTTCTCTTCTATCTGATTTGGTTCGACACATTGGCAAAGGAAAAGGTCGTACAAGGGTCTGAAGTCACAAATTTGAAGTTTGCACAAAATGAGGGTTTTTGTTCCGGACACACGCACAGCACTGGGAAATTTAGTCCACTGATGCACGCATGCCAAGGCCAAGGTAGCATCCAGGGAGCTACACACGCACGCATGCCAAGGCCAAGGTAGCATCCAAGGAGCTACACACGCACGCACGCTAACCTAAAGGGACATTCCAAGGGTTTGACTACAATTGACCATCATCCGAAGTTTTTTGAAGTCTGAATCAAGTTGTCTCTGATATATTCTGCCACTGTAAATTGGTTTCTGAAGTTGTTGGGTTGTATTGTTGATCATATTGTATTGGGCTCATTGTACTCTCTACTAAACATTTTATGACAATCTAATAAAAGAAGAATTTCAAAGGGTTTTCCCCCTAGTGGGGTTTTTCCCTGGTCTTTGACCAAATCTGGTGTCTCTTGTTGATGTGTTGATTGTCTTCTTTGTCATTGCATATATTGTTCTATCTTCAATTATTGTTGATGAATGGAAAGACTAATTTTAAATAGAAATATTGCTAATTGAAGTTTTGAATTGGGCTAAAGTAATTGATTGAGCATAGAACAATCTGAAAATTAACATTGTGTGTGCCCATCTACCAAGGTTACCAGGACCTTAGTGGCCCATGCTAAAAAGATCGGTAGCAAGGGGCACCCAAATGTCCCCCGTTTCAAGGGCGAAAGCCCAGGAGTCCACCACAAAAGTGAAACAACCCACACTGAATTTCCCTGAGTCTACCTATAAAGGGGACATAGGGAAATGCTCCCATCCCAAAAACACGAAAAGCATAGTCTGTGCTCCCCACCTAGGGGAGCGCATCCCATTGAACATTGATTATTACACACAGACTCTTTTCAACTTTCTCTTATCATTTTAACGCAATAGATAGTTTCCATCAAATGTCAATATTCACATTGCATGCGTGCACTATTTGAAATCATTTCCTCAAAGTCGACAATCACACAACCAAGAAAAGGTCACTGAAACACACCAAGCACGTTAATGTACTATATGTGGACTACAAGTCATTTTAATACCTCCTCTTGGGGGCCAATAAAGATTTACATATAACATCACATCACACAAACAAGACAGCAATCAACAAGAGGAAATCTTTCCCCACCTGTAAAAGAAGAAGCCAAAATTCTTTGCCGCAATCACAAGGGCAGATTCATCTGGGGAAGCAGCCTGATATGTTATTTTCTCTGGTGATTCATTGCCTTCAGGTAACACTGTATGACATATTGCAAGGCATCTGAAAAATTCCTGCATTTAGAACTTTGAGAAATCATTTTTTCTGAAATTCAAGCTCAGAATGAAAAAAAAAATGATAGAATAAGCATGACCACAATAAAAACTAGTGTTAAATCTGATTATCAAAGTAAAGACAAGTCAAATACCGCTAAGCTATAAATAGATACAGGATTTCTTCAACTTATTAAGAGGTTACAACAATCAGAAACACAACAAATTTCATTTGATGATGCTCAGAATGTTACGACAATTAAAATCAAAGGATGTGCAAGCCCTAGATATGAAATCTATAAACTGTTTTTTGTTCTACACATTGGTGATGTTTTAGAAAGAATCATGTGCCATTTTGCAATCAAATTCATCACAAAAAACCTCACTTTTAGCTTGCAGAAACACAGGAATGACTCTTCTTGGTATAACTATTAGCAACAGAATTTACAAGTCTAGAAACCTTAATGGTCAATCAACTTTTCTTAAGAGTTGGATCCTTTATATAAAATCTTTCCACATAAATTTTAGCTCTTGTAGCCATGGGGTTAGAGCTCAACTAGATTGCCTTTTAGGATATCAAGATCACAAAGAAACAGACATACAAATAACAGTCAATGTCTTCAATCTAGTTTTGACCTTTGCACAGCCCAAATGCATGGGCAAAAATACTAGAAAGACAATACATCAAAGCCCATAACAATCAAGCTAGGTTCAATGCCCTAGGATGGTGCAGTGTTAGAGAACTTGAATTTGAATTTAGCAGAGGCAAACAACACACTACAGAAGGAAGCTGACCCACTGTGCACCAAGGAAACAAGATTCAACTTTTATCCTCAATATCAGAACTTTTGAAAAGGTGTTTATACAAGAGGTTTGTAGGACTAGGAGCCTAGAAAACAGGTTTAGTGCATCAATACAACTTATCAGGCAGGCGGTTCAGGCATCAATATCAAACACAAGATCAGAAAGGAAATGGAGTGTATCTTGCTTATTCAAGAGGTAAATACTAAGTTGCACGAAACGGGGAAACGGGTACGAGTTTCCGAAACGGGCACGGATACAAAACATGACCCCCCCAAATTTTGGAAACGGGGAAACGCAATATATATATATATATATATATAGATAGATATATATATATATATATATATATATATATATATATATATAGATATATATTAGGACATTTAAGAAATATGTGCAATCATAAACCATTTATGATACATTCTAATTTATTACATTATGATTAAATTGTCAATTGTCAATGCATAAACTATAAGTCTCTAAATTTACATCACATTTACTCATGAATGATCACATAATGAAAATAGAAATATCCAAAATCAACCATGAGAAATTTCTAATTTCTTGTCTCGTGCTTGATTGGGAGTCTCCTCCTACATAGTCGAACGACCTTAGTGCTCTTGATTAAATACAAGTTTCATACCCTAGTACCCCACATGCTCTTGATTATTGGGAGTCTCCCACACATAGAGGGTTTGGTTCTCTTGATTAAATACAAGTTCCATACCCTAGTACATGACAAAATCCAATGGAAACATTGCAATCTCCCCAATCCTGAAATCCTGAAAAACAGATAATTCTGCTGGATTCTGAGTGAAATCTAACATTCTACTTTCTCTATAGGAAATCCAATGAGGCCAAAACCACTCTCAAACATCCTGAGTCATTTCATGGTAATGTTAAAAATTTAAGTAAAAGGATGAAAATGAAAAATAAAGGAGAATATCACTTTTACTTTAAGAATTTAACATGGACATTACCATGAACTGCATATCAACACTAGGGCCATAGGCTTGAACATTTGGCTGCCCCACTCAAAAAAATCCTTTTTTTTATAACTTGAGAGACATCTAGAAGCATCTATACTGCCCCTCTACCACCTGTTACTTGATGTACTAGCTTGATTTCCCCTGTTGAATCATCTGCACTAGAAAATCGAACTTCCCAAATCATTAAGTATCTGCACTAGTGTGTTCTCCAACTACCCATCAACTTCTTATAATCTTCTGTTGGACCTCCAACGGCCAAGATTAAAACTTAATCAAGGGCCAAGACAATATCTGGGTTGATCCGCGTGAGTTTCTAGATGATTCGCACCTTTCTCAATTAATTCTGATTAATAAACCAGTTTTCCTAAGTTTAGACTTAGGAAATATTTAAAATAGGCTAATAATCTAATTGAGACACTTCTAGGTGGAATATCCAAAAACGATTTCCGAGTTATGGAAAACTCCTATGTTTTAGCCTCTCCACAAAGTTTCAAGACTAGAACACATCCGATGCTACAAAAACTAGCACTCCCTCTTAGCGAGGAAGGTGTTCTAGTGCTACATTGCTTCAACACCTTGACTCTGTGTCACTCTTTGTCACGTTGTTGATGTCTGGCCACTAATGTTTACATGCCATTACCCACCAACCATTGCGCATCTCTGATGTTGCATTTGTGATGTTGCTGACAATGTTGTACTGCTGCCAAATTTGCATCTGCACTGCAACTCCCTCTCATATGTTGTTGTTGCTACTGCACCCACTGCAACTGAGAAGCATCCTAAATAATGTCCCTGCTACTGAAATGGGTTCTCCACCATACCCAACTATTGTCTACAATAGACGAACTTAGCTCTTCCTAGAGCTTTCGTTAATATATCTGCAACCTACTCATCTATGGGAACATATTGTAGTTGGACCGCTTCGCGCTCCACGCAATCTCTGATAAAATGAAGTCAATTATCTATGTGTTTTGACCTATCATGAAACACTAGATTCTCAGAGAGCTTGATGCAACTCTGATTATCACAGTAGACACTAGTCGCCTCCATCATCTGCCTGAACAAGCTTACCAGCAGCTTTCGAAGCAATATAGCTTTGCACATAGTTGTGCTTGCTGCCATATACTCTGCTTCTACAAAGCTCAATGCTATTGCCTTCTGCTTCTTGTTGCACCAAGAAACCACTCGTGATCCAATGCTGAAGCAATACCCAAAGGTACTTTACTTGTCCACTGAACTGCCTACCCAATGTGCATCTGTGAACCCACATAATCTGACATCATCCCCTCAATTATATCTCAACCCATACTCGATCGTGCCGCGCACATACCTCAAAATATCCCTTGCTATTGTCCAATGTACCCTCTTCGGTTCCACCATGAACTGACTGAGAGTATTCACTGTGAAGCAGATATCTGGTCTAGTGTTGACTAGATACATTAGAGAACCGATGAGTTATCTATACAAGGTGGGGTCAACATCCTTGTCATCTGATGCATCTATTTTCTTCCAATTGGTGATCATGGGCGTAGAGATGTGTCTAGAATCCTGCATTCTGAATCTCTTCAAAATATTTGTAGCATATCTTCCTTTCCCAAGGAAGATCTCCCCCAACTTCTACCACACTTCCAATCCTACGAAATAGTGCATTAACCCTAAATCCTTCATGTCAAACTTTGCTGCCAGGTTCCTCTTGCAATCTTCTATGAGCCCTGATGACCCTGTCAGGCAAAGATCATCCACATACAATACTAGGATGAGTGATTCATCCTCTTCCAACAAATAGTAAAGGTTGGGATCTACGTCACTCTTGACGAATCCCATCTGCTACAAGTCGTTGTCAATTCGATAGTACCATGCCTTAATAACACCTTAGTCCCAGTTAATGTCTTAGATCCTTCTATTAGTGTCTTAGAAATGACACTTGCATCCTTGAGTTGGCGGATCCTTGAAATAGTGTCATTCACACTTGGATCTTTGATGTCTTGAATACCTTGGCAGTGATGGTATCCATAGCATTGCATACATTGATAATCTTCTTATGAGAACTTTTCAAAGGAAGTATTGCCGTTGTACCATTTATCAATTATGAATACCTCCCTAGTTAAGAGGCAGTGCTGTAGAATGTAACTAGTATATGTCTTCATAATTGTATTTGGCTCGTGACATGATATAATTATTAGTGTACTTGTCAAATGAAAGAAAAAGATTTTTTTTGTAAAAGGAAACTATTTATTTAAAGCATAGGTTTCATGCTCAATGTATTTGGGTCCTAGGTCAAAGCACCCATTGTGTGCTCTATGGTTTTTGTCTTGAGTCAAAGTCAATGTCATAATGTAAAAGACCCCATTGGGCACTTGTAACAAGAAAGAAAATACTATTTTGTTGTTTAGAATGGTCTACAAATACCCCAAGATCAAGTTGGCTAGCCACTGTTTAAGTCGGCCTAGAGAGGCCTATTCTAACCCAGCGTAGGCCTACATAAAAAGGACTTTGACCACACTTCGAAACACACTTATCTCTCATCTCATGATATGATCTATATCCAAAAGAAAGTGCGAGGGTCTTGAAGAGAAAGAAACCTAGCAAAGAAGGAAGAGGATGTGGATCTCTTGTTTTTTGAAGTTTCTCTTTGATCAGCTCCCACATGCGAATTTTTCTGTGGTCACTAAGGTTTCCACAGGTTTGAAGAAGAGCAGAAGCAGTTGCAGACATTATTACGAGCACAGATCTCTTTGTTGGTGGTTGTCCTGATCTTGGTGAGTCTGGTTTGTGTCTAAGGTCTTGGAAGTCTTCTTTAAAACTGATTCTATAAGAACAGAGTTCTCTGGTTTTCCCCTTGGACGGGTTTTTCCCTAGCTTGGAGCCTATCTTTGGTGTTCTATTGTTGTGTTTATGAATAAGAATGACATGGGTCACTCTATCTTTCGAGTTAGTCACTCTCTTACAACAAATCAGTTCAGATCATCAGAATTTATTACTGCAATATCAAGTCTTCAGAACAGAAATCCTTGCTATTCATCTGCTTCCTATATGCTTCCAATCAGAAGGTGAAATGATTCTACTGTTGGCTCATCTAGAAGAATACCTTTTAGCTCTTTGTCAGTTTGCCTTGTTATTAACTTTTCTGCAACAGCTTGACTGGATCAGTAGCAATGCAAACTGCTGAGGATGAGAAGCATTGTTCAATGTTTCTTGCATCAAGGTCAAACCTTAGTCAGCACAGTCACTACCTTTGTTTGTCAGTACGTTCATACCACTGTTGAGTACTTACAACAAAATTTTTGTTAATGATACTTCACTTCTGCAACAGCTTCAAGAGACATACAGGACTGTCTCTTAACAAGAGACACCAAGCACATATACTAAAGGTGACACATAAATTTCAAAACCCTTGCTTCAGAACCATTAATACAATAGTGATAAAAGGGCCCTTACAAAAGACAAGACCCTTACAACAATATTGCTAATGAGACCTTAAGAAAATTAGCTCTTCCTTGTGATGTGCCTATAAAAAATTCAATGCCCTAGAGATATCCGAGAAACACTGATGCTGATATCCTTGTAGCTGAGAGACTCTACAATGAGCAACTGTGTTTATAATGTTAGGGATTCTTCTGAAGCCTGTCAAGTATATGATCTTACTTCTACAAGAGAATCCTTGTTAACTTATGGTCTAAGTCACCTGACACGGGGATTCAGGACACTTAGGATTCGAGATTCGTGGTGTCAGATTCGGACACACTGACCCCCCGGAACAGGACACGTTAGGACACGTTATATATTATTTTATTAAAAAAATAGATATATATATATATATATATATATATATTTAAAATATATATATATATATATTAAAAATTAGATATTATCATATTTCTTACACAAATTTTAATTAATGATACAAACTTATTGATTTCAAACATAGATCTTCATCTATAGCTATTAGCATGCATAGTACATACAAAATTCAAATACATGTCAATCTATTATCTATTTCTTATGCTTGGCCCTCTTGCCACCACGAGAAATGTCTAATTTTTTAGTCTTGTTGGAAAATCAGGATCTTTGTCATTAATATCACCCTCTAAGCATTAATATCCAGAGGTATCTTTGTCATTACCTCTATATCTATATAGCTAAGTTGCAGGAAACGTGGCCCTAGGGGTCGTTTCCCCAGGGGAAACGAAACGAAACGCGTTTCCCCGTACCGTACGGCCTGGAAACGCGTTTCCGGCCGTACAGCCACGTTTCCCGAAACGGAAACGTGGCCGTACAGCCGGAAACACGTTTCCAGGCCGTACGGGCCACGTTTCCCCAAAAAAACAGTTGTTTTTTAATTTTTTTATTTTTTATTTTTTTTTTAATTTTTTTAGGGTTTCCAGGATGTTCTAAATTTAATCTTAATGTTTAAATGTAATAAATTATAATCATATAATGTAAATGTATCATTAATGCTTTATGATTGCACATATATATATATATATTAATAATTTTTAAATATTTTTAATATATATATATATATATATATATTCGCGTTTCCCCGTTTCCAAAATTTGGGGAGGTCGCGTTTCATATCGCTTCCCGTTTCGGAAACTCGTTTCCGTTTCCCTGTTTCGTGCAACTTAGCTGTATAGGGATCTTTGTCATTAATATCACCCTTTAAGCATTAACATAAGATAGAACAAGCATAACATGTCAAGTCAAGATTTTGTTTGAGTGATGCGTACATTGTTAGGAGGGTCATGATACAGGAGTTCGACAACCAATGTCACTAACATCAAGGTACATAGAGGGATTGGTGCTCTTGATTAAATACGAGTTCCATACCCTAATACATGACAAAATTCAATGGAAACATTGCAATCCCCCAATCCTAAAATCCTGAAAAACTGATAAGTCTGCTGTATTTTGAATGAAATCTAAAATTCTACTTTCTCCATATGAAATCCAATGAGGTCGGAACCACTCTCAAACATCCCGAGTCATTTCATGGTAATGTTAAAATTTAAGTAAAAGGATGTCCTTTTACTTTAAGAATTTAACATTACCATGAACAGGACACATTTCCCAAAATTGCGACACGCTTTTGAAAATCGTGACACGACCTTGGATTCGACGTGTCGGAAATATGATTTGGACACGAATCCGGACCAAATCGTGTCGGATTCGCTGGATTCGGGATTCGTAGGGGCTTTAGGACGAATCCAGTGACTTAGCTTATGGTGTATTTGCAACAGGTTCTTGAGTCCATAGTCAGGAGATGAGGCATAGATATTACAGGATTGAACTTGCTCAGGTCTGTAATGTAAAACTTCAAATGTTGCTACAATGCTTCAACCCTTATGCATAAATGCATGGAATACAGTGATCGGCTTGATTCTCATAGGCACATGTATGGACCTGCATATACAGACACAAGCTTTGTCAACAAAACTGCAAAAGTAGAATTAGCATATAGGATGGAAAGCACAGGCCAAACAAATTCAGACTGAGACCTCAATCCATAAGCTGCCTTTCTTCAAACTACTTAGATATCGATCATTGTCACAACGATGAATACAGTCCAGAATGTTGCTTGAGGTAGGCTTCAGTTTGGAGCTATTAGGCACAAGTTTATACGTTGGTTGATACAACCTTCAACAATGGTGTTGCCTTGCTAACATAGCCCACAGGACCACAAAGATTGGGGTTTTGGGATCCTTCAAATAATCAAGTGTAGCACTTCAGATATGCTGAAAAGGTAGCCTGCAATTCCTTCAACGAGCCCTAACAACAGTGGTTGTATTATTATGCAGATTCTTTAAGTCCTGAAGTCCAATTCTAAGAGATCAATATGCTAGATCGGCTACAAAATGAATAGGCTGGAAGGAGGTCAAAGCTTTACTGGTTTATATCCCAATCCACAGACCTGAGGAGTCCAAATTGTGCACAGCACCTTGCCGTAACGGAGAGTCGAGACCTTTCACGGGTAAGAGCTGCAGGAGAAGTTGAATCAATGAATGCAGAGAAATATTCATGCATAGGATAGCTGCTGTAATAGAGGCCGAAGAGAATTGCTCCGCCTGCAAGAAGGATACCAATCAAATCCCATGCCAAAACAAAACAACGAAACCCTATAGCCCAGAAACACCCAAGAGGAGTTATAGCCCAAAACCCTTGAAACCAAACAAACAGTAACCCTCGCTTCTGATCTCCTTTTTCTTCAGGGCCGAAGGCAAAGAGCTCACATGCTCTTCTATTTGCCCATATGCAAGTGATAAGGAAGGTGCCTATATACTGTGAATAAGATGATTCGAAGTAGGATAGCAGACTTCATAATATTGGAGGGAATTTGAACTAAGAATTAAAATTTGATTTTTAATTTATTGGCCCCAACATTAGGACGGACTTGTAAAGTCCTTTTTGAAATAATTTTAAATACTTTTGTTACCCCTCCAAAATAATAAATTATAAACCCTTTTCCCCTCACCCTTTTGTTTAATTTTAAAAATAAATATAATTTGACTGCCACATCAATTTGAACACTGGAGGCAGAGAGAATTTGAGACATTAATAGGCCTCGATTGAATTTTGCCACATCAGCAACCCTTTGGGGTTGTCAGCCATAAATTGGGTGCATTGACTTTGACTAGGCATATCTCACAAACCATGAGGATCCACGAGATGGTCCAGATACCATCGGAATCAGCATGACAAGGAGTATCCAGTGGCGAGGGTCTCGAATACAAACTAACTGATCTTCATCATCAAAGTCCTCAACAATTGTGAGGTGTGTCCATCATCCATGAAACGAAACCCTAGACCTAGGGTTAGTTAGTGTTTCATCGTTGCATTCTCAAGTTGGACATCATCACATCAATAATGTCCAAACCCTAACATCAATGACAATATCTACACTCACTCTACATCCTTCATCTTCATGCAGCTATAGTCTACTGCACCTGTACTTGCTTCGACATCAATGACAACATACTCAACACATTAGGCCACATGTCCTCAACGCAATAAAGAGGTAAGAATTAAACAAATATAGAGCATAGTTTTACAAATCAAACGATCTAAAGCAATAACCTATTAAACCGACCAGTTAGATAGGCTTGGGTAATGAATAGTTAGAAAAACACAGTTGGAGGGCCAATTTGTATTGGCTAGGTACCAAACCATCTAGTTTGGTACCTAACCAGTACAAATTGACCCTAATTGGTTGGTTTGGTAAATAATATGTATAAACCATCCATAACCATCTAGTTATTGAATTTTCTACAAGAGCACAGTAGAATACTATTTTTTCTAGATAATTACTACCTAATGATTTTCACACGGTACTATTATGCCATTGATATCATTGAGCAATTACACTTATAAAATATCAATAATAAATAGAGTAAATAGGATGGAAACAGTAAAGATCATAGAAAGATAGCCATGCACAATAGAGACAATATTTTTACCCTAGAAAACCCAACCTTAGGAGAAAACCCAACAACTTTTCTTTAGGAGAAATTATTCTTCAACAAGGTTTACAAATCAATAATTTGTCTACAAATTTGTGCCAATATCCAAGTCAAAATATCAGCCAAACCATGGCCACCTTCGGCATTCAATAACAACATCCAAGAGGCGTTGGCCCGTCTTCTCCAAAGTCTATGACAAGCCTTGTGGCCTACGACCAATGCCCAATCAATTTAGCATGGTCAAAAGTCAGATAAACTTGGTCAAACTTATCCTTCTAGATCACATGTGTGGTTGTCCCACATAGATGATGAATAGAGATAGAAGACTTGCTTGATAGTCAAAACGAAATATCACATCACATATCTATACATGTCGAATGAGGTGAAAATTATGCAAGGGACACACCCTTTCACCTCCTCAGCCGACTTACGTCTTGGGCTAACTTGGACACCTCAAAATAAATTTATTTAATTTTTTTATGCCATATGGGAATACCTCCCGATGCTACAAAAAATCAACACTCCCTCTTAGTGAGGGAGGTATTCTCCTTGGTTGCAACAAATTTACCCTTAGCTGAAATTTCTCCTCCACAAGAATAGTTCATGAGCTTGCTATGTTGGTGCATTTCTAGATATCACTCCATCCTAGAATAGGAAACATAAGTATCCTGGGAAATTTACCCCTTGCCAAATCAACATTGCCTAACCAAAGTCCTTTATGGCTTCAAGTAAATGTATCAATCTCGTCTACTCAAATCAGCATGACCCAGCCAAGTATGTATGGCTTCTCAAGAGAGGATCTGGCCTTGGATCATTCACCCCTAGCCAAATCAGCATGGCCCAGCCAAGTCCTTCTGGCTTCTTAAATGAATTTCATCTATCTCCTCTAGTCAAATTAGCATGACCCAACCAAGTCCTTTTGGCTTCTCAAGAGAAGATATATCCAATCCGCAACTGCCCTAGGTCATTCACCCCTAGTCAAATGACCCAGCCAAGTCCTTCTGGCTTCTTAAGTGAATGTATCCATCTCCCCTGGTCAAATCAACTCAACCTAACCAAGTCCATTTGGCTTCTCATCATCTAACTTGTCTTCAACTCTGAGACTCGGTGTCATTTTGGCAAGAAAATGAAAAACTAATAAAGTTGTTGAACACTTGTCTCTTAGGTTGATTTCAATGTTTGCTCTTTCAGCAAAGCTCTAAAGCCGTGTTGATTTTTCTACAAGATCCCAGTAGAATACTATTTTCTCCCAAATAATTAACACCTAATGATTTTCACACAGTATTCTTACACCATTGATATCATTTAGCAATTACACTTCAAAAATAAACAACTGTAAATATAGTAAATACAACAAAAACAGTGAAGATCATAGAAAGACATCCATGCACAATAGAGACAATATTTTTACCCTTGGAAACCCAACCTTGCGAGAAAACCCAACAACTTTTCTTTAGGAGATTATTCTTCAGCAAGGTTTACAAATCAATAATTTGTCTAGAAATTTGTGCCAATATCCAAATCAAAATATCAGTCAAACCATGGCCACCTTCAGCGTTTGACAACAACATCCAACAGGCCTCGACATGTCTTCTTCAAAGTCTACGACAAGTCCTATGGCCCCTATGGCCAACACCTAGCCAATTTAGCTCGGTCAAAAAGCAGATAAGCTCAATCCAATTTGAACTAGGATGAGAGTGCTTCTCCTCTTGTTGCTGTTGCATCATGTTTGTTGAATTTCTTGTTTGGACATTTTGTCCAAACTCATGGCAATGAAAACACTTGATCTTGCTAAGATCCTTCTTTTTCTTGCCTCCATTCTGACTAAATGCGGTCTTTCCTTGGGCCTTCTTACCCTTGGCTTTCTCCCCTTTGCGAACTAAAGCAAAGTTCTCCTCCTCAACAATTCTAACTGAGACTCCATCCCTACTGCTCCTCCTTATCAATTCCTGCACAACTCCTGACCACAGTCTCTCCCAATCAAGAAGCTTATCTCTATCATTCACTCCATCCTGGAAACTATGCAAAGATTTGTGAAGCCCAAGAAGAGGAGTAAGGGTTACAAGATCTGCTAGTGGAACTGTCTCTCCAACACCTCCGAGTTCATCCCTCACTTGAGCAAACTTGGCTAAACATGTAACAATGGGTTCATTCTTGCCCATTCAAATGTCCCTCAATTTGTCCTTCAAAGCAAGTTTTTTGGCATCATTACTACTTTCAAACAGATCAGTAATAGCCTTCTACATCTAGAATGACGTCTCCTTCCCATGCAAATTTGGAACAATATGATCTCTGACTCCTTCTTGGATCATCTTCCTAGCTTTCGAAATGTCCTTCTTCCATTCAGTCAGTTTTTGTGCATCTAATGCAGGAGGTTTAGGAATATCAGTCTTGATGTATTCCAAAACCCCATTATCATCTAACACAACCTCCATTATGTCCTTCCATGCACAGAAATTCAAAGTCCCTTCCAGTGCATGCTCTTTCCTCAATCCATAAACTGACATGATTCCTGCACTTGTAGAATTCCTACACTAACTAATCTCCTCTTCAATGCGCTTTGAATTTGATCAAGGAACTCAGTCTCTATCTTGTTTTCTGCTCTGATACCATGTAGAAAATCCTTGAAATCTTGCAACTACTAATGAGAGCAAACTGATCACAAAAGACACAAGATTTCTCTACCAAAAATCTGCAAAAAGAAAACAATGAATAGAAACACAATCACACATAGAACACAAAATTTATCTGGGGAACCCAATTGGGAAAATCCCTTTTTGCTTGTATTAAATCAATTGAGCAATCTGATCTATTACAAAGAATTTACTTCAAGCCTGAAGCTCCCTACAATATTGATCAACTCTCTCGAGACTTTCCCAACACTTAGGCAAATAAGGCTTGCTAGGAAGCTCCTATTTCCTAGCGCAAATCTGCCCCTAAAAAATAGGACTTTCTCCTATTTCCTTGTGCAATTCCCAAGAGAAATTGATCTGCTTGATCCTCAAGCCTCTACACAAAAACCTGTGTTCAATAAATAAATACATATGTGCCTTCATTCAATCTCAATACGAAATTTGAATTGCATGGCCTACTAGGGCTAAAAACAGCAGTTGTTGTTGTTAACTGAGAATAAGTTGAGTTAATAGAAAGTCAACTACTCAACTAAACTCAAGTCTTTCTCTAATCTAGAACTAGAGATTAGTTAACTGACAGACACTAGAGTTAACTCCATTAGATAGTTAATTTTAGCCATGAACTAGTCCACAACTCGCTGAAAGCCATCCTACTTAGGGAGAATAACTCAGTGATAGGCCACATCACACATGTTAACTAACAGCTAACTCAAGTAACTATGAGACTGAATTCGAATTAGCATCTTTGACTAAGGAACAAGTCAAAGAAGTTATTCCTTGCTACATTTTCAACACTTGCCTTTGGCCATCAAACTCAGGATACCTTGATATCATCGACCCTATCGTCTAATCTACCTCTCACTCTCTCTTTTGACAGGTTCTTAGGTTGGGTTGTCCACCTTTCAATCTTGGACAAACTCGCTTGGTGTTTTGTATCACCATAACTTTGTCATAGTTTTATACATACGCTCTGATGTTATACTTATATCAATTTCTTTCTTTGTAATATTTTGGGCATATTCGAAGAGTTGCATTAGAACTCCCACATTGTATTCATGCGGGTTGTACTCTTTAGTTCCACTGACCTGCTTTAGTGGTCATTTGTTGGACATTAATAGAATTATCTTATCTTATTCCTTAATTCTAGGATCTGATTCCATTTTCTAGGAGTTGGAGCTCTTCTTTCCTCCGTTGTAGGAAGAATTCCTATTTTCAAGGAATAAGTGTGCACTTGACCTGAGGATTAGGTCCCGTTTTCTAAGACTTGGTTCATTCCAATTCTCTCATGAATCAACTAGATTACTCCTCTAGCTAGTAAAAGCAAAGTTAAATCCCTTATTAAAGTGCACGTGACTAAGTTGTAGGGAGAATTCCTATTTTCAATGAATAAGTGTGCACTTGACCTGAGGAGTAGGTCCCGTTTTCTAAGACTTGGTTCATTCCAATTCTCTCATGAATCAACTAGATTACTCCTCTAGCTAGTAAAAGCAAAGTTAAATCCCTTATTAAAGTGCACGTGACTAAGTAGGGCATGTTCTCTCATGCTTTGGAAGATCTCATTTCTAGAGGTTAATGAGAATTACTTCAAAAATTAAGTCCAAAGTTCTAAAGGAGTCCCACGACTGACCTATGGTTGGACATGTAAGTTCTTTCAAGCTTTACTATAATGTGCATTAGTTGATGTTTTGGGAAGCGCTGAATGGAGACATTCGAAAAAAATTTGGCAGAGGCTCGAATTATTCTTCTCTTCTCTTCTCTTCAATTCTCTTCTCTCAAATTGTTAATTGTATTGCTTCTCAATCAGATGCTAGATACTCTTGCAAGTTAATCAGCCAAATCTAACATTGTATAAATGACTAGCTTTATTTTACCAGCCCTTTCAATGTAAAAACCCCAAGTATGACATAAACCTATTATATATTTTTTTTTAAATTGTTGAACTATGAGGTTGACGGAAAATGTTACATAACAAACATGTTAATGAAGAACATTTGAATTCATCTGATGACAAAAAGATCAGAGCAGTCTCAATTTGAAATAAGTGCGTGTGAAGTTTTAAATTCTAATCTTTATAGAGTTTAGGTCAAGAACTTTTGTGTTTGCATTTTATGCCAATTTTGACATTGATTCAGATCCTGACAGCCATGGAACGTGGCAGCATGAATGTTCATTTTCATGACTCTTGTTATAATATAATGTAGAAAATGGCCTTCTAAATTATTTACCTTGTTCTTTTACTCTGTACAATTATTTTCCAAAGAAAACCTTGTGGGGAAGCCGAAGGGATTCATTCCCACATTTGTGGATAGCATCCCTAGTAAACATGTCAGCATATACTAGTGCACCTGAACCACAGAAATTTAAACAAGCCACCTGTTGGCATGCAACTACACAAATACCCAACAATGTTGGCCACAACCAGTTGATCTAATCCAATCGACACTACAGAATATATAGGAAATGATCTATTTCACCTTTTCTGTACAGTTAATAGTTCCCTGTGAAATTCCTAATGCATAATGTGACTGAAAACCTCTTTAAACAACAAATATCAACATGCCCCTCTGTACATGATATAATTGCAGGGTAGCAATACATGTGAAATGACTTTTCAAGGTGCTGCTGAATACAGGGATATGGACGGGAAGAATTATGTAGAAAAATTTGGAATTTGTACTATAAAAATAGATGTCATATTATTGGGCAAGTTCTGCCGAGTTTTGGTAATTTTAACCAAGCCTCAAGGAGTTTCCTGAGATTTTGATTGCTTGTAAGTTTCAGGGCAAGGTTTAGCTCAGTACTCATTTCAAGAACAACTTTGGCGATTCTCAGCAATTCAGTGACCATTTTCCCATGCCTAAAAGCCTTTGGTTTGAACCTGAAGAAGAAAGCTACTCTCTATGGATTGACTGTCTTCTTGCATTTAATCTGAATAATGTATATTAAGGGCAGTACCAATCTTAAAGTGAACGTCCTTTTGTTGCTACTCTAAAATGAGAATAAAACTTGGGATCCAAAGTTTCACCACATATCTATGTAGAAATGCACCTGTTGAGATCATCCTTGTGTAATATAGTTGAAGATCTTATGGTTTTAATATTTTCAGGCTGTAACAAATCTAACAAAGTCTACATTATGTTATAGACTATGTCAAATTTAAAATTTCTATATATGCCAATTGTAAAGTTCATCTAGCAACTTAGTTCCATAAGTGGTATGCCCATAGATATTACACAACATTGAAGTTTTAAAATCACCTCCCAGTCCAGTGTTTGAAAGTTGAATATGCACAGAAGGTCAAATTTGTGTGTGTGTGTGTGTATGTTTCGGAACATAGAAACCCAGGTAAAAAGAAGTTGAATACACATATACATATAGACAAACACATTAGACAATACATATACCCCAACTTACATACAGACATATGTCCCTTTTTTAGAAAACCCGGTTTGCAATCATTTTTGTGACCGGCATATACTCAACAATGAATCTATATAACCTTGCAAATTTCTGCATCTATCCAGTATCAAGTCAACCTTGCAGATATCGGGATCACGCGCATTTCTCCAAGCACCACACATCAGCCTCGTATCATCAAAGTTGAAACCCTTTTCATGCACAGAATCAGCTGATCTTCGAACCTGAAAAAGACAACCTGAGGGGTGAACAGATGTGCAATTGACAATCTATAACATCGCATGCTTCATGTGCTACGTTCCCAGGAAAACATATGAAGAAAGTATTGTCTATGTTAATCAAACCCTTGAGAAACCAACATAAAAAAACAACCTCCTCAAGTTTCACACCATTGCGCTGCGCTGCTGCTCTTTCAACCTCAGTGACCCCTGTCCCATATACCTCGCCACCAATAGAACACTTGAAGAACTCCATACAGTTTCTTGTCAATGTGCCAGTTTTATCAGAAAATAAATACTCCACCTGTCATACATGTAATCCACTTAATCATACCAACATACATAGGCTTTTTATCTCATATAAATTGTATAAATGACAGCCAAAATATAATAAACAAGTTCATTTCCTAATTATGACATGAACAACTTGGTTCCTAAACTGAATAAACAGATACTGTTGAAAATAAGGATACCAAGGAGGTGTTTCCTAGGCATTTCTCTATTTGGCCTCGGGAGACACATTAATTATCTTTTGTCTAAGTGATATTATGAGTTTATTAATTTTGAGGAGCTAAAGTTACTTTTTATGAGATTTGTACTAGGTACTTTAAGTTATTAAAGTCATGTGTTTTAAAAGTCACTTTATCTGAAAAAGTATTAAGTACACTCATAGTTTTAATAACCGACCGGCATAAACCAGAAACCCGTCAACCCATTGGTTCACTGGCAAATCTAGCCGGACCGGCTACAAAACCGGGTTTATGCCACCATTTCACCATTTTTTCACAAAAGCCAAACCCTACCGGCCGGTTTATGGGTAAACCAGCCGGTTCCATCATAAACCGGCCAGTTCATTGCCACGGCGTCACAGACCCACTGTGTCGGTTTTTGGAAGCTTCTTAGGTGGCTTGGAGGGAAAGTAAGGATTGTTTCCCTCCAAAAACACCCTCTCCAAGCCAATAAAAGGAGGTCACGCCCCTGATTTGCCTCACATCTCATTTGGAGTTTTTGTGAGTTTCATTGGGAGCTTGGAGAGTGTTGAGTTTTTGCTGGAGTAGTCATCTTGGAGGCTTGAAACCCGGTTTATTAGGTTGACCGGTCTGGCCACCGGTTCTGGTTTTTAAAACTATTACACTTTATATATTTAGAGTGACTTTTATATTCTAAAAGTGACTTCATGAGAGAAAAAGTGACCATGGTACTAAAGCATTAAAAAGTACTAGGAGGCTCATTAATAGAAGGGGGACCGTATGAAGAAGGGGGTCAAGAGAGAGATTGATCTCCACCCTTGATCTAATGAGCTGAGATTTAATCTCAGCCATTAGATTGAAGGGTTAGAATTATCCTCACTTTGGAGAGACAAAAGAGGGAAAAGGAGAAAGTTCTCTCATTATTCACATAAGAGCTATTGAGGAGAGGAGCAAGGAGAAGTAAGGAGGTTTAAATTACAGAGATAAGGAAGGAGAACGCAAATCAAGGTCACTGCCATTCGAGCTCAAGTTTTCTACAGCAGTCTCGCACAAATCCCAAGAATTTTGGGCCAGCGTCTAAGGTCAAGTTTCATGAAAACAGAGACCGTGATGGGGGGGAACCTGGCAGTGCAACAAGGAGAAGTTAGACCAAGATTGGGGCTGCATTAGCAGTAGTTTTCAAGCCAAGTCTGGACTAAAATATTTGCTGCTTAGCAGGCTACCCTCAGGCTGAGTTTCCTGGTCATTTTCAGGCCGAGTTTAGGCCCAAACCACTAGAGAAATCTAGCCCAAAATTTCTGAGTAAGAAAGCCCAGAATACCTCTGTTTGTCAATGAGTTCTCTCAGGTTTCATCAGCTCAGAATTTGAGATCTGCTGGTTAGAGCTTATGGCGCAGGTTTCCAGAAGAAAGTTCAGCTTTATCAGGCTCAGAATTTGTGCCTGTGGCAGAGAGTACATGCACAGAATTAGAGGCTAAGAATCAATCAGAGCTAATGACTGTGTGGAGGCCTTATTTCTTTGTATCTCACAGTGACTTCAGCAAACACAAATAAGGGAGATAAGTTGATTTCTTTATCTGCTGTACTAATTCCTTAAAGAAGCAAATAAAATCCTCCTTGAAAACTGATTTTCCCCTTGTCAGTTTTTCCAGGGTCATTAGACCAAAATCAAGTGTGTAAAATTTTGTATGTGTGTTTGTTTATTTTCTCTTGTATTAGCTGATACATCCAAAAAGGTAGAGTAGTCCTATGTTTCACACTAAATGCTAATCTTATATATATGTGTGTGTGTGTGTGTTTTAAGATGGGTTTGAGCATTAAACCATGCAAAACTTGAAAACTAGGTTGTGCTACAGCTAGACAATAATTTTCTACATGGTATAGAGCAGTCAGATCCGAAATTTTTCATCAGTTGATACAAAGACCAGCAAGCAAAAATTATGTCATCTCAGTGAACAGCAGTCACTAAACCTCAGTCGGAAACCCAGAAAGTTGTTGGTTAAGAGGGAGGAGACTGCGTAGTATCAGATTTGCTCCATTTTGTTGGTTCTGAGGTCATCGCTACTGGATTGTGGATAGAGGACAGATTGAGTGGGGCTGATCATTTTGACCCCTGGAAGGAGAGGAATAATGCTTTTACTGGAGGAAGTTGGAGTGTGGGACATAGCTGAGGCTCCTATGCAACCACCTACTGATCCAACTCAGTTGGTGGACTTCAACAAGAAGAATGTGAAGGCTAAGAGGATCCTTCTAGATGCCATTTAAGACCATTTATTCCCTGTTATGTAAAAAATTAGTTAGTTTTAGGTTTATTATTTAATTTTAGGTTAAATTAAACGAAAGGGCACGATCATAAGATCATGCCCTTTCCCCAAAGGGTGCCCATGGCGATATATAAGCCAGAAGCCCCAATATAAACAATCATCATCTGTCAATTAATTATTAATAAACATTTATATATATATTCTTCTGCCCATCAAAAGTTTTTCACTTCATCTGGTATCGGAGCCATTTCGGTCCTCTGGCTAGGGAAAAACTGCTATACAATTTTCGTCCTCTCCATTGTCTCTACGTAAGGTCTGTTTGTTAAATCTGTAGATTATCTATTGTCTCTTGAAACACTGCCCCTGTGCATACACCATACACCGTTGTCATTTGTTGCCCGTTGTTGTTCACCGTTTTCATTATACGCTAAACCCACATCATTTTTTTTACCTGCGGCAAGCCCTGTGGTTCCGTGTGGGTGGACCTGCGGTTAGTCGGAATAATTGCTGCGGTGATATCCGCTTGGGGGTTTTACTTTTGAAACAGTCAACGGAGGTGACCCCCACCAGCAAACGTGACAGTAGATATATAAATTTATATATAACGGCAAATATATATGCATATATATTCAAATATATATAACGTGAAATATATATATAACAATAATTCATATATAATATATATAACATATATAGATATATATATATATATATATATATATATATATATATATATAATTTAATTAATTAAATTTATTTTAATTAATTAAAAGTTATATATATATAAGTTAAGTTAATTTAAAAAAAAAAACTAAACTTGTGTCATATAATTAAATTAATTAATTTAATTTAATTATTTAAAAAAAAATTAAGCTGGCAGATAAATACACGCCCCCACAAACTCGCTCAATGTCGACAATGACAATGGCGGATTTCGAGATCAAGCTTAAGGAGCAGGCTGAAAATATCAAAAGTCTTCAAGATACGACAAATCGAATAGAAATAAAGATGGAAAATCACTGGTTCCAAACGAAAGTAAATCTCAAAAAAACCTTAACATTGCTGAAACTTCTGTGTAAAAAGATGAATTATACACCCGCACAACTACTATAAAAAAATGAAGAAAATCAAGAGCACAACTCATCAGATTCAACAAAGTCAACAGACTCATGAAAAAGCTGAATCCCCAAAAAAATCAGCGACAGCCCACCAAGAAATGAGTAACGCGACTCTTACAAACAAGCAACTTCGGGATACCTTTACCAATCAACACCCCTATTTTGCTCAACCATTAGCGACATACCAGCGAAGGGCAAAAGTCAAGATGCCTAAATTTGATGGAAACGAAAAAAAACAATATTGCATTGATAAATAAAGCAGAAGAATACTTTGAGATATATGACATCAATGATGATGACGAAAAGCTCAGGCACGCATCCATGAAAATGGAAGGGGAAGCATATAATTGGTATATGTGGTGGAAAAAGACAACACACGTCATTAGTTGGAGAAAATTTAAGGACGCATTCTTTAAAAGATTCCAAGGTGTAAAGGAAGAAGAGTTCTTTTCAAAACTCATCAAATTACGACAAAACGGAAGTGTGGACGAATACACTCAAGAATGGGAGACCTTAGTAACACAAGTACCTAGGTTATCAGAATCTCGTCTAATTTAGTCATACGTCTCGGGACTCAAAACCCATTTACAAGTAGAACTTGGGATGCATGACATTACATCAATAGAAGTAGCAAGACGAAAAGCAAAAACAGCCAAAAAGAAATTCGAACCAATATTTTGGTCAAAAGCGGAAAAAACATATTCAAGACGAAGAATACCCCAATATGTGGACTCAAATAATACGTGATATGTTCCACCACATCATCGTGAAGATGAAAAATCTAATGTGGAAATGCAAAGGATAAAAGAGGGTAAATGCAAACGCTGTGGTGAGAAGTGGGACCCCAAACATAGATGTGCTAAAGGAAAAGAACCAAAGAACCTATATAATTGTGAAGTAACCAATGATTCAAACAGTGAAGATTTTTACATAGAAGAATTAGAAGATGCCCCAGAATTCTCACCAGAATTAGATGACGGAAGTATTCCGCAAGTGTCATTATCAACTATGACAAGAATATCACAACCTCAGACCTTAAAGTTAAAAGGACACATAAAGAAGAACAACGTAGTGGTTCTCATCGACTCTCGTAGCACACACAATTTTTTAGATGCAAACGTGGCAAAGAGACTCAATATTTTTTCATTTCCCTTACCAAACATGAAAGTGATGGTAGCTAACGGTAAGAAGATTGACAAGGTGGGGAAAATGCCATAAGGTCAAATTGCAGATTCAAGACTTTAATTTAGAGTCTCCATTCTTCACAGTATCGTTAGAAGGAGTAAATGTAGTCTTAGGTATCCAATGGCTACGAACTTTAGGTACTTATGCCGCCAACCATCAACTACAATTTATAAAATTTAAATTGGGAGGTCAAAAGTACAAATTACATGGATTCCAAGCACGAGAGAATCAAATTGTATCATCATCTCAGATGATGAAGATGATTCGAAAAGGAGCACCCACTTATGTAGTACAATGTCACCAATTAGAAATGTTATCCACAAATATGACCAGTGAAGAGTCACCAGAGATACAAGATCTAATTCAGAAGCATGAAAAAGTATTTCAAGACCTACCTATGAAGATGCCGCCTAATAGGGAAATTGAGCCTACAATAGAAATCAAGGCAGGGTCAGACCCCGTCAATATCAAGCCATACCGATATCCACATCACCAAAAAACAGAAATTGCGAGATTAATCCAAGACCTTTTAAAGTGTGGGACCTTGATCATCTTGGAATATCCGATCAAGTGGAAGGACTTACCCGAAGAAGACGTTTCTTGGGAGAATGAAGCATTTTGTCAACAACATTCGTCGTTACGTATGCTTTGAGGACAAAACATTCTTTCGAGAGGAAGACAATGTTGTGTAAAAAATTAGTTAGTTTTAGGTTTATTATTTAATTTTAGGTTAAATTAGATGAAAGGGCACGATCATAAGATCATGCCCTTTCCCCAAAGGATGCCCATGGCAATATATAAGCCAAGAGCCCCAATGTAAACAATCATCATCTATCAATTAATTATTAAAAAACATTTTATATATATATATATATATTCTTCTGCCCATCAGAAGTTTTTCACTTCATTCCCTCATATGACTGGGATGAGGTTTGCCTATCAGATGTGGGAATCCTTGGTCACATTACACCAAAGTTCCAATGAGAACAGGAAGATGACGTTGAGGCAAAAGCTAAGAAACACCAAGATGACCAAGACTGATAGTGTGACCTCATACCTCACCAGGATCTCACAGGTGAAGGATGAGTTGGTTGTCGTGGGAGAGGTTATCCCAGAGAACCAATTGGTCAGGATTGCATTAGATGGGTTCACCCAGAAATGGGATGGATTCATACATGGCATTGTGGCCAGAGAGCACTTTCCAGATTGGAGGATGTGGGACAATTTCATCCAAGAGGAGATCATAAGGAGTACTAAGGTGGACAGTTAGAGTGGTGGGGGAGGTGAGGAGGAGAATGTCAACCTTGCAACGAAGGGAAAGAAGAAGACCAAGAAAGAGTCTTCTAGTGAAGTAAAGAAGGCGAAGGGGAAGCAGAAGGTGAAAGAGAAGGACATGAGCAAGTAAAATGCTTTGCTTGTGGGAAGATGGGTCACTATGTTGTTTAGTGTCCCAAGAAGAAGCAAGGAGTTGCAGCTTCAGCAAACGTGGACGAGTTCACTTCCAGATTTGACACTGAGTTTTCCTTATCAACAGAGGTGGATGAGTTTGCCTTGGTGGTGAGTTTAGCCACTCATGTTACATCTTCTTATGCATGGTTTGTTGACAATGGAGCATCCTACCATATGACTAGAGTGAGAGAGCATTTCACAAGTCTCTTAAAGGATTATATTGACTTGGAGGTTGTGCTTGGAGATAACTCTAAGGTTAGAGCAACAGGAGTGGGGGCAATATCATTTTAGACGGAGTCATTACCTGCTTTGAAAGTGACAAGTGTTCTTTATGTTCCAAGACTGACGAAGAACTCGATATCAATTTCCAGCTTGGAGGACAAGGGGTATGAGGTTGTGTTCCATAGAGGACAGGTGTTGATATATCCCAGGGGATCTAGTGTTGAGCATGCTAGACCTATTGGAGTCTGGAGTGGGAGGCTATACAGGTTCATGTTTCAGCGTATTAGAGCCTTGGTGGCACAGACCAGCAATAGTGAGTTGTTCAAGCTATGGCACAGGAGGATGGCCCACTTGCACCATGGAGCTTTCAAGATGCTGAGGGAGATGGTTACAGGTTTACCGAAGTTTAGCATTGATCATCATCATGTGTGCAAGGGGTGTGCTTTGGGAAAGTACACCAAGACACCTTTCCCAAGCAATGACAACAGAGCTTCACGTATCCTTGACTTTGTACACTTTGATGTTTGTGGTCCTACGTCTCATGTATCACTGAGTGGATGTGAGTATATGTGACCACCATTGATGACCACTCCAGGAAGACCTGCATTTTCTTTTTGAAGACAAAGGATGAGGTCTTCAAGAGGTTCCAAGAGTTTAAGGCTCTTGTGGAGAACCAGACGGGAAGAAGATCAAGGTGTTTAGATCATATAATGGGGGTGAGTATACCTCCACAGAGATGGAGTTTTGTAGGGATGCAGGAATCAAGAGGGAGTACACAGTGCCTTATAACCCCCAACAAAATGGGGTGGTAAAGAGGAAGAACAGGGCCATAGTGGTTGCAACTAGATCCATGTTTCATGATCAAAGATTACCTTTCTTCTTATGGGTTGAGTCATGTAACACTACAGTGTATTTGCAAAACAAGAGCCCACACAGACTCTTGGGGAGCAAGCTAAGTTGCACGAAACGGGGAAACAGGTACGAGTTTCCGAAACGGGCACGGGTACGAAACGTGACCCCCCCAAATTTTGGAAACGGGAAAACGCAATAGATATATATATATTAGGACATTTAATGAACATAATGAAAATAGCAATATCCAAAATCAGCCACGAGAAATTTCTAATTCTTGTCTCATGCTTGATTGGGAGTCTCCTCCTACATAGTTGAACGACCTTAGTGCTCTTGATTAAATACAAGTTCCATACCCTAGTATCCTATGTGATCTTGATTATTGGGAGTCTCCCTTGCATAGAGGGCTTGGTTCTCTTGATTAAATACAAGTTCCATACCCTAGTACATGACAAAATCCAATGGAAACATTGCAATCCTCCCAATCCTGAAAAACAGATAAGTCTGTTGGATTTTGAGTGAGATCTAAAATTCTACTTTCTCCATATGAAATCCAATGAGGGCGAAACTCTCAAACATCTCGAGTCATTTCATGGTAATGTTAAAAATTTAAGTAAGAGGATGAAAATGAAAAATAAAGGAGAATGTCACTTTTACTTTAAGAATTTAACATTAGCATAAACTGCATATCAACACTAGGGCCATAGGCTTGAACATTAGGTTGCCCCACTCAAAAAAATCCTCTTTTTTATAACTTGAGAGGCATCCAGAAGATATTTTAGTCGCCCAATAAAAAATTAGAAGCGAAAAAATAAATAAAAAATACAAGAAAAAGTCAATTTAGAAGAGGAAACTCCGTCGTACGACCTGGAAACGCGTTTTCGGTCGTACTGGCCACGTTTCCTCCTCGAGAAACGGGCCAGTACGGTCGGAAACGGACCCTTCTCCAACGTTTCCTGCAACTTAGGGAGCAAGACTCCTGAGGAGTTGTTTACTGGCAAGAAGTCGAAGATTGGGCACATCAAGATCTTTGGGGGCCTTACATATTCTCACATCCCTGAGGAGAAGAGGATGAAGTTGGAACCCACTGCAGAGAAGGGTATCCTAGTGGGTTACAGTGAGACCATATCATATATATATTCCTACACAAAGGAAAGTTGTCTAGAGGCAGGATGTGAGATTTGATGAGGAGAGGGCCTTGAGGAGGTCTCGGGAGATTGATCAAGTAGAAAAACAGGCTCCTCAGCATGGGACCACACCACAGGTTTCAGGAGCATAAAGTGGCACACCAAGACAAGGAGGTTCATCTATTTCAGGGGTGACAGGTTCACATAGTGCAAGATCACTTGGTGTAGGGTCTTCAGGCACAGCATCTCAGAGTCGAGGATCTACATTGATCACATGAGAGCCTTCCTCATCAGGAGGAGAGGTTCTACTTGAGGATTTTCCTATACCAGCAGAGGAGGCTACTACAAGGAAGACGAAGCCAAGATGGCTTCATGATACCCTAAAGGAAGCCTAGAAGGCAGTAAGGAAATCCAAGTGGTCAGTGACAAAGAATAGACACCAAAGAGGTTGTGTGGCTTTATGGCAAATGTTATGGAGACAAAGCCAATTAGTTATAAGGAGGCTGCCAATCAGCAAACTTGGAGGGATGCCATGGTGGAGTATGCCTCCATCACGAAGAATGATGTCTAGGAGGTAGTATCGAGCCCTAAGGGCAAGCCAATGGTGACTTCCATGTAGTTCTACAAGATCAAAAATGTTGTAGATTGCAGTGTGGAGAATTGCAAAGCTCGTTTTTTGGCACAAGGGTTCTCACAAGTAGAGGGAGTTGAATATGAAGAGACATTCGCACTAGTTGCTCGTTACACTTCCATTAGAGAAGTCCTATCTATAACAGCTGAGATGTGTTGGAGGATTCACCAGATGGATGTGAAGGCCGCCTTTCTCAATGGTGTTATACAAGAGGAGGTGTACATTGAGTAGCCACGGGGCTTTGAGGTGCATGGGAGGGAGTCTCATGTGTGTATGCTTAAGCAAGCCTTGTATGGACTGAAGTAGACACCAAGGGCATGGTAGGAGAGTATAGATGCCTACTTGCAACAAATGGGTTTCTAGAAGAGTGATGTAGATCCGAACCTCTATTTCATTGTGGTTGGTGACGATCCACTCATTCTAGTTCTGTATGTGAATGATTTGTTTATTACTGGAGAAGACATACTCATCCAACACTGCAAGAGAGATCAAGAGAGATCTTCCTTTGATACGACCGATATGGGACTGATGCATTATTGTTTGTCGTTGGAGGTTTGGCAGGAGGATATGCATATCTTCATTGGCCAAGGAAGGTATGCAGGTGATACCATGAGGAGATTTTTTATGGAGAGTTACAGGCCTATGGCTACTTCTATGATCACGAACTAGATGGAGTTGCATGCTTCAAATTCTGAGTTGGTGAACCCCACCTTGTATTGTCAGTTGATTGGTTTTTTTTATGTATCTGGTCAACAATAGGGCAAATAGTTATTTCACAGTCATGACATTGAGTCAATTTATGGATACCAAGAGAGTGCACTAGGTGGCTGCGTAATGTGTTGAGGTACTGTTGAATCCCCGAAAATCGGGTCTACAACAAGGGGGATACCCACACGGTCCGGACCTTGGTTAGCAGCTCCTTTTTCGTTTGGTATAGTGGGTCCGACTGGGGATATGGGACCAATTTCCCAATTTAGGTGTGTGTGTGTGTTGGACTGATATTTCTTTTTCTAACAGTTTCTAAATGGAATACTTCTACTCTAATTCTAATCTAATAATAAGGAAATTGTATTCTAGTAAACAAGAATATCTAAATCTACACTAACCCGGGGTGTAATCTTTCCTTTATGCGATCTAAAATGATTTCAAATAACAACTGATAATAAAGATCATTCAACTGTTATAAGAAAAGAATTCAATAAGGATGAACGACTTCGTATAAAAAGTTAGACGAAACAGTTGTGATAAACATATCGCATAGTAAGCTACTCATACACTAAGCATAAATAAATAGCTATCACCGTGCAAAAGTGCCAAATGATAACTCAGGGATTCATACATTAATATATAAATAACTAAACATGAAAATCACTCTAACACAAGGCAGAAATAGTTAAGAGATAGAAATAGCATTTATAACTATTCCTACTCATGAGCTTCAAGCGATAATGATTTATCTCTTCTTGATCTAACATCCACTAAGAGTACAAAAGTGGAACATCAGTAGCAGATATCAAATGAAAACATCAATAAATCATGTTCCATTCATTCATCAAAACCTCCTCAAAGGGTACAGAAGTGCATGTTCTAGGCATAAGTTTTTGATAAATTTCAAGACCCTTCTCTAAATGCATGAGAAGGGTTTAAATACTACTAACTAAATCTAAAAATAAATTATTACAAAAATGTAGGATACGGTTTAAATGATCGTCCTCATTTCAGGAAAATTAAACAAAATTAAAACTAAAATTGAATCTAAAATTGAAACTACTTCTATATTTGGTCCTTGAAATCGCACGCATGCAGCATATGTTTCAGAAGAGTCGGGTGGCCGACTTCCGATTTTAGCTGAGCTGAGAAAACAGAATCGACAAGAGCTAGCGCCATCTTTTCGGCCGAATTGATGATACACTTAACAGTCATCCACTGGCTATATGGCTTTACCAAGTATGCCCAGTAATAATCCCAGTTCAACTTGGTTAACCCTTGGATTGCTTCTGCCTTTTCTTGAGCCTTCTGCTTCCAATCTGTTTGTAGTTGTTGTACGTTAGGTAAATATCATGGAGTTGTCTATGTGATCAAATTTGCCCTGTGCAAATTTTCATTTACACAATCAATAATACTGCTTGCTACCATGGTTGCTCCTTCTGCTGCTTGCTCTGCCTCCCTGATTTGCTCGTCCCATTTGTTAAAGAGCATTTCATTGTGATTTTCATTGATTCTTGGTGCTCCTGCTCTTTTTCCCTCGTCTGTTTCTTGCCAAGCCAAATATTCAGTCACCCGTTTATCAATTAAATCATAGTCACTTCGTAAATCTACCACTTGATTAGTGGTTTTATCACTTATTTCACAATAATAGTTCCACTGTGATATCTTTTGGCCCAACACCTCTTGCTGTTGTAGTAATTGTTCATTCAAGGAAATGGACTCTGTGATAAATTCTGCAAGTTTAGGATTGTCCTTGTGCATCTCCTGTAAATCCTGTAATTGCTTCCCTTTCTCATCCAAACTTTTATGGTATCCTATGTGCATTTGTTGGAAGTCCTGTTGTAACCTTTCAAGCTGTTTTTGTGCTTCATTGTTGGTGTTGGCTTGTTGCAACTGTTGTTGCAAAGCTTGTATCTGGTCTTCCTTTTCCTTTAGCAGTTGTTGTACCTCAGATGCTTTATCAATAGTTGCAGAGGCATAAGCTCCTGCGATTTGAGATAGTTTGGTGAGATTCTCAGTGGGATTGCTAGTTGGATCTTACCACAGGACGTCTAATTCTTTTGCGTCTTGAGAGAGCACGTTTTCCAATTTCCTTTTCTTCCTCTGTCTTCTTACTATTGCTTTGTGCTGTGGGCTATAAAATATATCAAGAGGAGGAATTTCTTCTATTTTGAGCATAAGCTCAGAGGAAGGGGCAATAGGAATATGCTCCATATCTGAGACATTGCTGACTGTTCTTGTGACGACTACTTTTGTTACCTGTGCATTGCTCACAGGTGTTTTTATGGTTTGTCCTTCAAGATTGATCAAGTCATTAAAGGTTTCCCATTCTTTATCTAGTTCGGTTGTGACTGGGGGTGGCCGAATGACAAGAGGGGGAGGATCTCTTTGCGGAGAGGTAAAAACCTGTTGCTGTAGAAGTTTCGTTGACTGGGCAGTATCCTTTACTGACCCTTCGCTCTTATCCTGTTCACTTTCGGATCTTTTAGAATGTTCAGATGTTTCTTTTCCAAACTTGGATTTAGATCCGTTTGTGCTTGAACTTCCACTAAGACTAACGCTTGGAGTTGGTTCCCTTGCGCGTTTTAGGCGTAGTTTCTCCAAAGGAATACTGGCTAACCTTCTTTCCCTATATATTTTGAACTGTTGAAATTCTTCTGGAGAAAATTGCATTTGGGCTGCATGCAGAATTTCTTCAAGTGTGCTTTTATGTTGGAATATGTCATCGAATAAATTATCTTCTCCAGAAAACACCTTTATCTTGACTGCAATGGTCGAATGGTCTTCCTGAAAATTTGAATAACTGTAAACACGTTATGTTTTTTACTTCTATGAAGGCATGGCCGACATCAAATAGCGAAAAGGCCCCACAGGCCACAGAAAACTGTGGCCAGATAACCTTCTTTTTGTCTTTCAAATCTTTAGTTAAACCACCTTCTCCACAGGTTTGATAAGCAATTTCTCGAGCTAAGAGTTTATCAGGGACATATAAAGGTAGGACATGAGGGGAAGCAGAACTTCCAAATACCCTGACATAAGTAAACAATTCCTCCCCGAACCATCTTGCGACAGGGAGTATGTCCACCTCTGCTTCAGGAGAACATCTCGGAGCATCTTTATCATACAACATTCTGTACAAGGGCAGCATAATTCCATGACAAATCTGGTAGAAGTGCGGAGTGAACTTAGAGTCCCACAATTCTTTATGATAGACATGGATGGGTAAGGGGTCTTGAGTTGTCCACTTCCAACCCATAACAGGAAACTTAGAAACATAACATATCGCATCCATTACATACGCAGATAGGTAAAAAGGGGGATAGATTCTTTGAGAGACAGTTCTTTTAGATCGGTAACTTACAATGGTCGTGACTAGGTTATCAGACAATATTTTAGCCCAATCTACAATAGTGGCATTCGTGGTGGCATCCAATAACGGTAGCCATTCTGATGAAAATTTGTTGATATCTGGCATTCCAAACAATCTACAGAGCATGGCAGCAGCAAAGCAATATGGGGAGGTGAGAGAACCAGTATTGTACATACTGTGTTTATCTTTCTTCAGCGGTTCGTCCCTCCTAGACCAGTCTTTGGTGGTTTCTGCCAGGTCTTGATTTTCTTTTACAAATTTCTCCATAAACTGCTTGTTATAAGTTGCCTGTGGCTCCGGTAAATGATACATGAGCTTTAAATCCTGTGCAGTGAATGAGCCAATAAGTCCTTGACCCTGAGTCTTAAACTGTCTGTTTCTGATATCAACGCTATCTAGTATCCACTTGACCATGTCCGTGTATGGGAGAATTTTGGGTCTTGCTGCTATCCGGTGCAAGAATGAGCAAGCTAGCTCTGTGATGGATGCCTCAGAAGAACTATTTGAGCCTGCAGTAGCAGCAACTTCCATTACTCTTGGATTCTCCTCTTCAAGCAGATTATACATGCCTTCCCACGTAGCAATTCCTGTGTCTCTGTTACAGGCCGTGTCTGTATACAAGGGTGCCATTTCTTTTTCTTCAGAGCTCGGAGCTTTGCTTTTCTTTCCCATTTTATCCTGTGTATTTCTTTGTATTGTCCTCTGTTCTCCGTTCCTGCAATTCACAAGTGAAGTGAAAATGAATGACAAGGAAGGGTGATGGGAAAGTTTTAAATGTTGAAGACGCATAAAGTATACCACCTTACATGAGATGATTTTTTGATAAGCACGAACCCATATTCCATTAATAACTGGCAACTAACTCATTTATTAGCATTAAAGCGCATAACCAGGTGTCAGCTTATGGAAAATACTTTTCTTGAATAACGAGCCTGAAAGATCTGCGATGAAGTGATTTTGCGATTTGCTTCACAATATCGCGAAATCATAACGTCGCAGAATCGTAACATCGCATTATTGCATTGTCGCGAAATCGCAATATCGCAGATCGCAGGAATGTTATTTATGACAATCTTTGTTAACCTGTTTTCTGCAAAATACGATTTGCGATAGACGTCGTCCCATATCGGCAAATTAAAGTTTTTCAATGTAAATTGAGCCTGATGTATGCGATGCGATATTTCATTATCGCGATCTCGCAACGTTTGGAATTCGGTTGTAAGGAGTTATCTTGTTATCCTTTTGCGATGGGATATTCCTAAGAAAAGATTTTGTCTTACCTTATCATAAAACTTAGATTTTTAGATTTTCCAAGGGGGGTTCCCTAAGCTTATGATGGTAAGTTTATTCGAAAAGAAAATTTAAGCACTACTTTGTTTTTTAAATTTTTAACTAAGGGTCCCCACTTATTTAGTATTAGGAATAACACTAAATAAGAATGGGGGTTGTTGCTGGCCACAACAGGTACCTACAAGGCAAGGTTGATTTGGAGTGGGAGCAAGAGCAAGAGCAAAGACCGCCATTTTCAAAGGCCCCTGGTTCTGGAGCGAATCGGGAGTGAATTTTTTATAATATATATTTTTATATTTTTTGATGCTTAATATCAACAAAAGCATATAGAATGACGAATTAGATATAAAAAGCATAAAAACATGGATTGAACCATATAACATCAACTATCTAGAAGTTATAATCTTCATCAACCATGTCCACAAGTTAGTAACATACAACATATCAAGTCTCATGATTCATCAATCTTAAAATTTCAAGCTTGCAAACTCTCTGAGAATCCAGTATTTCATGACCAGTCAAAGCATATTGAGATCAAATACAACTTCATCAGAGACTGGGTTCAGAGGGGAGTTGTGAAGCTTGAGTGTATATCCACTCATGAATAGGTAGTAGTCATTCTCAACAAGTCATTGCCAAGGGTACCAAGGAGGTGTTTCCTAGGCATTTCTCCTTTTGGCCTAGGGAGACACATTAATTACCTATTGTCTAAGAGATATTATGAGTTTATTAATATCAAGGAGCTAAAGTTACTTTTTATGAGGCTTGTACTAGGTATTTTCAGTTATTAAAGTCAAATGTGTTTTAAAAGTCACTTTATATGAAAAAGTATTAACTACACTTTATATTATTAATGTGACTTTTATATTCTAAAAGTGACTTTATGAGAGAAAAAGTGACCATGGTACTAAAATATTAAAAAGTATTAGGAGGCTCATTAATAGAAGGGAGACCACATGAGGGAGGGGGTCAAGAGAGGGATTGATCTCCACCCTTGATCTAATGAGCTAAGATTTAATCTCGGCCATTAGATCTAAGGGTTAGGTAATAGGGAAAAGGAGAAAGTTCTCTCATTATTCTCATGAGAGCAATTGAGAAGATGAGCGAGGAGAAGTAAGGAGGTTCGAATTGCAAAGATAAGAAAGGAGAAGGCACAACATAGTCACTGCCATTCTAGCTCGAGATTTCTACAGTAGTCTGCCACAAATCCTAAGAATTTTGGGTCAGCATCTCAAGTTGAGTTTAAGTGCAAACAGAGGTCGTAATTGGTGGAGGAATTTGGTCATGCAACAAGGTGAACTTAGGCCGAGATTCAGGTTGAGTTAGCAATAGTTTTCAAGCCAAGTTTGGATCGAAATATTGTTGCTTAGAGGCTACACTCAAGTCGAGTTTCCTAGTCATTTTCTGTTACAAAATCAAGGTATTTGTAGATTTATGTTGATTTACCTTGACATGATAATTACTTGTGATATTTGTCCCAATTTCATTATTTCATTTTATTTTTTTACTTCATCAAGCAATTATCAAAAACATGAAGATCACAAAAAATACAAAGGACACAAGATATAGGCTCCACGCTAGGTCAAAATCCCACAAACTGGGGAAAACCTGAACAATTTGTTGAGAAATCTACAGGGAAATGGACAGAATGATTTCTCTCTAGCTAGATAATTGCTCGTGATGTTTTTTTACTTTTTCTTACTTATTAGCTTCTTCTTGTATTATTATGTTATTCTTATCATCAAATAGATACCAAAATAAGAGGAGCAACAATACACAAGAACACAACATATAGCCTACAAGACAAGACCAAAACCTCTCCACTTGAGATGAAAACCCACAAATCTCTTCTCTTCTTATACATTCTTCAATTGACGAATTCCAAGACCTCTAGACCAAGACCAAGTTCAACCTTCTTGATGATGTGCTTCCTTTGTCCAAGTCAAACCCAGTCAAATCCCTTCCAGTAGCACAACTTCGACCCCTAGGAACGGATTTTCAACCTCCACTACAAGTCTAAAATTTTCGACCCTCCCAGAAATAGTTGCTTCCACACGTGTGAGCTTATTTCGAGCTTCCAAGACTTCTTGAGACTTTCACTTGACGTTTTCCTTCTTCTAAGACTTTAGGATGACCTAATGAGCCTTCCTTCGACCTTCTTTCTACACTTTCTCCAAGTTTGATCCTGCAGCAACAAAACCCTAGGCCAACAACAAAAACCCTAGTCTCCTTCCTTCGCACGTGTGATGAGAGAGAGAGAAATAGCCCTATCACTTGATCTTTTACCTTCTTCTTCCTTCACCAGCCCTCTTCTTCTCCCACTTTGCTTGCTTGATGAGAGAATGAATTGTGTCCATAGGAGGTTGAGTTCCCTCCTATATATAGGCTTCCAAGGTAGAGGAAATACCTCAAATTAGGCTTACTTCTTAGCTAGCAAGCTGACTTCGTCTTGGAGGGTATTTGACACTTTTAAATGCAAAAATAATTATTTTTATGAGTTACAATGTGCCCGAAGCGGTCTTCAACATATGACAATGACTTTTTTTACTTCTTGACCTAGGGAAAACCCTAGAACCACTCGGTGGATGCTTGACCTCTAAAATAAAAGACCTTGAGCATGAAACCCATGCTTCAAAATAACAATAATAATTTTTCTTTCATTTTACAATCTACAAGAATAAAAAGTACATTTCATATTTATGAATACTGAACTAGTTACACATTTTTCAACACAATCCACTTCTTATAAAATCAGATCAAAATGAAACCTCCAAAATCCAAAGACCAAGATAACTTCCTCCATAAGATCCCCAAGTTAACCCTCCATTCACTGCCATATTTTATCCTTGATTTGTCACTAACATGCCCTTTAGATGCCTCACCTTCACAAGAAATTTGTCCTCCGTGGAGATTGTAATTCGCAGACTTCATGATGCTTCCATTGATTGCATAATAGGGTTATAACAGTCAATCTAAAGTTCGCTTATTTGTTAGAATATTCTGACACATAGGAAATAATTAAGTATAACTTGGTCTAGTGTATAGTTAGGTAAAGTGTGTTTCTTTACTATGTACTTTTTGTAACTTACAATCCGACGGTCACAATATGTTCTAGACGTCAAGTTATCCGACAGTTCATTCTCTCCTCGGTATTACCGACACTTTATCTGTGGCTTAACACCCGTTCGGTCCATGATCTTTATTTAAAGAGCATGGAGGGTCATTTGTAATGTAACCATTCATTAGAGAAGCTTATGTAAATTTTCTTTCTTTTACATTAATCAATTCCCTGAAGTGGCGCGTTGGCTCAGGCCGTGGACTGTTTCCCTCTTTGAGGGTTTTAACCACGTCAAGAACATTGGTGTATTGATCTGTGATCTGTTTGTGAGTGGTGTCCTTTGGTGTTCTATTTGAGGAACTGACCCTGTAAATTCCCTCACGGTATCGAAGCTATTCAAGGGCCACATCCGTTGGTGATCCAAGTCCAAAGTCGGTACAACTGCATCCAACTGTCGTTTCCTAGATCTATTGTTTTTTACCGTTTTCGGGCTAAGAGGACTACTCTATTGTATTACTAGCATCTATTCCAGTGAGGAACCCCTTTCATTTCACGCGAAAAGGTTTTCAATATCCCTAACTACGTCATTTTTAAGATTTGGAGGTATACAGTTTTTATTTGCAGTTACAGTTATTTATCTCTCTGTTTATTTCGGTTTACAGTCCTCTATAATTCTTTTTTAGTACTGGATCTATACCTTTCATTTTTGTGTATGCTCTTTGCCCCATGACTCTGTGCGATATGGGCAAACCAAAAACAGAAAGAAATGATTTTTCTCATGCATATGCTCTTTTCCGTTGTGTCTTAGTGTGATCTCAGAAATTCAAAAACATTGAGAAAAATATTTAGTGTCCGGCCAAATCTAACTTTAAGTCGTAAGGCTTGGATTTCTTTTGCATGTTCGTTTTGGGTTGTGTGGTTTTTTTTGTTTTGTAGTGAGAAAGAGGGTTTTTAAGTAAGCACGCACTCTAAAGCTTCAGTTAGCAAAAAAAAAAACCCTTCCTCCTTTCCAAAAATTACTAACCTTTTAAACTAGCTCACTTGGTCCAAAATTACTTTATGAGAATAGAGGTCTTGAGTTCAAGTATTTCTTTTTGTTGAGTTACTTTTTCAAAAAGCACATGTAACTTATGTTTTAAAGTTACTTTATGTAAAAGTGTTCTCACCCAGCATAAAAAGTGAGTCAGTTATAATTCCCAAATCACTTTATCTTTTATTTAAGTTACAATTTAGTGGGTAGTTCATAAAGTAAAATTGTAAAAGTGACTTTCATTTATTTATAAAAGTGGGTCACATAAAGTAATATTTTTTAAAAGTGAGCTAATTAGATTAAGTTTGGAAGCGGGGGGCAATTTTTTTTTAAATATAACATTATCATTCACTTCCCAACATTCACGTAGTTCATCGGCATCTTCAACAACTTTTCTTCAAAAAGCCATAACTTCTTCATCCGGAAGCTATTTTTTTTTTAATCGGCCTAATTTTTCGAGATCTTTCCATTGGAACACTTAGTTTCAGCGTTTTCAGCTTCAGTTTATTTTAAAATGGAAAGCCCATGCCTAGTTATTCTTGACACCACCTCATCGAGGTACATACTCCACCTAGGATACCCAGAGTATGTCCTCCACTAGACCATTTCCCTCAAGGAAATGTCTGTCCACTAGACCATTCTTTATCCAAGTCCATGTACTTGACTTAGGATCTCCATCCTAATCCATCACAGTACATGACTCAAGAATGTTTGTCCAAGATGCTTATCCAATCCACCATTCTCCTTATCCATGTCCATGTACTTGACTTTGGATATAAGTCCTAATCTATGACAATACCTAACACATGGAGACCCATAGTTATTCAATCCGTTATCCCTATCTATGATACATGCACTAGACTTACGAAAGTTAATCTTGGCCTAATACATGACAAAGGGAGAACTAGTGTCCAACTTTACTTTCTCTCAACCAAACAGGAGAAATCCATGCTCACAATTCCCTTACATCAGCTACCTGTTATTGTTGTAGCTTCCTCCACCAGCCCTCGTATCACTCAGTTTTCTCATCATGCAACTTCTTGAACTAGGGCTCCAAATCTGCCTCTTAACAGTCCATGATCGTGTACTTGAGGTCTTCACCAGCTGCATCCTAAACTGTGTACAAACACTACTTCTTGCCTTGAAGATAATCCATCACATTGTTCCTTTAATTTACAGATTATCACAGTACAAGTTTAGCCAATCTATTGTTCAGTCAATCTTGAACACAACATGGCTGACCTTTCCAATCAGTCTCTATCAATCAACGCAGCTCCATAGACACAAATAATTCCGCCCTCTAACTGTTATTCTCATCTTTCCAAAATAGTCAACTCTCAAGGTCTTCAAATAAACCTTCTTGCAAGTCATACAGTTGCTTCTTAGATGATTGTCCTTGGCCCTCTAATTGTCCTATTGTTGCTTCAATTTGACAGTCATTGGGGCATCATCAAACTGCCTTTCAATTACTATCATAAGGTCTTCCAAGCACAACCCACTTGATAGTGAATGTCCATTGCTTCACTATCCTTGGGGTTTTCACAAATCTTCTCATACAATGGTGAATCAACTCTTGCACTCACTGTACAATGAGCTTCTTCAAGTCTGCTCTCTGAACAATTTCAGAACTGAGCCTACACCATTCAGCCCTGTCTAGGGCTTCGTTGTACCTGCAAAACAAAACAGAAAAACCATCACCATATGAACCTCTTCCTGCGTAGTTGCTACAGAGAGATGTGACCTTGCTTTGGGAGGCCAACCAGGCAACTCGATCTCCAAAACAGATCCTTCTTTCAACTTGCAATTACACAGAAGTCTCGTTCCTTCTTGATTGTGAGACTCCTCCTTTTGCTCAACACTAGCCCTCTAGACTTCAGCGAAATGTCTTTCTTAATAATTGATCTAGCGCTTCAAGGACAAACTCAGCTGCCATCCAAACAGTGCTTCATATGCCCAAACAAACTATCCTAACTAGGACCTCATCCACTAGCAACAAAATCAACTTGAAAACACCATGCTACATACCCCTTTTTATACTTTTCTGAGTCTGTGCATTTGTTGTGGGTTCTTGGCCTGGTTAGGGATTCTATCAGTCTACTTCAGCCCTATCTTCCTGCTCACAAAAAACCTTCTCAAGCTGCAGTACTCCTCTGCCTACAAGCTCCTCTCATACGCTAGCTTCTAGGGCTGCTTCTAGCCCACTGTAAGGCCTTTAAATCCTCTTTAAATCTGAAGTTACAGGACTTGGCCCTCCTTCCAGAAATATCAGAGAATGCAGCCTGATTTCAAAGAAATATACCACCCAGATACTAACACAAATCTCCCCAGAACTTCCTTTAAATACTCGGCTTGCTCCTTTATTTGAATCTGCCCAAGCAATCACAGAAAATCAGCAAAATGAGGTCTCCTTTTCTTCTTTTCCACGCTTCAAATGTCTGCGGCTTATTTCAGAGTTGGTTTCCTTATGTTTCATTGCTCTTTGGATGGCTCAGATTACAGCCATTTTAGCAACCCATCTCAACCTTCAAGTTCAGCCTATACATGGACTACATCTTCAGCTTCTCTTTTACATCTTCTTGGTCTCCTCAGGAATTAATTCGCATTTGGAAAGACCTTCAGATCTTATAGTAACTCGGATCATTGTATAGGTGTAGTGTTTTATCATAGCTCGGACATCAATCACTGCTTTAGGCTTGGATCAAATAATTGCTTCAAAACTTTGTATCTTCGTCATATTTTGGAGGAGATGTCACACATCAATGGTCTAACTCGTAGTACTGCCATGTTATGCCCTCTTTGAATCATAGATCAACTTCATAGCTTGTATGACTCTGGATAACTGTTATTTTTTCAAATCTATCATTGTCCAAGAGTATATGGCTTTCTGTCATATCTCAGTCTTAACTCATGAAAGGAACTCGGGTCATATTGTCATGCCTTCGTGTCCTTACAAAAGATGTATTTCGCCTTACATATCTTCTAAGTTCTAACCATCATTCATGCTTCAAGATTTTGATCTTTCTCAGAATGCTTGTATCACCAAAATTCTGATCTTGTAATCCTCCTTTAAATTCAGCCTTTCTTCGTCCTTCTTGATTGCAAAAGAACAGAACTATTGATCTTCAAGAATATTCTTAAACAGAACTGCCTTATCATAGTCTTCAAGACTTCGGCTGCCTTATCATTGTCTTCAAGAATTCTCTCACAGATTTGATAGAGAAGGATTCAGCATTGCAGGTGGAACTTGGAGATAATGCCAAGTATGCAGTAAAAGGAGTTGGGACAACATCATTTCAGCTGGAGTCCAGAGATTCTCTACACATGAGAGATGTATTGTTTGTACCAGGATTGAAGAACTTGCTCTCTATTTCAGTGTTGGAGGATAGAGGTTACAGAGTTGCATTTGTAGATGGTCAGGTTCTTGTATGGCCTAAGGGCTTGAGCATAGACTCAGCAGGAGTGATTGGTGTTCGAGAGGGAGGACTATACAGATTGTTAGGACATCCAGCCTAGGCATTGGTACATGACAGTATCAGTTTATGTGAGTTATGGCATTGGAGATTTGCTCACCTGCACTACAGGGCTTTGCCAACATTGAGGAGGATGGTTACAGGTCTTCCAGAGCTCCAGGCAGAGCATGAGGGTGTTTGCAAGGGTTGTGCATATGGAAAAAGTTCCAATGGATCTTTTCCAAGCAATGACAGTAGGTCCAAGGGGATCTTGGATCTAGTACATTTGTGACATTCATTCAACCTTGGATCATCTTTGGGTAGTTTCTTGTACTATGTGACATTCATTAATGATTTCTCCTGGAAGATATGTATCTACTTCATAAAGACCAAGGTTGAGGTCTTCAGCAGGTTCCAGGAGTTCAGGGTTTAGGTAGAGAACTTGACAGGGACGAAGATCAATGTTTTGAGGTTAGATAATGGAGGAGAGTATACCTCCAACGACTTCAGTGATTTCTGCAAGGAGGCAAGGATCAAGAGGGGGTTGATAGTTCCTTACAACCCTGAGCAGAAAGGGATTCCAGAAAGGAAGAAAGGGTGCATTGTGGAGGTTTTCAAGGCAATGATTCATGATCAAGATTTACCCATGTTCTTATGGGTAAAGGCATCCAACATGGCAGTTTATGTTCAGAACAAGAGTCCTCACCAGATATTGGAGGACAAGATTCCTGAGGAGGCATTCACAGGAGTGAAGCCAGAGGTCAGTCATTTGAGGATCTTTGGTTGTCCAGTATACATCCATGTGCCCAAGGAGAAGAGGAAGAAGTTAGAACCTTCTGGGAAGAAGGGTACTTTTGTGGGATACAACAAGACTTTGAAGGCCTACAGGATCTACATTCTAAGACAACGTCAAATTGAGGTTAGTCGGGATGTTACTTTTGATGAGGAGGTAGCCTTCAAGAGGTTTAGAGAGTCTCATATGGAGATTGATAGTGAGGAGCGAAAGGCTTCAAAATATGTGGGTATAGATCCCTCTAGTCCTGTTGTTCATCCTTCGAACTATCAGGAGGAGTCAGTGGAGCCAACAAAGCCAGTGGACTCGCCTAGAGATGTTGTTGAGACCAAGAAGAGGCCAGCATGGCTTCATGACACTTTGCAGGATGCAAAGAGGCATGCAGCTCCTAGCAGTACTTTCAGGCAAAACAACCACAGAGGTTCTCGAGTTATGTGGCATTGATGAGCCACATTATTGATTCTAAACCTTTCGGTTATGAGGAGGCAGCAAGCCAACAAATTTGGAAAGGTGACATGATGGAGGAGTATCAGTCCATCATGAAGAATGATGTTTGGGAAATAGTTCCACGAGCAGAGGGGAAGTCAGTGGTGACTTCCAAGTGGATTTTTAAGATCAAGCATGCAGCAAATGGCAGCATTGAGAACTATAAAGCAAGGTTTGTGGCGAGAAGGTTATCTAGGAAACTTTTGCTCTAGTCGCCAAGTATAATTCCATCATGACAATTGTTTCTCTTAGTTCAATTATGGGTTAGAGGTTACATCATATGGATGTAAAGACCACATTTCTCAATGGTGTAATTGGGGAGGAAGTGTAAATAGAACGACATCAGGGCTTTGTGATACATGGGAAGGAGTCCCATGTTTGTAGATTGAAGACAACTTTGTACAGACTCGAGCAGGTACCTAGGACATGGTATTCCAGGATTGATGGATACTTGATGAGTTTGGGCTTCACCAAGAGTGATGCAAATCCTAAACTTTACTACAAGGTTGTTGATGATGATCCTTTGATCTCGTTGTTGTATGTTGATTTGTTCCTTACTAGGGCAGAGAGACTTATTATGGAGTGCAAGAGGGAGTTAGATTCAGAGTTCGAGATGAAGGATCTTGGCTTGATACAAGTGGATTTTTAAGATCAAGGATGTAGCAAATGGCAGCATTGAGAACTATAAAGCAAGGTTTGTGGCAAGAAGGTTATCTAGGAAACTTTTTCTCTAGTCGCCAAGTACAGTTCCATCATGACAATTGTTTCTCTTAGTTCAATTATGGGTTAGAGGTTACATCATATGGATGTAAAGACCACATTTCTCAATGGTGTAATTGGAGAGGAAGTGTACATAGAGCGACCTCAGGGCTTTGTGATACATGGGAAGGAGTCCCATGTTTGTAGATTGAAGACAACTTTGTACAGACTCGAGCAGGCACCTAGGACATGGTATTCCAGGATTGATGGATACTTTATGAGTTTGGGCTTCACCAAGAGTGATGCAGATCTAAAACTTTACTACAACGTTGTTGATGGTGATCCTTTGATCTTGTTGTTGTATGTTGATTTGTTCCTTACTAGGGCAGAGAGGCTCATTATGGAGTGCAAGGAGTTAGATTCAGAGTTCAAGATGAAGGATCTTGGCTTGATAAAAGTGGATTTTTAAGATCAAGCATGCAGCAAATGGCAGCATTGAGAACTATAAAGCAAGGCTTGTGGCGAGAAGGTTATCTAGGAACTTTTGCTCTAGTCGCCAAGTACAGTTCCATCATGACAATTGTTTCTCTTAGTTCAATTATGAGTTAGAGGTTACATCATATGGATGTAAAGACCACGTTTCTCAATGGTGTAATTGGTGAGGAAGTGTACATAGAGCGACCTCGGGGCTTTGTGATACATGGGAAGGAGTCCCATGTTTGTAGATTGAAGACAACTTTGTACAAACTCGAGCAGGCACCTAGGACATGGTATTCCAGGATTGATGGATACTTAATGAGTTTGGGCTTCACCAAGAGTGATGCAGATCCTAAATTTTACTACAAGGTTGTTGATGGCAATGTTTTAAAACTCTGACTCCGACTCTGACTCGGGTATCGACTCGGCCGGCTCGATTTCAATGACTCGGTCATTGTAAAAAATACATTAAATATTTATTTTTTATAAAAACACATAATTTTAAAGATTTTCATTCATGTTTCCAAACACACAGCATTAGAATAGATAGAAGACAACATATGATCAACATATGATCAAAGTAGGCTCATGAATATATCCATTATATCAAAATGGCACCCAATGCACTGTCCGATACATACATGATGATGATATAGAGATCAAAACAAAAACACATAACCAAGGAGGCTATAAATGGACTCTACAACAAAATTCTGTGACCAGTAGTACTGCTGGCTACTGCTAGAGTTGTCAACATCATCTGGCTTAGTGTTACTTGGGAGCGGGAGCGAAAGTGGGGAGCGAGAGCGAAAACGGGAGCGGGAGTGACATTTTCAGAAGCTCCTGGTTTGGGAGCGAATCCCAGAGGAGTTCGACAATCAATGTCACTAACATAAAGGTACATAGAGGGATTGGTGCTCTTGATTAAATACGAGTTCCATACCTTAATACATGACAAAATTCAATGGAAACATTGCAATCCTCCAATCCTAAAATCCTGAAAAACTGATAAGTCTGCTGGATTTTGAATGAAATCTAAAATTCTACTTTCTCCATATGAAATCCAATGAGGCCGGAACCACTCTCAAACATCCTGAGTCATTTCATGGTAATGTTAAAAATTTAATTAAAAAGATGAAAATGAAGATTAAGGAGAATGTCACTTTTACTTTAAGAATTTAACATTACCATGAAATTTGAATAGCATATCAATACTAGGAGAGGGGAATGGACCCCAAATAGCATTTAACTAATTTAGAAAACACCTTGGAGTCCAAACCAATCAGCAAACACTTCAAAATTTCATTAAAAAAATGACAAATCGCTGTTTTGATGGGGTTATGGGCCGCAGGTTATGACTCGGCCGAGTCAATACGAAAACGGTCGAGTTGGCCGAGTCAGCGATGACTCAGCCTCCCAAACCGTTTCCTCCACCGAGTCACAATTCTGGGCATTGAAACAGATCAACTCGGCCATTTTTGTTTCGAATCGGCCGAATTTTAAAACTATGGTTGATGGTGATCCTTTGATCTTGTTGTTGTATGTTGATTTGTTCCTTACTATAGCAGAGAGGCTCATTATGGAGTGCAAGAGGGAGTTAGATTCAGAGTTCGAAATGAAGGATCTTGGCTTGATACATTATTTATTAGCATTGGAGGTGTGGCAGAGACCAAGTAAGATCTTCCTTGGACAAGGGAAATACACATTTCATCTCTTGAGAAGATTTGGTATGATGGACTATAAGTCCATGGCTACACCTATGGTGACAAATTTGAATAAGCTAAGTGATTCCGATTTAGATTCAAATTTGTTGGATCCCGCTATGTACACGAAGTTGATTGGATCCTTGATGTACTTGGTTAACACCAAACCAGATATTTGCTTTGCAATTAACACCCTGAGCCAATTTATTGTTGAGCCAAGGCATGTACATTGGGTTGCAACAAAGCATGTGTTGAAGTACCTACATGGTACAATTGGTTATGGTCTGAGATGTCTCACGTGGTGAAGTGCGGCTGTAGGGATATGCTAATTCTGATTGGTCCAGGAGTGCAGTGTATAGAAAGAGCACCTTGGGGTGTAGTTTCAGCTTAGGATCAGCTATGATATCTTGGATTAGCATGAAGCAGACTTTTGTCGCACTCAATACAACAGAAGCAGAGTATATCATAGCCAGTGTCACAAGTCAAGAAGCAGTGTGGCTTCAGAAGCTTCTCATAGGGCTATTTGATCAGGTGATAGAGATGACCTTAATATATTGTGATAATCAAAGTTGTGTCAAGATTTAGGAGAATCCAGTATTTCATGACAGGTCAAGCACATTGAGATTAAATATCACTTCATCTAAGACAATGCAGAAGAGAGCAGTGAAGCTCCATTACATATCCACAGATGAGCAAATTGCGAGCATTCTCACCAAGCCTTTGTCTAGGGGGAAGTCTGTATACTTCAGAGACAAGCTTGGCGTGATGCAGAATGTCTCCCTCACTGACAGAGAGTGTTGATTTTTTTGTGGCGTCAGGTAGACATTCTCCCACAGGGTCATGCTAGTTTGACTGGGGGAGAATGACACATTCACCCATGGGGCCATGTTGATTTGGCTAGGGCAGAATGGCCCACAGTACTCACATTGCTTGTGTCGGGATCAAGTGATCTATTTTTTATAGAGCGGGTTTGATTTGTTTACCTTATGGGGTTTTTACCCATTAGTGGAATAAATAATTCTAGTCTAATTTTGAGTTGTAATGTAGGCTCCATACGTGAAGGGGTTTCTTGTGATGAGGTTCCTCTTTATTGGTCTCCACTCAACATTAGAGCTCTATATAAATAGACAATCATGTGAGGAGATAAATCCTCAACATAGCAAGTTCAATTGATCTTTTCTAGTGGAGGAGAGTAAGCAGAAATCTATTTGTTGAGGATCATCTTTATTATTTTACTTCAACTCTTGGAGGTCGCACGTGTGAGGAGGCTGATCGACTTTTGACCAACAATTTGATAACTACATGTGTGAGTGTTGACCAATGGTTTGGCAATAGAGTTTGACCGAGTTCTACAGTTTGACTAGCCACATGTGCGAGTTTGACTGCAAAGCAAGATTGACCATAGGGCCGAATTTGACTGCAGTACGTTGACCAACATTGACTTCTAATTCTTGACTAGTTTGACTAGTGTTGACCAACAACAATTTGACCATGTTATGAATGTAAATAATTAATGATTAAATAGTTAACAGTGATAAGTATACCGAAGAGGTATATCTCAAAGGACATAACTGTTCATGAGGGGGTACCCACCTAGGTATATATATGGGACACTCAGTTGTAAGAACCTCATCTCTTGTATTCAAACATTTCGATATAAATACTACTTGCCCTATAATGGATACTTCTATGTTTCAGATATTCTGAATATTCTGCTACATATATGAACATTGTTCGTTACATTTGGTATTAGAGTCGCATTCTCCAATCCTGGCCTTTGGCCATTAACTCTTGTCAAAATCATTGTCGTTGCAATCAAGACTTTTAGCCAGACAAGTTTTGGGAGGTTCCCCATTTCGCAATCAAGCCTTTGGCCATTAAAAAAAGAGTGTCAAAATATACTATAGAATATATATATATATATAGAGAGAGAGAGAGAGAGTCAAAAAAATACAACTAAAAAAGAAACATCGGAAAAAAATTATAATAAATAAGGAGAAAATTAAATTAAAAAAGTTATATATATCATAATAATAATTAAAAACATAAAACATAAAACAACTCACCTAGTCGCCACACGTAGCCCCACAACATCCCTCCTATGTCATTCCAGCTGCCCTTTTCCTCCAGCCATCAGCGGCCATTTCTTCTGCCCTAATTTGCCAATGAATTTGTATGCAGTGGCAGCTCGACAAACTCCTACAACACAGCACAATCTCTCGTTGCCTGCTAACCACTACACTTTGTTGCCATTGAAGCAACCAGTCGTTGCTCATATGCAACCGTCGGATCCCTGTCTCATCCTGTTTGCTAACAATCAAATAGCCAACCGTTGTTGCTCCTATGCCTGCACTCTACCACAGCCACTTCCCCATTCAGCAAAACAAAGGAAAAAAATCATTCAGTCGGTCATCGACTAGATCACTGGAAGATTACATTTCTGTTCGCGGAGCCCGTGAGAACTTTTAATTTCATCAAAGGAAAATAATTCAAAATCACTATTGAAATTGCATCACAAACTTTAGTAATCAACATGACTCTCCTTAAACATAACCCTTCATAACTAGGACCAAAAAATATTATATCTCATATATTAAATAATTCAAAAATCAGATATTTAGTTCGAATGAAAGTAAGCACAATACCACTACCAATAAAATAAAAAAGGAGCAACTAAATAATTTAAATGTTATATTAAAAAATAAAATATTTAAAAATCAAAGACATATATATCAAATAATAAAGGGGAAAAGATTTTTATTATTATTATTATTACTACATATATACAAGGGAACTATAAAGAGGATATTATATCAAAGATAGTAAAGAAATATATAAAAAGAGGTACTATTATAGAGAAAAAGTATTATTATAAAGAGTTCATCCAAAAAGGTAAAATGGAACTAGCAATGGAAGATTTTTAGAAACCTCACATAATTGTGCTTCATTGCTATTTAAAAATAAAGAGACATTGAAATATCACATGAATAAAGACAAGCTATAAAGATATTTTATTATTCAAAAAAAGAATACAAAGTTCATTGCCTCTTCAAGGGGGAAACCTCCAACAAAGAGCTCAATTACAATAAGACTCGATGATTCTTCCCTTGCTATCTACGACTATTTATAGCTATATGACTTCCAAAACCCTAACTACTAGTGGTCTCTTGCATAATAAGGGTTAACCACTTTATTTATTAACTATGGCCCGTTTATAACTAATTCTAGTCCCTTTTCTATAATGTGGGTCATTGTTGAGAAATCAATGCAATTAGATTAGGGTTTGATTCCTCTTTCTTGATAATTACTTGTGAATTACGTTGGCTTCGGTTACTTCTTTATTATCTTATCTTTCATTAAGCAATTACCATATTAAGTGTGTATGAAGATCACAAAACAAGAGACGCAAGATGTAGGCACTACGCCAGGGAAAAACCCCCGTCGAGGGGAAAACCCAATCAAACTTCTCTTACTTCAATAGTATTCTTTGAGACTCTTCAACCTAGACAAAGACCAAACCTTCCCTGCACACCAAGTCAGCCTTTTAGAACTTCGACCTCTTTCCCAGCAACTTCGATTATGCAGCAGCTTCCGGCATCAGGCAACAGCGAAACTTAGAGGACTTCGATCTCCCAAACTAGGGCATGAAACAGAAAGAGCGACACCAAAAGTTCAATTTTCTTCTTCTCCATAGACTCCACCCAACTCACACTTCTCTTCCCACTTCGCACTTCTCCAGCGTTCTTAGAGATATCGAACTAGCTAGAGATGAGATGCTCCAAATGAATTCAACTTGCTTCAATTTATAGGCTTCAAAGGAGTTCGAATATGTGTCCTTAGGTCGGCTTGATGTGGAGGACAACTAAATTATATTTGACACAATACTAAACCTTTTTACATGATTCAAATGCCCAAGAAGGGTCTCTCTAAATGTACAATGACTCTATAAACTCAATATTAATCCTAGGAATCCATAATGGGGACTTTGACTAATATAATGATGACCCAAGCATGAAACCCGTGATTTAATAAGTCATTGTTGTTATAGAATGTAACTAGGTTCGGTCTTCATAATGACTTGTAATTATGAATTTATGTAATAAAGAAGACAAAGATAATAAAATGTATTTTGTAATACTTGCATCATGGGTTTCATGAGCAAGGAGTTTTTATTATAGGTCAAAGACTTCTTCTTGATGTCTTTAGGAATTTGTCTTGTCATAAATATAATTAGAGTCATGTATATGAAGTCATGTTACACTCGTGTAAAGGACAAATTATTGATAGAATTGTATGCTCCAAGACCTTGTCACTATCTCCTTGAAGACGGCCTCAAAACAAAGAATGCACAAACTCAAGTCAGCTCAAAGTGAAGACACAACTATTCATAGGTCATGTCGGCTCATTTTCAGTGGAAAACCACTATATATACCCATGTGGACTTCGCACAAATTACAAGAAGATCAATTCGGATATGTCTGAGATTTTCGGATAGCTTTTGTGTAAGAACAGTGAGAAAAATTGGGTTTTCTTAGTGTGAAAGGAGACAGGTCAGCGAAGAAAGGGTCTGAGATTTGGTGCGAAATCAAGAGATATTTCAGTGAAGGAAAAGGGAAGCATAGCGCAGGAAATAAGGTCTTGTAGTTTTGGATCCAAGTCTGTAATGTTGAAGAATCAAGGGTAATTCTATATAGGGTGATTCTTCTTGACTTGATAACAATTTGTGGAGTCTTCTTACTTTTCTTGTTAGCTTAATCTTCTTCTTCTTCTTAATGCATGTGTGTGTACTTCATCAAACTGCTATCAAAAACATAAGAACAAGAACACAAGATGTTGGCTCTCTGCCAAAGCCAAAATCTCTCTTCCCTTGAGAGGAAAACCCTTTAGTAGGTTTCTTTTATTGAAGCTTCTTATTGATCAATGCCAAACCCTAGACCCTTGACTAGAATGTCCTCCAAGCACAAATCAAGTCCTTTCTCCATTTTGCACTTTGTTCCCTGGCACTTCCTTCTTCCTTCATCCTCCTCCTTTCGGCACTTCATTCTTCTTTCAACTATTGGTAAACCTTGTTGCACTTGCTCTAGATGAGATGCGTCTCTTCTATACTTAGAGATATACTTCACTTATGTAGACACCTTCCTTCAAATGAGATCATTCTTGAGATGTAGGTGTAGACTGAAGTGACTGTAAAGTAGCCCTAGATTCTCACACGTGTGGGAGGTTTACTTGTTGTTGTATACCCTTCTCTCCTTCACTTGAGTACCCTTCTTCTACGCTTGAGTAGGAGGCCTTGTAGGACTAGATTTAACCCCAATCAATGAGAGATAGTTAACTGTTTGTCGCTGTTGTCGTAACTGCAGAGATAGGATTCCTTTCCTCGCATGTGTGGTTGTAACTAGCCCTAGAACAGTCCTCTCAGGCTTGGTTATGCATCCTTCTTCTTCATTGCACTTGGAGACTTCTTCTTCGTCCTTCGTTACCCTTTACTTGCCTCTTTACTTCGCAAATTTCAGAGATGATAGCTTGACGTTGTGAGGGAGTGGACAGCCTCTATATATAGAGGATTGTCCCTCATAAGGCTAACTAGAAAATTGCAGGCCAACTTGTCTTCCTTGCTTCGGATGGGTTCTTTGGTGATGTCGTTACATCGAGGAGACTCGTTGACTTTGCTTGGAGGTATTCTCTTGACTCTAATACATAAACATACATGGTGTAACATGCCCTTAATGTCTTCAACATTTTATTTTCACTATTTGACTTACCTATAGCACTTTAACATGTGCTAGACCTATTTCAATGAGCAAGAAACTCATTGACATATATTATAAAAATAATATTTCTTTTCTTGAATAAATACAAATATCAAAATTACATTTATGAAGACTGAACCTAGTTACATTTCCTTCAACACTCCCTCTTAACTAGGGAGGTATTCATACAACATTACAAGGTGTTTCGCTATGTTTCAATCTTGAAGAATTCACATAAGAGAAACCGGATTGGCAATCCATCTGTTATAGCATCATAGTAACCAACATTGTTTCCACAGCAAGGCCTTGACTAACAGCTCTATCTCTCAATGGATCAAAGCACAATGTTAGCAAGACCAATGACTTATAGACACCTTAATCATTGTCTCTCAAGGTACATATCCAACCAGGTGTTCACTGAGTATGACCTTCTAGGACTATTCTTATCTTGGGTTCCCAACCCTCAAAGAATATCAGTCCTCTTGCCTACTCTTGTCATGGATGCCTTGTATCGGATGCCAGATGATTACCCAATCCTCCCATTCTTTCTTCCCAAGTGAAGACAAGAATGTTGTGTCTATCTTTCCCTCTCAATTGAGGAAGACATGCCCAAGTATCCTCTTACAAGGTACTTGACCAAGTTCCTTTCTAATTGGGAACTTGTTATAACTCCCTCTTGGGTAGGGAGTTGTCCATTCATCAGCAACTTCTTCTTCGTGGGTCCTCCAACTGCTTGATCTCCTTCCTTCCTTTGATGTCATGAAGTCTTTGTTCAAACTTCTTCTTGGTAGGGCACCATCCATCGATCACTTTCCTTCCTGGTTTGTCATGTCATTGCTTCCTTCATGGAAAGTGGCCTTCTTATCATATATCAGGTTCTCTTGTCATCTAGTTATTCCTTATCATCTTGTCTATGCTTCAGACTACTCTTCACATGGATGCTTCTTTGTATTTGCTTGTTCCCATGCTTTGATCCAGTAGTCCTTCATGACTTCATCCTGATATTGCTTCAACATTAAATGGTGTTTTTGTCGATGGCTTCTTCATCATCACATCTCCATAGAGTAGAATCAATTATCTGCACCTTTCATAACTCCAAGGCCTTCATAGGTGTCAAGTGTCCTTTGATCTTTTCCTTTCTTAGTCAAAGTTGTCCTACCTTCTTTCGGGAGATGTTTTCAATGGATCTTTGTCAGATAGTGATTCTTTGTGATCATGGTGTTCTTCACATGCTTGATCTCTTTCTTCACTTGCTTCTTCATAGACAGATTGGTCAACCACCTTATGCTCCTTGTGGAAGCACTTCTTCATTGCTTGCTTCTAGTACTAGTCAGCATTTCTTCTTTACTTGCTTCTTAGTTAGCAATCTTATACTCCTTATGTGAGTATTCCTTTTTGTTGACCTTCATTGCATTGTAGTACATGCCTTCGAGCACGTTATTGGTGAAAAAGATTGTTTCCTACTTGATCATATCATAAAACTATTCCCATGACTCAATAATATACATATGATAACATGACTAAACTTTGATGCATACATACCTCATCTTGATTCTCCTTTGATCATCTTAGCTTCATTTGGTTGTCCTTGATGTGGCCCTTCTTGCTCCATCTTAGCTTGCCTACATATCATCCTTTTCATGAATCCCATGAATGGGATTCCCAATGAGACATCTGCTTTTGTTTATGAATCTTCTTTTGAAGATTCCATCATAGGATCTTGAAGACCCTTACCCTGCAAATGTTTCTTTCCTTTTGATGATGGAGGTCTCCTAAGATTCAATATCATGATCAATTTTCTTTCATCGTGGATGAGGTCCTATACTAGGTATGCTCCTTCTACATGAATATCTTGAGTTGTATCTATCATGCTCCTATATTCTAGAAGATATTTCTAAAGATGCATTTTGTTCTATTATTTATAAATGCTCCTTCTACATGAGTATTTAGAACTCTATGTACATCATGCTGCTAGATTCTACAAGATGTATCTAACCATGCAATTTTATTATATTCCTACATGCTCCTATACTACTCAAAACTTTGAAAGAAGATTTTAAGTAAAGAGTTTGACTTAGTCATAGTAGAGATCTGGAGGATCTTCCTTCTTTTGCTTATTTTCTTCTTCTTTCACCTCTCGAGTCATGTGAGCTTCTTCCCTTTTTCTTTTGTTGTTGTTGTCCTTCTTTAGTTTAGGACCATTCCTTTTGTAGTGTCAATATTCTTGGCATCCATAGCATTGGATTTTGGATTTATCTTTGTTGTTTGTTCTTCGTGGACCAAATTTGCCAAATTTTCCCTTTCTCCTGGCCATGGTAGCAAATGCTTGTTCCTTTGATCCCACATCTTCCTTTGCTTTGATTCTTGTTTCCTCCATCTTATAGAGAGACCACATTTCACTTAGTGGGGTGGCTTCCTTCTTTGCATATATGCTTGATGTGAAGTTGCCCCAATCCTCAAGTAGAGCATTGATTACTATACTTCTCATTTCTCTGTCAGACATGACTTCCCCTAGCTCTTGAAGTTGATCCCTCATCTCAGACATCTTCATGAAGTAGGGAGTTATTCCTTCATTTGATATCTTCATTGTTGATTTGGGGTAGCATCAGATGTGCTCTAGCCATGAAAATTGGTGGAGATGCTAAAGAACATGAGATCTCCAAGACCCAGAAATGGTTTGGGCAATTCTAACCGGTTAAGGAGATATTAAAATAATTAATATTTTTAATGAAGTTCCTAAGTCTAAACTTAGGAAAAATAAAATATTAATGGGTATTAATATAAAACTGGGTTAGAAGGTTCCAAATTACATGGATCAAGGCAGATCTAATCTTAGTCTTTGATTAGAGATGTAATCTCAGCTGTTGAAGGACCAACAGGGAAAGTATAAGAAGAGGCTTGAGGGTCAGTTGGAGAACACACCAGAGTGATCAGTCATTCGATTCTCTAGAGCGGTGTTTGCTAAAAGAAAGTTGAATCAGTGATCAGTTTGCAGCAAGGGGCAGTGAGTACGAGACGAAGAGGCAGAGATAATGCCGAGAGACCAACGCAGAGGCAAAGAGGCAGACGCAGAAGCCAGAGCAGGCCACGCAGAGGCTAGCTGAGACAACACAGAGGCCAAAAGGGCCTGCATCATCCACACAGAGGGCAGCAGGAGTGACACAAAAGGTCGTAGAGGCTGCACAGTACCTCAAAGGGCTGACGCAGAGGGTTTTGAGGTTGACACAGAGGCCAAGAGGGCTGACGCAATGCTCCAGTTGTGCTGGAGAGGGTTTCGTGGGGCGAATTTTCTAAATATCTGCTTCAGAACAGAGAGGTATCACTGCCAGTTATTTTTCTCTCTCGGGTGAGCCAGTTTGGCAACCAGTTGTACTCAAGGATATACTGCATAATAAATAACCCTCAGAATTGCTACACTAGTTTTCCCAAGTTGGGTTTTTCTAGGGACGAGTTGTCCAAAAATAACGATGTCACTTGTGTGTTTGCTATTTCTTTCAGTTGTTGATCTGTAGATGGTTAACACTGTATTGTGTTTATTTCGATGTTTATATGTTTAAATAACTTGTTCGTAATTAACAATTAGGAGAAATAAACTAGAGAATATAGATAAATTTCTAACGGGTAATACTTAGAAATTTCAACATTCATCTAGTACAATTCATTTCGTAGAGATATCACTTCTCCAGTTGTGCTTACCGAGAGTAACTCTACTAGTTTATCATAGATTTCTTTTGATGTTTCAAGTTTGGAGACATAAGTAATGAGAGAGTCTTTGATGAATTCTATTAGAATCCTTTGAGCTCTTGTCTCATTCTTATTATACTTGGCTAAGGGTTGAGTTTGTTCCTTAGCAGGAATAGTGACACTCCCTTTGATGTGTTCTAGGAGTTCATTCTCCTTGAGAAGTAAATCAGTCATCTTCTTCCATGCAAGAAAGTTATTAGTCCCTAACAATTTGTTGCTTTCCTTGCAAAAGACATTGATGTATATTAAGAAGGGGACATATAATTACTTGATTTCTCCTTGAAGACTTGATGGCTTGCCTTCCCTAGATCTTGATGTTCTTCAAGTTGCTTTCTCCAAGTGGACTTGCTTGATGATGAAATGTGCTTGATGGCTTGTAGCTTGATGTAGGTCCTCCTTTGATTTGATCTTCTTGTAGGTGCCTTTGTGTAAGGCTCTTCTTCTTGCTTTGTAGACTTCCCTAATGAATGATAGATGGTAGACCTTCTTGTCCTTGAAGTGATTGAGACTTCTTGATTAGATGCCTCAACTTTTGTAGATGTCCTTTCTTTGATCTGTGTTCTTGAGATGCCCTTTCCTTGATGTATCACCTTAGCTCTGATTCCATGTTGAAGAATCAAGGGCAATTCTATGTAGTGTGACTCTTCTTGACTTGATAACAATTTGTGGAGTCTTCTTACTTTTCTTGTTAGCTTCTTCTTCTTATTAATGCATGTGTGTGTACTTCATCAAACTTCTATCAAAAACATAAGAACAAGAACACAAGATTTTGGCTCTCTGCCATGGCAAAAACCTCTCTTCTCTTGAGAGGAGACCCCTTTAGTAAGTTTCTCTTATTGAAGCTTCTTATTGATCAATGCCAAACCCTAAACCCTTGACTAGAATGTCCTCCAAGCACAAGTCAAGTCCTTTCTCCTTTTTGCACTTTGTTCCCCGGCACTTCCTTCTTCCGGCACTTCGTCCTCCTCCTTTTGGCACTTCGTTCTTCTTTCAACTGTTGGTAAACCTTGTTGCACTTGCTCTAGATGAGATGCTTCTCTTCTATACTTAGAGATATCCTTCACTTATGTAGACACCTTCCTTCAAATGAGATCCTTCTTGAGATGTAGGTGTAGATTGAAGTGACTGTACAGCAGCCCCAGATTCTCGCACATGTGGGAGGTTTACTTATTATTGTATACCCTTCTCTCCTTCGCTTGAGTACCCTTCTTCTATGCTTGACTAGGAGGCCTTGTAGGCCTAGATTTAACCCCAAACAATGAGAGATAGTTGACTGTTTGTTGTTGTTGTCATAACCGCAGAGACAACCTTCCTTTCCTCACATGTGTGGCTGTAACTAGCCCTAGAACAGTCCTCTTAGGCTCAGTTATGTATCCTTCTTCTTCGCTGCTCTTGGAGACTTCTTCTTTGTCCTTCGTTACCCTTTACTTGCCTCTTTACTTCGTAGATTTCAGAGATGATAGCTTGACGTTGTGAGGGAGCGGATAGCCTCTATATATAGAGCATTGTCCCTCCTTTAGGCCGACATGAAGGCTGACTAGAAGATTGCAGGTCGACTTGTCTTCTTTGCTTCGGATGGGTTCTTTGGTGATGTCGTTGCATGGAGGAGACTTGTTGACTTTGCTTGGAGGTATTCTCTTGACTCTAATACATAAACATACATGGTGTAACATGCCCTTAAGGTCTTCAACATTTTCTTTTGACTATTTCACTTACCTATAGCACTTTAACATGTGCTAGACCTATTTTAATGACCAAGAAACTCACTAACATATATTATAAAAATAATATTTCTTTTCTTGAATAAATACAAATATCAAAAGTACATTTATGAAGACCGAACCTAGTTACATTTCCTTCAACATGTAATGATAAGTGTGGATTACAATACTTGAAAGAAGGGAAGTCTACCACAAGAAAGGAGACATCTTCAGCGTGAAAGAAGGCACTCACAAGTGCATCTACAGTTCAGTCTTGATCTGAAAAGAGGCTAGATATAACTCGGACTTGGGTTGGCATATCTTAGAAAGAAACCAAAGGTAAGTATTGTAAATAGGAAGCCTACTACAGCATGATCAAGGGTTTGGTCTTGGACTTTAGATATATCTAAAGGACGTTGAAAATAGACCGAGAAGGAAACTCCAGGAGAAGGCCAAGGAAGAGTTTAGACTAGGGACCAAGTCTCCCTAGTGTTGGTGCAGAACAATGCAGAAAAAGAAGATCAGCATAAGGAGCTTAGAAAGAGCAGTGACAAGGTCTTGGAGGCATATTGGTGTCAAGGGTCTGTGTCATGGTCATGGTACTTGTCAATTAAAGATCTATAAGAAGAATTACTTTCAGGTTTTCCTCTCCAAGAGGGAGAGGTTTTGGCCCTGGCTTGAAAGCCTAAATTTTGTGTCTCTTGTGCATTTGATAATTGACTTGATGAAGAACATAATAATGTAAAGAAAGATAATTAAGTCACAAGTAATTATCATGAAAGAGAAATTGAATTAAATGCCTTAATTTCTCAACAATTGTTACAATAATAAAAATTATTTTCTTTACTCTTTTGGCAAGTACATTACATGATGACTGTAACGAATAAAATATATAAATAATATAAATATAATGTAAACGATAATAATCATAAATAATAGTTAGTTAAGCTAGTAATTAGGTTGAAGAGGCATGTCTAATAAGACATGACTCTTCATGAAGAGACACTTGCTTGGTATATAAGCAAGCCTCTCGTTCTCATTTGTAAATCATCATTATCATTCTTATTCATATTTAATATATAACATTTGTATCCTCATGGATATCTTTATATTCCTAGTTTTCTGGAATAATTAATTTATAGAAGGAACTTTGTTCGCTTCATGTGGTATCAGAGCCACGTTTCGCTGATCACCAAGCCTTTGGCTATCAACCTATCATCAACCTTGTTGCTGTCATAATTGAAGCGTTTCACTATATATTGGGAGATTCTCCATTTTTTAGGCCTTTGGCCATTAAAAAAAAAAAATTAACCAAAAAAAATATAAGTAAATAATTAAAAAAAAAAGAAGAAAATAAAAAGTAAAAAAACAAAAAACAAAACGGATACAAAATCTCATACCAAGTATATTTAAAGCTTTTTACGTGGAGAAGCCCGTGGTTTTAAAAACAACCCATGGTAATTGCCCATGGTATTTTAAAAGTTAAAGGAAAAAAAAGAAAAACAAAAAACAAAAGGAATACGTTTTACTTTTTACGTGGAGAACATTTTAACGGAGGTTTTAAAAACAACCCATGGTAATAGCCCATGGTATTTTAAAAGTTAAAGAAACAAGAATACAAAAGCTCTTACGTGAAAGGTAAATATTACTTTTTACAGGAGGTTTTAAAAACAACCCATGGTAATAGCCCATGGTATTTTAAAAGTAAAAGATATTTTGATAACATTGGAGAAAAAAAGTGTGATCTAAATAATTTTAATCGTTCAAATCTAAAGATTGTGACCGTACCAAGAGTCACGTCTCATCCAAATTTTCCGAGAAAAAAATATTATTATAATTATAAAAAAGGATACTATATAAGCCTTATATAGTTACATATAAAAGGAAAAGTGGGTCTCAAAAAAGTATATATAAATTTTATATAATTATAGTTTTATAATATGTATAAGTTATTATTATATAAATTTTTTATTAAAAGAGCGAACCAAAAAAAGAAGAAGAGGAGAATATTTGAAAAATATATATAGGAGAAATAAGTGATATTTTATGATAAAAATAGCTCCAGTTGAGAAGAAGAAGAGGAGAATATTTGAAAAATATATATAGGAGAAATAAGTGATATTTTATAATAAAAATAGCTCCAGTTGACATATTGTTTACGTAAAAACATCAAGGAAAAAATGGAGACTAGTAATGAAAGGTTTTCTGAAACCCGTAGTACATGTGTTCGCACACTATTTAACATCAAAGGATCACTCGCAGGAAGAGACATCATAATCTCTATCAGTCCTACTGAAAGAAGTAATTATGTTAGTCTTAAATGTGCTAATCAATTGGTGATTCCTGAATCAAATATAGTTGAAAAAAAAAAAATTGGCAAACAATACGATACAAGCAATTTACACCTAAATATTGGAGATTATACTTTTACCTCACAATTCACCATGCAAACCCTATATTTTAACGATAGTGACATTGTTTTGGGATCACCATGGATGAAAACTCTAAGTTCCTTTATTCTAAATACTAAGAAAAAGTTTTTAACATTTTCTTACAAGGAGAAGAAAATAATGCTCCAAGATGTTACACTGAAGATGTTACACTGAAACCTTTCAGTAACGCCAGAAGATATATCGGATATTTCAAACGTAATTTCTCAAGAAGGTAAAAGAGTATTACAAAATATGCAAAATGAAATTGACAAAATCACTATTGACAAAAATGAAGAAGTTTCTCGACTTAAAAACCATAGTGAAAAATTGTTGACGCAAATTAAGATACTAAAGAAGGATAAGAAGTCATTAGAAAACCAGGTACAACAACTTATCAAGAAGGAAGCATCAAATGTAGGAATTCAAGTTGATGACAAAACAACACATACCGATTCAGTGAATGTCACAACTCAAGAAGAAGACAAGCAAGTTGAAGAAAAGACGCGCTTGGATGTTGTAATTCAAACGATGAACATCCCCAATGAATGTTTCATAACAAACTCAACATCTTCGCCAGAAGAAAATATAAAAATTGTCGCATGCCTAGTAAGGAAAAATCAAACAAAAAAGGTTCCATATCGGCATCTGAATCATGAGAACAGACGAATCAACCATGCTACATATTTGAACAAGTCAGAACCGAAACAACAAACTGATGTTCCAGATAATAGTGATGTAATCTCAATCCAGTCTTATGCTAACAAGTCGTCACAAAATTCCAGTGATCAGAATGCTATACAGAAGATTAATCTGGGATGGTCTGATCCCTTCTCGGTGCGACAATTTTGTTTGTCACTAAGAAGATCATATCAACTTGTATCGACAAGGATGACTATTCCAAAACAGAAAGACTTTCAAAGCCGAAAAAGAGATCAAGCTTTTTTTTCATCGACAAGCTTTGAGGACAAAGCTTTTTGAGGAAGGAAGCAATGTAACGAATAAAATATATAAATAATATAAGTATAATTTAAAAGATAATAATCATAAATAATAGTTAGTTAAGCTAGTAATTAGGTTGAAGAGGCATGTCTAATAGGACATGACTCTTCATGAAGAGACACTTGCTTGGTATATAATCAAGCCTCTCGTTCTCATTTGTAAATCATCATTATCATTCTTATTCATATTTAATATATAATATTTGTATCCTCATGGATATCTTTATATTCCTAGTTTTCTGGAATAATTAATTTATAGAAGAAACTTTGTTCGCTTCAATGACTCAAATACATTAATGAAGACCGAACCTAGTTACATTTTCTAACATCAACCACTTACAATTATTATTAATGTGGACAACCGCTTACAAGCTTTATTGACTCAACTAACTAACTATGACTCTGACTAGGCCCCTTGGGCTTATTACATAAATGAAGGGGTTAGGGTTGGAACCTAACATGCCCTCCCCCGTCAAAAGCAACCTTGTCCTCAAGGCTGCAGCTGCGGAAACTGTTGAAGAATAGTGGTTGGTTCCCATGTCGCATCTTCTGGAGAGGTGTCTTTCCACTTAATGAGGACTTCCTTGATCGTGCAGTCGCAGAGATGTCCTTCGTGAATAGCGAGGACCTGTTTGGGTCGAAGCCAATGTGAGCCTTCCTCATTCAATTCTCGCAGAGTTGTTTGAAAGTGACAATTGTTCCCCGCAACTTTCTTAAGGCAAGATACATGGAAGATTAGGTGGATTTTTGAAGTAGTGGGCAAGGCCAGTTTGTAAGCGACTGCTCCTATATGTTGAAGTCCCTGAAAAGGCCCATAGAATTTTGGTGCTAGTTTCTGGCAACCCTTTACTTGGAAACAGGTATGCTTATAAGGTTAGAGTCGCAAGAACACCTGGTCACCTACTTGAAATGACCACTAGGAACGATATTGGTCGACATGTTGCTTCATTCTATTCTGAGCTTGATGTAAATTATCTTTGAGATGAGTGATCATGGCGGCACAGTTCTGCAGGAGCTAATCAACTACATGTACTTTGGAACATCCAGGGATATAAGAAGCTGGTGAAGGTGGGAGTTGGCCATACATTGCCTCATATGGCGTCATCTTGGTGGCTTCATGATAGTTAGTATTATACCACCATTCAGCTAAAGGCAGCCACTGTACCCATTGATGTTGCTTGTCTAAAGTGAAGCATCGCAGATAGGTCTCCAAACATTTGTTGATTGCTTTTGTTTGACCATCGGTTTGGGGATGATAAGTTGTACTCAGTTGGAGTTGTGTGCCCTGTAGCTTAAAAAGTTCCTGCCAAAATTTGTTGGTGAAAGTGGGGTCTCGATTAGACACAATGGAAGTCAACATGCCATGCAATTTGAAGATTTGGTCCATGAAAAATTGAGCCACCAATGTTGGGGTAAATGGGTGTGGTAGCACGCAAAAATGAGCATATTTGGAAAGTCTATCAACAACCACCATGATGACTAATTTGTTGCTTGACTTTGGGAGACCTATAATGAAATCCATGGAAACATTTTTCCAGACTGAAGCAACGAGTGGTAGTGGTTGTAAGGTTCTTGGTAGCTTGGTTGTTTCCCCTTTGTTGCACTGACATACATCGTATTTAGCGACAAAAGTAAGAATGTGATTTCCAACTATTATTGGGTCTGCATAGTTTTTTTCCTGGGGTGTTGTCTCGTACCCCGTGCAGGGGGAATTAGCCCCCCTACAAACCCCCCAACAGGGGGGCTTCCACCCCCCTGCGACCATCCAAAGCATATTCACTTTTCCTAGAGGAGCAATGGTGCAAATTATAAATAGGCTTCTACCAAGATATTAGCTTAAAGGACAAATAAAAATTGGCTGACTTTTATATGCATAACCTTGTCATCTCTAATATGCCTATTTGGGACCCCAATCTTTACACATCCAGTCTTTGCATTGCACTTTTGGAGCATTTTGAGCCCTAAAAGTGCATGTTGTCATGCTTATAGAGAACATATACACTAGTTAAGAATGGTGTTGGAAAGGTGATGTGGAATTTAATTTTGCATCCAAGGAGTACCCAAGTTGCATACTTTTGATGAACCCTACTACACTAAATGTGAAATACATGGAAAAACGTGATTGCAATCACATTTTTCATGTATTTCACATTTTTCGTGTAGTAGGGTCCATCGAAAGTATGCAACATGGGTATTCCTTGGATGCAAAATTAAATTCCACATCACCTTTCCAACACTATTCTTAATTAATGTATATGTTCCATTAATAGACTATATACAATCCTTGGTCCGTCGTGTCGATATGTGGGGTTATTGTCCTTCAGCTGTTGAACCCACTCTGTCAAGATGTTAGGAAGCTCTCCAAAGAAAACTTCATGGAGGTCGGTAAACACGTACTTTTGTAGCCATTTTTCTAAGTTTTGATTCTTGTCCCTATCTCTTTCACAACAAACTCATGCAACTTCCATCTAAACCACCATGTAATAAATGTTGAATCTAGGTTACCACTCCTAAGCTTAACGCACATATGTATATATCATTTATACATGGACACTTCAACGCTTGAACATGGGTTTCTCTCACTATAATGGAGTGGCAAATAGGTTTATTTCTTTTGACTTTGGACCTCACCCTTTAGTTCTTAGGGTTCCCCGTATTAATTCTTCTAGATGGATCATATTCTCTTTTGGATGGGTCAAGACTTGTTCTCTTAACTGCAGCTTGGAATGATAAGCAAGGAGCAGCGTTCTCCTTTTCTGAACAGCATGTTACTTCATCTATTACAACTTGATAAGAGGGCAGCTCTTAGGTCTTTCGGCACCCCAGAAATGAGACACAACCTTCTGCAATTGACACAGGTACCTGCAGCCCAAAAACAGAGAGAGAAATGACTAAAAAACAATGCCCAGAACAGCCATGTTCTCACCTTCTAGCCTGTGGCCTTCTGCCCTGAATGTGGTCTACCAAACAGTCATGAAAAACCCAAACGTCTGCCCTATTTCTCCTTCGCTAGGAGTCCCTTCTTCCTGCGGCTAGATCAGAGAACCTTTGTGATGAAATTGCTCCTTGGATGTGTGAAATAAGGTTGGAGGACTCCTCCTTTTTTAGGAGACAGGGAGGGCTTCCACATGATTATTTTACCCCAAGCCGACCTTGTCAATTTGCATACGTGAGAGCTTTAATTCAAAAACACATTTCTTCTTGACCAAATTTGATGATCTTTAGGTCGATTTTCGTCCTTTCGAAATGAGGAATTCAATGCAAACATCATCTCCATCAAATGATTCTGCAAAGCGAAAACTGGCCCTAGTTTCCAATTGTAACACCCTTCACGAATAGTCATGTCCTTGGGGACATGTCGCTTCAACAACTAATTATTATTTAATTAATCAATATTATGATTATTATTATTTATATCATTTATATTATTTTTATATATTATATTCATAATAGGTTCTAGTCTCTCTTTCTAACTTAACTTCTTCTCCAATTTTGGATGCAACTGTCACTGTATCACAAGTATAGTAACCATGATGAAAATGTAGTATGAACCTTTCGAACCATTTATAAAGAGCTAATATTTTGAATCATTTGCATGGCTATCTGAATTCACTTCCCGATTTTCTAAAAGAATAGCTAGTTTCAATCCAACTTTAACAACTACTTAGAGAACAAAGCTATCATTTGATTTCAACTACAACATACCTGGCCAAGCTCCTCATTCAGATTTGATGTCCGTGCCAAAGCAGGAGTATTGCTGTCTCTGTGATACATATTCATATCCTTGTTGATAAATTGAGTACATTGGATAAACTTTATCATCTGAGAATGGAACAAAAAGAGAGTTATCCGATAAAATTTAATTGGGGAAAACAAAGATTAAAAAACTACAAAACAAAATATATCATAATCCAAGAGAAAATTTCTAACTTAATGTACAGATTTTCCAAAAGATAATATTTCACAGCAAAAAAAAGAAAAAAAATTGAACGAAAATACACACCTCAATTGACACATATAGTGAAATGGGAATAATTGTTGAGTATAGTGTCACAAGCGTGAACAGTGTAAGACACGCAACCTAGATGCTCAAACACAAAAGACAAAAATGAAAGCCCATTTCAAAAAACAACTGCTAAATATTTGAATAAAAATAACTTATCCGCATCCTTCGAAGCCTAGAGAGGAATTCAATGCTTCCAAAGATTTTATGAACATAAACCTGTGCACAAATATATGACGAAATCATAGACAATAGTTATATACTAAGATGTCACAGTACCACAAATCTGCTGTTAGGGTTGAACTGCTTCTCAACATCTGCAACAAGGCCCAGATAATAGTACTTGCGGTTGATGAAAACTCCACTGCCATTTTCACCAGAAATCAAAAGCTTCTTTAACAAATTTAGAAAAATGGATTGAGAAAAAATCTAGCATGGATGCTTTGCATGTTTCAAAAGAATTATTCTCAGTTATTCCAAATTATTAAAAAAATATGAGTTATGTCAATCCCAGGTAAAAGCTATAAACCATATAAAAAATAAATGCAACGAGCATCTTTTATAACCACATCAAAATAACAGCACGCTAATATTTGGGAAGAACACAGGAGATGGGAGGTTCATCTATAGGCAGTGTCATCAAGTACCATTATCCATAAAGTTGGTCGATGGTTATCCATAAGTTTGATCACAGAGTTAGACAACCAGCTGGCAGACCCCAAAGTTTTCATTGCCAGACTAGTGATGGCATGTCATTACTGATTTAGCACAAAATGACACCATCAGTCTCTCTTGAGTCCTATATAAGGACTTGAACAGATTCTCATAGCGAATTTTCAGTGATGCACTTATTTCTGCATTAATGGATCCATAGGGGCTTGAGGCTGGATCTGCAGATCCACATTTGGAATATGTCTCCATGTAAAACTGCCACGTAAACAGATTCTTCAAGCCTGGAAATGGATCTCATGCCACCTAAACGGATCCCAGGCTCCAGCTAGCTCTCAACTCCAGATCCCAAGCAAATAACAATTGAGTTTTTAGTTTTTTGGGAAAAAAAATTGAAAGATGTTTTTCCCTTGTTTGAAAGACTAAGCAGTAGATACTCTATTTAGACTTTTAGTTAAATTACTTATTATTTATCTGTAAGCTGTCAAGATGTAAAGGTAAATTATTAATTACCTGTAGCCTGTAGGTTGTATAGCATATAATGATGCTAACAGGAAAGGTCTGAAACATTAAAATTTTAGGTTTCAGTTTCTGATGACGCCAGAGGAAAAGCTCTGGGAAAAGTTTGAAATATTATATAGATAAAATTATATAGTATAGACATACTAACATAATCTTCAATTTTCTTTCTGTACACAGGATGGTTGTGTCATTAATAATTTATTAGATCAATCCCATCCAACTCTAAGAGAAGGCTCCCCTTAGAACAGTATAATACATAGACAAGGCATGTTATCAAATCTTGTACAGCAATTGTTTACCCTCATACCTAGTTGGGAAGCTTTCAAGAAATGTAACTGGCTGATCAAATTTGTATTCTCTTTGTGTAAGGCATTATGCATCATGATTTCAATCTTCAGATTATAAATTATCTAATGATTTCAGTTTGAATGTTGTGATTCATAAATGGTTTTGATTCTTAACTTTGAATATGTTTTTTAAAATTTAAGAAATATTATTATAGTTTTTGTACGTGAATTTTTCCATGATATCCACATCCTGCCTTTTCAAATATCTGGCATATCTGTATCCATTTCCTGGTAACTTAGACTTGTTGTATTTGTCATGGTACTAGCTGTACAACTATATGAATTATTATACTATATCTATTTCCTTTGTTGTTGGGATTAATGATCATTTCAAGGAAACACCATTGTACTTTCATATATATAATGCACCGTGTGTTTATATATGTATGTGTTGTTTCAAAGGATGACCAATAAGTCTTGAATTCTTGTGTGCAAATCATTTGACGGAATCTAACAATTGGTTTCAGAGCAATTCTACCTCATATAAATTCAAACAAGAGTTGTTGATCTCAGGTCACTGCATATTGCAGAATTGTGTGACCCTGGTAAGAGTTTGGTCAATCATAGATTGTAGGATGTCACGATATTCAACATCCAACACTTGTGGATCCAAAAGGTGTTTGGTTTGCAGCCCAAACTACCGATAAAGTCTAAATCTAAAGGAAAGCCATTGGATGGTGTAATTGTGGTGGATCAATTTTGGGTTTACTTACATGGAGTTAATGGAAATAGAGATATCTGGATTTCAACATTTCAAAGATTCATGTGGAAGAATACCTTGTCAATCAAGAATCATGGTAAGATCCTACAAAAGTGACTAGCTAGAAACAGAATGGAAAGAAAGCCAAGTTAGTAATGATCTTGAACCTTGACAATATTATATTTTATCATGTTCATGATTTGAAGATGGCAAAAGAAGAAACAAGCACATTCATGAGAATTTTTTAGACAAAGAACCTTGCCTATGTGTTAAATTCTAAATCCAGTAACCTGGACTTATTTCATAGCAGATTATCTTCTGCTGATTAAAAGCACGACTGGGATCTTAACATAAACAAAAAAATATTCAGCAGAAGCAAATAACACAACCAATCTCAATCACACATTAGCACACACAATTTCTTCTCAATCAACAGTTCTTCATTATCTTCAGAACCTACTTGAGCTCCCTTATTGGGAAAATGGCCCACTAAGGAAATTACACACATAACAATGAACCTAGATGTCTAATCCAACTGGTTACTGATCAAGCCGTGCATCTGTCCTTTGATCAGATTTCGACATCTGGATGGATCTCTGTATTTCTCAAGATCATCCTCCTGTTCATGTTGTTGCTCTAGAACAGATCCCCTAGAGTTTTGTAAACCCCCCCAGCTGTCTTCTTTTCTGCAAAGTGATGAATCAAGTGATCCTTCATACCATCCATAATGGCATGCTGATCTCTAATCTCCTTTTCATGGGCTGCCAACTATGCTGGATCTATTGGTGAATGGATATCCGTATCCACAATCTCCCAAAGGTCACTCCTTCGGAAGCAAGGTAGCCCTTTCCTTCGAGGGCAACAAATTTGATGTCCCATCCAACCAATCCACAAATCTGGGACCAGTCGCTGCCATCTCTAATCTAATAATTTAGCCTTGTGCTTAGTCCTTCAAGCACCCACAAGAATAATGTTGGTTTATAGATACTTTAGAATCTCCCTCTTGGATCTATGCTTCGATCCTTTAAAACATCCACACAAAAAAATTGTTGCCAATCCCCCAACTGGTATAGTCTCCCTCTCTCCCTTTGACGGTTGTCCTCTCCCAATCCTGTTGGCAAGCCTATCATTGCAAATTTCTAGCAACTATAAACCGCTACCTATTGTCAACTCGTTGCACTTTTTAATTTCTTTGCAGTATTGTATGGTTGAACTGTGTCCCTACGCTATCATAGCTAGTTGCACAGCCTCATCCATTGTTGCTCAATGTGTTTGCGCCGTCTTGACCCTCCCCACAAGGGGCAAGCGATTCTTCTTCTCTCTATCATTGCTAGCTTATTGTCGACAAGTTAGCCCTACACGCCCTGTAGTTCCTACCTTTTCTTATCGCAGTTGAACTCTAGACTCAATTCACGATTGGATGAATTACACATGTTAGCACTTTATAAATTTTATGCAAGCTCATGGGCGCTGCCAAATTTTTTCGTAGCGCCTGAAACCAGTTGATTGGCCTATTTTAGTTTTAAAATATCTATCTAATCTCAACACTAACTGCACTATTTTTCAAAGGTCAATATTTTCAGGTTCTTTTAGACAAATAAAAGATGTTCATTTATGGACTATTTGGTGGTCTCAGATCCATTGCAGAGTTTTTTGAAAAAAAAAAATGGTGCGACCTGTTGACCACTGGAGTGGTACCTGATGATTATATGAAGACTCCATGCCCAAGGATGATCCAAAGGACACTTGTACCATCAGATATCATCAGTCAACAAGTGTTTTAACTCTACTTCTATCTTCTCATCATCTTTCTTGTACCCAGATTCCACACACTGCGGAAAATTGTAATAAGTGATATTAGTAATGATGAATTTTTGAGTATGTAACAGGCCTAGGATGTTAGGACTCGATCAGCAAGCGAGTACACCTTGGAGTGTTTTTTAAATCTGGTTAATTATCCCTTTTTTTCAGAGGCGGATAATTTTCTAAGTTTTTTCATTCACGTTTTACCCCAAAGCTGGGGTGACGGTTTGAAGGTTGAGCCCATAACACATCTTAGTGTCTAGAGTCGATGTATATTACCATACTAGATCACACAAAAAAATCGTGGAATTTGGTTAGGTCTAGGTAGTCATTTTTAAATTTTGTAGATTTTCCGCACTGCAAAAATTGCTAATAAAATTGTATTTGTAATGTAATAAGTGATGTCTAGAGAAGTTGTATGAGCATGAGTAATGAAATTTGTACATCTCACCCTCAACTTTCTACTATGACACACTTTGAGGGGTTAAATGTGTTTTGAACCTTCAAACCCCACTTTTCTTAAGTTTAGTGGGAAATCTGACAATTAATTAAGCCAGAAATCAAACAAATAGAGAACTATAAATATCCACACATCCTAAATGTTGTGGAAATGAGGTGGAAAATTATGGGGGAGTTAAAGTGAAGCCTCAAGGTGATGTGGACTCCTAAAATCAAGGAAAGGACATGTGCTCAAATAAAATCAAATTTATGGCATTTAATGAGAAAGCTGCATACTTGGAAATTCGAACTTGTGAAGTTAATACACATTTGGGAGGATTTGAGAGAATATTTGGTGGATACTTTTGTGGGAAATTGTCCCCACATGGGTTCCACCCATATACACTTGTCATTCCATCATAAAATTCGAATTTGGCACATAAGGGAAGAAAATGATGTCCACTTGCCAGAATTCGATTTTTACACTTGGCATTGGAGCAACATTCAACAAATTCGAATTTCTCTTTGGGATTGTCACCTCATGCCACTTGTTTAATCACTTCTACATTGGGATTGGCTCCAATGTCATTCTTCATTGGAATTTGCTCCCAAATCTCTATATAATAAAGCCATGGGCTCTCATATTGTATCATGTAATAAGCTATTGGGCTTGAAGAAATTCTGTCATTTTGTACTTGCATACTTTCTTAATATAATCGAGACTTTGGGGCTATCTGGCTGGTGTTCTCTTGGCGTTATGAAGTGATGTCATTTCATACTATTGCTATTGTGTTTAATTTCTTTTGCGTGTTCAATTAATATTAGTTTATGCTTGCCATCCTACTTGGATTGATGTGTGCAAGCTATCTTGCACATATCATTGATTTAGAGTAGTATTCTAGGGATAATCTTGCCAATTCATTTTAGGAGGAATGCTTGGTTTATCTTATTCATTATATTGCTCTAATCTTGTGCAAACTAATACGTGTTCAAGTGTGTAGGAAAGATCTTTTGTATTGTGTGTAGGAATCCATCTGGAAGTGGGAGAAATCTCAATTAGATCAACTCACTCCTAGAGTCACAGCGATCCAAGACTCAGCCATTTTTTTGCTCCAAGTTTTCCATCCAACGAAGAGCAAAAGGGAGTTTTCTTAGTCTATAGCTACTTGATCATCCATTTAAAATTCAAAATACTTCTTTGATTCTAGTTCTTTCAAAGTTATATCTCCTATTCAAGAGTCATTTCTAAAGCTAGGAAAGTATGGGGGTTCACTCCCATTACTTGAGCTAGTACTTTGTAAATTAAATTATAAGTTTAGTTTTGGTTTCTTTTTCCTAATTTCACACTGACAATTGTTAATTTTTTTTGTGTTTTGTAGCCCATGGGCTTGAGCATTGGCCAGCAAGGAGCTTGAAGAGAAGCTTTGGAAAACTACTCACTCGTGTGTATGCAGGACCCTCTCACGTTATCCAAAGACTGATTTCGAGGGAGGCCATAAGCACTTGGGAGAGAGTTTCAAACTCATTTAGGTCGTGGGCCTTTTGAGCCTTGTGAATCTCTTTTGGAGAGTTTTTTCCATCTTCAAGTTTGTTGTTGTTATATTTTTGGGGAGAGAGTCTAGCTTTGTTAGAGTCTCATCTTTGTAAAGATCTCTCTCGTATTGTGGGTTGCCCTCTTAGAGGCATTTTTACTCGGTTTAAGCACTAATAAAAGATAAAAGATTTTGTTGGAGGGAGCTTGGGATTTTTCCCATGGCATCCCCCTTCCTCATTTAGAGGAGGGATTCTTGTGGGTGGCCTAATCTTGCTTTTAGTTTTTTCTTAGCTTTCTAGCTTTTAAATTTCATATTGTGCATGCTTAAAATCAATACATTTCATTCTTATTCTCGTAGCGTAACATTCAACTTTTGAACTTACCTACGAGTCTTGGCTCCCTCTCTGCAACGAGATCCGCACTTCACGGGTTCTGAAGTCCACGCCCGCGCCCGCTCTCTCCGGCAGCTGATCCCTGTGGGCGTGCCCGCAGAGGGCTTGACTCTGATCTGCGGGTGTTCAGGATTTTAGGCTAGGGTTGGGCTCCTGCTGCATGGCTGCCCCTGCGGCGGCCGGCCTCAGGCCCGATCCTATGGAGACGCAGGGACATTTCAAGGATCCGCCTTCTGCACCTGCCTTCGACGCTTTCAACCTGCTTCTGGCCAGTCTGCCTCCGAAGAAAAGAAGCGAAGCATCAAAATTCGTTAAGAAGCTCGACGAAATTCCTGAGATCTCGTTACCTCCAGAGACACCCATTCAAGTAGCTTTATCTCTGGCTGATCGTGGTCTCATTGGCCAATTCACGGGACTTTGGCCCTCTCCAAAAACTACTGAGCAATGGGTCAATAGGAACTGGGCTCCTCTGATCAAGCAAAGTGTTACCTCTTACTTTCTTGGGCGAGGGTACTTCCTCTTCGAATTCACCTCCAAAGAAGACAAAGATCTGATCTTCCAAAATGGGTCGTATTTCATGGGCCCTCAGGGCCTCTACTTGAATAAATGGACTCCGGACTTTGATCCGGCTGTAGATGTTCCCAAGGCTGTCCCGGTGTGGGTTCGTCTTCCAAATCTGCCAGTCCACTGCTGGAACTGGGATTCCTTGAAACACATCGGCAACTCTCTCGGGAAATTCATAGATCGGGCAAACAACAAGGATCAGTATGACTGTGCTAGGATCTGCGTAGAAGTAGATCTAGAGGTGGGTCTCCCAGAGGCAATCAAAATCAAAGTCGGCAGCTGGTCTCATGTGCAGATCTTGGATTATGAGCAACTGCCATTCAAATGCAGGAAATGCCATGTTCATGGACATTTTGCAAGAAATTGTTCGTCCAACGCAGAGCCAGAAAAAGGGAACGAAGAGGGTTGGAATCAAGTCAAGCGAGCAAAATTCAACCACAAAGGGCAGAAACCGGGAGGACCCACTGGGAAAGGCTCTCTCCAGGCTAATGCTCAACGTCCCCCTCCCAAAAAGGTGCAAGAAAACAAATTTGATCCTCTAAGCCAGCAAACAGAAGATACTCTGGAGATCGAGACCCAAAAACCAGTTTCTCCAAGCAAAGATACTCCCTCAGCCCCCAGCAAAGGAGCTGAAGAACCCAAAGGTATGACTTCAGAAGCTGAGGAAGAAGAGCAGGAAACGGACGAGTCAGAGGAGGAAGGAGAAATAGGAGAATCCCAAACCTCGGTAAGAAGATCTACAAGAGGCCGTAAAACTGACAGGGAAAAAAGAGAGCAGGAGACTTACAAAGACAAGCTACAGGGCAGCCAGCCAACTCTGGAAAAATTGCTAGCCTCAAAGCCTAAGATGTTGAAAAGTCAGCCCCAAGGCTCCAAGGGAGCCCATCAAAAACATAAATAATGAAGGTAATCTCCTGGAATTGTAGAGGTATGGGGAGCAAAGTTAAGGAAGAAGCCATGAAGTTTAATAAAAACTGAAACTCTAGACATACTTCTCGTCCAGGAGACTAAGCTAGAAGATATAGTCTTCCTGCAAGCATGCAAGAAACTTTGGTTTAAAAGTGAAGCAAGAGCAATCTCTGCCCGGGGCGCCTCGGGAGGGATTGGCACTCTATGGAATGCCAACAAATTTACAGTCATCTGTGAGGCGAGTAATACTCATTGGTTGCTGCTGAAAATGCAGAACTTGGACACCAAGGAAATCTTTTGCCTCTTCAATGTATACTCTCCAGTCAACATCGGGGAAAAAAGGATTGTTGGGATTCAATAAGGCACCAAGCAGACTTGATAAATCTGGAAAACATAATTATTGTTGGAGACCTCAACCTCACTCTTCATTCGTCTGAGAAAAGGGGAGGAAGTGCAGTTCGAGATCCAGCAAGGGAATGGGTGGAGGATCTCATGCAGGACTGGGACTTGCTGGATATCAAACCCTCTTCCGGTAAGTTCTCTTGGTCTAACAAAAGAGTAGGACCTGGACATATTGCTGCCAGATTAGATAGATTTTTCATTCAAAGCTCCTATCTGTTACTAGGTCTTGAACCCAGAATGCACATTCTCGCTAGTAGTGTTGTTAAGTTTTGTAGATGTTCTATGCTAAGAGCAATTTCACTTTTCTCACAGCAATCATACAAGTAGTTAAGCAAAATGCAGATAGAACATATAAGCAGATCTAGAAGACAAATCAAAAACAGGAAAAATGTGTGTGTTCGTTTCGGCGGTCAACAGGATGCTTTAACCAGCAAAGTCTCCATTGGTCAGCCAGCCCAGATGTGTCACAAGATCCCTCCAACTAGTAGATGAGTCAACCCAAGTCAATTCTACAAAAGTCAACGCAGCAGCAAAACGGTCAACCCTTTGACCTCGATTTTTGTGCCAGATAGTACGGCCTTCAAAAATCGAACTTTCCACCAATTTTCAGCTTGATTGGACCAAGCGTTGACCAAAGTCAACGCTGGTCAAACTTTCTGCGAAACCCTAGCAGTAGAAACCCTAGCAGCAGAAAATCCGTACGGTCTGTCCTCTTCGTCCTTCCCACGTGTGGCTGAAATTCGTCCTCCAGGTAGCGTACTCTCTAAGATGAGAGAGGAAGATGTGATTTTAGTTGTTTTGAAATTCTCTCCAACTTTTCTTGTATATATATCCATCAATGAGGGTGTGTGACACATCTGTTGGGTATGTGAGCCTACATTACAAAACTGGCTGACCTTGCACATATAATTTATTAAGAATAATAAATTCACAATATAAGTTCTGCTCATCGGATTAATACTATTTTTATATGGATTTTACACCTCTCAGAAAGAGGAATCCAACAAAAATATTAGCCTCTTAATCTGAGCATCAGAACATGGAGTTTGGACCTAGTTGTCCAAATTTAATACTCCCTCTCAACTAGGGAGAACTCCATTTATTAGTGCAATCAACATCGTGAGTCATCCCGCCGAAACTTGCTTTGCTGGCTTCTTTATTTCAGAACAGAAGTGGGTCAGTCACAAAGACATCATTCCCCGACTGACATAGTCAGTCCAGAGGTCCCAGACCTCACAAATCTTGATCCCAGATCAAGTGGTTGGACCATGCCATCCTAGATAGAGAGTACGGCAATCTCTGATGCGTCCATCAGTCTTTGCTAATAGTCTCTAACTTTTCCACACCTCATTGGCCAAATGAGAGGTACTTCCCATGAGCCCTGAACTCAATGGGTAGGATGCATACGGGGCACAGATAAATGAGTGGCGAACCAGCTCAATAATCACAAGGGTGGGGCAAGAGCAGTATGAGTGCTTATAGCTCCGAGAAGCTATCCCCAAAGCCCCCCAGAGCTCCCAGAGCTCATCGTCCAACAGGACCCACATCATAGGGTCTTTCCACGACACCAAGATTCTCACGGAAGGTTAGGAACTTGACCTTCCCCAGGGGCTTAGTGAGAATATCCGCGACCTGCTCATCAGTTCCTATATGATCGAGCCTTACGGCGCCTCGCTGTACCATATCCCGGATAAAGTGGTACCTGATATCAATATGCTTGGATCGGTCGTGGAACACAGGATTCTCAGTCATACGAATCCCACTCTGATTATCACAGAGTATCACAGTGGTATGTTGGAACAGCTCACTAAAGAGCTTCCTCAACCAAACTGCTTCACAACAGGCCATACTAGCAGCAATGTATTCGGCCTCCGCGGTGCTCAAAGCCACCGACTTCTGCTTCCTGCTCATCCATGAGATCAAAGCAGAACCAAGATTGAAACAGCATGCAGATGTGCTCTTACGATCCACCACACTGCCAGCCCAATCGGCATCAGTATATCCACGGAGTATCACACTCTCGGCAGTGTATCTCAGCCCATGGTTTATCGTGCCCCGAAGATATCTCAAAAGATTCTTGGCACCAACCCAGTGAAAATGATGAGGCTCAACCATCTGTTGACTCAAAGTATTCACTGCAAAACATATGTCCGGACGGGTGTTCACTAAGAACATCAAAGCTCCTATGAGTTGACGATACTCAGTAGGATTGGCCAAGATAGGCCCTGCAGCGCTGCCACTCAACTTCTTAAAGTTGAGTTCCATTGGTGTCGACACGGACTTACAGTCCACCATCCCAAATCTTTCCAGAAGCTTCACAATATATTTTCCTTGAGAAAGGAAAATCTCTCCAGGTCTCTGCCAGACCTCCAGGCCTAGGAAATAGTGCATCAGTCCTAGGTTTTTCATCTCGAACTCAGCAGCAAGCTCCCTCTTACATTGATGAATGAGAGGGTCATCATCTGTCAGGAAGAGGTCGTCCACATACAGCACTAGAATGAGAGGCTTTCCTTCCACAACCTTAAAGTAAAGGTTTGGATCAGCATTGCTTCGAGTGACGCCCAGCTTCATCAAGTAACTATCCATCCTCTCATACCAAGCTTTGGGTGCTTGCTTTAACCCATAGAGGGCTTTCTTCAACCTGCAGACATAAGTGTCTCGATCTTGAACTTCAAATCCCAGAGGTTGTTCTACATACACCTCTTCCTTTATTGCACCATGCAGAAAAGCGGTCTTGACATCCATCTGATGAAGACTCCATCCTTGCGTAGCAGCAAGGGCTATGATGGATCGGATGGTGGTATATCGTGCCACAGGTGCAAATATATCGTCATAGTCAATTCCTTCCTTTTGAGAGAAGCCACGGGCAACAAATCTTGCCTTAAACTTTTCAGCACTCCCATCAGGTCCATGTTTAATCTTGTAGAGCCATTTAGAGGTGACAACAGATTTGTCCTTCGGTCTCGGGACCACATCCCAGACATCATTCTTCATAATAGCCTCATATTCTTCATGCATAGCATCCTTCCAGACTTGATGCTTGATGGCTTCCTCAAAAGATCCAGGTTCAGATTGTATAATAGAACTCATGGCAGCTAGATACCCTTGGTATCTACACGGCTTCTTGCTTTCTCGGAATGTCCCCCTTGGGGCAGCATGACCCTTAGCATCTTCGAGGGTGTCCCTGAGCCATGATGGCCTCTTTCCTAGAGAAGGGGAAGGATCAATAGGGTCCATAGACCCTTCATCATCAGGCATAGTCTCATCCTGGGGTTCTTCCAGATTTCCAGGTCTTTCTTCATGATTTTCTTCAGATCTAGGAAGATCTACTACTTTCTTCAGGGAAGCATCTTCGTCAAAAGTGACATCATGGCTTATCTCTACTTCCCTTTGACCAGGTACATAGACTCTATATGCCTTAGAAGTCTCACTGTAGCCCACAAACATTCCTTTCTTTCCAGTAGCATCCAGCTTACTTCTCTTTTCTTTCGGCACATGAAAATAGACAGGACATCCAAAAATTCTAAAATGTGAGACATCAGGTTTCTTACCAGAGAAAACCTCTTCGGGAGTTTTGGAGTCCAAAGCGGAATGAGGGCATCGGTTTTGAATGTACACAGCAGTATTTGCAGCTTCTCCCCATAGAAACTTTGGTAGACCCTAGTCACATAGCATGGCACGGGCAGCTTCCACAATAGTCCTATTCTTGCGTTCAGCAACACCATTCTGCTCAGGAGTATATGCAGTGGTAGTCTCCCTCTTAATGCCAGCTTCTCTGCAAAAGTCTTTGAACTCATTTGACTCATATTCAGTGCCATTGTCAGTCCTCAAAATCTTGATCTTCTTTCCGGTCATATTTTCCACCAAGGCTTTGAAGGTACGGAACCACATGAAAGCCTCATCCTTCTTCTTCAAGAAGTATATCCAGGTTTTGCGAGAGAAGTCATCAGTAAATGTCATATAGTAAGAACATCCCCCTAGGGATGTTACAGGCAACATACCGGAAAGATCAGAATGGACCAGTTGCAATATCTCAGATGTCTTTGTGACACTTGAGGGGAAAGGTCCCCTTGAATGTTTTCCTTCAGCACAGCCCTTACATACACCTTCATGATTATTTCCAAAATCAGGCATCCCTGTCACCACCTTCCTTGCTTCGGGAAGAGCCTTGTAATGAGGGTGTCCAAATCTTCGGTGCCATAGTTTGGTTTGACGGATAGTATCACAAGTCATAGCTCCCAACGGACTCCCTCCAACCTGGTAGAGTGTACCAACTCTAAAACCAATTGAGATAGCTTCCTTGAAGCTCTTCTTCCACATGAGTACCTTTCCATCAGAGAAAGTTACATTGAATCCTTTGTCTTCCATGGCAGATACAGACACAAGGTTCTTCTTCAATTTGGGTACATAGAGTACATCTTGTAGATGGAGGACTTGTGAAAATTGAAATATCACTGCTAGGCATAACTGTCATGAGAGTAAGTGACACTACAATAAGTGCAGAAGATCACTGTCAGAAAACTATGTCATATTGTCATGTTTCACTACAGAAGATGGGGTCTGATAATAAGCCCACTTGACTTCCCTTAAGCTCTTCCATATATCCATTTTTAAGACTCCAAAGCATCTGCCTTGTAACAGCCCTTGTTGCCCCTCTCAAGGGACTATACTTGGAGCTTTACCAAGCATCTTCTTACAGCCCATTATACCAGAATTGCAAACTGTCTAATCTGGACCATAATATCTGGCAAATTCATCATTATAAAAGACAAGCACATACCTGTGATAGACGTCATATTTCTGTCCACAAATACATTTCGACCAATGCACAGACCCTGAAATTTCGGCCCTGGTTAGGGCTTTCTGTGGCTGCTACGACAGCCCTACTATACAGCCTTCAAACTTCTTTAATTACTGCGTTGATGGTCAAGGGTACTGCGGCCTTCTTCCTGCTCCTTGTTGGGCCTCTCGGCCCTCTCAAAACAGACTTTTGTCCCATTGTAAAACTCAAAATCACTCAGCGGCCTGTGCATAGAGAATAACCCTTGTCTTTATGCCCAGAACTCCTCTTTACAAGCTCGGCTAGCCTCCTTCCTTACTCGGCCAATCAGATCATAAACAAAAGACACAGAAATACTCCTCTTCGCACTTTGGCCAGAGCTCTTAAGCCTGCGGATACCTCTCCATCACTACGACTTGACTCTTCATGACTGCAGCCTCATGTCCTTATGACTGCGGCTTCCTTTACTGCCTAAACATATCCTCTACAGCTGCGCTGTATATCTTTCCGTTACAACGTGTATATCATTGATAGCGTATATAATCCTTTATGTACAGCGACACAAAGGCATCCATTGACATCGATGATGATTGCTATAGATAGAGTTTGTCTTCACCTCAGCTCTGATACCATGTTAAGTTTTGTAGATGTTCTATGCTAAGAGCAATTTCACTTTTCTCACAGCAATCATACAAGTAGTTAAGCAAAATGCAGATAGAACATATAAGCAGATCTAGAAGACAAATCAGAAACAGGAAAAATGTGTGTGTTCGTTTCGGCGGTCAACAGGATGCTTTAACCAGCAAAGTCTCCATTGGTCAGCCAGCCCAGATGTGTCACAAGATCCCTCCAACTAGTAGGTGAGTCAACCCAAGTCAATTCTACAAAAGTCAACGCAGCAGCAAAACGGTCAACCCTTTGACCTTGATTTTTGTGCCAGATAGTACGGCCTTCAAAAATCAAACTTTCCACCAATTTTCAGCTTGATTGGACCAAGCGTTGACCAAAGTCAACGCTGGTCAAACTTTCTGCGAAACCCTAGCAGCAGAAACCCTAGCAGCAGAAAATCCGTACGGTCTGTCCTCTTCATCCTTCCCACGTGTGGCTGAAATTCGTCCTCCAGGTAGCGTACTCTCTAAGATGAGAGAGGAAGATGTGATTTTAGTTGTTTTGAAATTCTCTCCAACTTTTCTTGTATATATATCCATCAATGAGGGTGTGTGACACATCTGTTGGGCATGTGAGCCTACATTACAAAACTGGCTGACCTTGCACATATAATTTATTAAGAATAATAAATTCACAATATAAGTTCTGCTCATCGGATTAAAACTATTTTTATATGGATTTTACACCTCTCAGAAAGAGGAATCCAACAAAAATATTAGCCTCTTAATCTGAGCATCAGAACATGGAGTTTGGACCTAGTTGTCCAAATTTAATAAGTGTCTCGGATCACAAGCCCTTAAAACTAGAGCTCCTTGCCCATCTAGATCTTGGTCCTATTCCCTTTCGATTTAGCCCCCTTTGGGTCAAGGAGCCAAACTTCATGCAGACAGTCAAGGATTGTTGGAATCAGCCCGTCAAAGGTTCTCCTTTTTTCATCTGGGAGGAAAAGCTTAGAAGGGTAAAAAGAGTGCTAAAATGTTGGGCCAAATCTCTATCCAACTGAGCTACAAAAAGGAAAGCTAATAAAGCCTCTCTTGCCTCTCATCAAACTTATATGGAAAGCGCTACAGTCACAGAGGAGCTGTTAGAGAAAGAAACACAGCTGCAACAGAGCTTTCATAAGGCCTGCCTAGCTGAAGAAGAATACTGGAGAATAAAATCCTGGAATCTCTGGCTTAAAGCAGGGGACAGTGTTATGTAAAAAATAGTTAATTTTAGGTTTATTATTTAATTTAGGTTTAATTAGATGAAAGGGCACGATCATAAGATCATGCCCTTTCCCAAAGGGTGTCCATGGCGGTATTTAAGCCAGGAGCCCCATTGTAATCAGACATCATCTGTCTATTCATTTATTAATGAAGTATTTTTATATATATTTCTTTTATCCGGAAGTTTTACACTTCATCTGGTATCAGAGCGGTTGATCCTTGGACAATCTCTTGTTGCATAGACCTTTTCAGACGCCATTGACATCTCATAGTTGCGCTGTCAAAACCTTTCCATGTCATTCTGCGCTGCACTAAGACTGTTCTACCCCATACATCCCTCGGGTTCTGTGCCATAATTTCCCACCGCTTCTCAGGCTCGACACCCTTGTCTTTTGTTCTTTCTATCTAGAATTTTGTATCATCGAACTGTTCACGTATCGTACTCTGCCTTAACCCGACAGCCCTTGTCTCTGTGTCTTTCCATTTAATCCAGTGCCTGTATCCGTCTAACGCACTTGTCGTCCGTCCATCAACCGTAGCATCTAGCATCGTTCCATCTAGTCCTCGTGAAAACCCTTGTATAAATATATCTATACACATTTCTGTTAAAGAGTTGTGCGCTTCAGGTGGTATCTAAACTGCGGCATAGAAAAGACGAACTTGACCAGTTAAACAAAATCACGTTCACCAAAAACCAATCCGCTGTCCTTGCTGTCCGCATTGTGTCCTTGCTGTCCGCACCTGTCCGCAGTCCTCTGCACCCCGCCGACGTCTCTGCACCCAATCCGTTGCAATCTGCTACTTATTCTTGGTTGTCCGCACTATCCATAGCCATTGCCAGCATCTGTTGTCTTAACCGGTGATTAACGACGCAACCCAATCAAACGTGGTGGGAGGTTTCATACGCACATTTAAATTTGACTTTGCATAAGTGACTGGGTCGCATAGTGGTTATATTAATTATAAAGTTATAAACCTTAATATAATTTAATTAATAAAAAAAAAGAGCAGCTTTGCGTGGCTCTGCGGTTTGGAAGCCCTGGCAATTGTCTGCCATAAAAAAGCAGACAACAGTTCCGTTGACCCTTTTATTTTTTTGTCGGTCGTCCGCTGTACGCCAGTCCCTGCACGTCATCCGCAGCAAGTCCTTAACCCTCTTCTGGCCACATCTACAGCCAATCGTCGTGACTCTCGGCGTGCTGTTGTTTCAATTAAACTCGCGTGTCGTTGTTTCAATTAAACTCGGTTGTGCCGTTTCATTTGAACATATATATTTATAACATATATATATAACTAAATTATATTAAATATTTATATATTATATAACATATATTATATATAATTTATTTATATATACGTATATTATATAGTTATATCATCAATCATATATGTTATATATATATTACATAACTTTATCCAATTATATATATATTATATAATATAAATATATATAAGTTATATAATATATATTATAAATTTTATAACATATAACTTTAATTTTAATTTAGTTATAAGTTATATATATATAAAAAGTTTATTTAATTAATTAAAATTATTTTAATTAATTAAAAAGTTATATATATATAAGTTAATTTAATTATTAAAAGTTATATGTATAAAATTTATTTTAGATTTAAAAAAAAAAAAAAAAAAAAAAGAGGGAAAACCCTTAAACTGGCAAATAAATATACGCCTCCGCAAACCCGCTCAATGTCGACAATGACAATGGCGGATTTTCAAAAAAGGTTGTTGGATGCAGAGCAAAAGATAAATAACAACCACGACGAGGTCAGTAAAAGATTAAATGAAGTCGAGAGCAAGCTTGGGGAGCAAGCGGACAAAATCAAAAATCTCGAAGATACGACAAATCGAATAGAGATAAAGATGGAAAGTCAACATGTTCAAACCGAAGTAAACTTCAAAGAAGTCTTAACAATGCTGAAAAGTCTGTGTAAAAAGTCGAATTGTACACCCGAAGAGCTATTAAAAGAAGGTGAAGAGAATCAAGAACATCCCTCATCAGATTCAACAAAGTCAACAAATTCTCATGAAAAGGTTGAATCCCCAAGAAAATCAGCGACACCCCACCAAGAAGCGAGTAACACAGCCTTTACAAACAAGCAACTCTGGGACAACTTTACCAGTCAACACCCTTTTTTCGCTCAACCAGTAGCAACATACCAGCGAAGGGCAAAAGTCGAGATGCCTAAATTCAATGGAAACGAAAAAAACAATGTTGCATGGATAAATAAAGAAGAAGAATACTTTGAGATATATGACATCATTGATGATGACGAAAAGCTCAGACATGCATCCATGAAAATGGAGGAAGAAGCATATAACTGGTATATGTGGTGGAAAAAGACAACACATGTCATTAGCTGGAGGAAATTTAAAGATGCATTCTTCAAAAGATTCCAAGGTGTAAAGGAAGAAGAGTTCTTTTCAAAACTCATCAAACTACGACAAAAAGGAAGTGTTGATGAATACACTCAAGAATGGGAGACCTTAGTAACACGAGTACCTGGGTTATCAGAATCTCGTTTGATTCAATCATACGTCTCAGGACTTAAATCCCATTTACAAGCAGAACTTGAGATGCATGACATTACATCTATAGAAGTAGCAAGACGAAAAGCAAAAACAGCGGAAAAGAAATCCGAACCAATATTTTGGTCAACAGCGGAGAAAGCTTATGCAAGACGAAGGATACCCCAGTATGTGGACTCAAATAATACAAGATATGTTCCACCACATCGTCGTGAAGATGAAAAATCGAATGTGGAAATGCAAAGAATAAAAGAGGGTAAATGTAAACGCTGTGGTGAGAAGTGGGACCCCAAACATAGATGTGCTAAAGGAAAAGAACCAAAGAACCTATATAATTGTGAAGCAACCAATGACTCAAACAGTGAAGATTATGATGTAGAAGACACAGAAGACGCCCCAGAATTCTCACCAGAACTAGATGATGGAAGTATTCCGCAAGTGTCATTATCAGCCATGACAGGTATATCACAACCTCAGACCCTAAAGTTAAAAGGACACATAAAGAAGAACGACGTAGTGGTTCTCATCGACTCTGGAAGCACACACAATTTTCTAGATACGACTGTGGCCAAGAAACTCAATATCTTTTCATTTCCCTTACCAAACATGAAAGTGATGATAGCTAATGGTAAGGAGATTGAAAAGGTAGGAAAATGCCATAAGGTTAAATTGCAGATTCAAGACTTCAGTTTAGAGTCTCCGTTTTTCACAGTACCGTTAGGAGGAGTAGATGTAGTCTTAGGTATCCAATGGCTACGAACTTTAGGTACTTATGCCGCCAACCATCAAGTACAATTTATAAAATTCAAATGGGGAGGTCAGAAGTACAAGCTACACGGATTCCAAGCACCAGAAAATCAAGTTGTATCATCATCTCAGATGATGAAGCTGAGTCGAAGAAGAGCACCTGCTTATGCAATACAATGTCACCGATTAGAAATGTTATCTACAAATATGACCAGAGAAGAGTCACCAAAGATACAAGATCTGATTCGGAAGCATGAAAAAGCATCTCAAGACCTATCTATGAAGATGCCGCCTAATAGGGAAATTGAGCATACATTAGAAGTCAAGACAAGATCAGACCCTGTCAACATCAAGCCATACTGATATCCACATCACCAAAAAACGGAGCTTGGGAAATTAATCCAAGACCTTTTAAAGTGTGCGACCTTGATCATCTTAGAATATCTGATCAAGTGGAAGGACTTACCCGAAGAAGACGCCTTCTGGGAGAACGAATCATTCTTCAACAACATCCGTCGTTACTTATGCTTTGAGGACAAAGCATTCTTTCGAGAGGAAGGCAATGTTATGTAAAAAATAGTTAATTTTAGGTTTATGATTTAATTTAGGTTTAATTAGATGAAAGGGCACGATCATAAGATCATGCCCTTTCCCAAAGGGTGTCCATGGCGGTATTTAAGCCAGGAGCCCCATTGTAATCAGACATCATCTGTCTATTCATTTATTAATAAAGTATTTATATATATATTTCTTTTATCCGGAAGTTTTACACTTCAGACAGGAACACTGCTTTTTTCCATAAACAAGCCCAGGCCAGGAAATGCTTCAACACTATCTCTGAGATCAAGGAGGATAACGACATTCACAAGGACTTTGCAGACATTAAGAAAGCAGCTTTTTCTCACTTCCAAAACTTGTACAGCGAAGATAAGGATCCGACCCATCATCCAGATCTGTTAGACGTCATACCTTCAGCAATCACTCCTCGTATGAACAGGCTACTTGAGGACAAAATCACTAAAGATGAAGTTAAAAAGGCCCTCTTTGAGATGGATCCGGACAAGGCCCCAGGGCCAGATGGCTTCTCCGCCAGGTTCCTTCAAGCTTGTTGGCCGATTGTTGAAAAGGACCTTCTCAAAATGATCCAAAAGTCCCAGAATGCTCAGAAAATAGGAGGCAGTACAAACTCCGCCTTCTTAGCCCTTATACCCAAGGAAAAAGGCGCCAACAACTTCAGTAGATTCCATCTGATTTCCTTATGCAACATTGGGTACAAGCTAATCACCAAAGTAATTGCAAATAGACTGAAGCCCATTCTTCCCAGAATAATTCCGGAGAATCAAGGAGGCTTCATTAAAGGAAGGCAGATCGTGGACAACTTCACCCTAGTTCAAGAGGCAATCCACTCTAGTCTTCTTCGAAAAGAACAAGGTATGGTGATCAAACTTGATTTAGCAAATGCCTTTGATTGTGTAAATCATAGTTTTCTTATAAAAGCCATGAGCAAGTTTGGTTTTGGGGAAAACTTCATTAAATGGGTTCGGGCATGCATCTCAGAGCCATGGATTGCTCCTCTTGTAAATGGAAGAGCCACTGATTTTTTCAAAGCTTCGAGAGGACTTAGGCAGGGGTGTCCCCTTTCCCCTATGCTTTTTGTCATTCAAGCCTCTATTCTCAGTTTTCTGTTAGACAAAAAGATGCAAGATCAAGAAATTAATGGACTCTGTATTGCAAGAGGGGTTAAAAACATAAACCATGCCTTATTTGTGGATGACACTCTGCTTTTAGGCAATGCCTCTCTCTCCTCTGCCTCTAAATTTAAAGTTGTGTTGGATGAATTTAGTGAGGTCTCAGGCAGCGTTGTAAATAAGAACAAATGCCACATCTTCAGCTGGAATACTACGCCCAGATTGCTCTCTGTTATCTCTCGATGTTTGGGTTTTGCAGCCTCCTCTTCTTGGACCTCTTTCAAATATCTGGGCCTCCCTGTTTTTCATAAGAAACTTACAAGCAAAGATTGGCTCCCTCAGCTTGAAAAATTCAAGTCCAAGATCCAAGCCTGGGGCTACTCCTGGCTCAATTCTGCAGGCAAGTCTGTCCTAATAAAATCCATTCTCACCAGCCTTCCTCTATTCCACTTTGCTAGGCTTCTCGCTCCGACAATCATTTTAAAAAAAATGGAAGAGTTCATGCGCAGGTTCTTCTGGAAGGGCGGAAAACAGAATGAAAAAAAGATTCCCCTCATCAGCTGGGAAACCATCTCCAAGCCTCTATGGGAGGGTGGATTGAACTTCAAAAATCTCTGTCAGCAAAATGTGGCTATGGCAGCTAAGATCGTTTGGAGGATCATTGCGCCCAAGCCTAGTTGGGCCCAATTGGCTCTCTAGAAAAAATATTTCAGAGGTCTGTGTTCAAGCTGTTTAGACAATGTGATTCACATGCCCAACTCGTCCTTCCTCAACCTGTTTGTTAAAGCTGCTCCCTTAATCAAAGCGCATTCCTACTGGATCCCAGGCAATGGCAAAAAGATAAATATATGGACTGATAAAATCATGAATAAGGACCCTATTGAAGACAGAGCTTCCATTAGAGCGCTGCGATGTTGGATGGACAGAGAGGGCCTGTGTACGTTGTGGGATATATCCCATTGGAGCGACTCTGTTTGGGCAGGCTGGAAAAACATTGAAGTGCCGGTTCATCTACTCAAAGAATGGTCCACGTTGCTTGATCTTCTTCACGGCTTGGCGCCCACACACATGAGGAAAAGAGATTCGAAAGGTTGGGGGTCGAATAACAGAGGCTATGCTGTCTCCATGGGATACATCAAGCTGAATGAGAGGCCTTACGTCCCCCCCAACCCAGCTCCTTGGCAAGGAGTTTGGCGTTTCCCTTCATGGCCCAAGGTCGATTTCTTTGCTTGGCTTCTTTGCCATGGCAAAATTCTAACATATGACATCTTGCAGAGGAAAGGATTCCACGGTCCCTCCATATGTTCGTTGTGCAAAGAAAATGCAAAAACAGCAGTCCACTTAATTCTTGAGTGCAAATTTTCTAAGCAGATCTGGTTCTCCTTCATTCATAATTTGGATCCCAACTTTCAGCTGCCTTGTTCCACTACCGAACTTTTTTCAAATTGGGCAATCAGATATCCTGGCCAGCCTCCTAAAAGCAGGTAATCAAAACTGCATGGGCTATCCTTCCAAAGATTCTTTGTTGGCAGATATGGCTTGAACGAAATAGAAGAATTTTCAGAAACATTATGCAGAATCAAAAGGTCTTAGAAATCAAAACTAAATGCCATATTAAGGAGTGCTTGACGGATATAAAATATGACTCCAATCTCAGCCAACAAGGCATTGCTTGGGGATCATTCCTTGACTCATTCCTTGACTTGCAATTTCAACTAGCAATCAGAAACGCTCCTACTCTCCAGGACTGGCAAATAAGGAAAACTGAAACAGATTTTCAAGACTGGCTCAAAGCGCACTCAAGACATTCTCTCTTCTTTGATGGGGCAGCAAAGGGCAATCCGGGCAAAGCTGGTGCAGGAGGTGTTGTGGTAAATCCTTCTGGGGAAAAAATTCATTCCTTTGCTTGGGGGCTTGGACATTCAACCAGCATTCAAGCTGAGGCTTTGGCCCTCTTTCAAGGCCTCAAGATCCTCAAAGAACTAAATATAAGTGAAGCTATTGTTATAGGCGACTCCCAGATCATTATAAACGCAATGATTTCAAACTCCCCAGCGTTGGATCTTAATCTAGCAAGGCTGATATCCAGAATCAAGGGCTTGGAAAACGCTTTTCAGAAGCTGAATTACTATCATGTGTTGAGAACTCATAATAAAGAGGCGGACAATGAAGCCAACAAAGCTGCCCTTCTCTCTGTCGGGGTCAAGATGAAAGGCGAAGAGGAATCATGGGAACCCATCCCATAAGCTGATTACTGTCATGTTTTACTGCTTACTCTTAAATAAATTTGTTTGTATCTTCAAGTGGGGAAAAATCTCTGAAATTGAAAACATAAATCCCTTATCAAGGAAGAAGTCTTCAAGCTTCAGCTGCACTCTCATTCTCAGCAGAGAGATGCAACAGGACATAGAAGTCCTTAATGTAATCAGATTTTCGGCATTCAAGCCAAGATGAATATAAACACCCCATAACCATTTTTGTCAAAAAAAAAAAAAAAATCAATACATTTCACTCCACATGCAAATTTTTACTAATCTTGTATGTAAATTCCCACATGCATACGCTCTAAAGTTTTGCAAACTATTTCTCTTTGAAGCATTAGTTTCATTTGGGGAATTAATACAATTTGCACTTCATCCAGGCATTTTAGCATAAGAAGACCCCAAGCCTCATTAAAACATACCTCCAACTTAAGTTGGTTGAATAGACTTTTAGAGACCCTCTACCTCTATTGACTCCTCATTGTGAGATCCAAACATTTGGGCGAATATGAGGTCTGAGGACTAGAGTTCAATTGTAACTTTGCCTTAGCACTAATTAATAAAATAAACCAAGAACTCATTCCATCATCTTTGTTTTGTTTGCAAAGTTCTTAATTTTATTGCTATCTTGGTGGTTTAAAGCAATGTGGAAAAAGTCGAAGTCGGGATTAATTCGGCAAGAGTCCAAAAGTTGAAAAACTCGACAAAGTCGGGAGTTTTTCGAAAAAGTCGGCAAAAAGTCGGCAAAATTAAAAGAACACAAAATTATTCATTTTTTAATTTTTTTTTAACATCTAGAGTATCCACAACATCAAATAAATGCATTTCCACATAAACATGTAAAGAAAGCTAATATATAATATGTATATGAAGTCTAGTGCTACATCACATATCAAAATAGTGAATCAACTCCTGAATTTTGAGTCATGTCTGAGTCTCAACTCTCAAGAGTCAAAATATCAACAAAAAATATAATAAATGTACATCATGAGTCATTTAAAAGTCATCAAGTAATCACTAATCAGTCACTGAGATCCTCTTCCCCTTTTACGGGAATAGGGAATGGCTTTTCCTTTTCCTCTAGAGGAAGAAGACCCTGCCCCTGGGGATACAAAATGAAATGGACTCAATCATCCTCTAGAATCCGATGGAAGAGGTGGCCTCTGTGCTATGCTGCTGCTGCTGCACATCCATAATAAAGCCCTTACTGCGAAATTGCAAATGAAGAAACCATTGATTGCAGAACTTCAATGATAAGATTGTTAAGGAAAGGCCACAGAACAGGCCTCACTCTTGCCTCAGATATAAGTTAATATGTTGCCTCCACATTTACCTATTAAATTATGCTAGGTTGCTCCTTTTTTTTGTAGAAATCACAAGGTTGTTTTTTATCAGTCTCCTCTAATGGCGTTCTGGAAGAATACAATCAATATTCATGTTTATGTCTGATTGAAAAAGAATAAAAAAATTATTCTAAACAGAGATTTTGAATGAAACATGTTTGTTAATTTCTCTTTATGGTATTTAGAATCAGTGTTGCAAACATTGGCATCGACAAAAATTGTTGAGGCTCTTGATGTCAGGACATTGAAAACATCAGTGAAAAAAGTCAGCAAACTGTGGCAAGCATTTAAAAATACAGAATTTTTTTTTTGTCAATGTTTTAAAAATATAAATAAACAAGGACATCAAATAATTAAATTGTGACATAAACATGAAAAACAACTCCTATATATGATGCCAAATGATAGATCAAACATTGACTTTTGATACTAAATCCCAATAGCTATACAATCAAGACTGAACAATGAAAACGCACAGAAAAACTAAACTGAAACCACCCTTTGCAGGTCTTTATCCACAAAAAAAAATCCATGCCGATTTTTTCAATCGACTCGCGATTAAATCGAGCTTATTTCGATAAAATCGCGATTTTTTCGTTTTTGAAAAAATCGGCCGATTTAATCCTTTCGCCCAAAAAATCGCAATTTTAGGAATAAATCCCGATTTTTTCGGGACTTTTTCCACACTAGTTTAAAGTCTCACATGCAAATCTTATCTCAAGAGACACTTTGGAATCTGGATGCAAGCATTGTAATTCCTTTTAATTTTGCAACAAGTTTAATCTTGTGGTTTAATTATTGTCATAAATGGTTGATTTCACTTTCAAGTACTATTATTTTGGGTTGCAGACTTAATTGCATGTTGTCATCTTGGTCTAACATTTGAATTATTTTTGTATCCTTTTGAGCAAGATAGTTTTCTTGCTTTGATTTGTATACTTATTCATCTTGAAGGCGTTTATAATATCTTGTGCTAACAATTTATTATTTCACTTTTCAAGATTATTTTGGCTTTCCATTTAAAAGCGTTTCACTTCATTCTAAGCAAATACAATTTCATTTCTCTTAAAGAGCAATATTTTGAAGGCACTAGTTGTTTATGTATTGCATGCTTATTTTGTGTATTTATGGTTATTGCTCATATCAATTTTGCTTATAAATCTTAAAGAAATAATCTATTTAACTCTAACAATTCTCCTAGAAACTCACATCTTTTTAAATTAACTTTTCATTAAGGACCACCCCCCTTAGCTAACCTAGGAGATAGCTCAAACGGAGAGAGTTGGGATTAGTGTGACGGCCCCTTCTCTAAGTTCCCTGCCACCAACCACACCTTGTGGGGTTGAAGGCTTCTCTCACTAACTTGTAGGTAGGTGTAGGTGACAGGGTCAACAAGACCGAGGCCTAATCTCCAATTATCAATCTAAGTCGACGAGCCAAACCAACGCAACCAAAGTCGAGCGCTCAAGTCCAAACTACAAGCCACAATACAAGCCAGGGGTCGACCCCACGAAGGTGCTTTAGTGCTCAGGGGGTGGATATAGACACCGTGAATGCTACTTCCTCTTATAAATGTGGCAAAAACCACTGCGCAACAAATAAAATACAAAGGTGCCAAAAAAATTGCAATGTTGACTAGTTAAACCCTAGCGCCAGTAGATGAAATTGCTAAGTGTGCTCATTCAAAGTGTAAGCCTCTAGCTATCTAAAAATTTCCAAGCATGCCCAATTTGTGTCAAAGAAAAGCCACACGCAGTTTGACAATCGCCAAGGAAAATGAATAGATAGTATTTTTGCTATTTTCAATAATACAGAGGCATCATTGTTCAATTTTTATCAACATGACTACCAAAGCCTGATCCTCCAGGTGTTCAAACATTCAACGCTGCCAGATCAAGGAGATAACACCCAGTTCACACGAATGCACAACTGTTGGGTTATTGAATGTGAAAGGGTATAAGAGCCATGGTGTCCAAAAAGAATCGCAAGAAACTCCAGGAGCCAAGTTATATCTTAGGGTACGAAGATTTGGCCTCTGGTTTTGCGTTTGTTTGTGGATTTATTCAAGTGTAGAGAGGCATGCATTTTTGACATATTCAACATATGACAAATCATCAAGATATCAAAGCAAAAGGAGCTAGATGTCAAGTTATTTAAGGTGTCATTGAAAGAGCTGGGGGTCTGGAGACAGAGTATCAATCTCATGCATGTATTCCAAGCCAAGTGTTATCTCAAACACCGATCATCACGTGCTCTCACCATTCATCATAAGCGCATTTAATAACGAGAATATTTTTGGTGCAAAATGTGGCAACAAGCATTGATATGAGTACATAAATTGGGTGATAGAAACCTAAGAAAATGCATGATCACGTTCAAGTTGTAACAAATGAACCGAGATCAGTGAATGTGGAAGAGCCAAAAATCCTAGAATGAGGAGGAAAGTTGAAGCAACAAAACTTATAGCTTGTTGGCTTGAATGTAAAAATACACAAGAGGTATTATGTAAGTAATATTTTATTAATATATATAAATTGTATAAGTGATTTCGAATGTTACAATGAGGACCCGCATATATACTACGCAGGTGTCCCTTCATGATTGGGCATGTCTTTTAGACATGCCTTTTCATTTAACTAATGACCACTTAACATAATCATTACTTGATTATTTAGTATTTACATTTATTTCTATTATTGACATGCCTTTTCATTTAACTAATGACTACTTAACATAATCATTACTTGATTATTTAGTATTTACATTTATTTATGTTTATTTTATTTTATAAATTTATGTTCATAATATTGCCTCTTCCTTGAAAAGCTTTGTCCTCAAAGCTTATTGTAGGCAGATTCCTTTACTTTAACCTCGAAAAATTGTCTTTGCTTGGCTCACGTCATTTTTTATAATTGGCCACTGGTACCTCTGTCTGTGTAATTCACTGGTAACACTGTCTTGAATCAAGGGTTATCGATTGAATTTTTATTTATTTTTTATTATTAATAATAATAATAATAATATTATAATTATTATTATTTTTTGTTTTATTTATTTATAAATAATTAAATTAATTTAAATTATATAAATTAATTAATTAATTTAATGAAATTACGTATTGACCCCTCAATCCTGTAATTATATGATATATCAATTATAGGGTTAAAAATTAATTGTGTCAAACAATCGGTGTCTATAGATCACGAGTCACGTTGTTTGATGGTGAGCCCACAGGGACGGCTTCGGGGGAGGGAACGACGAGGTAGCGCTCACTGGTGGTCGTTATATACCGCAGTCGGGACAACGTTCTTGACAGAGCATTGAGTCGGTCTATCAGGAAGGATGGCACGGACTGAGGATTGGTTTTACGCCTAGTGCGAAGTCGAATGGACAGGGGTTCATGCAATATGGTGGTTCTCAACAACCTAACGTCGCCCGTCGTTATCCACTAATGAGGCGCACCCATCGCCATCCGCATCATGTCTGTGAAGAGGCAGCCAACAATGCTTGCAAGCATACATTTGTGCTGATCACCGAGTGAGACGAAAAGATCCATGATGTGCATACACCCTTGATTTTTCTCTATTGGTCATTTATAACTTGGACGAGGCTTGGAATTACAAAATATCCAATATGCGCAGAGTGAATCAACATCACTAATTTGATCAATCCAATTTTTACTATGTTGCAGCCTATTGGATGATGGGCCTCCTCTAAACAATCCCAGCGAAATTTATGTGAGCAATTGCAAACAACCTCTTGAGTTGCATTAGAAGCAGAGTCAACCTCCACAAAGTCGGGTTTTGGACACCATTTAACCCTTCTGTTTTGTTCAACATATGATCTCACAAGATATGTTGTATACTTGTTAGTGTCTTCCTCAGATTACCGCAAAGAAAAAACCATGTCTTCGCTCACAATGGCACAAAGATCATGATCGTGACAGAGAGAGAACGCACAAGGCTTCTGCCAATTGGTTAAATTATAAAGATCATGCAAGAGAAACACAATCTCAAAGTCCTCCCCTTTACTCAAAAGCTTAATATAAATCTCCGCAAGGTCTAAAATGAAAATTCTAGGATAGTCACAATAGGGGCTGAGAAAAACCGACCCACTATCTTCCCCACAAGCGCCGCTACTGGTGCCTGGCCATTCCCACGCGAACATGCCTTGTAAGTGCAATTCCCACGACAAAATGGGCAAGCCTTTTCCTTATCTGCTTTTGCATACTCGGGGTACCAGTTAGCAATATAGGAAAAACACAGTAATGCTTTTCTTTGCATTTTAAACAACGGACTAACTTCACTTTGTCATTCTTCTGACATTGATGACATATTGCAGTTTCTGTCTCACCCAAGGTACCAATCCTCTCGCTAGAGGGATCAAAAAGAGGCTTGTTTATCAAATTTTTTGCAGTTTTGGTTTTAGCAAAAGGTGTGTGGAATTGATACCGTGGAAAATCAATCTCTCTTTCAATTCCACGGTTTCTTAAGATATCCACCTCAGCTTCTTCACTACTGAACAGTTGGGAGTGCCAAATAGATGTGCCTGACTGATACATAAGCTGGCTTTTTGGAACCTTCTCTTTTGATTTCTTATTCATTGGGATGCTAGAGAACTCCAGCCCAGCAGTGGCAGAAATATGTGGCTTTTCAACTTCATTCTGCTTGTTTTCAAACACTGGCTTGCTGCTTTCCTCCTTTTTCCTCATCTTCTTCTCGCTGGCGCGCTTGGCAGAATTTGTAGCCCTCCTTTTTGCTTGAATATAATGCTTTTCACTACAAGTTCTAATTAAATTCTCAGCTGAACACTTTCCTTCAGTCTTTGGCCCATTTTCTTTCTGCGCATGGATCCTTCCTTGTAAAGACATACTAGTTTCCTGTAGATCTTTATCCCTGTCCTGCATGCTTTCCACACCTCCATTTCTTGCTTGCTTATCATCACAGGTATGTGAAAGATTCTCAGGTGATGCCTCAATGAAATGTTTCCCTTCACCATGTTTATTACCTTCCTCCAATGAGGAATCTGGAATTCCTTGCTTTTCTACTAACATAATGTTCTTGCAAGAAACATTTTCAGCATGCTTCTCTGCATTACACTGACCGATTTCAACCCTCATCAAATCCGATATTTGTTCTAGTTGCCCAATATTCTTTTGGTTAATGGTTTCAATATCAGCATGATCCTCAATCTTACTGTTTTTTGTATTTTGCAATGGATTTGGCATGTCTCGGATTTTGTCTGGCATATCAACCTCCATCGAAGTGTCTGTAACATGTTCTTTAACAGTTTCTCCTAAGCTTGGAATGTCATCTTTATCTTTTTCATTTGGATCATCATCTTGATCTATATCAACTTCATCGGAATCATCATCTTGATCATTATCTTCTTCTCTTGCTTCACCTTGTTTCGTTTCTTCAATGACACTATCATTTTCCTTTCGACAAGCTTTAACTTCTGCATATGATTTTTCTAAATGCTTAAATGCTTCTCGAATTTTACTAAATTGCTCCAAGAATCCAAGATGTGAACGTAATGGCATATTGTGCGGCGAACAACATTCAAAGACTCGCATGGTTATATTGTGCAACATGGCTCTGATACCACTAAAGCAACAAAACTTACAACTTGTTGGCTTGAATGTAAAAATACACAAGACGTATTTTGTAAGTAATATTTTGTTAATATATAAATTGTACAAGTGAGGTAGAATGTTACAATGAGGACCAGAGGTGAAGGGAAAAAAGGCCACAATCAGCAAACGAATGAGCCAAGCAACAGCCAGGAAAGGGCCACGGCAGGCAGAGAGCTAGGGGTTGTCTTAAGCCTTGAAAAATTTAAAATTTTTCCCAAAAGATTTTTGAATTTCGAACTGACATATTTTTGCCTTCAATCGTTCTCAAATAATTATTATCAAAACCCTAGAACTTAATGCTTCAATGAAAGATCTAATCCTTTTTTAACCCTGCAAACAAATTTTGAGCCCAGATCTGAATGCTTCAATAGTTGTTGAAAGCAAGGTTTGACTTGGTCTTGGAGGTCTTGGTCAAGGGTCAAAGGTCTTGGAATTTGTCAATTGAAGGTCTATAAGAAGAGACAAAAATCTAGTGCGTTTTCCTCTCAAGTTAGAGAGGTCTTCGCTCTGATTGATCGCCTACAACTTGTCTTATTGTCTCATTGATTTTACTGTTTGGTAGTTGTTTGATGATAGAAGAACACTAATAATAATCAAGTACAACAAGAAGCTTATTAAATTAAGTAAAAATATATCACAAGCAGTTATCAAAGATATAGAAACCACCTACTCTTGTTGCCTCTAGATTGCTTAACATGGTATCAAAGCTAAGGTGACAAGACAAGGAAAGGCAGCTAAAAGGACACTCAAAGGCCAAAGCACTATCAAAAGGAGTATCAAGAAAGATCAAAACATTGACATGAAGAAGACATTCACAAGGACCGAGTACAAGTAAAGAAGACCTCAAAACCCTAGCTTATCAGAAGGGGGTTTCTCACTTGAAGCATTGTTGGGAAACTCACACATCATCATCAAAGAAGGTCTCTAGGACTCTACCTAGAAGGACTAGACACTGAAGCATCTTGAAGTCTATACATTCAAGGGAAGCAAGAAGAGGTGTTGTCATCATCATCAAGAGATCAAGGTGATCTACCTCTCTTTGGAGGATCACTTTTGAAGGAAGACATCTTCGTCAAGAAGGCATCTTCTATTATCAACACCATCATCAAAATCAAGAAGACATCAAGTTGAAGATATTGTCATCAAGGAGCATCTTCACTTGAAAAGTAAGTACCTTTATATTTATGACTAAATCTGCTATCAAAATGACTTCATTTTTCAAGGAAAGCAATAAACTGGTTGGGTCATCAAACTTTCTTGCATGGAAGAAGAGGATCGATTTGATCCCCATAGAAAATGAAGTTGTTGATCATGTCAAGGGTGCAATCACTAAACCTCCAAAGGAAGAAGCCCAAGCTCTTCCAAGGTACATGAAAGGGGAAGAAAGGGCTCAAAGGTTTCTCATAGAATCCATCAAGGATCCCCTCATACCTTATGTATCAAAGTTAGAGACATCAAATGAAATATATCACAATCTAGAAGAATTATTCTCCGTGAGTACTGCTGGAGAAGTAATATCATTAAGACAAGAACTCTACAAGATGAATATATCAAAGGAAGAAGGAATAGCCTCATACTTTATGAGGGTATCAGAAATAAGAGACCAAATATAAGAATTGGGAGAAATAATGTCCACCAAAAAAATGACCACCATAATGCTCAATGCGCTACCAGAGGAATGGGGCAACTTTACATCAAGCATCTATGGAAAGAAGGAAGCTACCCATTCAATGAACTATGGTCATTGTGTAAGATTGAAGAAACTCAATTAAAGGAAAAAAGTGATGTAGGATCAAACGAGCAAGCTCAAGCATTTGCAGCCATGGCTAAGAAGAAAGGAAGGTTTGGAAGGTTTGGTCCTTAGAAAAAGAACAAGAAGAATATGTCAAAAGTCCAATGATAAGGCTATCATGAATATGGGCAATACAAGAGAAATTGTCCTAAACTCAAGAGGACAACAACAAAAGAGGAAGGGAAGAGGCGCATATCACCGAAGAAGTGGAAGAAGCTCAAAAGAAGAAGTCAAAGAAAGAGGAAATAAAAGATCTCTACCATGATTAAGATAATCTCCTCCACTCCAGTTTTTGTAAAGTACAGCGATCATGGTAAGAAACATCAAAAGCATGATAAGATGCATCATTTTAGGAGATGGCATCATAATAGCATACTGTTGAAGCAAGTGTTCATGATATCTTTAGAAATAGCTTGACAAATTGTTGAGTAGAAGTCTACATAAATGTAGCAGATGTCATATAAAGGAAGTAGCTCTTGGTAACCTCATTGCAAGCATGTGTAGTGCATATGAAAGAAAGTCATCTAGCATGATAGTAGGAAATCATCATACATCATCATCATGAGAAAGGAGCTTCTGTCAGATGAGAATAATCTAGATCCTCTGTTGGAATCTTCATTGGAAGGTTCACCTCTCTTGAAGGAAGCAAGTGTCTCGCTGAGAATTCCAACTTGTATGGGATTCATTGTTTGAAAGGATGATGGTATGGTGACAAAAGAATGCAGTATGTCAAGATGGTTGAAGTACTCTCAAACAAGAAAAGAAAGTTGTTGAAGGAAGCCTAGATGACCACAAGAAGGAAAGAAGTATGCAAGCATTTAATTGAGTCATGTCATCATATAGCTACATGTGTAAATGCTCTATCTCATGAGCATGATCAAAGAAAAGGGATCTTCTCCTTTTAAAAAATATGCATGAAGGCATGGCTCACATATTGACTAGATGGAATCAACATAATATGTCCTCATATGGAATATGAGGTGTTTGACAAAGATGAAGGAACTATGGATAGAAGTCCTTGGAGAGCAATATGTAAAGAAATAAAGGAGAGATCATAAAAGATGCAACGATGGTCACATAGAAAAGGAAATCAACATCCTATAACTAGAAGAATTGGCCATGACATCTCCATAGAGAAGGCATGAAGACCCTGATAAGGTCTGTAAAGAAAGACCCTTGACATTGAATATCTTGGAGATGTGTCAATATGTATGCAGGATGTTGATGTTGCAACAAGTGAATGTCATGATGAAGGACCATCACAAAAGGTAATTTTGATTTGATGTTCATTTTTTATTTTTGAATAATATCTGGATGGGTTGATACGGGGATACCTAAAGAGAGTTGTGGATGTCACCTACAACTAGAACTCATGTGGTGGGATGAAAGATCTTGAAGAAAACATGATATGTAAAATGTAGTTGTGTGAAAAAACGCCAAATATGAACTAGTGGATCACTTTCCAATGAAAGAAAGGATGACATGACTGACGTGGTTCGTGAATGAAAGTGATGGATGGTTAATGCCCTATGAAGAAGTCCCAAGAATTGAAGGCTCCATAATGATGAAGATAAAATTCATGACATCAAAAGGAGGAGCTCTTCTAGCAGCTAATAGTGCCATGATCTCCACCAAAGAGTTGTTGGTGGAAAACAAGTCCCTAGTTAAGAGGGAGCTTGGAAGCAAGTCCCTGGTTAAAAGGGAGCTTGGACAAGTTCCAGGATGAGAGGAACTTGGGTACATTCCTTTATAGCAATGGGTGCATCCTCCCATGTTGAGAGGGAGAGATAGACACATCATTCTTGTCTTCACTTTGGGAAGAAAGAATGGAGGGTTGGGAAAGCATCTGGCATCTGAGACTCTTTGAGGATGTGGTAGGGCATCCAAGATTGTAGAAATTTTGAATAATAAACACTTATTCACAGAGATTATCTCGATTATACACTATTGCGGAATATATGCACAATAACATAACCTCCTCTACGTTGATCATCAATTTAGCAGCATTAAAAACAATGAAACATCAATCGCATGTGCACATTAACACAGTATGTAACCTGGGGAAAGCATACAGTTGAAAACCCCACACTATCTGTATATTATAATGATTGAGAACATGTAACAATACATAGTACAATACTCCTCTCAAGTATCCAGCACTATCTCCACCTGTTACACACAAAAATAGCTCATATCTGATCAATCACAGCTCAAATCTTCTCCACTGCTTTGCCTGCCTCCACTGCACAATCTGCAAGAGAAAATCACGTGAGCACAAGCTACAATTGCCTTGATATTGGCCCACACTGCGCAATCCTCATTGGCATTACTCAATCCATGCATGTGCAAAATCTCATGCACAACTAATAGTCACAACTCACCCTTTCACTTACCTCTAACACCTGTCTCTGTTGAACTGTCCATGCACTGAGTTAACTGATGTATTCTTTAGTTTCTTTATGAGTTAATAATTAGTGAATTAATTAATATTTAATTCACACAACTCATCACTAGTGTATTCTTTAGTTAGACTAAATACAACTAGTTCAACTAAGTCAAACTGAACACAACTCCATCAACTCCACATCCAACTCCACAGAACTCACATGCATGAGTTCTAACTGAAGTCCTCCATGCAATAGCTCAACTAACACATAAGAAACCACGTGATTCCTTTTGTCAGCTGCATGTGCCACATCCGTAGCTCGAACTGAAGTGCTCCAAGAGAATAAGATAATGTTTAGAGTCCAAATATTACTAAGGGCTAATAATATTTGATTGTTTCTATTTTTAGCCTGGCAGTCTAAAAATAGACTCTGATCACTCCGCTGTGAACCAAAGATAGAAGTCCATCTATTTTTCCCAACATGACCAATCATCCATAAACAACATCCTGCAACTCACAGACCATGATCCATATGTCTAAAAATAGACATAGTCTAAAAATAGACTTTGCGCCAAAAATAGCCTGCGGGACCACTTAGTGAAAGCGACTCCTTTCCACTAAGCTCCATCATCTTGTTGCATTTTCAACAAAGATAAGAGTAGTCGTAGAGGACTGATATTCCTTGAGGACTAGGAATCCAAGACCTACAACTCTTTGACTGCAATTACAGACCTGCAACTCTTTGACTGCAATTACAGACCTGCAACTCTTTGACTGCAACTTCGACCTCTACTACAAAAACCCTAACTCGCACGTGTGGGTGGAAGAAGGGAAATTATGCCTCCTTTCTTCTTCGCCTGAATAGCCTTTTATTCCTTAACAATTTGACTTCCTTTCTTGATGATTTTTGCTCCAAACTTTAGCTCCTTATGATGGCTTCAATTCAGTCTTGTTGTAACATAATTATGCCCTAGATTATTCGCACGTGTGACGGCTTATGCCCCAAAAACAGCGTTTTAAACTTTGATTTCTTCTTTTGGTTCTTTTCTTTTTCGCTCTCCTTTTTAATCTTCTTCTTGTCTTGATCGAACTTCTTATGTGCTTAATAGATGTCTCTCAAATGAGGTTGAAGCCTTCTTATATATAGGCTTCTCATGATGGTCGAACAGTTGCTTGTAGGCCGACTTGTCCTCTGCTTAGACTGACATGTCTTGGAGGGTTTCTAAGACACATTTTGACTTACAATTATTCTCTTGACATGATCTAATATGCCTAAAGTGTCTTCCATACATGAGAACGACTCAATTGACTTTTTGACTCTATGACAAATCCTAGAAGCACGCAATGGGTGCTTGACCTACAAATAAAATTGACATTGAGCATGAAACCCATGCTACAAAAATAATAATAATAATTTTCCTTTTTCATTTTACAATATACAAGAATCAAGAGTACATTTCATTTTTATGAAGACCAAACCTAGTTACCTATTTCAACACGTCAAACATGGTATTCACTCTCTTGAATTCATTGTTGATTTTATTAATTGTGTACCTTGTTCAAGTTTCCCTCCATCATGATCCCAGAAGCACTCAATGGGTGCTTGACCTACAAATAAAATTGACCTTGAACATGAAACCCATGCTACAAAAATAATAATAACAATTTTCCTTTCTCTTTTTACAATACACAAGAATCAAGAGTACATTTCATTTTTATGAAGACCAAACCTAGTTACCTATTTCAACCAGTGTTGCACTAATCACCAAATAATCGCGATAATATCGTTTTATCATGATTTTTTCAAAACAAAGATAAAATCGTGGTTTTCTTTTTAGCCGATTTTCATGAAAAAATCGTAGAAAAAAAAAAAATATATATATATATATATATATATATATATATATATATATATATATTTATGAGGAGGAGGTGACCCAAGCTACCCATGTCACCAGTAGAGGACGTGGTCTACCTCCTATAGCTCCGACTCCTAGTTCTTCAGCTTCTAGAGCACAGAAGACTCCACTGCCAACTCCACTAGCACCAACATCTACATCTAGAGGGAAAGGGAAAGCTATGGAATTTTCTCGCATGAGAGGCAGAGGAAATCAATAGTATTAGACTAGTTATTTTGTTCATTTCATTGTATATGACATTATGACTCATGAGATACATTATTATATTTTTTGTTGATATTTTGAGGCTGAGTTGGGACTCAGGAGTTAGGACCAATGTTGCATTAATCATTATCGGGATAATATTGGTGTGAGGAAAAAATCGGAAAAAATCGTAATAATTGGGAAAAAATCGGTAATAATCGGGAAAAAATTGTTTGGTACAAAAATATTCATTTTTTTCAATTTTTTTAATATCTAAACCAACTACAACATAAAATAAATACATTGACACATAAATATGATAAAAGAACTAATATATAAGATGGTTAATATCATTTCTAGTGCTAAAATCACACATAACAGTGAATCATGTCCTAAATAGTAAGACCTGACTTCTGAGTCCCAACTCAACCTCAAAATATCAACAAAAAATATAATAATGTATCTCATATCATGAGTCATAATGTCATATACAATGAAATGAACGAAATAACTAAAGTCTAATACTACTGATTTCCTTTGCCCCTCTGGATGTAGATGTCGGTGGAGTTGGCAGGCCGCAGTAGACTATGGACTCTGTTGTGCTCTAGAAGCTAAAGAACTAGGAGCTACAGGAGGTAGACCACGTCCTCTACTTGTGACAGGGGTAGCTTGGGTCACCTCCTCCAAAAAAAAAAAGATATATATATATATATATATATTTAATCCCCACGATTTTTTCGAAAAAATCGGGCAAAAAAGGAATTTTCCGAGTACTAAGCGCGATTTTATCTTTTTCTGAAAAAATCGCGAAAAAAACGATAATATCGCGATTTTAACAACATTGGTCAGGACTTACTATTCAGGACATGATTCACTGTTATGTGTGATGTAGCACTAGAAATGATATTAAACATCTTATATATTAGTTCTTTTATCATATTTATGTGTCAATGTATTTATTTTATGTTGTAGATGGTTTAGATATTTAAAAAATTGAAAAAAAAAAATGAATATTTTTGTATGTTACGATTTTTTCCCGATTATTACCAATTTTTTCCCAATTATTACGATTTTTTCCCCGCGCGGAAATTATCCCAATAACGATTAGTGCAACATTGATTTCAACATGTCAAACATGGTATTCAATCTCTTGACTTCATTTTTTTATTTTAATAATTGTGTTGCTTGTTCAAGTTTCCCTCCACCATGACCTCACTATATCATCCACACCACTTTTAAATCAGTGGACCCTTCAAACTCTAGCAATTACATGACCATCAAGATTGTCCACATATTTACCAAGCTCTATCGCACAATACTACACATGTGGTTCTTTGATGAGGCAAAGTGTATGCACCTCAAGGTCAAAGGACAGGGAAGTTTCACTGAGTGTCAGACCATCAACAACATCATTGGGCTCATCATTACAGTTAAAAATTCTTATGTTTCTTTGTGGATTCTCAAAAGGCATTCTACTTTGCACCAAGAAGGGCGTTGTTCCAAAGGCTACATGATCAGTGTTTCAAAGACAACATTGAAAATTTGTCATCTTCATTGTAGATATCATACGTGTAACAATGCAAATTAGAATGAAGTTTTATCAACTCTGAAATCATGAATGTCATATGACATAAAGATGGTTCTCTTGTCAATAGGGTGTAGTTCAAGTGGCTGTTAAGAAAGTTGTTACCCTCCCCACGCATGCTCAAATCCAATTTTGTGACATGTTTGCTATTAGTGAGCCAATTGTTGATGAGCTATATATAATCTATTCACGAATTGTTGACCTAGCCTTGTGTATTGAAGAATCTAGGGTTTACCCTATTGGAATGAGGGGAAGTGCCCAAGAGGTTTCCCTTGAGATATATTACCTTGAAAGAAAAAGAAAGATGAGCCTCAAATTGGATATAAAATGCTAAAATCCATCTATATTTGTATTTTTCATTTTTTTTGGAACGTTGCTCCTTGAAATCTAGGAGGATCTCTTCAGCCTTCCCTGAAACGAGTCCCCTCTACAACCCTCCTACATCCTCCAAGTTCCAAAATCAATGCTAAACATATCTTTTGTATCCTAATGTATTATTTTTTGCATGATGACATAGCATAATATGTATTTATTTTAAAAATACAAAGGAAGCAAAAAAAAATGAAGCGAGAGAGCAAACCTGCCAATAGCTCCGATTATGCACATTACAAAGAGAACACCAAAAAGAATCAATATAAGTTTGTCAAGAGTGCGCTCTAATGTACTTCGCTTTGAAGGGACATTCATGGAATTCATCATAACCTGAAACCAATGAGATATATTGTATCATATTTAAACATTTCAATATCTTCAATGACAATTTAGTTGGGTGTCCAAAAATACCATCAAGCACTGCAAAAGACCAACTATAAATCAAGAATATTGAATGACCTGAAAAGAGATATTTGATTAAACAAAACATCAGTTACCCATCCAACCCAATTTAATTGCAAATGTTAAAAGAATTTAACTTTACCTTTGTTTCATGTCCTGTAAAAATCACAGCACCAACTATGAACTCTGTATTCCGTAGACTGCATCCCTGTTGCAAGAAGGGAAACCCAATCCTAAGTGAAATTTAAGAAAGTTTCACAATATCTACTCTCCCTAGAACCTACACTGACAATCTAAGAAATAACAGAAAGTCTGCTAGGTGATTCTTAAGCTGATTGATTTACAAGTATAATATTTGCATGAAAACAACAATATGACACCTCATAAACAATTTGGCATATATGTTTCAAATTATATCTCCACTAAAATCTTTACAAGAATTTGCCATCGCGTTTAGATAGGAAGGTGAAATAGATGCTCAATGTCTATTTCCATTGTATGATAGATTTAATGGACACAAAACTGCATAGTACTGCATGTTCTTTGAGCAAATTTCAATGATATGATCTATTTTACTTCATTTCTCATTTTCTTGATGTCCTTTGAATTGTTTCTAGTGCTTTCATAAATGGCATTTACCTACCATGAAAAAACTATTTTCGCATGGATGGTAAGGTGGGGCAATCATTTGCAGACAGACGTGGCACCATGAATGGATAGGTAGAGTAATGGTTAGATGAGATATTATAGAATTAATGTCTAAACTTTTCAGAGTCACAATAATAGCAATCATTCACAATAAGTAAAACCATGTCACAATTTATCATTAGACTGGGAAGTGTGTCACAGTTTGGCACTCCATCAATAACGAATTATCTGAAGCATATGAAACACTGATTTCTAGACTGAGAAACATGGTAATGACCTTTCAAATTGCTTTGGAAGCATGAGAAGGAATCAACTCCTTATCCATTCATGTAATGAATTATGAAGATTTGTTAAGTAGATCCAGCAGCATATTGATTCAGTTCTTCATATTCAGTACTGTTTGTTTGCTTATGTGCATATTTTTCACAAATTTATCAAAATTCTAATGGCTTTAGAACAGTTAAGGAGGATTTAAATTATTGCGACATTATACACCTAAATTTGTCCCAAGATGCATTTGGTCCTCAAGAAACATATATTCATATCTTTAAAGGTGATGAAATGAAACCTTTATGGACTGTGAGCAGAGGAATACAGTTAGTAAGCTTTGTATTCAATTCTTAGGAAGAAATCTGAGTGCCGGCCCCCCTGGTCCTAACCTGGATCTCCTTTTCAACGTTAACAAATTACAATAAACCCTCAGCAAAATTCTTCAAGCCATTACAAAAATTAGCTGATAAACAAATTAATTTCGGATTCATTTCCACCACTATGTGGTGACCATGCTTCATGATGGAAAACTATGTAATCAAGGAAGCACACATCATATCAACAGACGTTTTTCCCTTTACTGGAGGGCACAACTGCATAACTTGATAGAAATGATACTGATTTTCTTTGAGGCAAGGAAGCAAGAACACCAGGAGATGCCCATGTCCCAACCAACAACAAGCCTCTGTAATATATCCCTCTAATTGGGATTAATAGGAATAACATTCCAACACTTCACTGCAACTAAAGGCTTGTATTCATTTTCAGACTTGTTTTCTATTTTCACAAGATCTCCACTCTCAAGGACTCTTAACCATTGTTTTAAGATCCGGCCGGCTCAGAACCGACTCGGCCGAGTTGGTCCGAGCCAGAAAAAAAAATTTAACCCAACGGAAAATTCGGTTCGGTCGGCCGAGTTATGACTGACCCAGCCGAGTCATAGCATGACTCGGCCGAGTTATGACTCAACCGGATTCGTAACTACTCGGTCGGGTAGCTGATAGTGGCCAGTGAACCATAAAAACACACCTTTTTTTAGTTTTTTTTAATTTTTCTAAGTGTGGGGGACTCCAAAGGGGTTTATGAATTAGTTTGCTGGTCTTTGGGGTCCATTGCCCTCTCCCAAACCCTAGTATTTGATCATATTGCCCTACTAAGGCTATGCTATTCATGGTAATGTTAAATTCTTAAAGTAAAAGGATGAAAATGAAATGACTCGGGATGTTTGAGACTGGTTCCGGCCTCATTGGATTTCATATGGAGAAAGTAGAATTTTAGATTTCATTCAAAATCCAGCAGTCTTATCAGTTTTTCAGGATTTCAGGATTGGGGGTTTGCAATGTTTCCATTGAATTTTGTCATGTATTAGAGTATGGAACTCGTATTTAATCAAGAGCACCAATCCCTCTATGTACCTTGATGTTAGTGACATTGGTTGTCGAACTCCTCTGGGATTCGCTCCCAAACCGGGAGCTTCCAAAAATGTCACTCCCGCTCCCGTTTTCGCTCCCACTCCCCGCTTTCACTCCCGCTCCCAAGTAGAGGCAGATGATGTTGGCAACTCTAGCAATAGCCAGTAGTACTGGTCACAGACTTTTGTTGTAGAGGCCATTTCTAGCCTCCTTGGTTATGTGTTTTTGTTTTGATCTCTATATCATCATCGTGTATGTATTGGGCAGTGCACTAGGTGCCATTTTAATATAATGGATATATTCATGAGCCTACTTTGATCATATGTTGTCTTCTATCTATATTCTAATGTTGTGTGTTTGGATACATGAATGAAAATCTTTAAAATTATGTGTTTTTATAAAAAATAAATATTTAATGTATTTTTTGCAACGATGGAGTCATTGAAATCAAACTGGCCGAGTCGATACCGAGTCAGAGTCGGAGTCGGAATCGACCCCCGGCCGAGTCGGAGTTTTAAAACATTGCTCTTAACCTAGCTGATATGGAGACTCCTATAGCGCTATATGCTCTTGTAAGGAGATTTCCTTCTCTAGGTGTAAACAAGTTTGGTTCTATAAGGCCACTTCACTTCTACAAACCATTGATATTTTTATAGAGTGTATCCCTACTTCCAATTACTCTTTGTATGCCACTGGTCATCTCCTCCCACTAAAGGAGAGATCAACCAAGTTGTTACAGATGACATCTATATACATCCAAAGCAACTGGCTCACCCGCTCAAAACCCAAGCCCCATGATTGCATTTTATTATGAGCAGTTCATGCAGTTGCAAGATGGCTTCATTGTTCATCCTAACTGTACTGGGCACCATCAGATTAGTGAGTTATGGTTTTGCTCCCACCATCTACAAATCAAGATGTACTGCCAAAACCCTTGGCTAAGAGGATTTAGCAGTTGTCCCATCTCCAACAGATCAAGTCTAAGAAGCATTTCATTTTCACATGTCCCACTATGAGATTTAGGGTTTATGGGACTTGAGGACTTCCCTTGTGATTTTCTTTCACCATATTAACCATAGATGCATTGCACTATACTGCAATGTGAAGACCCATAGATAAAGGACTATGCATGACCTCTCCAAACCTAGTACCACCTAGCTCACCATTTCTTTCTTTTAAACTATCTCCATTCCTTCTTGTAGTAAGTGTCAATTGAACCCTCCAATTTTTTATCTTATTTGTTGTAGATTAGTGAGACAGGGAAGCTCCTCCCCACCTCATCGACAAGCAATATAACCCTGCAACACCTCAGTGCAAGACCCACACCATGTAGAGTTTTGCCCACTAGGACAACTCAAGCAGTAAGACTTCTATTAGGCTAGGAGGTTCTTCCCCTCAACCTCTAATACAGACCATTCATTTTCCTCCATAGCCCCTCACAATTTTTTGTAGCCAGGCCCTCTCAACCTTAAGTACTCTATTGAGGACATCCTCAAGTTTTGTGTCGATCCCTCTACAATGATAGACAGAGACAACGATAAGTCTTTTACCTCTTTCACCTCTTCTTGTACTTTTATTTCTAATGATGATACTAATGTTAATGTTGATGTTGATGTTGATGTTGAGCTTGGACTACTCTCTCCTCTTCTATTGTCATATGTATCTTTCCACTTTTACTAGCATTTTAACATCTAAAAGTGTTATGGACACACCCATAGGCTTTCAACTACCAATTGTACTCTCTAGTCCCTTGACCTATTTCTTGGTCATTTGTTGGGCATTAATAAAACTATCTTATCTTATTAATGAATCTACTAAAAACTCTGTTAAGGCCCTACCCTATCATTCCTACTTCAAGGTAATTAATATTTAGGCAATGAATGTGTGAAGCCATCTTCTTTGAATAAAGCCATTTAATACATAGTCGATGCTTACCAAATGTAAAGGGGTCATTTGTATTAATATTTGAGGTAACCTATCTCAAGAGACACTTTCTGCAATGTTAAGCGCGCTTGAGTCGGAGACGATCTGGGATGGGTGACCTCCCGAGAAGTCCTAATTACCAGGTGCAAGCCCCAGAAGTGATGATTGACGCTATGCGATTTATTTCACTAGTTTCAACCCCACTTCTTCACCCCTGTGAGCATCACACGATGCAATGAGTGCTAAGTGGACTATTCAAAAATCATGGGAAATTAGTCAGTTACGACTACCTCTCATGAAAATGGCCATAGATGAATGACTTACTTAACACAGTTGAATCCCAAAAAATGATATCTAATATCTAATGTTAATCGTGTTGGTATAATTCTCTAGTAACCCTTATAGCTGACCCGAGGGCCCCATGACATCCACTAGAAACATGACCATGGTGAACATGATCACCCAACTGGTAAACTCAATCAATCACATCAAAAATGAAGTCTCTTAGGTTGACTACTTGCACACACAGCTTGCTAAGATGACTCCTACGAAAGGAGTGTTGTTCTAATAACCAACATGCAAGAACAACTCTCAAAGCTTCAAGCCACAGTCAACCCTAAAGCGACACATCGACAAGAGCCACAAGTGGATTTGGTCAATGGTGAATCATCCAGAATAGGGGGCTCCACACCAATAATTTTGGGTTATTTCTTGGGTCATATATCTTCGCAACTACTGGGGAAAGAAAGGGAAGTGGCTTACCATCATCAACAACTAGTGTTACACTGTTAAGTAGGCCAAACCACTGTTCCTGTCACCATCAAAGTTTTTTCATTAGAGCAAGGATCAATAAATATCTACATGTAGTATTGATATTCACAAATCCTAGGTATTTCTTTAAATTCCATCCTCCTCAGTAGTTTTTACTCTAGATATATGTAGGATTTTCAAAGCCATATTGCTTGCCTCTTATCATAATTTTTCAAGGCCCATCACACAATTTAAAACTCTATTTCTTTTGTTACCAGCAAGTTGTTCTTATTCAAGCAATGCTTATTATCAAACATTGCCTCTTATTATCATTTTCCATGGCCCATAGAACAGCATTGAGGTCTGTTATTTTTACCAGCAAATTTTTTCCCTCACAATGTTTGATGATCAATTTTTCATTTTTTTCCCTAGGTTTGAAGTTGAAAGTTGAGTATTGCCTTGTCAATATTTTGAAGCCTTCGGACCCATTTTGGCAATATGATGAGCCTGAATATGGCACAAACTAACAAAGTTGTCTTGTGAACTATGGGAGCAGTTCATCACGAGATGGACTAACCAATTAAAGTACTACTTGGCTAAAATCCCTGGGCATGTAGCTGGGATTTGTGGTGAATCAACCTCAGAGATTCTGCATACTACCTATCATGTCATTTATGAAAAGGATAAAAAGGAGGACGATGTTGTTATACATATATATATATATATATATATATATATATATATATATATATATATAATAACGATAATTATAATAATGATTAGTTAGTGATTAGTATATAAGAGATGTATCTCTAAAGACATGACCATTCATGAAGGGGCACCTAGCTAGGTATATAAACGAGCACTCATTCCTAACAATCTCATATCGCATATCTTTTGTACATTTCTATATAAATATATTCGTCTTATCATGGATATTTATATATTTTAGATCTTTTGAGTATATTGTTGTGTTTAGGAACTTTTCTCATAACATTTGGTATCAGAGCTATTCGATACTTTAGTCGCTCAATCACTGCATAGAGTCAATCCGGTTCGGCCTTTTGCTATTTACTCTCCATCAACTTCATTGTCGTTATGATTGAAGTGTTCCATTTTGTCACTAGAACCTTGGCCCCATATATATAATATGAAAAAGAAAAAACCATGGGTTCCTCAAATGTCTCCAAGTGACGACTTGTTGAGTTGGTGACCTAAGACCAGTGGGTAACTAGTTCCTCCTTTAATGTTGATGTGGGATGCTTTCCACATGGTTCTGGTGTTGAACATGTGGTGGATGGATACATCAACATAGTTGACCTCATTCAACCTTTACTTGGGATAAAGAAATTTTTATTCAATAAGAGAACATCTATGGAAGTCATTATGAATACCTATCTAGGTAAGAGGGAGTGTTGAATTTTTGCATCTATGGTCAGTCTTCATAAATTGTCTTAAAACCTCCAAATTAGAAGGAAATCGCAGAAATGAATTATATTTCAAGACGACTCCAAAAGAAGTAAAATTTGAATTTTCAAATTGTAAATTTTGCCTCAAAAAATTCAAGGTCGGCTCCAACCTACTTAAGTCGGCTCAACCCAACAGTCGCACGCTTCAATCATTACGGCAATGAAGTTAATGGAGAGTTAATGGGAAAAGGCTAAATCATATTGGTTCTATGCAACGGTTGAGCGAACAGAGGATTGAACAACTCTGATACCAAATGCTATGAACGAAGCTCATAAACGCAGCAATATACTCAGAAAATCATAAATATATAAATATCCATGATAAAACAAATATATTTATATAGAAATGTACAAACGATATGAGATAGGAGATTGTTACAAATGAGGGCCCGCTTATATACCTAGGCAGGTGCCCCTTCATGAACGGTCATGTCTTTAGAGACATGCCTTTTCCATACTAATCACTAATTAATCATTATTATAATTATCATTATCATTTATATTTATATTTATATATTATTTATATATTACCAAAGCTAAACTTTCCACCACTGAAGTGACTAGATCCTCAAGAACCACAAGTAGATCTAGGTCTCCACGCAGTGAAAGGGACTCCATAGATTCACCTTCCATGAGGACCTCATGTTTCTTTCTTGCAAGAAACGGGAGATGTAGCAGAACCTTCCATCCAATTAGTGGTTTAAAAAGGAGAAGCAACAAGAAGACAAAGTTGTGGGAACAAATATTTTTTGGAGTGACATACCTTTGAGCATCACAAAGACAAATCCATTTTTTGAATAAATATGTGATTCTATCACTATTGCTAGCATAAGTACCCTGCCTATAAGAAGCTTTGAGGGCCAATTCTTCAAGCAGAAAGGCATGACATCAACACTAGATTAGAGGACATAAAGAAGTCATCGGAGGCCACTTGATGCATAGCGATGTTTGATGTGTTGAAAAATCAAAAGGGCTACAATTGAAGTGATTTCTCTTAGACTTGATAATTGTTTGTGATATTCTTTTACTTTTATTTATTATTGGCTTCTTCTTCTCTTGTTATTATGTTGTTCTTATCATCAAACAGCTACCAAAACATGAAGATCAATAGTGCACAAGGCCACAAGATGTAGGCTGCTAGACAGGGCCAAAACCTCTCCTAGAGAGGAAAACCCACAAAAATTTCTTCTCTTCTTATAGATTCTTCAAATGACGAATTCCAAGACCTTTAGACCAAGAGCAAGATCCCCTTCCAAGACCAAGTCAAATCTCCTGGAGGTTGTGCTTCTTCTTACCAAAATAAGAAGAGCCTGAGGCTGAATGAGGGTGGGTGAAGGGGAGAGAACAAAGCCGCCTCAACCAAGTCATCAATCAATGCTCCTCCCTTGTGAGATTTCATGGAGGGATATATTTGTGGTAATAATTTTGGGAAATTTTGCAAACTATGATGGTGGTCTATTACATATCTTCTTCTCAGATATCATAGTTTTAGCAGAGATCAAATCCGTTGATAGCTTCATCCTCCCATAGGCCTTGTCCTCCCTCCATTTGGCTTTATTACCTAAAACATCGAGAACATTAGATGACATTTCAAAGACATGAAGCAGCTTTCAGACTCCCTCACAAGCTGAAGAAAAATTCTCATATTGACTGCCAAAACATTGTGCTTGATTTGTTCATTTCCAGACTGGGGACGATCAATGTTGTGATCCCTGAGTGACTGATGGATAATACCCCAGTCGTCAACCTGCTATTGGCACTCAATCTTCTTTCACCAGATTTTTCCCAGTAATCTCAACTGTTAGGAAAGTGTCATCTGACAGCTCTGGGTTCTTCCCAGGATCATCTAATTCAGCCGCTGTATCATATCCTAAGGAAATCCTCCAGCTGCTTCTTCTTCTTCCTCGTATTCTGCATCTATTTCTACTTCTATTGTGACTTTCCGCTAGGTCACTCTTACACTGTCTTTATGAAAATATTCAACTACTTTTGTTTTAATGTGGTTGCTATGTAGTTTCTTTCCTTGCCCTTTTATCTTCTAGCTTTTAGGAGTTGCTTTTGGACTCCCACAGCCTATAATTATTGTTGTACTTTTGAGTCCCACTGACCTATTTTTTGGCCATTTGAGGACATCAATGAAATGATCTGTATTATCAATATCTAGATCAAAAAAGTAAATTAAGCTTCTGAAATAAGCAGTTTCCGATCCCATAACATTGATATACACAATAAAGATTATGTCTACAAAATGTGTGATCATCTTTTCAGAAGAAAAATATCATCTTAATTCATTTCAAAACCTTATCAGCCGTTTTTTCATAAAAAGGACTTGGTTATGACTAAAAGCTAAATTACTATTAACTTAGATAACAAGCTATAATAGAAATTAAATTGACAATCTGATGGGATTCTTGTTTCCTTGCGAAATATCATCATGATAAACCTTAATAATTGAGAGGAATAAACATACCCGCAGCAATATTTGATTTGGTGAAAGAGGCAATGTCTGTTTCCCAATAATAAGGTTACCAGTAAAGGTATAGAGTGAGTTATTTGGCTGTTCGCATTGTATTTCTCCTGGAAGAAAAAGAAGGAAAACACTCATCACACAATAGCTATTCAACACAGAAAATGGCAATCAAATCACTAAAAGAAAATTTATATACACTCGAGTAAACAATTACTGAATCACCCCCAACGGCTGAATCACCAACAACGGCTTTCAAAGTTAAAACTAAATTATCTTAGTCATGATTCACAAATATACAGATTACTGTAGTTCAACTCAGCCTAGGCATATTTCTCTCAAGATTGAGGTAACCAATAGAATGTATACTCAGGGACCTATCTGTCCAGACATAAAAGTATACACAGTATATCAAGTTGACTATGATAAGATGGCTTGAAAGGGTGAGGTCCCTCCTATAATATAAACACGGTAGACTAAGTTTATGAATTTCACAGATATATAGATGTATAAACAGCTGCTACCAGAGGTAAATGAAACTACAGAAACTTGAAGCTTCATCATTAGAAAATCATGAATTGCCCTGGAGATGAGAAATATTAGCCCATATGAACTGAAATGTTTTTGGATGTTCAATATGCTTAGAAAAAAAATGTAGAAAATTGCATTCCCATAATGTTGAGCTCCTGAATTAGATAAAAAATACTCATCCGAGGCCATCTATGCAACTGTATAGAAGCACAAACAGAAAGAATCCTGAATCAAAATGCCTTATATCCAGACCTAAAAATATACATATCATATCAAGTTGACTATGATAAGATTGCTTGAAAGGGGGAGGTCCCTCCTATAATATAAACATGGTAGACCAAGTTTATGACTTTCACAGATATATAGATTTTCAATTATACACAGCTGCTACTAGAGGTAAATGAAACTACAGAAATTTGAAGCTTCATCATTAGAAAATCATGAATTACCCTGGAGGAGATGAGAACTATTAGCTCATATGAACTGAAATGCTTTTGGATGTTCAATATACTTAGAAAAAAATGTAGAAAAACACATTCCTATGATGTTGAGCTCCTGAAATAGATAAAAAAATCCTCATCCAAAGCCCTCTATGCCACTGTATAGAAGCATAAAAAGAAATAATCCTAAATCAAAATGCATTATATCCACCCTCTAAAAAAATCTGATTGTACATACATATGTCCACCTGTACATGGATGCTGCCTTGGCATGGACGCTCCCAGTTGCTCCTGAATGCTCCCTAATAGTAATGTTAAATTCTTAAAGTAAAAGGTATTACTTAAAATTTTAAAATCACCATTAATTGTTTCCAGATGTTTGAGAGTGTTTCCAACCTCATCAGACTTCATATGGAGAAAATAGAATTAACTATCCTATTCACAATTCAGCAGACTTAACAGTTTTCAGGATTTCGGGATCAATAGGATTGTGGCATTTCATTGGATTATATCGTGTATGATGCTATGTGATTAGAATTTAATCAAGAACACCAAAATCGTGCTGCTTTGTTCCTTGATTTTCGTGCTGCTAGTACAGTCTCTTCTTGGAATTTGTGCCCCTTCTCACTGCTGCAATTTTTCTTCCTCCTTGAAGTTTCTCTTCTCCTCATGCTCTCTCTCAAGTGTGAAGAGAAGAATGAGTTTCCCCTTTCTTCTTTTGTCTCTTTGGAAAAGATTATATCCCTAAACCTAGGATCCAATGGTTGAGATTTCATCCTCAAATCGCAGGATGTGTGGTTGAAATTAATTCTCCCAAATGAACCCCCTCATACATTGGCCTCATCACTTAAAAGTCTCCTAGTACCTTTTTCAAGTTGTGTACCTTTTTAATTTCTCTCATAAAGTGATTTTTCAAGTTGTGTACCTTTTAAAGTGATTTTTCAAGTTCTGTACCTTTTAAAGTTGTGTACCTTTGTAATGGTGTGTATGTTGAGATATGGATTTGACAGAGGTTGTGGTTGCACCGAAGGTATGATTCAGTGATTTCAGATTTGTACATTGGTTTGCCTTTGAGAAGTCGCATACATACATGTATCTGCTTCTAAGTAGTCGCGTATATATTTTGCGAAAGTTCAGAATATGTATGCAGGTGTCGAGAATGGTAAGTGCATACATACGCGGATGTGCTTTGTAAAAGTCGCGAATACATGCTACGGTTTTGCAGTATGGATTGTTGATGATATTTGATCAGTTATGTTATGTTTGTTGTTGTCTCTCAATGATGTCTCTCTCATAATAATTTGTGTTTTATAGTACTAGTTGGGTTGATTTGGTTATGGAATGGAATGTTGATTAGTGATGATGCTATTGTATGGTGATCTGTATTTGGTTCAGTAATCTGTGATGAATTCAATATAAGATTCAGTGTTACAGTTGTTGAGAAATCTAGGGCATCAATTTTAGGTGATTTCTCTTCTTTAGATAACTGCTTGTGAATGCTTTTTACTTTCTTAGATAGGATCTTTCTTTACTTAGATTATTAGTGTTCTTTTTTATCAAACAACTACCAATGCATATATCATAAAGAGACAAGAGACACAGAATATAAGCTATCAGCGAGGGCCAAAACCTCTCCTTCTTGAGAGGAAAACCCGAACAAATTCTTTTTCTTATAGGGATTCCTATTGACGAATACCAAGACTAAAACCCTTGACCTACTTGCCACTCCAAGACGAAGACACAAGCTCCCTATTGAAAATATTGTAACTAGGTTTGGTCTTCGTAATATCAAATATTGTAATGATGTAATTTGTATCAAGAAAATTTTATATTTTTGCTTGAGACATGGGTTTCATGCTCAAGAAGTTTCTTGGTCTAGTTGTGGCTCCCATTGAGAGCCTTAGGATGAGTCATGTAAAAAGAAGACAATCATGTATTGTTACACTTGTAAATGTAATTGTTGTAAGTCAAAAGTCCTTCTAGATCATCAATGAAATACTCCAAAATGTACCCACCGAATTGATGCAAAGAAACCACTTGAAATAATTCATTTGGACAATTCTGGAAGCCTCTTATTATGTCGGCCTAATCAAGGGATCACGTCGGCCTAGAGATGAGGAGGCAAGCCTATATAAAGGCAGCGTTGATACCTCCTCACAACACACATTCATTCTCATTCATTCATGAAGGAAAAGCGAAGTGAAAGGGTCGAAGAAAAGGTAGCCGCAGTCAATGAGGAAGTTTGTTCCCTCATCCGAGTTCATCATCAAGTCTGTTCACACATGTGGCATTCTGATCTGATCTAGGGCATCACTTTGTATGAGTATGTTATTGGGTTAGAGGTTCGATCTAGCAGCAGTTTGAAGGAGGAAGTCATTGCCAAGGAGATCGAAGTCATAAAAGGGCTAGAAGAGCCCTAACCCTCCTAGCACGTGTGTCCACGTTCTGAAGTGGAAGGTTCTGTTCTCACTGTTCTATAACAGTCACTATTTTGGTATCACAAGATCTCATATCAAGCTCAAATCAAAAGGTTATAACTTATAATATGTATGATGAGTCTACAAGAAGTGCGAGGATAAGAGAAGGCTAGATGAGCCTGTCCTAAACCATATTTGCTGACTATCATACTCTTGTTGCAGACCTGCTATACTATTCAAAATTGCAGAAGGAGACAACTTGTTTGGGTACATGTTTGGAGGTATTGTCATTTTGATGTTGAAGGCATTGTTGAGTCAAAGTTTGGGTCTTGGAATTCATCAATAAAGATTCTATAAGAAAGAGTTCAAAGGGTTTTTCCTCTCACGATTTGGAGAGGTTTTTGCCCTAGCATGGTGCCAATATCTTGTGTACTTGTGTATTGTTGATCTTCTTGTTTTGATAGCTGGTTTATGATAATAACACATGTTAACAATAAGAAGTAGAATCTAATATCACAAGCAGTTATCATAGTTAAGAGAAATTGAATATTTAAATTGCCCTTAATTTCTCAACATGGTATCAAAGCGAGGTTCTACAAAGGGCTTGAAGAAGATCACTTCACTCAAGAAGAAATTGGCAAGCATTGGATCAGTTATGATAAGTTTCATCAATCAAAAGATCAAGCAAGTATGGGTTAATCTTATCAACAGATCTACAAAAGTTGATGGCTTATTCTCCACTCTCTGGCACGTTTCAAGATGAGAATATTTGGGTAATCGATAGTGGAGCTTCAAGGCATATGACGGGACACAATCATCAACTCAAGACTCTCTCCAAGGGAAAATCTTCCTATTTTGTGGAGCTTGGTGACAAAAAAAATTATCCAGTAGAAGGCATTGGATCTACCTCCATCAAGCTTGAAGATGGAAGCAACATTCATCTCAACAACATCCTTTATGTTCCAGGTCTGTGCAAAAATCTTATTTCTATTTCATATTTAGAAGAAAAAGGTGATAGAGTTGCTTTTATAGATGGAAGGGTGGTTGTTTACGCTAAAGATTCAAGGATTGAAAAGGCTAGAACCATTGGTGTCCGAAAAGGCAGATTATGTAGATTGGCTTCTCCTATAAATCAAGCACTTGTTCATATTGAAATTAGCCCATGTGAATTATGGCATAGAAGATTGGGTCACCTTCACTAAAAAATTCTTCCAACCCTAAATTCCATAGTAAATGGAATCCCGAATCTCAAAGAAGAACATGAAGGTGTATGTAAAGGCTGTGCGTTGGGCAAAATTGCAAAGAAACCATTTGGTCATAGCACATCTTATGCTCAAGAGATACTTGATCTCATACACTCTGATGTCTGTGATCCCAAATTTAGAGGTAAGCTTCCTTTCAAATGTTTTGCTTGTGGAAGAGTAGGTCACTACGCAGCTAAATGCCCTTATAAAGAAAATCATGAGAAAGGAAAGAATTCCTCAAAAGTGAATGTTAGAGGAAGGTTTGATAACAAGAAAAGTTTCTATACACACGAAGATAGTGATTATTCTTCAAATAATGAAGATGTTGAATATGATCAAGAATATCAATTACTTATGGCATTTGAAGAGAAATATGATGAATCTGATGATGTTTTTATGGATGCTCTAGAAGAAAAAGATACTCTCATTGAAGAAATAACTCAGCTAAAAATCTGTCTGGAAGAAGCTAAATTAGCTAAAGAAGTTTTGAAGAAACAAATTCTAGAAAAAGAAAGGCACAGTGAAAGGTTAGAACTTGAAATAGTGGGTCTAAGAAAGGAACTTGAGAAAACAAAGGCTCTAAATCTTAGATTTGCTAAAGGATCTGAGACTTTAGAAGAAATCATCAAAGTACAACGCTCTCCTCTAATAAAGACAGGTCTTGGATACAATGGTGAATCATCAAAGACTATAAAATCTTCTGAAACAGGTACAAGAAGCTATCTCAATGCAGTGAAGGGAAGTAGTCATCAAAATTCTAACTTTCAACAAAGGAATGAGGGATCAAATGTCTCTCAAGTAAAACATCCTTACCACAATCAAAGGAAAATTACTCAAAAAGGTACTATACTCCCAGGTACTCCTACTTCAATGGTCACTTGTCATAATTTTGGTCATAAAGTTGTTCAATGTGTTGCTTATAAAACTATTATGACTAGAGAAGCAAGAAAACAAAAGAATGAGATTGGGGCAAAGAAATCTTCTTACAATGTCTTCTCACCTCTTCAAGATGAAATTGAATGTTTTGTTTACAATAACTTTGGTCATAAAGAAACTAAATGCAAAAACAGAACAAGACCATCCTATCAACATGAACAGAAGACAATAACACCCAAGGTATGGAAAAAGAAAACCATAGACTTTGAAAATTGTGGTCTAGCTTTATATGCAAGAGATCAAGAAAATATATGGTACATTGATAGCGGATGTTCAAAGCATATGACAGGTGACAAAGATAAGTTTATGTCTTTTAATGAAATAAAGAAAGAAAAGAATGTAACTTTTGGAAATAATTCACTTGCTGCTATCAAAGGGAAAGGAACTGTGCTATTAAAGAAAAAGGTCAAGGCTGGAAATGTTTTATTTGTTGATGGATTAAGACATAACTTGTTGAGTGTTAGTCAAATGTGTGACCAAGGGCATGAAGTTGTTTTCAGATCAAAGAACTGTATGGTAAGAAATATGGACACAGGTAAGATCATAATAAAGGGAACAAGAACTCCAGGAAATGTCTATGTCTTGGAAGGCGGCCAAGAACATTGTTACTTAAGCAAATCTGAAGAAAGTTGGCTTTGGCACAAAAGATTGGGACACCTTAGCTTTTCTCAATTATACAAATCAAGCAAAATGAGAGCAATACGTGACTTACCCAACATCTCTCCACCGGAAAATAACATTTGCAAATCATGCCAATTTGGTAAGCAAACCAGAGTTCAGTTTAATGCTAAAGAAGGTACTTCAAGTAAGCCACTTGAACTTATTCATACTAATTTGTGTGGTCCTATGAGAAAGAAGTCTCCTCAGGGTGAACAATATTTCATATTATTCATTGATGATTTTACAAGAATGTGTTGGATTGGCTTACTTAAACATAAAGATGAAGCATTTGATAAATTTAAAGTATTCAAGGCTTTGGTAGAAAATGAGTTAGATTTGAAAATCAAATGTCTTAGATCTGATAGAGGAGGAGAGTTTATATTAGATGAGTTTTTCAATTTTTGTGAACAACATGGCATCAAAAGACAGTTTTCTATAGCTAAGACTCCTCAACAAAATGGAGTGGCAGAAAGAATGAATAGAACAATCCAACAAATGGCACGAGCCATGCTTGATGAATCAGGAACTCCACATACCTTGGGGGGAAGCAACACATACAGCCATGAATATACTTAACAAAGCTCATGTTTGAGTAAACAGTGATAAAACTCCTTGTGAACTATGGTTTGGTAACCCTCCAACTGTCAAACATTTTAGAATTTTTTGAAGCAAATATTACATAAAGAATAATGATGATAATCTTGGAAAGTTTGAATCTCGAGTTGATGAAAGAATCCTCCTTGGATACTCTTCTAGAAGCAAGGGATATAAATTCTATAATAAAGGGCTTCAAAAGATTGTTGAATGCATTGACATTGTGATTGATGAAACATCCACGGGTACCAAAAAGCAAGCTCCAGTAGATGACGAACTAGTTCCTACTACAAGTCAGATGGTTGTAGCAGAATGTAATAGAGAAGCATCAAAAAAAAAGAAGTGAAGATACAGATACATCAGAAAAGACACCTTCAAGGTATGTTCAGAAAAATCATCCGGAATCTCAACTTCTAGGTGAAAAGGAAGCAAGAGTACAAACTAGAAGAACTCTAATTAGAACTTCTAGTTACTTAGCCTTACTATCCACAGTCTATGCAAAGGCTATGCTCAACCGGAAGGAATAGACTTTGAAGAAACATTTGCATCTGTAGCTAGACTTGAAGCCATAAGAATGTTTCTTGCACTTTCAAGCTTTCATGACTTTAAAGTATATCAAACAGATATTAAATCTGCATTTTTAAGTGGGGATCTAGAAAAAGTTTATATTGAACAACCTGAAGGCTTCATTCTAGGCAATGATAAAAATCTTGTTTGCAAACTTAAGAAGGCATTGTATGGGTTAAAACAAGCTCTTCGTGCATGGTATTATCGTATTGGCAGGTATCTTCAACAATAAGGCTTCACAAGGGGGTCTGCAGATAGCAACCTATATACAAAATTTGATACAAACAAAGTTTTGATAGTTGTTGTTTATGTAGATGACATCATATTTGTTAGTAATGTAGAATCTATGAGTTAAGAATTTGCTTCAGTTATGCGGCAAGAATTTGAGATGTCTCTAGTTGGTGACCTAACATACTTTCTTGGTCTTCAAGTTCAACAAACAAAGAATGGTATCTTTCTTTCACAAACCAGGTACCTCAAGCAGATTTTGAAAAATACGGAATGGAATATTGCAAGCATGTATGCACAGCAATGGTAACAGGACGCAATCTTAGTGAAAATGATGATTTTCCTTCAGTTAATCAACCAAAATACAGGTCTATGATCAAAAGCTTGCTCTACCTTACAGGCACAAGACCAGATATTATGCATGCAGTTGGGATTGTTGGACGATTTCAAGCAAATCCTAAAGAAACTCATGTCCAAGCAGTTAAGAGAATATTCAAGTATCTACAAAGAACTCAATATTTAGTCTATGATATCCCAAAAACACAAACTTTGCACTTCATGCTTACACAGACGCAGATTGGGCAAGCAATATTGATGATCGAAAAAGTACTAGTGGAGGAGCATTTTATTTGGGACCTTGCTTGGTATCATGGTTCAGTAAGAAACAAAGCTCCATCGCTTTATCTACTACTGAGGTAGAATATGTTGTTGCATCTTGTTGTACTCAACTTCTATGGATGATGCAAACATTACAAGGCATTCAAATCACTTGTCCTCAACTTGTACCTATTCTTTGTGACAATACTAGTGCCATAAGTATCTCTAAAAAAAAATTCATGCACTCAAAAACCAAGCATATTCCAATCAAATATCACTTTTTGAGAGAACAGGTGCTTGAACAAAAGGTCAAACTGGAATATGTTCCTTCAAAGAAAAAAGGTTGCACATATATTTACAAAGTCACTTTCCATGTGAATCCTTTGAATATCTCAGACAAAAATTAGGAATGATCTCTACTTCATCACTATGCTAATTATTCTGACTAGTATTTCATGTTCAGGGGGAGCTGAGACTCTAAATTACTACAGTTTACTTTCTGTACGCGGATTACATGAAGGACAATCGCGTATATATGCGAGTTTTTGATCTATACAGTCGTGTATGTTTCTTTGAGATGAAGAAATAGTGGGACAGACTCAAGGAGAGTTTCTGATATGCTTCAATCAGTTATTATTTGTCCTTCTGGTTCTGACATTGATTGGTTAGTCTGTTGGTGATGCTTAGATTTTACTTAGAAATGATATTGGTTTATGATGGTTCATGAATTGCTGCAATATGTCATTGTTGCTTTGGTTCTTTTGATGGCTTTGTTGATTGATGAGTTAGATATGATCAAACCTAACAATGAGTAGTTGGCACAAGTTCAGGGGGAGCATCTATTATGCACATTATTGGCATTATAGCTACTTGAGTACTACTTGCTAAATGATGATTTTTCATGGTTCATTCATTACTTGTTGCAATTGATGAAGAGATCTGCTAAATATATTGGTTGATGATGTTACTACTTCGTTCTATGTCTTGTGATGTTTGAAAGCATTGGTCATATATTGATGTTATTTGTCTCCTAATGTAAAAGTCATGTAAAGACCCATATATTGTAAAATTAAATCAAGTATGCATTGTTGGAGTCAAGTCATTTATGTATGTAATCCCATTACTTTGGGCATTTGATGTAATGTTGAGTCAAATATGTAACCCCACTATGTTGGGTGATTGATGTAAGCATGAGTCCTTGGTGATAAGAAAGGTCATATTTGGTTAAGTCATAGAGTCAAGTACTTCATTGAATATCTTCCAAAAGATTCAGCATATGCTCAGGGGGAGCATGGTCAGTATACAGTCTTCATCTTCAACAAATCAGCCCTACAGTGATCCTCTCTACACAAGGGAAGAGAAGTCTTCATTCAACATTGGTCAGCCCTTTGCCCTTGATGTCAAAGGGGGAGAGAAGCTTGGTGTTTAGCTTGATATGTTTACATATGTTTTTGCAGATATTTACAAGTGGTGGTGTCCAAACACCAAAGTGGTTGCCATCAAGTCCAAAGGGGGAGATTGTTGGCATTATGGCTAATGTGTTGTCCTTGATGGCAACCTACTTGATAGAGATGTCAACATGATGGTTATGCAGATGCTACAGGTGATATGAACAAAGGAATATTAGTTCAAAGACAGATGGATGGAAAAGATAAAGTGTGAGAAAGTATACGCGGGTCCTGTGAAGCAAGATTGCATACATACACAAGTATGGTGAAGAGAAGTCGCGTACAGAATCTACACCATGGTATTATGAATACCAGGGGTCTTTACCATGGTATTGGCCCATAGTATTTGGAAGCGACAACGAATATTTGATCCCGTCAAAGAATACTTACAACATAACCAAGGTATTTACCTAAGGTATTGGCTAAGGAAAATACTATATAAAGAGATGGAGATCAAGGTGTTGGGTGTGCAAGTTTTGAATTGTTTATGAATGATTTGATCTGAAACAAGTGTGCACCAGGGAACTTGGAGATGGATCAGATCTGATAGATCTGAAATGAATACATATTGGTTAATCTATTTATGATTTGATAGATCTATGATGATGATATAATGATGTGTGACTGTAATGGTGTGTATGTCGAGATTTGGGTTTGACAAATGTTGTGGTTGCAACGAAGGTATGATTCAGTGATTTCAGATTTGTACGTTGGTTTGCCTCTAAGAAGTCGCATACATACGCGTATCTGCTTCTAAGTAGTCGCGTATATATTCTGCGAAAGTTCAGAATCTGTACGCAGGTGTTAAGAATGGTAAGTGCGTACATACGTGTATGTGCTTTGTAAAAGTTGTGTATACATGCTAGGGTTTTGCAGTATGGGTTGTTGATGATATTTGATCAATTCTATTATGTTTGTTGCTGTCTATCAATGATGTCTCTCTCATAATAATCTGTGTTTGACAGTACTGGTTGGGTTGATTTGGTTATGGAATGGAATGTTGATTAGTGATGATGCTACTATATGGTGATCTATATTTGGTTCAGTAATCTGTGATGAATTCAGTATAAGATTTAGTGATTGATTCAGTGTTACAGTGATTCAAATTCAGGTATCAGTAATTTGAGATCTATACATAGGTCTTCTTTAGGGGAAGTGCGTACATATGCGGGTATGATTCAGAACAGTAGTGTATACATTTTGACATATGTTTGATCAGGGTTTGCAGTGACAACATTTGGTTTCTGTGATGAACAGTACATGGTAGGGTATACTTATGAATGGTTGTGCATTGATTTGAATGGATTGGTTTGATCTAGTTGCATTGGTTGATTAAGCTTCAGTGATTGATTTGATGATTCAGTTGGTTCAGTGATTGGGTGATTTGATTCAATGATTGGTTTCAGAATTGTTACTTAATGATGAAAGTGGATCCAGTATGAAATATTATGAAAAGTGGTCCACCCTTCCGGTAGGAGCCGGTAAACAAAGTCAAGGGGTTGGAGCTCCCTTCCAGTAGGTGCTGGAAAACGAGAGAAGGTTGTAGCCTTCTACAGGTGGGTGCCTGTATATTGGTTAGAGTTTGCACCAGTACAAGATTGTAAGAAGTTTTTCTTTTAATAAAAGAGAAAACAAAGACGACAGCAGCGATGGTTTTCTCCCACATTGGGTTTCCACCTAAAAATCCTGGTGTTCATGTGTGTTGATATGATTCTTGTGTGTTGATGATCTTTCTGCTTCTTACTACTCATGATTACTGCTTAATTAATGAATAATGAAGTAATGATGCACTGATTAAAGTTGAACATATTAGTTATCTGGATATACGCGGGTTGCCTTAATAATAGTCGTGTACATACGCTAGTTTCCTTTATAACAGTAGCGTACACAAATCAGAATAAGAAATTGGAAATTTGAAGCGAGTAAAACACTGATTCACCCCCCCCCCCCCCCCCCGCTTTCAGTTTTTTTCCAAACACATCTTTGGTGGTCTGTGCTCCCTTCCTAACCACTTGTGTCTCCCCACTGCCTCTTGAGCCTCCTTCAGGGTCTCCCGAAGCCATCTTGGCTTCCACTTCCGTGTGTAGTCTCCTATGGTGATATGGGAAAATCCTCAACTGGTGCCTCTCCTCCTGATATGGAAGGCTTGGCTATAACCAATGGAGATCCTAGACTCTAGGATTTTGTGCCTGATGAGCTTGTACCAGGTGATTCTGAACCAAGTGAAATTGTACTCGGTGAACCTTTCACCCCTGATGAAGGTGAAGCTCATGATCCTGATGTACCACCTAATGCACCTAAAACCTATAGTGTGGCCCCCAGCTGGGGAGCTTGCTCCTCTACCTGATCAACCTCCTGAAACCTCCTCAAAGCCCTCTCCTCCTCAAATGTCACATCTCTCCTCAGGACAATCTTCCTATGCAGGAAGATATATACAGTAGGCTTTGTTGGTCTCATTGTAACCCACTTAGATACCCTTCTCTACAATGGGCTCCAACTTCGTCCTCTTCTCCTCAGGGACGTGTGAATATGTAAGGCACCCAAATATCCTCATGTGCCTAACTTCCTCTTGTCGGTAAACACCTCGTCAAGAGTCGTCTTCCCCAAGACTCTGTGTGGGCTCCTGTTCTGCAAATATATAGCAATGTTACACGCCTCGGCCCACAAGAAGAAATGTAAACTTTGATCATGCAACATCGCTCTAGCTGCACCCACAATGGTCTTGTTTTTCCTCTTTGCCACCCCATTCTGTTGGGGGTTATAAGGTACAATTAGCTCCCTCTTGATGCCAACACTCCCACAAAACTCCCTCATCTCGGTGGAGGTATACTCACCCCCATTCTTTGATCTCAACACCCTAATTTTCCTCCCTGTTTGGTTCTCCGCAAGAGCCTTAAACTCTTAGAATCTCTGGAAGACCTCATCCTTGGTCTTCAGGAGGTAAATCCAAGAATTATTTAGGTGGCTTAGATTTAATCTCAAACATTGATCAAAGCAAGTTATGATATAATCCTAGCCATCTATCACTTTGGAGATTGAGGCTTAGTGATTTTGCTCAATTTGAAATTATAAAAGGAGCCTAAGGGAGAGGATGTAGACACAAAAAATGGAGAGATTCCAGTAGATTTGCATGAGACTATTGTAGGTTTGTGACAAGCTAAAGAAATCATAAAGTGAGCACCAAGGGACAATAAGTGTTTTCCAAAAGAGAAAGTAGAGGCCAAGCTTGAGCACAGAGGTCGAAATTTGGAGAGAAGCCGAATTTTTTGAGTAGGTCAAATTTGTGGGTGTGAGGGCAAGATTCCAACAAGGGGGGCACATGGAGCAAGGGAGGCCATATTCTTCTAGTGCATAGATCATGTAGGTGAGGGGCTCAAAATCCAAATGAGTAGGCCAAGATCTGCCAGGAAAAAACCGAGTTACCTCCAACGAGGGTCGAATTTCCATAGGCCAAATTTCTCTTAAGCCTAAAATATAGTGGGTTTCGCCAGGTTCTATTATTGCTATTTTTGTGTATTTCTAAGGCCCATTTTCCTTGTGAGGGGAGCACTGAATTTTCCAGAGAAAAATTAATGAAGGAGAATTTGTTTGGGGCAAATTTATTGTGTTTTTTGTGGTTGTTTTGTGACTAGTTTTTTTAATGTCTCTGCTACAAAATTATAGAGTTAAAAGTACCATACTATTTCTGTTTTGCAGTGTTCAGGATATATTTACTGCAAAAAATAAATTTGATGAGTAAAATATTTTCTAGGGCTAAAATAACTGCAAAAAACAAAATTAAAACTGGCACTTAAAAATTAACACTAAATTACAAGCCGGTAAAAGTTAGTTTATTTTCCTTAACTTTGTTTGGATTTAAATCACTCCAAAGAAACCATAGAATAGTTTGTATCCTAGACTCCACATGTTCTAGTATGAGAAGGCACTAGTCTATGTCACTTGTGTCAGTCACCTAATTCTAAAATATAAAAATCATTTTTCTTTTTGTTTTATGGTAAATAAGGGTTAAATTGCAACAAAAACTTGTGAATTTTAACATTTAATGACTTGTTGATGTATGCCCTCAGGTTAGGTCTTGTTTAAAAGTGCATTAGAGAAGCTGAATTGAAGTTCATGCATTTTCAGTCATTTTCAAGGGTTGACATCAAACATTATTTGATGTTACATGCTTCAATAACCATCAAAATTTGTTGTAATTTTGTCCTTAGTTTACTGTTAAAATTATCCTTCATCTCACATCATTTTACACAATTTTAACGGCCCAATTTACTATTGTTATAAACTAATTTTCGTTGCGATTTTCCAGCCTAAACCTTAGTTTATAATAACCTTGAGCTTTTCTTGATTTCTTATGTTCAGGTAAGCTATTTGAGGCTCCTTAGGCTAACCCTAGCCTTGGGATTGATCCATAGATCCCTTTAACGCAAACATTGAATTTGCTCCATCATCCACCACAAACCCTAGTTTGGCATACCTTTATCCGGTGGATTTTGTTGTAGTATCCTTAGGGTGCACTTATCTTAAAATCTTTGGGTTACTTGATCCCTGAGCCCTACCAGGAAAGCCTTGGATTGTGTCCTTCATTAAATAGGGGGGAGTAATTGCAAAGGGGACAATGATAACACTCCCGTGTTTTGCACATTGTCTAGGTCATCTAATGAGGATTTGCACTACGCTACTAGATTTTGTTGTAACAATCCTATTATAAGATCTCTAGCCAAAAATGGAAACAATTCCAACCAAACATGAAAATAATTCTAAAGTCAGCAAAAAAGAAATTTCACTTCTTTTGATCGTATTCCTTATACTTTGAGTTGTAGAAAGTGTGTGACCAAACAAGATCCTGCAAGATATAAGAATTTAATATCATTTAAAAACATTCTAGAAAACAACTATTCTTGACTTTTCCCATGTACATGCATTAATTGCATCGGGAGGCGCTCTTCAGCCCAGTATGGGGAAGATGTTGCAGTGTCCATAAAATGGAATGTTAGATGATAGATCAAAAATAATAACAATAAAACATAATGTCAACTAAATTAAAAATAATAATAAAAATAATAAATCAATTCAATTCAATTTGTTAAATTGCAATTTTGTTTTTATTCGTAAAATTATAGACACTTTTTCCAAAATAGAAGTTAAAACATAAGCATATCACATTAAAACAAATTTAAATAACAATGATTCATTTTCATAACCATGATATTTTAAAACATATAAAAGCTTAATAAATTTTATTAATAAACATATAATTAGAAATAGAAATATATAGAGAGGTGAAATATATATATAAAATATAAATAGTAGATATATGTTAAGAACCATTTTATCATTAAATTAAAATAATTAAACTCTTTTTCTAAACTATATATATAATCAATAATATGGATATCACATTCAAAAATAAAATTATAAAACACGTCCAAAAAAAGAGTGTCAAGCGCATATATATGTAACTATATGTATCATCAGGGTTCTAATTAAATTGAAAATTAGAATATTTATATGTATAAAGATGTGTTATTTATATAAATATAAATAATATTATTAAGAACTACCATAGATCCATCTTAACTTCACATCTACCAAGCACCAAGAGGAATCAAATCTCTTGAAGTGCAAACCTTTCCTCAAGTTTTGCACTCAAAAAGAGGTTTGCATTTTGAAAGATTCGATCCCTCTCGACACTTGGTAGATCCAGACTTAAGATGAATCTTATAGTTAGTAGCATACACCACACAATAGAAGCATATTGACATTGATAACTTCCGACCATAAAACCCTCATCATGGATTTAAATACCTAACGATCAAAAGAAGAGGTTTCAGAATGAGAAATAGAGTACCTACTAGCAAACTGATGTTAAGTTTAATGAGAAATGAAACATGCACTGTGATTCAAACCGATAGGTCATTTAACAATGTTGTTAAAAACCCCTGACCTTTAAATTCAGATGCTTTATCAGGATATAAGTAGTCCCATGTTCTTTCTAATGCTTTTCTGATTTTCAAATTTGTCTCACCATCCAGATTTGCTGTCTGCATAATAAAAGTAGTTTACCAATTAATCATCTTGGAGAGATCCCAAGGCATAAATACCAGAAGTTAAGAAAAAAGAATCATACCCAAAAACGTAAGTGAAGAAAAAAAGTAAATATGATATCAAAACAATTGAGTTAGAATTCTTAACCTCAATGTAGCAAATACCATCAGGGTTTGTACTAGACAAGAACAGCAGATCTGCTGGAAAGAAATCGTCTTGCTTAACCTGTGTGCAAAAAAAGAATCAAAACAAATGCAAAATGTAGAACACTAACCATCCACTGACAACATAAATAATGACATCCTATCCTGTCATAATTAGACATTCGACACATAGATCTCAGTGTTCAGCAAGGGTGATGATATTACGTCTACGTACTTGACATTGTTCTCTTTTCTATTACATATTTGGCAGTCGAATTAGTCAGTCTTTTATCTCAGTTATACACAAAACAAAAATCGAGCAAAATAATAACCAACCCTAGTGATATTGAGCTATGTTTGCAAATATGTGTGACATATATCTTTCTCAAATAACCATGATTCTCTCTAGGCATTCATCCTTGAGAACAATTTTTATTGACCGTCATACAATCAATGATTTCCAGACCGATATTAATTTAGCAACCATACAAAAAATGATAGCATATGCAATGATCCAATTACGATTACAGCCAGCATGATTTTCAAAACATATTAACTAAATCTCACATCGTGTATGTTTCTCTGGACAACATTCACAAGAATCTTGGTTCCACTAGTAAAAATTAACCCTTTGGTGCCAAAAAGAATTTTGAACTAAACTTTTATGATGGCCACTAAATAACCTTCTAAATTAGCACTAAATCACTGCAACAACATAACAATAATTATACCGCTGACTTACACCAATGACCAAACACTCCCTATTTTTTTCAATTATTACAAGCCCTGCACGATAAGGACTGTATTAATCTTATTAACTTGTAGGCTGACGTTAAAGCCAAGGGGCATATGAAACACTTACACGAACAAGATCCCCAACCTGTAACTTCTTCCAAGGGATTTTAATCCACATGCTATCCTGAAGCACTTCAACTGGTGTGCTATTGACTACTTTGTCATTGGCAAACCGTTTCTGAGTTCACAAAGTAAGAATGTTAACTGCAAACAAATAATTATAACAGCATTCGAATGTGAATACTCAAGTTCACAAATGCTAACTAATCCCCAATGCAATGACAAAACAGCCCTATTGAAAAAACAACTACAACATCTAAGTAAGAATATTTCAAATTACTGTAACATATCTGAAATTTTATCAGGCAAAATAAAACTTTTTTAACATACACTTACCCAATCCTCAAATGCCTCCTTAATAAGGGAAGCACATAGCACTAATGACAAAGGGACAACATTTGTGATAGGACTCACTGGACTGCATAGAAAAATTGCTCGTAAGTAGAAAATTTAAGAAGCATAAACTGCAAGCAATATCAGATCTATCAAAAGAACAACGTAAATCCACAAAAACAAAAAAATTATATACCATTTTGAGAAAAATAGAGAACAGAAAAGAATTAAACTAAACTAGGTCTATGTTTAAGTTTACCTCTTTCAAGCTGAAAATTGTTTAACTTCAAAAGAATAAAACAAATAAGTTAAAATTATCAAACTTCAAAATTGCAATAACATAGATTTAATCAGTGATTAACCAGTGTTCCATGGGGGATGTTCCCAACCCTTGGAATACAATCCCAAGCATGGGAATGCTATCAGGAATGTTCCCTGCCATCCCCAATAAACTAGAAACGACAAAGCACATGGATGCAGTATTTTAAAACTCAGCTATCTCAGACTCGAACTCAGATGAGTTGACCCTCAATGGCACCGACTCAGCCACTAAACTGGCTCAGGGGACTGGTTCAGTAACAAACCAGCCCAGCTCAACCGAATGCATAACAGGTCAGTTCATTATAGGCCAGGATACACCATACCATTTAGGGTGAGAAAATCATTTTTTTATAAAATTTACCTAAACTAAACTTTCTCTCACTCCAAACCCTAACAACACACTTCATTGGTCATTTGAGTGTTTATGTTGAGCTTTGTAGCTCGGAAGGTACTTCAAGTCTTGTGTCTTGGCTAGAAGGACCTTGATTTGCCTCGTTAGGAGCTTGCATTTGACATGCAGAGTGTCCAAGTGAGTTGCACACATGTTGATGCATTGTGTGTAACATGCATGAGTTGCACATGTAAGGCAAGCTAAATTTATGACTTGTATTTGAGTTAAAGTAGAGAAAGTTAAAGATAGGATAGTTAACTAAACTAATGTCAGTTAACTTGACGAGCTAATTTTGGCCATCAATCTTGGCTTAGGAAAGCTATAAATTGAGCCTAATGTGAAGCTAAGACACAGAACAGCAGCACAAGATTGAGAGAGGATTCTCAGTGAATGTGTGTTGGGTCCGAGAAAGTGCAATGACGCTGGTGATCAGTTTTGTATTTTCTCAATTGGCCATTATCCCTGCTACGGGAGCCCAAGTAACTTCCGTGATTAATTTATTAATGAAGAATTGTTGATTGGGCAGGATGGAGTAATTTTGCTTTGCTAAATATTTTGAAAAGGAACTTAGTTGTGTATTCGTTCAGCAAATAATCGTTGGGAACCAAATACCGGGTGATGGGCTCGGGAAATTCTAACAGTTTAGTGATTTTAGAGCCACAAGCCAAACTAAAATTATGATGTAAAAATCGGGTAGAAAGGGGAATATAAAGAAAATGAAAACTTTTTTACTTAAATTTCTATATTATCATTAAAAGTTTCAGGTTGTTTGAGAGGGGTTCCAACCTCATCAGACCTATGATGAAAATAAAAATTTCACATCCCTCCAAAATTCAGCAGACTTGACACTTTTCAGAATTCCAGTCAACCAAGCCAAAGACAAGTCCACCAAACCATCAAAAGACATCAAATTTCATCCTGCTCCTCCTCTGCAACATGTCACCTACAAAGTATAGACCTGCTAAAAATAGACATGCAAAAATTAAGAGTTCCAGCTCCTAGAAAATAGGAGTTCAGAATGTGAAAATAACAGCTCTAATGACTAAACAGAAGACCTAATACAGCTTCCATTCTGTTGGACGATATTGATCCAGCCTCAAAATGGGTAGATTAGATTCATCCAGCAGAATTTGATCCTGTATCAATGATTCTGGGTGGATTCGTTTCCATTTGGATCCACTAGGAGAAGTAGCACAAGCCATGGCAGGCACTATCTCACGTCAAGGATCTCATTTCCAACAGCAGTGATGAGTTTGATGATTAATTGTGTTCATTAGTAATATGTAGTAGGCTAGTAGCTTGTAACAAATTTTTTAAGACTTTAGGGACTATTTAGATCCTCTTTGATTATGCATTTTGTTTGAATATGTATTGCACTTTGTGCCATTTTGATATAGACACACATACATGGGATATACATGAGCAAACTTTTGCATATTTTGTCTCTAATGGTTCAGAATCATGGCTTCAAATCTTTAAAATATTTTTTTGTTAAAAATTTAATCTTTCATGTACTTTTAGTAAACCAATTGGTAGAATTCAAGCAGGTCCAATTATGAGCCGAGTTTGAGTGAAGTCTCCTTTGACCCTTAAAGACTTAGATCTAGAAGGAAAATACCTTTTGCCAAAATCAATAAAATTTTTGAATGCTGTTTTAAAATATGGGCCCCCTTGCCACATTAAATGGAATCACACATGCATAATAAAATTCCCTATTTGACCAACCATCACTCAAAATCATGCAACCTATAGGCTTCCAAGATTGTTCAATATCAGCCAACCTCTTTGTCATTCTTTATTCAATTTTTGCATGGTCCTCACAACAAAGGAGTGTCAAGCCCTATAGCTCTCTGATATACTTCAGGCTTTCCAACAATAGTACTTTATTGAATCTTTCACAACTCTATGGAGGACAGACCATACCTTTATTGTACTACCCAATCCCTAGTACGCAAGAGTGACCTATTACTCCTCACTTCAGTAGGGGTACATAAAGATATTTTTTCACTTTGCATTAACACCATGGTAAGCCCAAGGATGCATGTTAAAGCCTTTTAGGCCATGCAAGTCTTTGCATTGGGAAATTCAAGGCTTGTTATGGTCAGCCACGGCTGATCCCTTTCGTTCTCGCCCTTAGCTCCTTTCGTCCTATGGAGGATTGAAGAATTTAGATAGGATCACATTGGTACTCATGGTTTATGGGAGCATCTAATTATGTAAGGTTGATCACAATTGTAAGGGCTAATCCAGCCCATGTCATGCGCACCTATGTCTTACCACATGATCATGTGTCATAGTGTCTATATGCATCTTTATCCCTAGTGCAATATATATCAGCCAGATCTGCACATAGTAGTCTCACAATTTTAGCAGTTCATATGTCCCAAAACAATACATGTTTCCCTATGCACATGGTCCCAAAAGGCAACAAGTCAACTTGGTCTCAGATTGCTCAACATAAAATATAGATGACATGCCACGTTGAAAATTTTCCAAAATGTGAAGGCATCATCAAGAAAATCGCAGTCAAAGGTAGTCTAGCAGACATGGGGGTTCCAGGTGGAAAAATAGGGTCAATTTTTTTCTGAATCAGGCATGCATCACATCAAAAGTTATCTACAAAATTGGTCAGAAAAATCCAGATGGCAAAATCCTCATTTTGCCTAGAGCATTAGAGATCGTCTTCCCATGCAAGGTTACGTGCTCATATCATGCCACATGGAGGTAAAATGTGACAACGTAAAGGTCAGGCTAATCATTGGGGCTAGTGGAATGTTTGCATGTGGTCAAAGATCCATGGAATGGTCAAGCAAGCGAGTCAAAGTGAGCAAGAGCGTTGGAGACGTAGCACAATAGACCAAGTTGAGCCCTCTACAAACAAATAAAGCTAAAAAAAATGGAATGTTGAGAGTCCAAGAGGAAATTGAGGGTCAAAAGTGGAAAGTTGCATCTCAAATGGAGAAATAGTAGCAGTTATGAAGTCTATTGAGCCTCGGTTTTGTTGAGTTTTATACATCTTTTCACTCTATGATCCCTTATGTTTTCATCTAATTTCTATCATTGTTATCGTCATTTTGCATACTTATGGACTATTATCGTAAACAAAAGCATGAATGGGTAAATTAGTGATTAATTAATAAAATTCCTTTGTTTTCAGTAATTTAAGAATATTTATATAACAATGTCACTAATTGTGGATGTTTTACTTGTGCCTAGTTTTTCTAATGCATCAACAATTGATTGCCAAAGTGCAGTTCAGTTTCTGCACCAAGTTCAGTTTCTGCACCAAGTACAGTGCTTGCACTAATTTGGGGTTTGACATATTGGCACACTTCCAGGAGAAAACCGGGACCTGGTTTGTGCCCATAATGATGTTTTCATGCTCCCACATGAGTCAGAATGCACCCAGGTCGTACAGATGGATTTTTTGAAAATAATTAATGATTCAGCCCCAAATTCACACAATTTTCAAACAGCCAACTTCCTTCTCGATTTGCGGGGACATGAGGGTGAATGTCAAAATTTTGAGACATTGGTTTTTCTCCCAATATAGGAAATTGAAAAAGACGCAGTCCATTTCCAAAATTCAATGCAATTTCAAAGTTACAACTGGTTTTTGAAGCAGATTTGCCCAAATATTATGTAAAACCCAGATTTGTATAAGTATCCAAACAGCCAATTTCAGGTACGATTTCCAAGACAATGTGGCAAATTAGGCTCCATACCAACAGTCTTCCAAAATATATCATATTATCATGGTCAAGAAGATACGAAAGGCTCTTTGGAGCCCGCTACCAACCACTTGTGGGTAATGTATATAGGAGAAAAAATAAATTATCCTACATGGTCCTCAACCAGCAGCCAGCAGCCCCTTGCAACCTCCATATAGCTCGATGTGCCATTATTTCTGCCACCTGAGCCAGCCATGTGGTCCCTCAACCACTTGTTATGATTGTATGTTTGAAGGCAGGCCTCCCGACCCCGAAGGTATGGCTTTTCATTGGTATAGTTGAGTAATTTTCCTTACTTGTCATAAGCACTTTTGGGCATGGATTGGTGGGGGGATTCGGCGGAAAAAGTGGGCTAGGTTTGTACTCTTCTCTCCACTGCCCAATTTCGTGGTTAGCCTTGTATCCTAGTCCCATGGGATCTCCTTTACTAGCCATTAGCTTTAGGGTTGGCACTACATGGGAAATCCCAATTTTGGTTGTGTGGTCCCACTTCCCGACACCATATACATCACTCCCTTCCACTCATTTTAGCCCCATTCATCTCTTTTCCCATCCAGGTCCACATGTGTCCACTGGGTCCACATAGGGTTAGCCTCCCCCTTCCCTCGTCCACACCTTGGGTCAGGCCTGGAACGATGCCCGGAGATTGATGCAACTAAAAAGAAAAGAAAAAACATAATTTGGCCACTCTCAACAGGAAATGTACCACAAAATGCAAAAGATGGTCGGGACATACAAATTTAGCACGTGGGCAAAAGCCAAACATGAGCTCTACCCCTTATACAAGATCATCACCCTAGTTCCTATGGGCCCTAGATGAGCCTCATCCATTATCAAGGAACCCATGTTTGTCCCAACCCCAGGTGGGCGATGCACTGCCCCACCTTAATGGGGTATCCACTGTTATATATTACACAACATGCTCTCATTCCCTGGAGCCCCAAGCAGTTATAAAGGAAAATCAATCAAAGGCAAAAGGCATATGAACAAGGGTGGAAAAACAAAGGCTAAGGTAACTCATGTACCATGATTTTCTCCCTCCTGCACTCATATACCCACGTGTGGGCTTCCCTTTTTATAGCTACCCTTGTACCATGACATGTGGTCTAGATGATTCCCCGATCCCCACTCCATTTCATTCATTTATCATTTGCCACCTACCACTTGAGGGATGTACCATGGACACGTCACCCCCTTTAAAGGATGAAACTACCTAATCGGGTCCTTGATTAACCCCTTTATTGAGCTTGGAGACACTTGTACATGCCAAAGCCCACTATGGAAGGGCATGCAACCATGAAGTGCCCCATTGGTTCCATGACTTGTAAGAGCTTTTACTTGATTATTCTAATGATTTGTTGTATTGGAGGGAAATGGGATGCATTGGATCTTATGCAGGATTGCATGTGGGTTTCCAATAGGGGTTTGGTCTCCCTATATAGGGTCCTAGCCCTCCAGAGGGCCACATTGGCATTTGTAGGGTGAGCGTTGAGAGTCATGGGCCTCCACCATAGCAGAGAATACTTTATGGATCCCATCACCACTCATTGATTGCTCATGTTCCACCTTTTGCGATGAGGATGATGCACCTAGTTCACCATGCCCAACCAGCTCCACACTTGCACCATACACTTGGCAGACAATCTGGGGTCCAGATGAGGGCTTATGACATCATCCCAACCCTTATAGATGGTTTACAGGTAGTTTCAATCTACTTGGAGACCCATGAGGAAGTCCTTGTGCCCTTCACACCCACTTGGGGACACCACAGCAATTTGCTTGGATAACAAGGGGCCAACCCTTGTCCATTATATTTGAGGTCCATTCTCACATCATCACACACTTTGGACTTCATTAGGCCTCCTCAAAGGCCCAACGACTCACTTTATTGATCATTTGACCCTCTTGGGAGGCTTATTATTGTGTTATTGAGCTATCTTGGTGGGCTTGTCACCAAGGGATGTTATTATTGCACATTATTTTATTATTTGGGGCTCAATTAGGCCAAATTAGGCAAATCAAACTCCTTAGTGATTGTATAAATAGAAGTGAGATGATTCATTTTGATCATCATCACTTGGATTGGGATTTAGTAGCTTTTGAGAATTTCGCATTCCCTTTTGGAGTACGAGTTTGGATGTTATGGATGAATTTTGATGTTTGGATCTACTTCTCTTGTCTTGGGGCTTCATTATTGGCATAACATGATGATTAGATATACTCTTTATACATGTAAGTAATATTTTCATGCTTATTCTTGTATGAATGGGTGAATGTTCCTAGAGATTATTTTGTTGAAATATATAATGACAAGTCATCAATTATTGCTTATCAAAGTATAAAGATCTCAAGTAGCTGCCCAAATGCCCTAATGTCATGCAAAGTTGCTTGATGACCTCCTTGATTGGGTAACCATCTTCCAAACCATAAATTCTCTTGACTCCATCTCTCCCAAAGGATAAGGCATTGGTCCTTCCATAGGTTGTCACTTTAAATGCATATCTCTCTCACCTGCCCTTCTCTTTCTAGGCCTGGCCTCCATAGGTCATCTAGGGCATCATTTATCTCACGTTCAAGCCATCAAAAGACTTTGATATCTTGTCCATTATTGCACTAGGGTTTCCTCTAGAGGCCCTCCAAATTTCACGAAATTCTGACAGTGGGATCTCGAGATATTGCAAGCCCTAGCCCAAGGATCGTTTCTTGCCCTAGGTTTCCCTTGGCTAGTGACCTCATTTGGATCATTGTATTCTATCCTAAGAAGATTTGTCCATTGATCCTCTTCCCTTCCATAATTAGGTCAAGCCCCTCCTTGATTGATCAATTCCACTTCCTTGACCTAATTCTGGGTCCACTTGGTCCCATGTGGTCCCACAACTTTACAACTCCAATTCCGCAAAGATCACATAAAGACCAAGTCTCCATAAGGATTACTAGGCCTAGGAATCATCTTTACAAGATATATCCCCAAACCCTAGCCTCGAGAATCCTCTTAGCCCTTCCTAGAGAGCCTATCGCCTTGCTTTCCAAGCAATAAATCCATATAATTGAGTCCCTCTTACGAATAGGCCTTGGGAATCACCCCTTATCCTATCATTGACACATCCATTATTGTGATTCCTCTTATACCAGGTCTCCTCCCATCGGTGAACATCCATAAAGAGCAGGGAGCCTTAGCTAAGGTGACAGTGGGCTATCGCTCCATTGTTTCCCTTGAACTAGTAGTTGCCCTATAGGATCCCCTCCTAGGACCCCTGCTAGTTTGACCAGTAACAAAGCCAATTTGTTAAAAATGAACAATTTTCCAAAATTTAAAAAAAATTGGTTGTTACAGCCTAAATTTGTACTTTAACATTTATAGAAAGCCCACCAATGGCCTGTGTGAGGTAGATGATGTTATTCTAATTTCATATTGTTGGTTTAGACCTTGAGCATATGGTTGTTGATGTAAAAGACTGATTTTTCATACAAGACTTCCAATGCCAAGTTTCTTTCTCCATATTTGTTGTTTTTAATGATCTTGTTCTTTCTATAATTTGATTTCATTTTAAGAGGGTGAGCAATGGTTGGTTTGGGGCCAACCAACCTAGCTCAACATCTCTCCCCTTAGATTAGTTTTGTGTGGTTTGTTAATCTGCTACATTGACTTTGTGTTTTATTTATAAGTTTATTAAGTTTTATGTGCGCACTTTTATACCCTGTTTCTTGTGTATTTGCATTGTGCCTTTGTTGATGGTCATTTGGTATTCGGATTTGAAGAGTGAAGTCATAAATGTAATAGATCTCATTGAAATCATCACTTGTATTTGATTGAGTGAACCAAAACTATAAACTATGCCAATACCTTGATTCATGCTTAATTATAATTTGTTTGACAATATTTTCATGTGTATTTTTTTCTAGGATTCCAATCTCATCGTAGATCTAAACTATTTCATTACCACAGGGATATCATTTAGCAATGGTTTGATCTACAACTCCCAAGTTAATGGTAGAGCTGGAGATCTCTCAAAGTGTAAGGCCTTTGTTTCATTATAAGTAATAGCAGATCCGAGAGGAACTCAAGACCCTTTTGTTCAAAAAGTACCTTGGGTGGTGAATGATACGGTGAAAACCTTTAGTGATTGTCAACCCTGTTAATAATATTTTTAGGGTTTGGAAAATGTGATGAATTGCCTTGTTGGAAGGTTATTCAAACCATCATTTGATGCTTAGTTGTAAGCCCCACCATAACATTTGATTTGCTTTACATTAACACAAGAAAGAGTATTGTTGGTTTACATTTGAACTCATATTTGATTTGGTTTTCATAACCTATACTTTCAATTGTGATTTACATTTATGGCATGCATTTATAATGATGTTGAACAAAGAGTGTAGTAAGCGAACTTTGATTATTTGAGTTGGATACTTGTGGCCTTTGTCAAGTCACTATTTTCAAAGCATTGGGTTGTATCATTAGGGTTACATAGTGTTTTACATCTTATTTCTTTTCTGCATTAGTATCATAGTTTTTAGCATTGATGATTCTGTGAGATAGGTCATTTGTCACGGTGTATTTACAAGTCTAAGAAGCATTTGAACAGAGCGATTTTTTTTCATTTCTGCACATAGTAATTATTGATACAATTCATGAATTTGATTTGGGTTGTTACCACTAGAGATAGATTCAAATCATGCTTTCAATTCTTTGATTTTTCACAGAATGGAGTGGAGATAGAACCTAGTACAGGAACTTTAGCGGAGGTTTTCATTTTGATGTCAATGTCCTGTTTGGTATCATAAGCAAGTTGGATTGTCTAGGGTTTACATGTTTGTGTTTTGTAGTTGACAAGACAGTGTTTACATTTGCTTGGTTAATGCTCAGGTTTACATCTAATTAGTAGCTAAGGTTTGTATTTGCTTTTCGATTATCATTTAGGGTTTGCTTTTATCAACAATTAGTGTTTACTTTTTCAATTGCTAATAACCAAGGTTTGCATACAATTTTTGCAGGATTAGTGTGTTTCATTTCTAAAGATTGCTTTTGAGTGCAAGATTGAATAGATGGTAATCTAGGGTTTTGTTTTGCAAGTTCCCAATGTCCTTTGGCATTTCGAGTGTTGTGCCTCAAAGCTTGTGAGCCTCCATTTGACAATAAATGTTGAGTTATTCACACAGTCAATACTACACCCAGCATTTTGGCATTGTTGTCGGAGAGTCACTTAGGGGATAAACCTTGGAGACCTATTGCAGTTTGGTTTGCCCTTTACCTAGTTTTTCTTACAAGTTTTTTATTCTTTCCTGCACATTTTTATCTTTTCATTTCTAAGATGTTGTAAGAACCCCCATATATATACTCATCCGGGTGATGACAAAATATACCGAAAGCTTCTTCAGAAGGAAAAGATGGATCTAGAGAGAACTTTAATGAGGAGTTCAAGGATAATGTCTGAAGATGTTACTGAGATATGAAAATCATCTAATGGCGAACTCACGAGTGCAGAAATCAATGTTTTGCTTGAAAGAATCAAAAATGACGTTATTTGCTCTCTTAGTTCACAATTGGATGATTTGCAGGAAGAACGAATGTAAGTTAAAATTGAAGAACCATTCCTGATGCTTTGCTCTTCTTATAGAAAGTGTCATAGTTGAGAAGGAGGATGGAACATTTCCCATCACTGCCAAGATTACTAAGAGTATTTGGGGAATCAAGTAAGGAATTGAATCGACTGCCAGGTATAAATCAAAACCCATCATCATTTAATACTTGGAATAACACTTATTATCCTCAACAGGTTCCTCAGCAACTTATAATCCTATAGTTCCATGGCAAACCTTTTGTCCTCCTCTGATTAAATACCTTGCCTTATGGCTAGAGTGGCCCTCTCCTTGGCCCTCTTCCTCGAGTCAAATATCCCCATGGCCACATGAACGTTTTGGAGCCTTTCCTCTAGGGAAATTTCCCATGTAAAATCAATTACCTGAGCAACATCAACAACTACAATTTCCATCCAATGCACCATCAATTTATCATCCTTCATGGTTCCAGCTACTTGTGCAACCTTACCCTAATCCATACCCCAACCCATACTCCAATCCAAACCCTAGTCCATTCCTTAGCCCAAACCCTAATCCATACCCTAGCCCAAACTCTAATCCAAACCCTATACACAACCTTAATCCAAAGCCTAAACCGAACCCTAGTCCAAACCATAGACCCAACCCTACTCCAAACCCTAATTTAACTAAGGAGGTTGCACAGCAATTTAAAACACATGTTTTTCCCACTGACTCCCCTACTAAATAAAATGTTATATCTTCCATATTGGGTAAGGGAGTGAACTTGGAAGATTCCCCTATCACTAAAGAACATTTCCCACAAGAAGATCTAATTCAAAGACCATTAGAGGAACAATATATGATTGGAAGTTGTTATGAAGTTGTTGTTGAAGCTCAAAACCCTAGAATTTCACTTAACCATCCTTGCCAATCTGAGGAACAAACATTGGAGCCCGAGATTGAGGAGTTTCTTTCTTGTCTTTCACCAGATCCCTTATGCCTCCAAGAGTGATTATCAAGTTGTGGAAGACTTATATGAGTTGGAGAATCATGAATATGTGGATTCCATTGAAGCCTAGTTTCAAACGATCACCGGCACACCTCATTCCCTCATCATTCGACAGCTTTTGGTACTATATCAATTAAGGCAACTGGTTTCTCATACTTCAGTAAACATTAAAGCTTACTTTTTAAATCTGAGTGTGAGTATATTTAGTGTTCTGTTATGCACATGGCTACACTGGAAGTATTCCCACACTTGAAGGAGATCTTCTTCTCTCTAAATTAGGGTAGAGTAGTATAACAGCAATAAACAAAATGCCATCTGAAAATTGCTACAACAACACTCTTGAAATTGCAAGTCCCTAAGGCACAACTATCAAAATTTTTGTTATGCACTCCTATGGTAAAACTCGTCAGAAGCAATTCACTCTCAATGCCTCATATATTATAAATTGACTTTGATTGTTGATTAGTTGATTTTTCTCCATGGTCAAGATCATCCATTGGGTCAATCGAGCGAATTTCTTATTGTTATGCTTAATATATCCATTCATAAGCTTAAAACCCTAGCCCTGACCTAGTCACCCAAATAGACTGTCATCCAAGAAATCTTTTCAAGCTTTTCTTATATGGCCTTATTGAAAATCCTCCTATGGCGGAACACTATTGTAAAACCTTAATGAGATTTCATGAGAACCCTAGCATGATTAACTTGAGGAATCTTTCAATTATTATCTGAGATGCTTGTTATACATTGAATAGTTCATACTTAGGATTATTGTGGATGACGTTACCTCTAGGTTAAATATAAATAATTAGTGATGTGCCTAAAAAATCTAAAACACTCTCATACCACTTGTCTTCCTTACACTCTAAAAGCTGCCAATGAGCAATGTGCATTATTTTAAATCTTTTGAGTAATAATAAAAGGGAAGTATCGATAAGTACAAGCAAACAAGCTGGGGTACTAAACAGGCCTGCTGGCAGCAGGGCTATGCTTGTATGGTACCAAGGCAAACCTGCCAGGGTACTGAACAAGCATGCTAGCAGCAGAGCTGTGCCAGGTAAGAGAGATGGAAAATATACATTGGCACACTTGAAATTCAAAAACCCTGGATTACATTCTAAAGCAATTATCATTAAAATTGAAGTTAGGAAATGAATTTTTGGATAATGGCCTTAAGATCCTTCACATACTACGTTTTGGACTTCTAACTTTTAGAAATAAGAAGGTTTTCATGGAAGTGGGACCCTTAGTGCAAGTGATTCACTGTGTTTGGACAAGAGGAGCTTCAACTATACGCTTGGATGATGGTAAGATGGTCATCCTAGGAAGGTATTATTCTGTCACCTTTCTTTTTCCCTAATTCCATCCATCTTTAATATCATGGATTTCAAACACTTTTATTTGTAATCAGGGTATTGAGGTGAGAAACTACTGATTAGTGTTGCTCTTAAGATGCTTATGGAAATTTTGATTGCTGGGTATTTCTTGGTAACATTATCCCTGCAGCGACAACATTGTTAGCATACCTTCGGTAGCCCTGGCATTAGTTACTCTTTTAGAAAATAATGAAGATCAATCTTGACATCGTTGAATCTTTGGTCATTGGTTTTTCTTATCTTATTGAGGCAAATGAAGTCAACATTAGATAACACTTACCTGCATGCTATTATTCAATTATCCTAGAAGTTTTTAGACCATAGATCTTTGAGATAACGAATGATGCAATGGGACTCTAATAGAGAAACCCTAGATTTATAGTCTTGATAAATTTCGATCTCTGTTTCGAGGTCTTTCTTGCATGAGGACATGTAAGATGATCGGCATGGGGGATGTTGAGCCTCGGTTAAGTCGAGTTTTATACATCTTTTCGCTATATGATCCCTTATTTTTTCATCTAATTTCTATCATTGTTATCGTCATTTTGCATACTTATAGACTATTATCGTAAACATAAGCATGAAGAGGTAAATTATTGATTAATTAATAAAATTCCTTTGTTTTCAGTAATTTAAGAATATTTATATAACAATGTCACTAATTGTGGATGTTTTACTTTTGCCTAGGTTCAAAGATACATCAACAATTCACTGCCAAAGTGCAGTTCAGTTCTTGCAACAAGTTTATTTTTGCACCAAGTATAGTTCCTGCACTAATTTGGGGTTTGACATATTAGCACACTTCCAAGAGAAAATCGGGACATGGTTTGTATCCATAACCAGCATAGGTCCATCTTAAAAACGAATCTAAAATGAGCCGAGAGGGATCCAATTCCTTCACTTGCAAACTTTTTTATGAGCAGACATTATTTAAATGTTTTTTTTAGATTTTTTTTAAATTTATTTTGACCGACATGAGCAAAATTTCAACTTTGATGACAGACGAACAAGGTTACACATCATATTAGGTTGTAGAATGAGCCTCTCAGCTTAATAATGTTTTCATGATCCCACATGAGTCAGAATGCACATAGGTCGTACGAATGGATTTTTAGAAAATAATTAATGATTCAGCCCTGAATTTGCACAATTTTCAAACAGCCAACTTCCTACTCAAATTTCAGGCAAATGAGGGCTAATCTCAAAATTCCGAGACATGGGTTTTTCTCCCAGTATAGGAAACTGAGTAAAACGTGAGTCGTTTTCCAAAATTCAAGGAAGTTTCAAAGTTACAGCGAGTTCTTTGAAGCAAATTTGCCCAAATACTATGTAAAACCGAGAATTGTAAAAGTATCCAAACAACCAATTTCAAGCACGATTTCCGAGACAATAGAGTTGAATAAGAAAATTTCAACATATTTCTTTGAAGCAAATTTGCCCAAATACTATGTAAAACCGAGAATTGTAAAAGTATCCAAACAGCCAATTTCAAGCACGATTTCCGAGACAATAGAGTTGAATAAGAAAATTTCAACATATGGGATTTATCGACAATATGGCAAATTAGGCTCCAGAAGAACAGTTTTCCAAAATATATCATGGTCAAGAAGATATGAAAGGTTCTTTGGAGCCAATTTGTTAAAAATGAACAATTTTCCATAATTGAAAATATGGGTTGTTACAGCCTAAATTTGTACTGTAACATTTATAAAAAGCCCAGCCATAGCATGTGTGAGGTAGGCGACGTTATTCTAATTTCATATTGTTGGTTTGGACCTCGAGCATATGGCTGTTGATGTAAAAGACTGATTTTTCATAAAAGACTTCCAATGGCAGGTTTCTTTCTCCAGATTTGTTGTTTTTAATGATCTGGTTCATTATGTAGTTTGATTTCATTTTAAGAGGGTGAGAGACGGTCGGTTTGGGCCCAACCAACATAGCTCAACATCCCTCTCCTTAGATTAGTTGTGTGGTTTGTTAATTTGGTGCATTGACAGTCCAAATTGCAAGACCACCTTAATAGTGAATGTGAATGGCAACCTGGCACTTGAGAGGTAAAGTTGTGGCCAAGATATTGTTGGTTTGGACCTTGAGCATATGGTTGTTGATGTAAAAGACAGATTTTTCATACAAGACTTCCAATGCCAGGTTTCTTTCTCCAGATTTGTTGTTTTTAATGATCTTGTTCATTATGTAATTTCATTTCATTTTAAGAGGGTGAGAGTAATCAATGAATGAATTGAATTGATTTACATGAGCAAATGAAGCTCAATAAGTAATACAGAGATATTTACAGAAATAGAAACAACCAATTTCTTCTAAGAAACTGCTAAAAAGATAAAAATAGAAACAGCTAATAAGAATGAGCATTAAACACTAAATAGCATTATTCTAATACCCTCCCTTAATGCTCAATCTATTTACAACACCGATAGACCCTCTGAATTTTACAAACTTATCAGACCAAGAGGTTTAGTGAAGATGTCGGTGGGCTGCTTCGTTGTGGGAAAAATATCGCAACTGAACGGATCCGTCTTCAACAAGCTGGCGAATGTAGTGACAATGGGTTTCTACATGCTTTGTTCGTTCATGAAAGACTGGATTCTTGGCAAGTTTGAGCACTCCCTGATTATCACAGAACAAGGGAGTAGGACCTGTCTGGAAAACATGCATATCTGCAAGCATACATCGAAGCCAAACTGCCTCATATGATGCCTTAACTGCTCCCGGATACTCTACTTCTATTGAGGAGAGAGCCACTGCTTGCTGCTTCTTACTAGTCCAGGTGATAGCACCGGATCCTAGATTAAACACATATCCAGCTGTAGATTTACGGTCATCAACCGAACCAGCCCTGTCAAAATCTGTGTAACCACTGAGTATAGGATCGGAACTTCAAGTGTACAGAGGTCCATAATCAGGAGTGCCACACACATAACGCAGAACACGCTTTGCTGCTATCCAATGATCAGCCATAGGAGCTGACATGAAGCGGGAAATGTAGCTCACTGCAAAACTAATGTCAGGTCTAGTGGCAGTAAGGTAAATGATGTTGCCCACTAATTGCCTGAATAAAGTTTCATCCACAAGGGGTGAGGATGACTGAGCTGAAAGTTTGAGCCCTGGTTCCATAGGAGTCGTGGCAGGTTTGCAATCCTGCATTCTAAATTTGTCCACAAGATTTCTGGCATACTTGGACTGAGAGAGAAAGATGTTCTATGTCTGCTAGACTTCAACCCCCAAACAGTAATGAAGAAGTCCTAAATCTGTCATATCAAAAGTGCTACACAAATCTTGTTTGATTGCATGGATCAAATGTGTTGAGCTGCCAGTAATGATAAGGTCATCCACATAGACAAGCACAAAAAGAATATCATCACCAGTATGCTTGATATACAGGTTTGCATTAGATGGACTCCGCTGAAAACCATGATCTATGAAGTACTGATCAATTTTCATGTACCAAGCCCAAGGAGCTTGTTTCAGACCATAGAGTGCTTTGACTAATCTACAGAGTTTTTGTTCTTGACCGGCAACCTTGAATCCTGGAGGCTGCGTCATGTAGACTTCTTCCTGTAAGTGTCCATTCAGAAAAGCACTCTTTACATCCATCTGATGGACTTTCCAATTGAACTGAGCTGCTATGGCAAGGACAAGCCGTATGGTACTCATCTTGGCTGTAGGAGCAAAGGTCTCCTCATAGTCAATACCTTCCTTCTGTGAGAACCCTCGAGCAACAAGGCAAGCTTTATACTTGTCTAGAATTCCGTCTGCTTTGTATTTCACTTTATACACCCATTTGCAGCTAATGGGCTTTTTCCTTGCAGGAAGATCAAAAAGGGTCCAAGTGTGATTCTTCTGAAGACTCTGGAATTCAACTTCCATAGCCTGTTCCCACTCAGGTGTACCTTTAGCCTCTGAATAGGTTTGAGGCTCAAAAACACTGTGTAGGTTAGCCATAAGAGCAAAATTTACTGTAGACTATTGTTTGCTCTTATGTCTAAAAGTTCTACCTTCAAGGAGCTCATTATCCCGGAGATCACCAATGGTTTTAGCCCACCATTTAGGCCGAAGAGTAGAGGAACCAATATCAAGAGGAGATGGAGAAGGATCGGGAACAATAGGAGCAGCAAGAGGAGGGTTATTTTCCGGAGGAAGCACAGGTAGTGCATCATCAAATACTGATGTTGCATCATCCCTCCCATCAAGTGGACCTACCGGAAGAAGAACACTGTGAGGCTAATCCTCAGAACACTACTCAGAAGGAGGAGATTGAAAGAATCCTCTGTCTTCATCAAATACTACATCACGACTGAAGCTAAGACGACCAGTGGCTATATCTATCAACCTATAGGCCTTGTGATGATCACTATACCCTGTCATCATGAGTTTCTGGCTTTTGGAATCCAACTTAGAGCGCTTAGCAGCTGGAATCCAAACATATGCAACTGAGCCAAATACTTTGAGGTGACTGATCTTAGGCTTACGGCCAGACCAAACCTCTTCGAGAGTCTTCCCCTTAACAGCCTGAGTAGGTGATTGGTTAAGAAGATAGACAGCAGTAAATACTGCTTCAGCCCAAAATTTGTTCGGAACATTCCTGTGTTGTAACATGGAACGAGCCATTTCAACAACCGTACAGTTGTGATGTTCGACAACACTGTTCTGCTGAGGAGTGTAGGGTGTAGTTAACTGACGTTTGATGCCATGAGTATCACAGAAGTTGGAGAAAGCAGAAGAACAAAATTCCCCCCTGTTATCTGTCCTAAGAGTTATGATATTACAACCAGACTTTTTTTCAACTAAGGATTTAAACTTCTGAAAGATACTAAATACACCAGATTTATATTTTAGAAAATACACCCACATCTTTCTACTGAAATCATCTACAATAAGCAAAAAATATTTGCAACCAGTAATAAAAGATGTATGCATAGGACCACAAATATCAACATGAATTAATTGGAGTACTTTAGATGCGCGCCAGGATTCTCCATCCTTGAATGAAGACTGATGTTGCTTGACAGCTTGACAGGTGCCGCATACTCCCAACTGCTGAGTCTGAATATCAGGTAGCCCTAACAAAAGTCCCTCCCGAGAGAGCTGAGAGAGATACTGCATGTTTAGATGCCCATTTCGTTGATGCCATAGAGTGCTGATGGGAGAAACACGAGCTGCTAGAGCTACTTCTAGAGAATCTCTAGTGTCAGAAGCCTGTATAGACCATGATCCTCTAGGCCAACAGCAACCATAAGACTAGTGTCCCTGTCGATAATGGAGCATTTGTGCGCACTAAACACTACATCAAGCTGAGGAAAATTCCTCATAATCTGGCTAACAGACAGCAAATTAATTTCCATACCAGGAACATAGTACACATTCAGGAAGATGAGTGTGCGCCCACCACACTGGATCTGAATTGTACTTTTGCCAACCACTATGTACTCTTCACCTCCGCCAAATACTACTGAATCACTGAAGGGTGAGAAGTCAATAAACCAGTCATGCCTGTGAGAGAAATGGCGTGATGCACCAAAGTGAATGTACCAAGCCAAAGACGGGACATGATATGAAGACCTTTTACCCATAAAGGCGTAAAAGGCAGATTCTGTCTGCTCGGAATGTTCTGCAACATTCGCTGTCTGATGGGGCCCTCCCTGTTTCTTCTGTTCAGAAGCAATCCTTTGTCGGCAATCTTTCTTCATGTGGCCGAATTTGTAACAGTAATTATACTGCACATTTTTCTTCCTAGCAAGATCAAAAAACTGAGAAGAACCTTTCTGCTAAAAGGACTGAGAGGACTGATATTTGGCAGCAAAAGCATTTTCTGAGGAGGTTGATGAGGCACCACTACCAAACTGTTGTTTCCAATGATCCTACTGCATGAGTTTGGTGCATAACTCCGGAAACTTCAAATCAACATTAGTGGAGGTAGTGTTGAGCGTTTCTATGAAGTGCTCATGAGATTTTGGTAGACTTTTCAGAGTGATGACTACCATATCTTCTTCCTCCATGGTTTGACCAATGGCTTCGAGTTGATCTCAAATGTCTTTAATCTTGTTAAGATGTTCCTGTAAAGACATATGTTCGTCCATCATGATGGAGAACAATTGATTCTTGAGAAAGAAAGCTCTGCTCTTGTCGGATGTCTCGTGCAGTTCCTTCAAATGTTGCCAGATCTCGGCAGTTGTCTTGCCAAAAGGAATCTGCGGTAACTGATCATCAGTCACAGAGAGCTTGAGAAGCATAACAGCCTCTCGATTTCGATCATCAAACTTATCTTGATTGGTGCCAGCTGTACCAGGACGGAGCTCTTTGTTCAGAACGAGCTGATCAAGACGTCCATATTCAAAAATGGTCAACATTCTATGTTTCCAGATGTTATAATTGGTGCCATTAAAGCGTTGATTGCCTTCCAACATCAAATTGGTTAGTAAAGCCATCTGCACGTTTCCCAAGACACATAAAACAACAAAGGAGTTCGACATGGATTTCAATGCAAATACTGGTTGATCCTGGACAAAATCTGACAGGTGCTGGTGTACTATAAAACAGAACCAGAAATCGTTCTGAGAAGCGGGTTCAAGGAAATATATAGAGCACGATCTTTTACCAAAATAACTTACCCGGAAAGAATCCCCACAGGCTTTCAGCAGTACCCGAAACACAACAAACGAAGATACTCAAACCTGATATGTGTTACTTCATCTGCCATAAAAGCTCCACCACACCGCAGTCTCTCTCACACATCCGCCTGGACTGAGAATGAATGTGTATGCCTCGGCGAGTATTCATGCCTTTCTGACCAGAAATAACAGGTGGGTCAGAACTGAGAAAGCGATTTCCGCATTAACAGCTAGTTCGGCACAAGGAGCATCTGTCAAAGATTCTAATTCTACAACTTCAGAAATTTCCACAGACCAGAAGAAGGTACCGATAGGATTTGGCACAGCTGTTATAATAATAAATATTCTGAGAAGAGCAGGTGCAGATGTGACTGTAGCCTCCGTGGAGCCAAATCGTTCTAGCAGGAACAGCGGACCAGAACTCACCCACACGCCAGAAGCATGGAACTTACAACAACAACAAAAAACACCCCCGAGGACGTTTTACTTCCGCTTATGCCTTCTCGGTCACCGCAATGTCTGTTTGATATGCGTAAGCCAGCGTCCCGTCCAGCGTCCAAAATTTTAGTTGTGATTCTGATGTATCTACAAAGCTTTGGATAGATAACCCTATCTGAGATTTCGATTTTATGTAGAGAAATCTTTGTCGGAATGGCTCTGTTCTATGATGTTCGCAGGGCTGCCTCTTCTGTTACACCAGTGGCCTTCAGAGCCCTAAATCAGCAGAGATTAATTCATTCAGCCGTTGGGGCTGCATTTCAAAACCGTTGAAGGAGAGAAATAACGAAAGGAACAATATGGGTTCCATGCTGAGCGGCTACTTCAATAGCAACCAAGTCAAAATACGAAGAAAAAAAACTCTTGGCAGTGCTCGATGAGGAAATTCAGTGTGCAGTTGAATCAGACCCTCCCACGCAGGATGTCAAACCCGAGGGCAACATACCCTTCGAGATAGAAGATTTGCCAAGCGTTCAGACGATCGCACTCCGGAGGAAATACAGCAATGAGGAGATAAAGGTTGAAGTTCTCTCCGGGGATGTTGGTGACATCAGCAAAGAAGGTAGCCACAGCATTGAATAAAAAAACCGGAACCAGCAATAGCATACCCACTACGACCCCCAAAACGAGCCGCGCAATATCGCCAAAGAGAAAAACACCAGTGATCGGGAAACAAATGATCCTTGGCAACGTGAACAAGGAGGAAAGAAGCGGCAGCACGAACCAGAAATTTCGAAATGAAGCACGAAATATTTCAAACAATGAAAGAAAAAAATATTTCGGAAAAAAATTACCCGAGCTTTGATACCATAATCAATGAATGAATTGAATTGATTCACATGAGCAAATGAAGCTCAATAAGTAATACAGAGATATTTACAAAAATAGAAACATCAAGTTTCTATTAGGAAATAGAAACAACCAGTTTCTTCTAAGAAACTGCTAAAAAAGATAAAAATAGAAACAGCGAATAAGAATGAGCATTAAACACTAAATAGCATTATTCTAATAGAGAGCTGGTTGGTTTGGGCCCAACCAACCTAGCTCAACATCCCTCCCCTTCGATTACTTTTGTGTGGCTTCTTAATCTGGCGCATTGACAATCCAAATTGCAAGACCACCTTAATAGTGAATGTGATTCACAACCTGGCACTTGAGAGGTAAAGTTGTGGCCAAGGTAAGTGTATCTCAACAACAGTCTTATTCTAAAACCCAAAATCTCTTTCAAATTTTCTATTTATAAAACTATAAAAAAATATAAAATACTTTACTAGCTAAAAAAATTCAAATTTTTATCTTAAGTTTAGCTAACAACCCCTGGGATTTTGAGCATAAATTTTATATTTTGTCCAAGGGATCAATATACCTTGGTTTAAGCTTTTAAACACACATTCCACAGGTATATTGAGCTGATTTTTGCAAATTTGCATTAAATTACAACCATACATATTCAGATTTCGCAGAGATCAAGGTACAAGGGCCACATATAAGTAAGTTTTTATATTAAAAACCCTTGTAATAAGTTCCATATTTTTATTTCAAGCATATGTTTTTATATTAAAAACCCTTGTAATAAGTTCCATATTTTTATTTCAAGCATATATCATTAATTTGGAACTATTTGTAACTTATTCCAGCAACTAGAATTAATTCTTCTATTTGTTGCTGCACTTTGTTTTCTGCTACTGTTACGTGCATTTACAACATTGGGGACCCTGACATCTCGTATGAGATTCCCTAAAATTTGGAGGTCTCCAGATGTCTCCAGGACATGTTCCCATGCTCAGATGTCCTCACATCCCAAATGCTTTGTGGGACATTCTGATAACCAGATTTATACAAATATTTACTACACAAACTTGCAAAAATATACCTTATCGGAGTTGTAGATAAGACGGAGATCATCAGAAAGTATAGATTTGCCACTCTTCTGAACTGTCAATACAAAATAAGGACAGAAAATAGAAAAAAAGTATCAGATCATGAAACCAGTCCAAGCATATCATCAGATACCTTGTCTTATTAAAAAAAAGCATGGCATGAATAAAAATTAGACAGCTAAATAATTCATAGCAATCTGGTAGATATCCAACCCGGTAATCATGCACTTTAGAAATTAGAAATTTCATGCCTTAATACTTAACCTTCATCTTGCTACCAACAAACTTCTTACCTGTTCAAACAAACCTTTTGGCAAAAATGTAAGAATGTTGTACTTTGTTGTAGAAACCGAATTTCCCTGTGAAATAATCAAGAAAAAAACTTCTATTTCAGGCAAATGCAGTATCGCAAACTTTGCAAGTGCATTGTCCAATAAAACAAAAAATGTAAGCTCAGGATGAACACAAAAAATATGATCACTATGCATAATCTCCCAATTGATACGAATACAGTTTGTGGCCTGTGTGCATCTCAACTACGAGAGAAATATTTGTATGGAAAACTATCATATCATCAACCCCAAAAAGGTTACTATAATGTAGTCTTTTAGTAACTATAATTGTGATGGGCAAATGTTGTATGATGTAACTACTTTATTATTTTATGAGTGGATCATGGATCAAGTCGCAATGTCATCATTATGAAGACATTAAAAGTCCTTGTCAGGATGTCTCAAGTAGTTGGTGAAAAGTTGTATTCCCCACGCATTGTGTACATGTGACTTCTATCTATATAAAGATGCCCCCAATTTGAATTGAACAACTGTCATCAGTAGAGAGTGGAGGCAATTCTATACCCCATCTCTGCTGATCACATGTTTATATGTAAATTGTTTTCATTACATAAAAATAAACAAATTCCATGGCAAAGAATCCTATTTTCTTATTTTCATTCAAGATAGTATTATCATCTCTATATTAGCATTCTTATGATTTACCTCCTCTCAAGATATTATTATCTAAATTAGGATTTTTATCCTTTGCTTTTATCTATTTCCTATATTAGCATTCTTATTTTCTACAAAATAGTATATTAACTTATCTCATCTAGTACCACACATAGAACTGTTAATATCATATACTATTTTTATCTCATCTAATCTTGGAGGGACAAGAATCTAGTTAAATGCACATCTACGAAGGTTGGAGTTTTTTGGAGAATCAGTTATAACAGCAATATTTCTCAGTCAGTACTGGCATTTATCAGGTTTGGTTTACAACAGGTGCATTCATATCAGAATTCAATCATAGGTTCAGCTTCCTGTTTGTTGGGTCTACACAAGCCTTTCTTAGCAAGCAAACTCTAGTTGACTCTTCATCTCACTGTGAACAGGTCTAGGCTCAGGAACTCTACTTTTCAGTTCAATTTTAAAATTAAATAATGCACCAACAAAAGGATTATTGTTTTGCCGACGGTATAGTTTTCCCAATGGCAGACCAACGGCCAATAATAACCTTAGGATTATGTACTTCTAATGTTAATCAATGAAACTTAGCTTACAAAAAAAGGAATAATGTCAATGACAAGTAATTCGCCGCAAATTGTAATCAGAATCCTATCATCGAACATGAACAAGACTAATTCTGATATTCATCCTAGTATAGCTCCTTGAGAAGATGTTTATTGACTGCGCACGCCGCAATCTCTAGACTTGTTTCCACACAAAATGAACAATGCTACTAGCTTCCAATGTTTGGATAACAAAAAGGACTCAGCTCAATGTACCTTCTGTTGCAATTCAACTTGGACGTTGCATAGAAGTTTTAACATGGTCAATGCTCCTCTCAATATATAAACATATTTTCTCAAGTAAAATAAGTTTCAGAGTTCACTGATAAATGACATGTGGTTTACAGTGCATTCACAATAGAATGGTATGTCAGATTCAATGTCCATCCTTACAAGTTTCTTATGCATACAATCATACACCAATGAAGCTTATATACCATTCATTAATTGAACATAAATGAGAGAACAATTGTCTAAAGTATGTAAGCGACGGAAATTACGTAAAACTAATGAGGGAGTAAAATAATCCACTAATGCCAAGACAATAATGAACCAAACAAATTCACCACATGCAGCGAACAAATGGTTGGAAGGAGACATTCATACGTTGTGGGTCACACTTGACAATTCTTAGCACAATTCACCACTCAATAAGGGTCAAACAGTTATGCAAATGCTTAGCACCAATGCCATGGCCTACTGAAGATGGCCATAATCTACCAACTTGCACCCAATCATTGCATATAACCTCCCAAGCTCAACCTCTTGCAAAGTACAGCTTAAGGGCAAGACCTAAGTTGTGTAAGGCAATGGGAATGAAGCCTGAGCTATGTAATGCTTCAGTAGCCACCAATTTTTGCAAGACGTAATTAGTATTTACTAGAAAAATGCAATAGGCAAGTAATGGTTGCCATAGACCTTCAAATTTTAGAGTGAATCAAGCGGTGAGCAATACACAATTATTGGCGTTCTTCATTTATTCATGGAAAGCGAAACTATGAAGTAAAACATAGAGTTACAATGTAGCATGAATCCTTACCATTAAAATAATGAGGCGACCATTGAAATACGAAGAATTTTCTTCTCGCCATTTTTAATTGTCACCATTCACACACTAAGAGAAGAGCATTAAACAAAATAAGGACAACATTTCACATACAGGGATTCCTCAACAGCCAAAAAGAAATCCACACACAAAGACACTATTTATCCTGGAAACCCAAATGGGAAAACCAGCTTCCAATGGTTGTTCAATTTTCATTTCGGCTGTTTCTGTTTTCAATGCAACTCATGGCTCTGTGTGCATCCTCCTCTCCTTGGCCAACAATCAACCAAAAGACCTTTGAGAGTGAAATTACAAGAAGAAACACGGAGAGTTGGTGTAATGGGAAGGCCAAAAAACTTGACTTTTCATTTCCTATTCCTTGGTCTCTCTACTATTTTCATGCTCTGCTTTTATATAATTCTTTATATTTGCTCTCATTTGTCTCATTTAACTTTATATTGCATTATTTTTTATGTCTTATATAATCTTCATTAATTGCCAACTTACATTTACATGCCATCTTTGTGACCAACAACTTCAACCTTCAACTAGATGCTTGCTCTTTACAAAATCTCATCAATAGCCACTAAATTGTTTTTCCTTTCTGATACCATGCCTAACACTCAAAAAGATTTCTCAAATGGATCACCTATCCAGTCTTTAAGCCATCGCTCTAACACAAGCAATGTGTCTTCCTCCGCTACACACCCCTTTGTTTATAGTCTCACCTAAGCAACCCCTCCTACCCTACAACACTCATCCTCCTAACAATTGATAGGTGCCTACTAAGGGCAAGAGATGACTAACTATTCAGCCTCGGCCTAGCTCGGCATGTTGTCCCTCACATATAATCCTTCCCATAATTTGTAGAGCTATGCGTCAAAAATTACAACCTTGCCAATTTTGTCATCATGTCCTCAAAGGGTAAGAATGAAATTTTCGTCATTACTACCAAGACAATATCCAGTATGCTTGAAACCCATGATATCCCTTCAAGAACAAAACATTGATTCCTCTCCCTAACCAATGACTAGAGAAAAAGCCTACTGCTAAGATTTTTGCACAACCAAGACCTTACACCAAGTCAACCTCATCCCTACTAGACTAAGAAATTCCCAAGTGGATCCACCAAGAATCAGTGACTTTGTTCACCATCATCCTATAAATAATGATGATTTAAACATAGATGAAGTCGCATTATACATTCTAGACTTCTTCCATGGCAGCCATGTTTCCTTCTTGAGTTATGCAAAATTCATTGCTCGAAACATGAGCGATTAATTGATGAATCGCAATACCAAGTAAATTTTCCAATATCCCTCCTACTTGGTCTACCTATTCATCTTTTACTAGATCAATTCCTTGACCTACCTCGAGCTTCAAAAACCCCATAATGGCACACCTGTGGATTAACTGGATACCATAGGTCAAAAACAACATGAAGGACACTTCTCTATTCAAGTTCATTAAGAAGCTCATGCACATAGCTTTCTTAGTCACAACAGGGAAGGAGCACAAAAGAAAATGTCTAAAGAGATTAAACCCTCCGTAGAGGTGAGCATTAAACATGGGGGGGGGGGGAATTGGGTTATGTGAAATTTCCTTGAATTGCAGCAACTGGGATTTATTCTTCTAACTGATTAGCAGTTTCTTTGTTTATGGCATATTACAAAAAAATCACACTGCAATTCTTCACAATAAAAATATGTTGCGAAAATGTAAAATTAGGAACTGAGAAATAGATGCACACACATAAAAATTTGACACAATTATTTTGGACTAAAAGTCCCCAAAAAAACCTCGAAGGGAAAACTGGTGAAGTAGATGAGGGTTTATTTTATTATTATGCAACAAATTTGAGAGTATAAGAATTTGGGTGCCCAACTGGCACTCCTCTGGCAAATATATGGCAAAAATATGTTGGAGATAATTATCTGCCTCTGCAATCAATTCGACCTCCACTCGCCTACTCGAACCCCACACTGGCAAACTTGCACTAACTGGAATTCGCACTGTTGGGCTTGGAAAAACTTGCACTGCCTGGAAATTGGCTCCAAGTGCGCCGTCTTCACTCCCTCTACCTTTGGAAGTGGCTCGCTCTACCTCCTGGAAGCCAATCCGACCTCCAACAATTGAATCCTCTCTCTTTAGGCAACTCGCACTGGCGTTTCTGGTTGCTCGCACTGGCTTCTGCAGCCCTCTCTACAGATAATTCAGCCTCCTGTCTCCTGCCAATCTAGCACTAGAGAAACACTGGAAAACTCTTTGGAATCCTCCTCCAAAATTTTATGTTGCTCTCTCTCTATGCTCTCCCTCTAACTCGAACAACACGCTCACTAACATTGTGAACTGGGTAGTTCAATCTGCAAAGATAACTTATGCTCTCACGACTATATTCTCTCTCCATCCTTTCAAGCTGCTCTTATAACCTCTCGTTGAGACTTCAACGGCCAAGATTAAATCTCCATCAACGGCTAAGATCAATTAAACTTCATCAATAGAAGTCTCTAGGGCAATCTCGAACATCCTTAATTAACTTTAATTAACCAATTTCCCTAAGTTAAACTTAGGGAATAATTAAATTATTAGCTAATTAATTTAATTAAGGTGTTTCAAAGTCACATCTCACGAAACCATTTCTGGATTTTGGAGATCCTGTGTTCCTTAGCCTGTTAGCACCATCTGAGACTAGAACACTTGTCCAATGCTACCAAAAATCTAGTTCCCTCTTAGTGAGGAAGGTGCTCTCCCCATTATCTGTCCTCTACAACTTGTAGTTGGACTGACCACATTGTTGATAACTAACATATGTGATACAACTAGCTCTCACTGTCCATCATACCACTGCACAAACTCTAAGTATCTCACGTTGCTACTGCACTGCTCTGCTGTTGCAACTACTGCAATAATGAGTCTAGTCTCACCTGATCTCCCTCTAAAACAGAATTGGGAAATCTCTCTTGGATGAAAACTCCTATATGGAATCTCTATCTTGCTGGAACTGCTCCTGCAACCTGCATTTGGGCAATTCACATTGCCTCCTCCAGTCACATGAACCTCCTACAACTGCATTTGGAAGCCTGATCTCTGCCAGTCTACTGTGTCCCTGCAACTAGCTCTACAACTGTCTCTTGAAACTCTGATTGCACTTGGCCCTGCACTGCCTCTTGAGTAACTGACTGCGCCCAACCGGCTCTACTAATGTCTCTCAAGCATCTAACTGCGCCAAGTTCCACAACTGTCATCCAAGAATTGATTACAACTACTAACATTGATCACCTACTACTCTGTATTGTGAGTTCCCATAGCAAAGGAGTTGATCCATGTGAACAACTACTAGATCTAATGTGGACTTCCTGCCGCTCACCTATGGACCCTGCCCAAACTGGTCTTTGAAGCATCACGCTCATCCTCCATCTTGAGATATCACAACAATCAATGTGAATTCCTCCAATCTAGAGGTCAACTCATCTATCTATGTCTAGGCTATTATTTGCACCCCTTTCCTGTCCTTCTTCCTCTTTAGACAATGGGTGACAGTGACCAAATTCACCACATCCGAAGCATTTGACCTTCGACAGGTCCTTTTTATTCTTCTCACCTCCTTTTGAGTTTTGTCCCTGACTGGGACCCTTTTTCACCTTCCCTTTACTTGCAAGGGCAACGTTTTCTTCTTCCTCCTCAACTTTCGACCCTCTATTGTTGCTAATGGTAATGCCTTCAACTAAGCTGATCCTCAACTCCTCTTGCATGAAATCACTCCACAAGTGCTCCCAATCTAGTAGCTAATCTCGTCCGGTGATCCCCTATACAAAGATTTGTAATTCCTTCATAAACCGATTTAGAGATATTCGCACAGGTTCTTTGTCTTCAAGTTTCTCTCCTACAGCGGCTAGCTCATCATAAGACATTTTGAAGTTTGGTGAGATAAGAAGTCACACTGACACCCTTCTACATCTTCGTTCTCCTCAGCTTCTCCTTGAAAATCATTTTATGATTCTCAGACCAATCCCGGTATAGCTTCACAACGGCATCCCACATGTCCTTTGTCATATTCTTGTCTGCAATATGCGAGACAATGTGATCCTAAACCTCATTTAGGACCATCCTCTTAGTCTTGGCCATCTCTTTCTTGAAGGTTGCCAGCTATTATGGATCTACTGGTTTTGCCATGACATTTGTCATGAACTCCAAGCCATACTCATCCATAAGGAACAACATTTTGGCTTTCCAAACGCAAAATTTAGAGGCTCCATCAAGTATATCTTGATATTTGAGTCCTGCTTAAGCCAAACTCAAATAAACTAGAGACTGACGCTGGAAATCTCCTTCATCTTTCTACTCAGCCTTCCTTATGCTACTCGTACTCCCTCAGGAATGCGCAAATCTGCTCTCACTTGCCTTCGGAAATCCTTATCTGACACTTGCACTGCCTGCTACTCCTCCACTGGGCAACTCACTCTACCTTCCAGAAGTCTTTCCCCACAACCTTGGGAGCGTGCTTCCACCCATATAGAGCTTTCTTAAGAATGTTGTCTTGATGTCCATCTGGTGAATCTACCACCCCATCTGAGTTGCTAGGGATGTAACTGACCAAATAGAAGTGTATCTAGCAACTTGGGGTGAAGGTCTCCTCATAATTTATCCCTTCTTTCTATGCATACCCCTTTGCCATGAATCTAGCTTTGTACTTCTCCACGTTGTCATTTATAGCGTACTTGATCTTGTAGATCCAACGAGAACCTACAACTGACCTGTCCTTGGGCCTTCGCACCACCTCCCAAACATCATTCGTTATGATAGAGTTGTATTCCTCCAACATGGCATCTACCCACACCTGATGTTGTGCGGCCTCTTGAAAGTTGGAAGGTTTTGCAACCTGAGCCACCAATGCTTGGTACCTGTCAAGATGTCTGCGCTCTCTCTTGTTCGTCCTAGGAGCTCCAATGAACTCCTATGCATCTCTCAATGTCTGACGAACTTATCTATTAGTTAGACCACTAGTGGTAGGAGGTTCAATCAACTCCTCCTCATCCTACCTCTATTGCTCTGTCTGTTGTGATCTCACTGGATCCCCTACACCTAAGGAAATACTAGTACTAGTCACTGTATTGGATCCCTGCGACTGTCCCACTGGCTACCTCTGTGGTTGCCCCTATGCTAGCCCAATGGAGCTTCAGCTAGCTGATTCTAATCCCCTACAAGCATCTCATGGGATCTTTTGAAAGCTCGGTACTCCATGAACTTCACGTCCCGTCTCACTACAATCTTCCTATTGCTAGGAATGTAGATCATGTATGCCTTTGAGGTTTCACTATATCCAACAAGGAACCCCTTCTCTGCAGTCTGATCTAATTTGGTGCACTTCTCATCTGGCACATGACAATAAGCAATGTTGTCGAAGATTCTGAAGTGACTAACCTCTGGCTTCTTCCTTGTGAAGACTCTTTCCGGCGTTTTCTTCCCCAATGCTCTATAAGGAGTCCTGTTCTGAATATACAATGTTGTGTTACATGCCTTTGCCCATAGAAACCTGGGCAAATCCAGGTATATAAAATTGTTTTTGAAGCCCCAACTATAGTTTTGTTTGTTCGCTCCGTTACCTAATTCTGTTGTGGATTTTATGGAGTTGTCCACTTCCTTCTGATGCCTTCCTTTGCACAAAAAATTGTAAAGTCTTTATCAATATACTCTCCACCATTATCTAAGCGAAGCACCTAGAACTTCTTCCCTGTCGCATTCTCTACCAGAGCCTTAAACTCCCTGAAATGATCAAAAACCGCATCCTTGGTCTTCAAGAAGTAGATCTAGGTTTTCCTGAAATGGTGATCAATAAAGGTGACAAAATATCCAACCCCACTGAGAGCTCTAATGGACATTGGACCACAAATATCTGAGTGTATAAGCCCTAACACGCCATCTGCTCCGCTGCCACTTCTTGGGAATGCTTCCTTAGCATATTTCCCAAGCACGCATCCTCTACACACTGAATGTTCTGTGCCAAGTTTTGGAACCCCTGTTACTTTCTCCCTGAGCATCTTGAGTGCTCCATGATGTAAATGTCCCATTCTCCTATGCCATAGCTCATTCAGTTCTTTCCCACTACTATTGTCACTGCCTACCAATGCCATTGGAGAATCGAGTTGCAACCTGTATAACCTGTTGCTTCGAATTCCAATCTGTCTCACCCTCTTCCAGCTTGGGTGTTTGACAAACACCTTCCCTACAAAGTGAACATCATATCCCTTATCCTATAGTTGGGATACTAAAATCAAGTTCATACCCAATCCTAGCACATGCAATACATCAGCAACACTGGTGCTTGCTCCCGACTCCCTCTGAAAATCGATGGTACCTCTCCCCACTAGAGTACACTTTGTTCTATTTCCCATCGTAATCTGGAAATCCATTTGCTCCTCATTGTAGCTAGAGAAATATTCTCTAACTCCTGTCATGTGAGTTGACATTCCACTGCCTATATACAAGACAACCTATGAAGTTGAGCCTGATAAGCAAGCAAACTCGTCCTCCAATTTGGAAGACAACTCTTAAGCCTCACAAATATCAAATTGATCCATGGCCACACTAGAGAATTATGGGTATACTTCAATGTGTTATTTCTCTTCCTTTCAGCACTGAATCTGCTACCACAAACTACTGCAAACCCTTTGTGGCCAGACTAAGAATCTGCTCTGCGAAAGTCTAAACTGCTACTCCCTCTGCGTATCAGAGTCGTTTTTCTGGACAACTCAAATTTTTCTGCTACCTGCAACTAAAAAATCGAACCCTTGCCCAACGATTCGTACTACCTAGCTAGGTACTGTTTTGCCCCAGAAAATTTCTTTCTGCTGCTCCCTTTGAATAGCAAAATTTTCCTCCATCGACTCTGAGCATTCTTTCTATCAAATAGGCTCTAATACCATGTGAAAATTCCTTGAAATGCAGCAACTAGAAATATTTCTTCTAACTGATAAATTAATTATGCAGTTTATTTTATTTACGACAAAATAATGAAATATTCACACTGCAAATTCTTCACCAAATAAAATATTGTGGAAGCAAAAATAGGAGCTGAGAAATATAATAGCACACACACATAAAAATTTACACCATTATTTTGGACAAAAGTCCCCAGAAAAACCGAACTTGGAAAAACCAGTGTAGCAGTATGCTCTTAAGCCTCCTAAATATCAAATCAATCCATGGCCACACTGAAGAATTCTAGGTATACTTCAATGTGCTATTTCTCTTCCTTTCAGCATTGAATCTGCTACTGCAAATTGTTGCAAACCCTCTTTGCCCAGACTAAGAATCTGCTCTACGAAAATCTGAGCTGCTATTCCCTCTGCCTGCTAGAGTTGTTTTTCTGGACAACTCAAATTTTTCTGCTACCTACAACTGAAAAATGGAACCCTTGCCCAATGATTCATACTACCTAGCTAGGTACTGCGCAACCCCAGAAAATTTAGTTCTGTTGCTCCCTTTGAATAGCGAAATTTTCCTCCATCGACTCTGAGCATTATGTCTATCAAATAGGCTCTGATACCATGTGAAAAAACCTTGAAATGTAGCAACTGGAAATATTTCTTCTAACTGATAAATTAATTATGCAGTTTATTTTGTTTACAACAAAATAACGAAATATTCACACTGCAAATTCTTCACCAAATAAAATACTGTGGAAGCAAAAATTGGCGCTGAGAAATATAATAGCACACACACATAAAAATTTAAACCGTTATTTTGGACAAAAGTCCCCAAAAAACCCAACTTGGAAAACCAATGCAGCAGTATGAGGGTTTATTTTTATTATGCAGCAGCAAAATCTTAGTAGAATTATTTGGATGTTGTACTGACAATATAATCTGAGAGAAATATTGGCAAAATTATTATGAGGATTTTTCCTCACCCCGCAGCTAATTTTTGGCCCCGGATCTACCTACCCAGCCACACGTAAATCCTTTTGCGTCAACCTCTGCACAAAGCTTACGCAAGCTCTATTGTAGTTGTCTCCAAAAAACTCTAAAATCCACAGTTTTATCTCTCTCTGGCTCTGGAATTGACTCGCTGGCTCATTTGATCAAAATCCCAACCTCCAATTGTAGAATCACTAGCTCCTCCAACAAGATCAAATTGTTCTACTGCTATTCCTACGCAAAACCTCTGGGAATTTCCCACCCCCTCTCATTGCCTCTTCTGGATCTGGAAGACTTCCTCTGGTAATGTTGTTGACCTCCTCTACCACCTACTACTCACCCTCTGGCTCAATCTTCTTTGTTGAATCTCTGCTACTGGGAAAATCAAACTTCCTGGGCAACTGAGTATCTGCACTAGTATTCTCCATCTACCCATCGACCTCTTCTTATAATCTCCAGTTGGGACTCCTACAGCCAAGATTAAAACATAATCGATGGCTTAGATCAATTCTAGATCGATCTATGTGAGCTTGTAAATGATTCACACCTTTCTCAATTAATTCGGATTAATTAACCCCTTTTCCTAAGTTTAGACTTAGGAAATATTTAAAAATAGGCTAATAATCTAATTGAGGCACTTCTAAGTGGAATTTCTAGAAACGATTTCTGGGTTATGGAGAACACTTGTGTTTTAGCCTCTCCACAAAGTTTCGAGACTATAACACCTCCGATGCTACAAAAACTAACAAAACGACTCATTTGGAGCCAGCTAGCAAGCCGTATGATTTTCCCAGGCCAAGCAGTGGGAATTCCTGGAGGTTGAGTTTCTAATTGGGGTTCGAGCAAGTCAGAGAGAGGTCGATATTATTTGTAGAGAGGAGAAAATTTCTCCAAATTATTTTAATAGTAAATTCTCCAAAGGATTGCCAATTTGGCATCCAATTTTTTGTACTTAGATTTTGCTTTTGCATAATAAAAAAATAAACACTCATCTGTTGCATTGATTTTCCCTTCGGGGTTTTTCAGAGGACTATTGGACAAAAATATTGGTGTCATTTTTATTGTGTGTGCGCATCTATTTTCTCAATTTGAATTTATTTTCCGATGTGTAATTTAGTTGTGAAGAATCACAATGTGATTTATTCGTTATTTGATGTAACAAATAAACTGTTAATTAATCAATTACAAAAATAAATTTCCAATTGCTATAATTTAAGGAAATTTAACATGGTATCAGAGCATTGAAGATCATATCAGAGGGTCAATAGCAAGAAGGAAAAAATTTGCAATTTCAAAGGGAGTTATGAGCAGAATTTCTCATATTTGTGCATGCCACTAGGAAGTGCAAATTCGCAGAGGCAGAGGGTTTGATTTCCAGTTCCAGGCAAGAGGAAAATTTGATTAGCCTCAGTAGAAGAGATTTGCAAGTTGTGGATTTGTCGGGTAGCAATGTTGGTGAGCAAATCAATGATTTCATTGAGCAAATTTGGTTGCATTTGATTTGCAGCAACAGATAAGCGTTGGGTGGAATAGAAAGGCACACTGAGAGAGAGGAATTTCCAGAATTTCTCAGAGGGTTTCAAGATCTGATATTTCCAGTTGCAGTAGATCGTAACAGTTTTGCCAATCAGCCAATGTGAGCTTCAAAAGCAGTAGATCGCGTGCCAGATTCTGGAGGACTTTTGGAATGTTGAGCGAGTTGCCCAGATGACGTAGCAGGCAAACAAAAGCAAATCTGCGCATTCCCTGAGGAAATGCGAGTAGCAAAAGCAAGGTCGCAAGAAAGAGAGGAGATTTCAGTTTATTTCCCAAGTTTTGAGTTTAGCGAGGATGGCCACAGCAAGGCTCGAAGATCAAGATAGACTTGACGTCCCCTCAAACTTTGGCGTATGGAAGGCTAGGATAAATTTCTTGTTGGATGAGCATGGACTGAAGGAGTTGGCGGAAAATGTTGCTGTCGTACCAACAGATCCTCAACAACAGGAAACGTTCAAGAAAGAGATGGCCAAGACAAAGAGGATGGTCTTGGATGGAGTCTGAGATCATATTGTTCCACATATTGTAGAGAGGGCAACAGCAAAGGGCATGTGGGATATCGTTGTGAAGCTATACCAAGATCCATCAAAGAATCATAAAATGATTCTTAAAGACAAGCTGAGGACCACAAAGATGATGAAGGGTGAAGGCATGACTTCTTATCTCGCTAGAATTCGGAACGTCTATGATGAGCTAGCAACAGTAGGTGAAAAAACAAAGGATGGTGAACTTGTGTGAATAGCACTAAATGGGTTTACCAGAGAGTGGGCAATATTTGTTCAAGGAATCACTGGACGAGACAAATTGACTGATTGGGAATGCCTATGGAGTGATTTCACACAAGAGGAGCTAAGGCTCAGTCTTGTCCAGGGTACCACCACCAGCAATAGCAAAGGGTCGAAGGTTGAGAAAGATGAGGAGAACGTAGCCCTGGCATCTAAAGGGAAGGCAAAGAAAGGTCCCAGTCAGGGGCAAGGCTCAAAGGGAGGAGAGAAGAAGAAGAAGGATTTGTCGAAGATCAAATGCCTCAAAAGGATCTGTCAAAGATCAAATGCTTTAGGTGTGGTGAATTTGGTCACTACAGAGCCCAGTGTCCCAAGACGAAGAAGAACATGAATGGGGAGCAACATACTGTTGCTTCGCCAGAGATAGATGAGTTAACCTCTAGATTGGATGAGTTTGCATTGATAGAGGCTATATCTCTAGATGGAGGAGGAGCATGATGTTTTAGAGTTGCAAGTTTGGGTAGGGTCCAAAGAGGACAGCATCAGACAAGTGTTTCCTCTTAGATCATTACCTTGGGCTACAGGGGCCCACAGTTTTCAATAGCAAGAGGATCATTGTCAGTGGGCGGAGTCACATCTTAAGGGATAGTGCAGAGACTAGTTGCAGTCAGTTACTAGAGGGGCGCAAAGACAAATGAGCGCAGACAGATACTCAGTAGACAGTGAAGGGACTAGTTGCAATCAGAAACTCAGGGGACAGTGGCAGACCCAATACAAGGACACAGTGGACCCATAGATTAGTTCTCAGTTGCAATAGTTGCAGCAACAAAGGCAGCATGAGATCAAACGTAACGCAGGCAGTGTTAGCAGCAGTGCAAGAAAGCACAGAGCAATGTCAGGAGCAGCGCAGATGTAGGGTGCTTCACTATAGAGTTAGCAGATGAATCAGAGTATGTGTAGTAGCTTGGTGGACAGTGACATAGTGTTACAGATGTCAGACATCAGCAGCATGGAGATGTTATGAGAGAACACCCTCCTCGCTAGGAATTAGTGTTATTTTTTGTAGCATCGTACAGGTGTTCTAGTCTTGATTTATGTTAGAGAGGCTAAGGAAAATGTTAAAATTGGAAACTAGGGCCAAATTCCACTTTGGGCAACTCTTTTGAAGAAGATAGTTGTGGCAATGATTTCCTCTTTCTCAGAGGACCAAAAACGACCTAAAGATCACTAAAATTGGATAAGGGAAAACATATTTTTGGAATCAAGCCCACTCATGTGTAACTCGTCAAGGTCAGCTTGGTGTTATTTAACAAGTTAAACCCCTCTCCAACTCCTATAAAAGGAAGTGTCCTCCTACCTCATTCTACGCATCCACATCTCATATTCTTCTCTCTGAAATTGGTCGTTGCCCTATGAGATCAAGCAAGCAGGACGAAGAGCATGTTTTTGGGTTAGTTATGCTTCATATGCATCCTTAAGACAGTGAAGTAGCAAAGGAGGCAAGGCGTGGAGTTTAGATCTGTTTTCAGTTAGTCTATTTGTCTCTTGCAGGGCCAAGAAACTATAGGAAGGCAGCCACAAGACTTACAAAAGGTGCAAATGCGAATTGGAAATCTAGGGTTTGTAAACCCTAGAAAACTAGAAGTATTGGATAAGAATGCCCTAGGGTTTGTGGATAAAATCATAAAACCCTAGACCTAAACCTAGATAGATGTTTCCACTGAAAGAAGAAATCCTAGCTCATGTAAGGAAGGAAAGGAAAGTAACATGCTAATGATGAGAACGAGGATGATGAGTTTGCAGATGGATGCAAGGATCGAGAGGGAGATTCCCTATAATACTCAGATCAAAAGATAAGTACTTTATATCTCTCTTCCTTGATTATTATTGTTTTACTGTTAGTTGGCCTCTTGTCTTAATTTCTTTCGTTGGGTTATAATCGTTTCTTCGATGAACTTCTAATGAGGGTTGCACGTACATTGTGAACGCTGCCAAGAATCTGACTGCAAATGGAAGCATTGGAAGAACAAAGCAAAGTTCATGGCAAGAGAATTCTCCCAAGATCAAGTGATTTGTGTTTCAGAAGGAGAAATAGTATTAACATCGTGCCCAATGACTAGAAGAGCTCCTAGTTCAAAGGGAGTAGGCAGGCCAGCAAGTTTGAAGGATGCCATGACAAAGGAAATTGTGTCGGAGAGACATCAATGGTGACTTCCAAATGGATCTACAAGATGAAGTATGCGATAGATGGCAACATAAAGAAGTGTAATGCAAGGATTCTCCTAGGAAGAGGGAGACGACTATGAGGGGACATTTTCTCCAATTATCAAGTTATTAGAATGATTATTTCTATTACTTCTATTATCGGTTGGAAATTACATCAAATGGATGTGCATTGTGGACAGTACTTTCCTCAGTGGAGTAATTGAGGAAGAAAAAATGTAAATAGACTTATCTCAGGGGTTGGAGGTACATGACAAGGAATCTCATGTTTGCAGACTAAAGAAGGCTTTGTACAGGCCTCAAGTGTAGTACTCTGGAATGGATGGGTATCTGATGAATCTTGGTTGATCTTGTTATTCCATGATTCTGACGGGAGCAAGACTCACATGACAGGGCAGGAGGATTTGATTCCATGATAAAGGTAATAGTCAAGCAAGACCCTGCTTCAATGTCAGAGGAAGTTGACCTCTAAATTCAAGATGAAGGATCTTGGTTGGATACATTACTTCTTGGGACTAGAAGTGTGGCAAAAGTTGGGTGAGATCTTCCTTGGTCAAAGGAAGCATATTATTACGATCCTTTAGAGATTTGGGATGATGGACAGCTAGTCCATGGCCACTCCCATGGTAACTAATCTGAAGAAGTTAAGTGGCAAAGGGAGCAACCAAGATTGCCACAACAGGATCTGTTTCAGAGAGAGCACCCAGTCAAGGTGACCGGAAAGGAGCCATGGTACAACATGTGTTGAGGTATTGGCATGGTATAGTTGGATGTGAATTGAGAAGTACAACTATAGGTATATACAAATTTAGATTAGCAAAGAGTGTTGAAGACAGGAAGAGCACATTAGTATGATGATTGAGTTTGGATTCTAATTGGGCAAGAAGCAAACATCTATCACACTCAGGACTGAGTATATTGCAACCAATTTGGTGAGTTGTGAAACAGTGTGGCTTTGGAAGCTACTCGCGGGACTGTTTAATCAGGTGCAGGAGACGATCGTGATGACAAGTCAAAGCACATTGAGTGCAACAATATCTGGGACATGGTACAGAAGGGAGAAATGAGGCTCCAATGCATTTCCTCAGTCAAGCAGGATGCTGACATTCTCACAAAGCCTTTATCCCAAGGTGAAGTTTGTATACTTCAGGGACAAGCTTGGAGTGGTTGAGAATGTTTCCCTTGGTTGAAGGGATTGTTGATGTTGTAGCATCAAGAAGCAGACATTCTCCCTAAGTCAGGGTATTGACAAGTCAAAGTATTGACCAATGGCGATGTAACGTTGCTAGGGAGAATGGCCCAGAGTGCTCCCTGGGTGGGTTGACTAAGTGCCTTTAGCATCGGGCAAGTGACTTGCCATTAAAACATCTGACGACATGTGCGAATGGTAAATGGGCCCAGGGTTTCACGGTCACCATGTGTCAGGGTTTGCCTGATTCCAAGTGATGATTTGGTGGATTGGTGAAACAAGGACTAGCCTTAACCCCGGCAAGCTAAAAGGTATTTGGCCAGCGGGATCCTAAACGGCCTTTGGCCAGTACGTGACTAGATCCATTTACAAAGGGGATGTATCTAGTGGGTGACTAGATTCCTTTGCATGATGTTGATGCAGGATGCTTTCCACGTGGCTATGTAATAGAACACGAGGTGGATGGATTCATCAACCTAACAAGCTCTTACAACCTTTTCTTGGGATGGAGAAATTTTTCAGCGATGAGATACATCTGAAGAAGTCAAAGTGAATACCTCCTTAGCTAAGAGGGAGTGTTGATTTTTATTGTAGCTTTGGCCTGTATTCAAGTTGGCCCAAAAGAAAAAAATTTAAATTTTGAAATTTCGCCTCCAAAAATACAAGTCAGTTCCATATTGTTCAAGTCCGCCAGCCTCAAAGGACACACCTATTCGGGCTCATTAGTTCACTATATAAAGGGCGCTTGACTTCCTCCTCAAAGGACCAATTTGGATCTCACACACACATCTATTCTCTGTGACATGCAAAGGAAGGAGGAGACCAACGAAGTTTCTGAGGCACAGTTTGACTAAATCTGAGGCAGTTGACTGGAGTTTCTGTGTAATTCTGGGCAACAGACCGAAGTTTCCTAAGGCAACAAACCTGCGGAAGCAGTCTGAATTCTGAAGAAAGTGCAGGATGGCCGAAATTTCAAGAGGCCGAAATTTCCCAATTTGACCAGGTTTGACCTGGGCTTGTTTACCTGTCAATTTGACTTTATTTTGACTGGAAATACCAGATTATATCTCTTGTTGAATTGGATAATTTCTCTAAGAAAAGGTAGTTGGGTTTTCTCCTAGAAGAGGGTTTTCCCGGGGTAAAAATCTCTTGTGTCTTTGTGCATCATTGTTTTATTGTGATCTCTACTGTCCTAATGCATTTTATGGTTGAATTTCTGAAATATAATTGCTTAATGATAATCTAGAAGTGCTAAGATAATATTCAATATCATTAGATGTAATTATAAGTTTCAAAAATTGTGCTTGAATCTATTGCACTTGAAAAATCAACATTTGGGTCATATTGTTCAAAATAAGAAGTTTTAAAAGAACCTCTCCTTCAAAGGTGTTTTAGAAAGAACCTCTCCTTCAATTTTGTTTCTGCATTCCAGTTGCTTCGCGTCCAAATCTTTGTCTCTTTTAAAGGGTTTTCATGGTAATAGAGTGTGTCAATATCATATCCATCCTAACTGCATGTATCCCACATGTATGTGCATAAATATCTAAACGCCAAATATGGCACTCGGATAATCGATGTAGGCTTTTCATAAACATTTATGCCTAGCGCGTCGTTAATGAATGCGCTGATGATGAGTAATACCTGATTGTAGTTGAATTATATAATTATCTAAACGCCAAATATGGCACTCGGACAATCGATGTAGGCTTTTCATAAACATTTATGCCTAGCTCGTCGTTAATGAATGCGCTGATAATGAGTAATACCTGGTTGTAGTTGAATTATATAATTAATGGGAAATTGAACCAAAACAGAAATAAGTGGGCGCAGATTTCGCTTAGATTTCGTAGATGAATCATTTCAGACCAGTTACAAGGCGCTGCAGATCAATTTAAAGAAAAATCGTAATTGCAGATGTTAAATTTAAATCTTGGGCAGTAGATCGGGAGATACATCAAAATTTTGCATTTAATTGCAAGCTTCGGGGATGTGATGCAGAGTGGCTTAAAATCTTGTCTAAATAAATCATCGGATGGCATAATTTTAAGAATAAAACAACAGTTTATTTATTTGAATTGATGGATGTTAATCTTACCTGAAAATTGGAGAGCTGGTTCGCATCGCGGTCGTTGCAGTAGATTGTCCGATGACTAGGGTGCTGCGGGTGCACATGTCCGAGCCGCACGGTCTCATGGACGTGAAAACTACGCATGGGTTCCCTGCCTCTTTCTCCATCACCTTCGTCTTCTTCTGCAATGAGCGCCTTGTCCAGCCGTACTCGCCCTAAGCGGGACGGTCTCACCCTGTCCCAGCCCTTCATTCTCCACAGAGCAGGGTTCCAATCCCGCGGGGCTTCAAATGAATCTGGTAAAAATTCGAACCCGCGCCGGAATCTGATAGAAAAGACTGAAACTACCGCAGTGGAACAGAGGAGGTTTTACAGGTATTTTCTAACAGGACTGGGGGTTTGAGATCTCCCTGTCTGCGACACCAGGTCCAGCATCGATCTGTCCATCAGCTACAGATGACCTGCTGCGGACCTCTTCCCCCTCTTCTTCCCTTGGCGTTTTAGTTTTGTTGCCCCGTGCCTCCACTCTCCTTACCGGCTGTATCCGGTTTTCTGGCCTCGTTTTCTGTTTGTGGCGTTTTAAGACAATTTCAAGTCAATAACCTTAGGTAATCTGAAATGATGCCCCTTACGTTATAATGTTGAGTTGGCATTTAAAAAGCGCTCACGTTGCACATCCATTTGTATTTCGGTGGCAAAAATGGAGTATTATCAAAAAAACAAATCAAGAATGTTGCAATATTTATTATAATTTATTTATTAATTTGTATAGAAAATAATAACGGTATTTTCATTAGTAAAATTATATTTTTAAATGTTTTATTCGTGATAAGTAAGAGGGTGGATTTTTATTTTTCAAATTATGAATTTTGGAGTAACAAACACCTTTATATTTGATGTAGGTAAGTTTTCAACAATAAAAAATAGTTTTAAGTTTCTATTTCAAGATTAAAAAGGAGTTTCTATCAAGATAGTATTTCTTTTAAACATTTGACAAATAAATTCTTAACTAATCAATAGAGGTTTTAAATCTTACTCGACCATTATCCTTTTTATTAATTTTATTTTCAATAAAATCATATTCTTTATAGTAATATATAACATTGATCCTATGCATAAAATTAAATACTATTAATAATAATATTAAAAAACAAAATATTACTTTTAATTAATTATTTTAATATAATACGTTTTTAATTAACATAATTTTTTTAATTACTTAAAATATTTTTAATTAGTAAAAAAGTTATATTTCAGTAAAGATTAAAGAAATATATATAGTATTCTACTTTGGTGTGTCATTAACGAATCTATACAAGTGACATAACCATAGTTTTTTAATCATTTAAAAAACAAAAGTCTTTACAATTATGAAAAACAAAAAGATTACATAGCATTCATGTCTAAGGCCAAGTAAATCTAGCAAATCAAGATAACTAAAGAAACATCATAAAAGTAACCGAGAAGCAGACATAATTCATCAACCTACTTTTAGAGATTATGGTTCCTTGATAACAAGGGGTTTTTTTTGCTCCTTGGTGAGCAATCTTGATTTGGAGGGAGGCCTTCAAGTCGTTAAAAATGTTGACCCAAACATTGACCCATAATCTATAACTCATTTAGCATCATCATGATCTCCTTATGAGTTTCATTTCTATTGAGGAGAACTCTCCCAAGCAACATTTTCATGTGCCAATACATGTCAATAGTGTGCAGGGACTAATTAAGTCATCCCCTAGTGTGCCTGACGTCTAGTATACATTCAACAAAGTTATCTACAATCTTATATCTAATATGCATTCCATCTCCACAGTGATGCCCCGCTTTGCCTCAATTATATTTTCTTGAATTTGACGCGGGGTGTGTCTTTGTGTCTTCATGTTGATGTCTCCGCTCTTTATTGGTCACGAGAGTTCATTTCCCAATAGTAGGCAACTCCATGGCACAACCTACCTCTTTTTTTTAGGCATGTTGGGTTTCCATGTAATGCCTTAGTCGAAATTCAATCTCGAAGAGGTGAAGATGCAGTGGGAGTTACAGGCTAGAACCTTGAGAGGCGACCTTGAAGGTCAGAAGGATATCCCTCAACATAGGATGGACATGACAAACATGAAAGCGGTGAAGGTCACGGGGATGAAGAAGAAACTTTGAATTCATTTCCATAAGAACACTGACGCACTAATTTTGCACACAAAGGCATGGGAAGGAGGGTTGAGAGGGCAAGTGGGGATCAAACTACGAAAGAAAAACCAACGTCGAAGAGCATAGGAAGCCCAGGGGAGAGACGAGCTCTAAAGCTCAAGGATTAAGAGCAGAATATCAAAAGAAAGGTCGAAGTGGAGTCATGCTCTGAATGGAAACAACCAAATAACATAGAGAGGCCACTTTGACTACCAAATTTATAGTTGAATTTATGATTTTCTTGCAACAAAGCCCAAAACCAAGACCTTGCAAACATAATCATCGATAATGGAATGTCATTACAAATTACAAATCAGGAATTTGAACTTGAATATTGCCAAGGCTAATTGACGTCCTAGTTGTAGGCATTCCACCTCTCAAAATGTCAAATTAACATGGTATACCAGCCTAGTAATAATACACAAGGTCTCACCGTAAGCCCTTCTCCTTTGCCTCCATGACTTGGCATGGATGTCATGGTTTGCAAATTGAATCGATGATGAGGCATTATCTTGAATTGTGTACCCATTAGCCATCTTTGCCACCCTCCACACTTACTTGCAATTAAATTTTGTGGAGACTTGGCCACATCTCCGCATTTATTCCCAATAGAATGATAGCCATGCCCTCCCTACCTATACCTTTGTGACACTAATACGAATAAAATTATAATAAATTTCTTTTTATCTTTTTTATTTATAAATAAAATAACATATATTTTAAAAAACTTAGATTTATATAATAAATATTTGTTTGAAAAAGGAAAAGTGGAAAAATGAAAAGAAAAAAAGAAGAAGAAGAAGAAGTAAAGAGAGATAAAATTAACATTCATGTCTTAAAAAAAATTGTTATTACATGAATAGGAAGATTTAGTATTTCCAATACAATTAAATTATAGCTTTAAAATATATATATATATATATAATAAAGAAAAAAAGTCAAATGTTTTTGTTATAATTTTCATAGTTCCAAAATTTATTTTTAATAATTGTATAATAAAATGAAAAAATTAATGAAATAAAAATTGGAATATTTGGTTTATAATTTATTTTAATGTCTACCTAAATTAATTATCATCATGATTATTGATATTATGTTTTTAAATATTTATTAAAAATATTTGTTTTAAATAAAATATAAATTTTATAATTAAATATATGTAAAAAGTGAAAATGGTTTAACTATTATGTTGAATATGGTATGAAGATGTTCGGTGAATATTTGGTTATTTGGATTTGAGTAGTCTTTAAGTGCGATCTTTTGGAAAGTTTTCCAGTTTATTTTCCGATCTAATTTGGCAGGGATTCATTGAAATCACAAGTTTGACAGGTGAATTCTACACAATCAAAGTGCCATAGGGGATTTTGAGGGTGTTGAATCCATATATGTAGTAAAAAAAACCAATTTAAACAACACAAATCAAGTTTTGGCCACAATTTTTTCAGTGAATTCTGATAATAAAAAAATCCACTGGAAACTCCAAAAAGTCGCATTTAAAGGCTACTCCAATTGGATTTTTTATTTGGTTGTAAAAAAAAGGTTTATCAATAGTTTTGTTTAGTTGAATAAAATTTATTATGATTTAATTGTTATATGGCAGTGAAGATAATTATTATTAGTCATTGTTTAAATATGGGTTAACTTGTCAATATTATTTAGGGAAAAAATATGTTACTTGATATGATTCATTGGTGATGTATTGAAAGGCAGATTCTCACTCTTGCTAATTACATTTAGGTTTTGGGTCATTAACATATTGCATTACATTTCAGAATATGAATTTTTAATCAATTAGAAATAGTTTTAGGTCTTATTTCAAGATGAGGTGATTATGACCTAAATAGTATTTACAAGAGAGTCAACGTCTCTTGTGGTAATTGTTGAGGTTACTTTTAGTGGAGTCATATACTTTTTAGTAATGAGGCAATAACTCGAATGATTGGGAGGTAAGTATCATATTCTCCCTACTCAAGTTTAAGTCGCTAATAAAGATATTTGGTCTGCAAGGTGTGGGACCCTCATAAGTGCATCTTCATATGTCTCAACCTTTGTTGATTCATAAGTTACCTAGTTTTGGCTTGTGGGTTGTTAGTGCTAACATGAGTTTATAATGGGAGTCACTCTTAAAAAAATGTTTAGTTTTAATCCATTGAGGGGCAACAACTTGAATGTTTGGAGAATGGTTGAGAGGTAGGTTATGCACTCTCCCAACATGGGTTCAAATCCTCAATTAGACATTTGACTTGTTGTGATATCGTAAAAAGGGTAAATAACCCCTTTAAGTGGGATCCCATGGGTGCGTACTCGATGTCTCAACCCTTGCTAAAATATAGGTTATTGGTTTATTTACTTATGAGGTGTAGACCAGTTGGTATGAGTGGAGTTTCGTCGCCACCATGTCTCAAATTCAAACCTCATGGGGAGGAGTTGAGGATAGAAACCACTTTCGAGGGAATTAAACTATCCCAAGGAGTGTCCAAGCTTGACCAAGCTTCGCACAATTCTAGTGTTAGCATCTCACTATGGGTAAATCGTCATTCTATCCAATAGATAGATTAACCTAGACCTAAAATCACGTAATTAAAAAAAAATTAACAATATATTTGATTAATAAATCATTAAATATATTTTTATATTATAGTAATGGCCCATTATTTTGATCTCAAAGTTTAAATCACTTTACAAAATATTAATTTTCCATGATTTATATATTATAAATCTTTAATTCACCCGGATGCGGGTGTTAACGCGATGCATTTATGAGGGCTCTCTCATTGCAGGCAGCTGGCCCTGCACCTGGCTCGCGACCGAAGATTGTAGATCTCAATGCATGCGAATTTATTTGGATGCAGGACGGAATGATGGTCGCACAAATCGTCTTTAATGTGCGCCTGGCTCGAGAGTTCACGCTCAAGGTTTTATTTATGGCTTGGTGTTTGGTTCACGCCATTGCTCTTGGTTCTTTTCACCTCCACCCGATTTTCTTCCCGCACCCCTGTCTCGCTCAGGTAGTCTGGAAGCACGCCTGGGTTTTCTGTATCGCCTAGTTCCTCTGTGCTCAATCCCTCCCCCGTCAGCTCTGCCACTTTCCCTTTCTTGGTTGTTTAAACAATTCAAGGATGCCTCGTCGTTGAGGAGTCTCTCGCCGAGGAGGCAATACTGGTAATAGAGGCAGAGCCTCTCATTCTGCTCCTCAGAACGTAATCCCCATTGCTTCGGCCTCCCCGTCCTCTCCGCCCTCTGGCCATGTTGGGCCTCTCCCACACAATTCCTTTCAAACTACCCGCTTCACCTTCCATAGCAGGCTCAATAGGCCAGTTTTGTCTGCCAGTATCACTGTTATTCTTGCTGAGGAAGAGGACAATCCCAGCAGCTCAGCCCACACCACCACCTCTCAATCTTAGGATGACAGTGTCCTTCAGGGGGAGATGGCTGGGGTTGTGTTTAATGAAGATAACATGTAGGAAGATAGCACTGTTCCTGAGGCGCCTCCGTATCCGACAGATTCGACTCAGCGCAAGGTCCTTTCCTGTGGACCGGTTCATCATGCAAGCAGCATCCTCAACCTGGTAATTCCTCCAGAAGGTGGTATCGAAGGGAATGAAGACAATGGATTCGTCACTTGGATTGCCTCGTCCAGCCAGGTGGACAAGGATGCGCCCGACTCTCCGCAACATGCCGAATGATGCTGGTTCATTGCCGACGGGTGGCACTCTTGCCTTTGCTCTGTTTGATTTTATGCTATGTGTCTATGTTTTGGGTCTCTGGTTATGGGTCTGGTCTCAGTTCTCGTTTGGTATCGGCGCGAGCCAACTTGTTCTTGATTTGCAGCAACAACTCTTGGTTTGGCGAGTTTTGTTTTGCCTCTTTTTTTGTCCATGGCTGGTATGACAGAATGCTTCTAAGTAAAGCCATTGCAGGTGATAGTAATGTTGTGTTAGACTCAGAACATAATCTTTTTTTTGTGCATCAGTGTCTAACAAATCATGTTTTGAAGTCTTTTAATCCTGAAAGGGCAGATAGCAAGATATGTATGTCTCAGAATCTCTGGCTGAGGGCTGGCCTCTGCCCCCTCTGAGGTTTCGACCTCCATGTACATATTTTTCTCTTTTTTAATAGAATTAGTATTTACGCAAAAAAATAAATAAATAAATAAATAAAGTATATATATATATATATAATTCGCTTATAAATTGTATAAATTACCATAACACAATAAATTTTAATTTAATGTATAAAGAAACATTTGGGAGAAATTTTATAAAGAATATTGAATAGAAAAAATAAAATAGAAATAATTATGCGCTTTAAAATAAGTTAAACATTAAGAAAAAAAGGACAAATTGAAAATAGGTCATTAATTAATTTATTTATTTAAAATCGAATAAAAAAAAGTAACAATGGTTACCTCGAAGAAGATACGGTATAATTTAACAAAACAAAAAGAAAAAGATGTGGTAAGTTAGGGAAAAGACAAACAAAAGGAATGGAATAATTTCATAGTCAAAGGAAATGAATAGTTATTTTTGTTTATAAGAAAATGAAATCCGTTAAAATTAAAGTGAAAGTAAAAAGAGGGAAAGTTAGGATTATAGTTAAGTTTCAATAAAAAAGATAAAGAAATAGAAATTTTAGATTCAAATAGAAATGCGAGAGATAAAATATTTAACTTAAATTTAGGAGAGATCTTTTGTTTTTTTTGGTGATTTATAATAGTTTATTGGGATAAAAATTATGAAGGATTTTATTTGTTTATGTTTTTGTTAGGGACTATAACTTTATGGTTAAAGTATTTTTTTTGGATTAGTTTGTCGATTTTTTGTGATTTTTTTTTTTAATTTTAATTAAAGTTTTCAGAATATTTGTATTTTTCTGTAAATTGAAAAACATATTTCTAATTTTTGAATATCTTATTTCTAATTTTTTATTCGTTAAGCAAGTTTTGATTTGACAAAATTCTCCTGGTGGAGGGCAATTTAATTTCAATATTTATCAGTGTCTGACAAATCATTAAAAAATAAAAGAAACTAGTTTTGTAACTGGCCATTCTGTTAGTGAGTGCTCTAACACGGACAATGTTATCACTGGCACTACTAGTGCTCTACCCAGGTCCTTTACGTAAGCGAGGAGGGGGAGGCATCCACAGTCGTGGTCAGTTGTCACTCAGTTATATTATTTCATTTTAAACTTTGTAGCACATATTCCATTTTAAACTTTTACACATTAAGTTGTGTGGAAGAACAGGTGTATGGAGTCGAGGATGTGTGTAGAACAAAGGATGTGCGGGTGTGGAGATATGTGCAGGAGAACGAGTGTGTAGAGGGAACTTTTTTCTTTTACCTCTTATTTCATTTTAAACTTTTACACATTCAACTGTGTGGAAGAACACGTGTATGGAGTCAAGGATGTCTGCAAAATAAAGGATGTGTAGAAGAGGGGGTATGTGAAGGAGAATGGGAGTGTAGAGGGAACTTTTTTCCATGCACATCAAATTATTTTCACTTTAAGCAAAAATCGAATTTTCACATAATCGTAGTTCCCTTGACCGGATCTACAAAATACCATGGACAGAAAACTATTGTGCCCAAAACTATGTGCGAAATACATGCACAAAAACATAGGTAGGTCCGCCCACTTAATATAGGGGTAGTCGTGGAGAGAATATAACACAACCCAACATTCTCCCACTTGTTGTTTTCTTTCCACAGGGGGGCACAGGAGAGCTTAGTCATTGATCTAGCCTTGCAATGCCCAGTGTTTATCTACACCAAGAGAACTTCTCAATACTCACAGACTTTGTCAATGCATCTATACTATTCTTCAAAGTGTCCACCTTTACCAACAACACCTTTTTGTCTTCTATACAATCCCTCACAAAGTGATATTAAACATCAATGTGCTTTGTCTTTGAATGATAAGTAGGGTTATTTGCCAAGAAAATTGAACTTTGGCTATCACAGTCTATCCTTATAGATCCCTATACTAACCCCATACTTGAACACAATCTCTGTAACCAAACTGCTTCCTTGCTTGCATGAGTGGCTGCCATATATTATGCCTCTATAGTTGAAAGTGCCACTACAAATTGTCTCTTTCTCAACCAACTGGCTACACCTCCAAATAGGTTAAACACATACCCACTTGTAGATCTTCTCTTATCCAAATCTCCAGCCCAATCTGCATCAACAAAGCCACAGATGTCCAAAACTCTGTCCAATCCTGGTCTTCCTTGGTAGCACAAACCATAATTACTAGTGCCACGCAAATACCTGAAAACCGAATTCACTGATGTCTAATGCTCCTTCCCTGGTTTTGACATAAACTTGCTCAATACTCCCACTGCATGTGCAATGTCTGGTCTATTACAGACCATTACATACATCAGGCTACTGACCGCACCTACATATGGAACATGGGACATGCCCTCTTCCTCTTCTTGCATCTTGGAACACTATTCAACAGATAACTTTACACCTACAAGAATAGGAACCTTCACCGGTTTACTATCCTACATATTAAACCTCTGTAGTATTGTCTCAACATACTTCCTCTCGTTTAACCAGAGCTTCCTCTTTGCCCAATCTCGTTTAATTTTCATGCCCAAAATATAGTTTGCAGCACCAAGATCTTTCATGTCGAATTTGGAGGACAATTGGGTCTTCAAATCCTGGATAATTTCTTTGTCATATCCAACCAACAACATATCATCCACATACAAGACGAGATAAATAACATGGTCACCAATTAATTTAAAATACACACAGTGATCTGCTTTACTTATGGGAAGCCAAGTCCCCGTATAAATGTATCAAATTTCTGATACCACATCCTTGGTGACTATTTTAACCCATACAAAGACTTTTTTAACTTGCATACCAGTTCTTTCTTACCCTTCACCACAAAGCCTTTAAGTTGCTTCATGTAGATCTCTTCTTCCAAATCCTCGTGAAGAAATGTTGTCTTCACATCCATCTACTCTACCTCAAAATCAAAAGCAGCAACAACAGATAAAAGTAATCTAATAGAAGCTACCTTGGCAACAGGAGAAAAAATATCACCAAAATCAATTTCCGACACCTGTGAATAACCTTTTGCTACTAACTGAGCTTTGTATTTCTCCACCTTTCCTTCTGCATTCATCTTCTTCTTGAACACCCATTTGCTGCCAATGGGTTTCCTTCCAGCTGGAAACTCCACCAGATCCCAAGCCTCATTTTTGTGCAAAGATGTCATTTCATCAACCATGGCCTCTTTCTAGAGTTTTCCATCCTTTGAATCTACTGCTTCCCTCACAGTTTTGGGATCATCATTAGTAATAGATAAAACAAAATTTGAACAGAAAGCAGATGGACTATACCTTTTTTGGCTGCCTTCTTTCTCGAACTGATCTTCTCACAATTGGAGTTTGTGGCTCTTCATCTTCTGATTCCTCTTCTACTGTAGAGTCTCATTCTTCCTCCTTTAGCTCAAACTCTATCTTCTCAGGTTCCTTTAGTAGGACTTCATGTTTAATAACATCTTTCACCTCTCTAAACACCACATCTTGGTTGTACACAACCTTCCTTGTTATAAGGTTCCAAATCTTATAACCTTTTAAACCATCCTTATACCCATTAAAGATGCACTTTTCAAATTTGCTATCCAACTTTGTTCTTTTCTCCTTTGAAACATGTAAATATGCATCACATCCAAATATCCTCAGTGTGAAAGAGAAGGTTTCGTACCAGTCCATACCTCTTATGGAGTTTTATCCTCCAACATTGATGAAGGTGATCTGTTGACCAGGTAACATGCAGTCTCCACCGCCTCTGCCCATAATTCTTGTCCTAACCCGGCACCACTAAGCATGCTTCTTGCCCTTTCCATCAACATCTTGTTCATTCTTTTTGCAACTCCATTTTGCTCAGGTGTGTATGGAGTAGTCTTTTGTCGTGCTATACCACACTTCTTACAGAACTCTTCAAATTCCTTCTTGTAAAACTCTCCATAGTTATCTGTCCTTAGCACCTTTATCTTCTTCTTTCTCTGGTTTTCCACCAGAGTCTTAAATTCTTTAAACCTGTCAAAGACTTTAGATTTTTTCCTGAAGAAATATATCCATGCATTCCTTGAGAAGTCATCTATAAATGATACATAGTATACAGAATTTCCCAGTGATGGAACCGACATAGGTCTAAACACATCAATGTGCACAAGCTCTAATATTTATTTCATCCTATTACCACCAGAGGGGAAACTCACCCGATTCTGCTTCGCATATACACAATTTTCACATAAATTAAAATCCAAAGAGTTATTAGACATACCTTATATCATACCTTTACCATGAAGTATTCGAAGGGCATTCTCTGCAATATGTCCAAGCCTTTGATGCCATAGCATGGTCTTTTCTCCAAAGACCACTAGATTTTCTGCTCCACTTCAGGAACCAGAGAGTCATTGCACCCATCAATAACAGTGCTACCTTGAAGCTTGTACAGAGTTCCAACACGAAATCCCCACATCAATACTAGTGCTCCCCGAACCATCTTGCAGGTATCTTTCTCGAACACTATTTTTAAATATGCATCATCCAGCTTGCCTACAGAAATCAGATTTCTGACCAATGCAGGAATATGTAACACCTGAAGGTGTTCTAATCCTTCCACCTTACAACTTCAACTTGACTTTTCCGCGACCAACGATTATAGCCTTCCTGTCATTCCCTAAGAAGACATCACCACCATCATATTTCTCATACTCGCAGAACCACTCTCTATGGGGAGTGAAGTGAAAGGATGCACCTGAGTCAATCAACCATGCCTCATGATCTACATGTGTACTTGAAGAAGAAGCCAAGTACACATCCCCACCTTTATTTGAGGTGGTTTTCGCCTCTGCAGAAGGAGCATAATCAAATCCCTTTCCCTTCTTAGGAGATTTAGATTTACAGTCCCTTTTGAAGTGCCCTTCCTTTTCGCATTTCTAACACACAGTTGTAGCCACTACAACACCACCCAGATTTTTTGGCATATTCAAAATTTTGGGTACCCCACCACTCGCCCCAGGTTGCCAAGGTTTTGATAAGGTCTTCAGCCAGGTACTCCTCCTGTGACCCTTCATATCAAACCATGTTGATGCACCCACTTACTCTTCATGCATTACATCTGCACATCATGCTTTACCCCGGTTAAGAACCTTATGTTTGCATTAGGGTTGGGAGGTTTGTTGTTGCAAGGAGCATGGAAAGCCCCATGATTGTGAAACCTATCCTCCTATGATGTCCATTGTCAATTGGTGGAGGCACTATGTGTGGACTTATAGGGCTTCAGGCCGGCTCTCATTCTGTTGTCCATATCAGGGTTTGTGAGAAACCCTACATTGTCATAGAGTCAGGCCGCATTCTCACCCGCATTGTCTAGCACCATGGGTAGAATTATTGTGTATCTTGTCCCCCACCCCCCCCATCTCAACATATGCATTAGAGTCGCAATATGGTTGTCTTTCTCTCGCACCCTCGAAACCCTAGTTTGACATGGCTAATTATCCTCACCCTTCATAACGCATAAGCATTAGGGTTTCAAAGCACTCGCTCCATGAGTATACTATCCCCATGTGAAACACAAATATTATAGTCATTGGTAGATGGCGGTTCCACTGAGTACCTAGTTAAAATTAGTTCTCAAATACAATTGGAGCATGACTCTCTCGACCCACGCACCCCGTAACACCTTAATTTGGATTATTTATGGTTCATGCTCCTTGAATAAATTAGTTCTTTTTTTATTAATTATTCTCTTTCATGCTCTCACATGGAAATATCGTTATGACAAGATGACTTGTCCTCATTCCATCTTTTGCAGTGAGTTAGTTGAAGGAGCCACATATACGCATTCATCAATACAACAACGACATTAAATACCCCCCTAACGCAAATATGGTGGCTTTAATGGACCCCATGAACCTCACCTTGGCATGAAACTAGTCGAGCTCCTTGAAGTTATTTCCAAAGTGTCGTATTGGTTCATAACCCTAAAGACAAGATAAGGGGCCTTTTGATAGCCCATTCCAGTCTTAGCTTATTATAAAATGTGTGGGGAAGCGCACAACAAGGTTATACCAGAAACAAGGTTCGTTATGTGTATATACCACTAATGTGATGTCAAAGAAAGTGCCATGTAGCCCACACCCCAAGGCCCCACCAGCGTTGCGTTAGGGTAGCAGGTTGAAAGGAGAAAACATAATATGCGTACACATGGATAGGGGTATGACCATCAGACACAGTGATACTAGCAAATCGATCTGGAGGGAACAACACAGTGTGAAGGTTCACCCAAAAGGCTTTGTGAGGTTCTACATATCGATTAACAAAGAGTCCGATGAGAGGCATTTGTTTTCAAAGGATCGGAAAACATGGAGCGCATTGCCAGAAATCACATTAGTGGTTGTGCCGGGGTTATTATCCAAAATTAAGCGTGTAGTAAGTATACCTACACACTCTTTGCAACCAAGCATCAGTTTCTTCAGAAATATTGAAATGAAAATGCCAACTTTATGGTGGAATACACGTGATCGGTGGAAAGACTTTCCCATAATGACTGGTGGACGACTTGAATTTAAAAAATCAAAAAGTGTTGAGCCATTTTATTGCCACAGGAACGTCTCTTAATATATATGTTGCAGGGTTGAGCAGAGAATGAGCATCGCTGCAGTGGGAAGGTTTAACAGGACGTGTGCCACATCATTTTATACAAAACGATAATGAATTAAAAAAAATATTCTCATGGTACCTGAGCAATTATAGAGATGCCCACGCAGAGGCTGAAGTCACGCTATCGTCGGAGGATGATGAGCCGCGGAGGGGATGAGATGAACTTACTATCAATTATGCTTCCAGATCTAGAAGAAACACGGGCAAGGTTTGGCAAGAGTTCTCAGAACTCTGGTGGCAGAACTGTTCACATGAATGATTGCTTGTGCCCATACAACACGGGCCTTCAGTAAAGTCACAGCATGACAAGATCAAGCCTACTGCCTGTTGTCAAGACTGCAACCGTGTCAAATCACTTAGCGAAAAGGAAATATTGCACATGAGATCCATGAGGGAGCAAGAAGAGACGTTCCAACACTCTTTCGGCATTCCCAAGTTTGCTGGCAGGATCCTGGCCACACAAGAATGAAATCACATGTTTCATTTCAGGTTGCCTTCTGGGATCAAGATCGTGATACCAGGCTTAGAAGTGAATTTTTTGCTTTCACCATTCGCTAAGTCGGACTCCTCACCCTCAGGAAACAACCAAAAGTGCGACCTTGCTCAAGATGCGACTGTGCGACTAATAGTCGCTAAGTCGCACTCGAAGACCTCAGGCGGGTGTGGGGATATGCGACCTGCCCTGCGTTGCAACCTGGCGACCTCTAGGGGGTCGCACTTTCGACTAAGTAGTTGGGTCGCGTTACAGTTCCTTAGGCGAGCTTCCTAGAAGTGTGACTAGCCATCAGCTCCGACCATGTGACCTTCAGTAAGTCATGATCCCACATAGGTTGCGAGGTCGCATTTTTGTGCCTAAGTGAAAGCAGCCATAGATGTGACTTACCAGAGGTGCGACTATGTGACTTTGGGAAAATCACGAATCACTCCCCAGAAGTGCGACTCTACGATGTGATGAATAAACTAAGTGAATTTCCTTTTAATGTTTGAACCCAAAATGGATTGTCAAACTTTGTCAAAGGATGCAGGCCCGATTATAAGCCGAAAATGAAACTAAACGTAAAGGTCGAGTGCTTAGATTTGATGGTTGGTTGAGAAAAGAGAAGCATATGCCTCTCATATAAAACATGTCTTCTTTTACCCGGTGATATTCCAGACACAAGAATAATAAATGTCGGTCCATATATATGCACTTTAAGTGCCAATGAAGCTTGGCTACGCTTCTTACATATGAAGCATAACTCTCACCCAAGGGCGAACCTCAAGGAGTTTGATGATTCTTATTTTAGAAAATATTCATGAGAGTTTGAAGGAAGGAGGTCAATGCCTAATGAACATAAGACTTGCCATTTTTCCTACCAAATATAGATATATGTCATGCAATGAGCATAAGGGACCTTTTCCACTGCACACTAGCTGAAGGGACATGAAGCATTGAAATGAAACTGCTAACCACACACTCCTCATGCCTTTGCCCAAAGATCCTATTTTATAAAGTTGATTCGTGAAAGCAAGGAAGAGGTTAAGGTTTAGATTCACTATGATTTAACCCACAAAGAAGGATATGAAGACCTTGCAAATCCACTTACTCTGACACTGGCATAGTACAGGATAGGACTATCCAGGGGTCCAAAGTTGATTTCAATTTTTTGTGATTATTATTATTTATTTATCTATTGTTACATTTATGGTGTGGTTATTCAATTATCATCATGTATAACTATGGTTACTGTCTTACAGGGTACAGGAGGGTGAGGACTCCAACCTATGAGGAGAGATCTAGGGTTACTCATGGGAAGACCTGCAGCTAGGATGTCCAACCAGTAAATAAATCGGCTCAACATGGTTGATCAAGAAACGATGGCAACCGCAATGGCATTCCATGCAGCCAAGGAACCACACAATTTGGTCTTGTACTTTGGAAACCACCTTGGTGACAAGCATTCTAGGGTCTACAAGAATCCTTTACATCTGCTTCTCCTTTTTTTCATAATGTAAATGTTCTCTGATGATGCCAGCAGTTAGGCTGAGAGAAATTAAGCCTATACTAGGCAGTAGGCATGAGAGAGTAGTGAGGAAGCTCAAGAGGCATGAAGGTAGCTGAAAGGGCACGAGGGAAGTCCAAAGGTCACGGTAGGTGAATGGTCACTTGACCTCTATAAATGTACCCTCATCCCTCACTTGACAGGTGGACTTTAGCACTTGAGTTGAGGCCAACAGAGATAGTTGATTGATGCTTGAGAGCTAAGGCCACTAAGCTCTTGGTAGCTAGGAGAGGGGTTTGCAGTAGGGCTAGGGTTTTGACATCGGGCAATGGTATGAATAGTCCATGTTCCACTACTGGGTATTGACCAATTGCTTGATATATATTTGAAGTTGCAGCAATTAATAAGATGTTTTATTTTTCCCTTTGCACTGATTCCCATGTTGACTCATGGTGGTTGTATTAGCTGTCTGGTACCTCACCATATATGTATGAGTGCTTTCATATACGCGAGATGTTATGTACTGATACATAGTGGTTGCATGTATGTTTCGCTTTAGAATCTATGTTTACTTGTTCCTTGCCATGTTGGTGACCTATTGTGAACTACTTCGCAATTGACCTTCGGCATGTTCTTGTTTATTATGTCTGATGGGGTTTTAGCTAACTAATCGCCCTCATCGTTCATCTCTTCTTATCATTGTTGTGATTTGTTTAAACCTCTTTTTGCAATTTGTCAATATTGGTCTGATTTTGTTTCGCTGCCCAAGCACTTCATTCCCACACCACTCTAGCACCTTCTCATTTGATAACCAAGAGCAGAAAACATTCATGGTGGCAGCCACCCAAATACAAGATGGGGCTCCTATCCCAAACGGTGTGAGGTCTAATTGGGACCCCTTAGTCGTTGGCAATACATTTTGGCCCGTCAACAAAATTGGTGCTAGAAGGAGGGCCTGATGACAAGATAAGCCCTTGGAGCCTGTAGTTTAGTCTCATATCTATTGATGGCTCCGACCATAATCTTGCTCCCAGGGTGTTTATTTGGTTTGTCTATTTTCCGATTTTCCATCCCCCAGGAGCAGCTCCATCAATTGTCTCAGTTAAAATTTGATGGTGAGGATGGAACAACTTTAATCAAGCACGTTTTTTATTTCCTCAAGTTTTGTGAATCTTTTGAGATTGACAATGAAGAGTTTGCTTGTGTGTTTCTCTTGCTCACCCTTGAAGGTCGCGCCAAGCAATGGTGCCACATGTTTCCAGCAGCATCCATTCATTCATTCGAGCAACTCGTCGGTTAGGAACTCCTGCGGTGGCTACATTGGAAGTTTGATTTCACATAACCCAACCTATGATTTCGTTAATTTAGGATTTAGGGTTTAGACTAGTTAGGTTTTAGCTTTGCTTATCAATTGGTTGATTAGAATTTTCTTATCATTTAAATTTGTCATGTTTCATTTTCTTTACTGTAGGTAGTTAGTTCCCTCCTTGTTTCCTTTGCACTCATGCCCTTGCATTTGTTTGTTGTTGAATTGCATTCATGAAATCTCTGCATACACATTGCATTGGTCCTTTAATGGCAATTAGTTGATATCTTCTACACATAGCATTACATTGGGTCATTAACCATGGTTGCTGCATTGCATCATACACTTTCCTTCTTGCTTGGCACAAACCCACCTTTGACCTAACCTGGAATTTTCAACCATGTTGCATGCTGCTGCATGAGCCTTCATGAACTTGAAGATTCCAAAGTTGTGGCTTTGTGAATAGCTTTCTCACACCTTTGGATTTTACTCCAAGTGCATTGCTTCGACCTCTGCACATCGGTTTGTAAACACTAAGAGAGTTTCCTGGTCACCTAGCCCTAGAACTAAAACCCTAGCCCTGTGATTATGTGAAGTTGTGATGGCTACACCAATGGGTAGCCTCTCTTAGAGCCAATCATCAAATTCGCATCCTGAATATCTCTCCTACGAGTCAAATTTATTAACAGGGAAAATATGAACAAATTGCTCATGGGGAACCCTAGTCTGTTTAAATGAAATATACCCATAACTTGAACCTAGTGCCCTGTGTGGTCTTGATTGTTTCAATGACTTGTGTTCTTTCTTTATTTTACTCGCTGACTGGAAATGAGATGTGAAAGCTTGGCATGAGGGCAAGCCTAAATCAGGATATCTCTTAGTTTCCATCAAACAAGAAACAACCTCTCTTGCTCGTAAAATAAGTCAGGATCCCTCATCCACCCTGGCGCAATCAACGCCCCGAAATAAGTGAAAATGCACACGTAAAAGAAAATGAAACCAAATAAAGGGTAAAGGATCAAGAAAGGCTTCCTGCACAAAGAGGTAATGCAACGACTTCGTCGGGGTACTGACTAGGCTCGCTGGCAGTGGAGCAACGTTTGTGATTTCTTGAAGTGACTCCACCGGGGTATTGTCCAGGCCCGCTGGTAGTGGAGCAACACCAGAAACTTACTTTTAAAATTTTGAATACAATAAGCCCTCTACCCTGTTCTTTGCATCATCATCAACTACTGGCATGTGTGAACTATCAATGGGGTGTTTACTGACTGGAAAGACCTAGCTGAGGCACGAGGGAAGGCATATCTACAAAGGTCGTGGCCATGCAAGAGGTACCCATAGCGTTTGTTCAATATTCCCTTGCATCATTATTCGCACCAGACTACTACTTGGGTATTGACAGAGATATTGGATTCTCCTAGTGGTTCATCAATTGTTGTAGCCACTACAACACTACCCAAATTTTTGGGCATATTCAAAATTTTGGGTACCCCACCACTCGCCCCAGGCTGCCAAGGTTTTGATAAGGTCTTCAGCCAGGTACTCCTCTCGTGACCCTTCCTATCAAACCATGTTGATGCACCCACTTACTCTTTCTGCATTACATTTGCACATCATGCTTTACCCTGGTTAAGAACCTTATGTTTGCATTAGGGTCGGGATGTTTGTTGTTGCAAGGAGCATGGAAAGCCCCATGACTGTGAAACCTATCCTCCTATGATGTCCATTGTCAATTGGTGGAGGCACTGTGTGTGGACTTACAGGGCTTCAGGTTGGCTCTCATTCTGTTGTCCATATTAGGGTTTGGGAGAAACCCTACATTGTCATAGAGTGAGGGCGCATTCTCACCCGCATTGTCTAGCACCATGGGAAGAATCATTGCATATCGTGTCCCCCAGGTTCATGGTTCCCCCCCCATCTCAACATATGCATTAGAGTCACAACATGGTTGTCTTTCTCTCGCACCCTCGAAACCCTAGTTTGACATGGCTAATTATCCTCACCCTTCATAACGCATAAGCATTAGGGTTTCAAGGCACTCACTCCATGAGTACATTGTCCCCATGTGAAACACAAATATTATAGTCATTGGTGGATGGCGGTTCCAGTGAGTACCTAATTAAAATTCGTCTCAAATAAAATTGGAGCATGACTCGCTCGACCCACGCAATCCGTAACACCTTAATTTGGATTATTTATGGTTCATGCTCCTTGAATAAATTAGTTATTTTTTATTAATTATTCTCTTTCATGCTCTCACATGGAAATATCGTTATGACAAGATGAATTGTCCTCATTCCATCTTTTGCAGTGAGTTAGCTGAAGGAGCCACATATACGCATTCATCAATACAACAACGACATTAAATACCCCCCTAACGCAAAGGTGGTGGCTTTAATGGACCCCATGAACCTCACCTCGGCATGAAACTAGTGAAGCTCCTTGAAGTTATTTCCAAGGGGTCGTATTGGTTCATAACCCTAAAGACAAGATAAGGGGCCTTTCAATAGCCCATTCAAGTCTTATAACTTATTAGAAAATGTGTGGGTAAGTGCACAACAAGGTAATGCTAGAAACAAGATTCGTTATGTGTATATACCACTAATGTGATGTCAAAGAAAGTGCCATGCAGCGCACACCCCAAGGCCCCATCAGCGCTGCGTTAGGGTAGCAGGTTGAAAGGAGAAAACATAATATGCATACACATGGACAGGGGTATGACCATCAGACACAGTGATACCAGCAAATCGATCTGGAGGGAACGACATAGTGCGAAGGTTCACCCAAAAGGCTTTGTGAGGTTCTACATATCGATTAACAAAGAGTTCGCTGAGAGGAATTTGTTTTCAAAGGATCGGAAAACATGGACTGCATTTCCATAAATCACATCAGTGGTTGTGCCGGGGTTATTATCCAAAATTAAGTGCGTAGTAAGTAGACCTACACACTCTCAGCAACCAAGCATCAGTTTCTTCGGAAATATTGAAATGCAAATGCTAACTTTACGGTGGAATACACGCGATCGATGGAAAGGCTTTCCCATAATGACTGGTGGATGACTCGAATTTAAAAAATCAGAAAGCGTTGAGCCATTTTATTGCCACAGGAACGTCTCTTAATATATATGTTGCGGGGTTGAGCAGAGAATGAGCATCAATACAGTGGGAAGGTTTAACAGGACACGTGCCACATCATTTTATACAAAATGATAGTGAATTAAAAAAACAATGCTTATGGTACCTGAGTGATTATAGAGATGCCCACACAGAGGCTAAAATCATGCTATCGTTGGAGGATGATGAGCTGCGGAGGGGATTAGATGAACTTACTATCAATTATGATTCAAGATCTGGAAGAAACACGGGCAAGGTTTGGCAAGAGTTATCAGAACTCCGGTGGCAGAAATGTTCGCATGAATGATTACTTCTGCCCATACAACACGAGCCTTTAGTAAAGTCACAACATGACAAGATCAAACCTGCTGCCTGTTGTCAAGACTGCAACCGTGTCAAATCACTGAGTGAAAAGGAAATATTGTGCATGAGATCCATGAGGGAGAAATAAGAGATGTTCCAACACTCTTTCGACATTCCCAAGTTGACTGGCAGGATCCTGACCGCACAAGAATGAAATCACATGTTTCATTTCAGGCTACCTTCTGGGATCAAGATCATGATACGAGGCTCAAAAGTGAATTTTTTGCTTTCACCATTTGCTAAGTTGGACTCCTCACCCTCAGGAAACAACCAGAAGTGTGACCTTGCTCAAGATGCAACTGTGCGACTAATAGTCGCTAAGTTGCACTCGAAGACCTCAGGCGGGTGCCCAGGATATGCGACCTGCCTTGCGTTGCAACCTGGAAACCTCCAGGGGGTCGCACTTTCAACTAAGTCACTGGGTTGCGTTACAGTTCCTTAGGCGAGCTTCCCGGAAGTGCAACTAGCCATCAGCTCTGACCATGCGACCTTCAGTAAGTCGTGATCCCACATAGGTCGCGAGGTCGCATTTTTGTGCCTAAGTGAAAGCAGCCATAGATGCGACTTACCAAAGGTGTGACTTTGGGAAAATCACGAATCACTCCCCAGAAGTGCGACTCTACGCTGTGATGAATAAACTAAGTGAATTGCCTTTTAATGTTTGGACCCAAAATGGCTTGTCAAACTTTGTCAAAGGATGCAGGCCCGATTATAAGCCGAAAATGAAACTAAACGTAAAGGTCGGGTGCTTAGAGTTGATGGTTGGTTGAGAAAAGAGAAGCATATGCCTCTCATATAAAACATGTCTTATTTTACCCGGTGATATTCCAGACACAAGAATCAGAAATGCTGGTCCATATATATGCACTTTAAGTGCCAATGAAGCTTGGCCACGCTTCCTACATATGAAGCATAGTTCTCACCCAAGGGCGAACCTCAAGGAGTTTGATGATTTGTATTTTAGAAAATATTCATGAGAGTTTGAAGGAAGGAGGTCAATGCCTGATGAACATAGGTCTTGCCATTTTTCCTACCAAATCTAGATATATGTCGTGCAATGAGCATAAGGGACCTTTTCCACTGCACACTAGCTGAAGGGACATGAAGCATTGAAATGAAACTACTAACCACGCACTCCTCACACCTTTGCCCAAAGATCCTATTGTATAAAGTTGATTCGTGAAAGCAAGGAAGAGGTTAAGGTTTATATTCACTATGATTTAACCCACAAAGAAGGATATGAAGACCCTGCAAATCCACTCGCTCTGACACTGGCATAGTACAGGATAGGACTATCCAGGGGTCCAAAGTTGATTTTAGTTTTTTGTGATTATTGTTACATTTATGTGTGGTTCTTCAATTATCATCATGTATAACTATGGTCACTGTCTTACTGGGTACAGGAGGGCGAGGATTCCAACCTATGAGGAGAGATCTAGTGTTACTCATGGGAAGACCTGCAGCTAGGATGTCTGACCAGTAAATAAGTCGGCTCAACATGGTTGATCGAGACACGATGGCAACCACAATGGCATTCCATGCAGCCAAGGAACCACACAATTTGGTCTTGTACTTTGGCAACCACCTTGGTGACAAGCATCTAGGGTCTACAAGAACCCTCTACATCTACTTCTTCTTTTTTGCAGTAGGCATGAGAGAGTAGTGAGGAAGCTCAAGAGGCATGAAGGTAGCTGAAAGGGCACGAGGGAAGTCCAAAGGTCACAGTAGGTGAATGGTCACCTGACCTCTATAAATTTACCCTCATCCCTCACTTGACAGGTGGACTTTAGCACTTGAGTTGAAGCCAATAGAGATAGTTGATTGACGCTTGAGAGCTAAGGCCACTCAACTCTTCGTAGCTAGGAGAGGGGTTTGTAGTAGGGCTAAGGTTTTGACACCGGGCGATGGTATGAACAGTCCATGTTCCACTACTGGGTATTGACCAATTGCATGATATATATTTGAAGTTGCAGCAATATTAATAAGATGTTTTATTTTTCCCTTTGCACTAATTCCCATGCTGACTCATGGTGGTTGTATTAGTTGTCTGGTACCTCACCATATCTGTATGAGTGCTTTCATATACATGAGATGTTATGTACTGATACATAGTGGTTGCATGTATGTTTCACTTTAGAATCTGTGTTTACTTGTTCCTTGCCATGTCGGTGACCTATTGTGAACTACTTCGCAATTGACCTCCGACATGTTCTTGTTTATTATGTCCGATGGGGTTTTAGCTAACTAATCACCCTCATCGTTCATCTCTTCTTATCATTGTTGTGATTTGTTTAAACCTCTTTCTGCAATTTGTCAATCTTGGTCTGATTTTGTTTCGTTGCCCAAGCACTTCATTCCTGCCCCACTCTGGCACCTTCTCATTTGATAACCAAGAGCAGAAAACATTCATGGTGGCAGCCGGGCCCACATACCGGATGGGGCTCCTATCCCAAATGGTGTGAGGTCTAATTGGGACTTCACACCGAGGAGACATTTTAGTCGCTGGCGGTACATTTTGGCCCGTCAACGCACACCTTTACCGATTTTCCTGGAGATTTAGATCTCCCTCTAGATTTAGATCTCCCACTCGAGGACTTATTTTTGTCTATTATGGGATTGTCCTCGTACAGACAACGCATCACGATTTTGGCCCTCCATATTTTTTCGTCTCATCTCCTCCGATAACAAGGATGAGACTATTTCATCAAACTACAAGGCATTTGCATTGATACCTATTGCAACAACCAAACTATCCCACGAATCTGGTAGAGAACACAACAAATTGATGCACTTATCTTCATCTGAAATTTTAATATCAACATATAATAACTGGCTTACCACAATACAAAATGCGTTCAGATGCTCTGTCACCGAGTCTCCATCTTTCATCCTCAGGTTATATATATATATATATATATATATATATATATATATATATATATATATATGGGCTACCAGATAACATAAGGCTGATCTACAAACAACAAAACTGGCTGCAAGCACTAGACTATGAAAATACTGCTTTCAGATGCAGGCTCTGCAAGCAGACAGGACACCTGCAAAGCACATGCCCAGAAGCAAAAAAAGCAAACAGTAAAAAGAAGCAGAAAGGGAAGCAGAGGAAAGGATGGCAATTTCCCCCCCTGACTCAGATGATGAAGAATCAGAAGCAGAAGAGGATGACATCCCCGCAGAGAATGCAGAGGTATCCCAAGAAATGGAGACTCAGAAGGAAATTACATCAGAAAACAAGATCACAAAGCTCCACCAAAATCAGGCAGAGAAGACAAGCGAGGATCAAAGCATGGGAGGGATCAAACAGCATCACCACTCAGATACTTCAGACTCAGACAAGGAAACAGCCCCACAGAAAGCAGAAACACAGTTAGTCATAGCTTCGATTGAGCCCACTCAAGGGGAGTGGCGCAAGGTCGAAAAGAAAAAGGGGAGAAAAACTTGAAGTGTGAGTTTTACTCACTGCCGGAATTCAGTTTTTTTGCCTCTTTCTTCTCTTTTCTCTCTTCTATATTCTCATTCTTCTTTATGCACGTTAGTCTTCTAACGTTGCGTGGGGTGTGAATGCACTCGAGCCCATATGGGCAGCTTATGGAAATGCTTCAATGCATCTGCTAGTGTAACTTTTCATTTTTTAAATAAAAGGTTACCGTTTTTTCCCCTGGAAAAAAATAATATCTATATCTATATATATATATATATATCGTAGGAACAATTTATTCACCAAAGACTTAAATTGGTACAAAGACCCTAACTTGTCCCACAAAGCATTCGTTGAAGCTTCCCCTGATACATTCAACAATACTGAATCTGTATTGTGCTCTTTGCCTTCTAATCCAACTTCGCTCAGTCTTCAGTTGACATTGTTGTTGGTTTAGTACCTGGATCTACTGCGATCCACTGATCTTTATCTACCTACATATCCTCCATCTTGAGTTTCCACAATTCGAAACTCTGACCATTAAATTTCTCGATCTCTATCTTTCCACTGCTCGCCATCTTCTTTCACTACAAGAATCGATCCCGTAGATCTCCCACTGAACGGGGTCTACCACAGGCCTAAGCAAAAAACCCCTCAGCAACAAAGGCATTCATTTGAAGCCAAAACAATTCTGATACCAAATGTAGGTTTTAACTCCGTATAAAAATTACCTGCATACGAATTCTAAAAACAAAAATTAAACAATGGCGAGAGAATAAAACATAAAACAAATATACACAAATATTTTCCCCTAGATCCCAAAACCAGGACTACCATATTGATTTTTCATTATGTTCCTTTCAATGTTACAATACATATATTTACATGACGAAGCATCCATTAACCCCGGATTAGAACATAACCGTAGTTCCCTTGACCGGATCTACAAAATACCATGGACAGAAAACCATCATGCCCAAAACCATGTGCAAAATACATGCACAAAACCATAGGTAGGTTCGCCCACCTAATATAGGGGTGGTCATGGAAATAATATAACACAACCCAACAAGAAACACTTGCGAAATCAAATACACAATTATATAATATATACACCTTTTTTTCATTATATCCGTTGTCTTTGGAATCTCAAAATGTGTTTTTTCAAAAGCTTTAAAATTGTAAATTGTGATATAACTCTTGTTCCTTTGATATTGTGACAATAGACACGATTCTATAGACGATATTTGGCTTGGAGCAAGGAGTTTGGCAAAAACTCAAAAGAACCCAATGGCCAATCGAGGGGCTCTATATAATCCAAGTAGTGGGCCCATATTGCACATTGGGTAACTTAACGTAGTTAAATTTCTTCTTACTTTATGGCCCGATGTGCCTTATCCAATGTTGATTGCATTGGGGTGCTTTGGACACTGCAATGTGCTCCTCTCTTATCTCAACTATAAAACTTGTTGTGGTTCCATACAAACATTACAAATGGCTATTATTTTATTAATATTTTATTCAAGGCATAAAAACCATAAATTAAGCTTTTATGACCAAACCATTTTCTTATAAATTAGATGAAAATGGTAATAGACTGGGAATTCCACCGTAATGTTTCTTTGGACCCCAGTGAGACTGGGAATAATAAAAGTAGTTTATTGTTGTTAAATAAAAATAAATTCCATGGTTACAAAGAGATGTGGTGACAAGATTACATGTTACGAGTTTTTTTGTTAAGCTTTTATATCACATTTACATGCTACAATGCCTCACGCGCAATAACCGTAGATGTCCACATGGCCAGTGGATGATGTGGATGCTTGACGTGTCATAGAGTTCCCACACAAAACTATGAAAATAGAGGGATGATGGAAAACACGTCCCTTAGGGTGGGATGAAGTAGATTTGATGCAACTATGTATACACTTCTTTGGAAATTTTCTCTATGTCCAATGGAACATGGTCGTTTTTTAAGGCTACTATGCAAAGCAAGTGTTTCATAGTAGCTTCATACATCGATTGGAGGTGGTGGAACAAGAACTTTGACTTCTATGTTTATTCTTTGAAGATTTAAACAAACTTTTGTGGGGTGGGAAATTAACTCAATGGGTAGGATAGACCGCACCACTATGTCGACGTGTGCTCTTTTTATTTGATATTGGGTTCCAAAGGAGTTGTGCAAAACTGCTTTGCAGATGATCCAATATGCGGTTTTGAAAACTATGGTGAAAAGTTAGTTGTCTTAATGCGTCTAGGTTAGTTGAGTTGAGTTTGTCTTGTTTCACTGGATGTGTTATGCACTGGGTAACCTATTTTTGGATAAATATGGATTTAGATGCAAAGGGCATAGAGTTGGGGTGGAGCAATGCAAAACCAAAATAGGGGACCTATTTTGGTAATATAGAAGTTAATTCAGAGGTGTCGATGCAAAGAGAAACGAGCATGACCTATGTCACCATATTTCATTTATGCTTAGAAATATGTGATGTATAATTGACCTACTTAACACCACTTACTCTCAGAGAGTGGGTATTCTTCCAAGCGATTACAATGGTTGGTCATGGGTTCAACGACTCCGATCATGCCATCATAATCAATGGTTGGCGTTGAGTGTGGGGTCCCTCTTCTTATGACATTAGCAAAGGAGGGGGGTTCCACCAAGATAAACGACGACAAAAATCATTTCACGCTCCATTTATGGTTATTGTTGATTGCGGGGGGTACCCCTGTGATGTTATACGAGATTAGGGGGTTATGCAATTGCAGTTTTGTCCTTTGTTGGGACCTTACATTGTCCAAAATCCAAAGGGTGATTGAGTGCCATGTTCATTGAGTATGCCTTGTTCGATTGTATGCCATTGTGCCACCTTGCTTGGATTTTTTTGACACAACATCCTTCGACAACCATTATACGATGGTTGTGAAAACAAGTTTCATTCTGCGGTTTTCGAAAACATTATCGTGCTTCTCACATGGTGGTTTTTGCAAGGATCTTTTGAAGTTCGATATGCAATGAGGCAAAACCACATAAGCAAGTTCATGCGGCCCATATAATAGATCAAAAGCCTTGAGAGAGTTAATTCCTACTAATTCATGATTTGATGTATAGTAATCTGTCGACTTGTCTAATCTACATCGGTTCATAAAATCAAATTTCCAATTGAGGTGGTGGAATTCCGTTGTAGAATCCAGAGTGCCAAGTGGATTTGGTAGTGGGAGCTTGATGCAGATGTGGACCGTTGGATAAAAGAAGTTTGGGTCATTGGATCTAGAAGGTACATTGGTGTAATAAAAGATTGAAAGTGGTACAATCAGTAACACGGTGACATTAACTTTATACCAAAACGTGTAGTGTAGTGTAAATGTGGTGTGATGTGAACATTAAACAACAAGTATTCACCATAACTGAGGTTATTAGGTTATCAATTTTGGTTTCCTTACATTTTGTGTTCATTTTTTTGTAAGTTTTTTGGTACCTTTCCATTAATTTTCAATAATAAAGCAGGTTACATCCATATGTCTGATGGTTAGGTGGCCTCAACCTGCCCAGAGGGAAACCAAATCTATTGGCCACCTAACCGCAAAACATGCCATCCAAAAGCAAAAAATGATAAGTCTAACCAACCACACTATGTAAACCTGAGAGTCTTTGTACTTCCTATTTTATAAATAACTATAAACATAATTGTTAATAAGCTAGAAAATTTGGGATTGCGTCATGCAAAATTAAAAATGAGGTTGTGATGTCACTACTCATCAGCAGTTGAATCCACCATAGCAGGATCCTTCATAGTGGAACCCGACAGCTCCGTGTGGGGTATGCAAGGGATATGGTTCTTAATTTGACTAAGACGACCACTCTTTTGTTGTAGTTGAAACCAATTTTTTTTGAAATTCTTTAATGTAATCAGAGTGACCCTGAGGGGCCACATGCATGTCAAGAGGAAATTGTTGTAAAGCTTTCACCAGAATGCTCTTCATCATCCAAAACAGATGTTTTGTCTGCTTGTATTGAGATGATATGACACGAGTGTGGCCTAGGTCCAGGATCATAGTTTGCCACTCATCCATATCAAGCTCAAAATCCTCCTCGGTCTGTAAAATCTTAGCCTCTCAATCTGCAATAACTTGCTTGACCGGGTTGGAGCTACTAGCGTGGTATGCTTGATTTGCTTCTTAAATTATATGAGAGGCAGGCTTGTGTCCACAACCTCCTCCAGCAGCCCCACCAGAAGAGCTGGGCTGGCTATTCGATGACGAAGAGGCCTTCCTCTGCTTTCCTCGGCCTCGGTCCCCATGACCTTTCTTACCTGTATCGACTTCCCGGTCCATGCTTTTCCTGTTGCTTGATAAAGGATTTTATACTTCAAACTTTGGGTACCAACCAGAACAGGGCCACAACTTGGGTGCCCGGTGATGTCAAGGGTCGCACCAACGTTGCAAACCTATTAAATCAAATTCAAATGAAACCAGCCAAGTAAGGAACCCGCTCCACATTATATTGTCAACCGATTGCCAACATGGGATAATGGTACCACTTTGATCACTTGTCTCCCTTTGCCCATTGTGGGACCTGAATGGACTAGCCATACCATCCAAACTTGGGACCTCTGAATTACCCAGGCACGTCCCATAGTTCATCAAATCCACTAGCTAAACATGTACAAAGAATTAAATAGAAAATCAAGCCAACAACTACACTGAGCCCGCAGCCCGCCAAACCCCTTCTGACGATACTCCATACAGAGAACCCAAACCATAGAAATGAAACCCCCTTGCCCAGAATCTCACCTATGGTGACAGGGATTGAGCCATGACCAACTCCAAAATCATGATTGACTCATATCCAAACAAGAGTTCCCAACCCGATAGACTATGTCCAACAGGACCAGATTGACCCTAAAATGGTCCACCAGGGTTCTTCTACCTTTGCCCCTATGACAACAAAGGATATAGCAGGTGTTACATACAACCCAGGCTCAACTTCGAGCTCGCCCAAAGCCTACATACACTAGAACCAAACCAAATTCTCTACATACCCAAACCCTTTTCATCTCATTCACACCTGAGCAGGGGAAAACTCCACATTCAAAACCCTTAACCACCTAGGCATTACAAGAACCCATGTGGGACATTCAAATTCCATACACTATAGACACTAGGACATACAAAATGATGGAAACGATCACAACCAGAAGCCCAGCGAGGCCATGCCTTTGACAATTCCAATTCCCATCCCCCCAAAACACAGACCCATGCATCTCAAAGGTCGAAGGTCGAATAGACTACTCCATACAAACATAATGTGCTAGATTAAGACTAGAAACATACTAGTGAGCGCTTCCAAGACTGGTATTTACTTGTATAGACTATTATTTACTTGAAAAAACACCTTAAAAGTCCATTTGTTTACTTGTATAGACTATTATTGACATCTGAGACTTACCTCCAAGTGACCAAGTTCTCATAACATGTTAGAACAACTGAATCTGCTTTCGTGCATTCTTCTCTTAGCTTCTTTTAATCCTGGGCTCTAAAATTGCAATTATTTTAAGGAATACCTTTAGCTCCTTGTAGAAAAAAAACTCTAAAATTAAGAGAATATGTTAAGCAAAACAAGCATAAGCATCCAATAAGGAAAAAACTATCGACACAATGTAGTCTATTTATAGTGGAGGTATGCAACAGATGGTGGGAGCATGCAGTGAATTCTAGCCCCACCCTTTAGGCTCTAAAATGCGGAAAATGTGAAAAGTGTTTAATGACAAGCAGGAGACGGAAAATTCCTATGACAAGTATCAGAGAATTTATCGTCACAGTGACAGGGATTAATTACGTTGACCGACAAATGACACGAACCATTTTTACATTGTAAAGTTGGAGCTAAGGAAAGCTTTAAGCAGGAGGCGAAAAGGTCCTACATATGTAAAATATGTTTCGCAAATCCCCAACACGACCTCTACATTACGACGAGTAATAAAGAACTTATCATTAATCGCCACTAGATTTCATCATAAACACAAATTTGTTTTAGCATTTGCGCTAGTTGTGGCATGATACGTTGTTAAACCATAGGATCAAACAAATCATGATCATTGAATCTCATTGGATACAAAGAATCATAACACATTAGATCTTCATCGTGTACAATGTCATTGATATGAGCATATAGATTTTGTGTATTCAAACTTATAATCATTAAAGTAATTGAATTTGATATTGGCTTGTGTATATATTATGGTTTGTAGGACGCATGAGTTCTTAAACGTTTTGCTTCTAATATTTTCTTATTAACACAAAAGTTCTTTTGCGTTAGTTTCTCAAGAAGATACAATGATTCCATCATTCTAACGTGTGACAATGTTGTCTAAACTAGTCCATGTGTCTATATAACACTAAGATCAAATGCAAGCCCATCTAACGTTAAGCCCTGTGATCGATATATTGTTCTAGCATAAGCTAGTTGTATCGAAAATTATTTCCACGTTATAGTTTTAGAGCTCTTGTTATGAGATACCAATGGTTTTGAATTACGTAGTATTGGTGTCCAATTTAGTGAGATACCTTCATCATATAGTTCATGATACTTGTTTCTTTGCAATTTACCAATGTCTCTAGTTACAAGACCTATCCAGATTAAGCCATTATTTTTCCTATATTTTTCATATTCCATTCGCGCCATTAACAAGACCATCCTTTGTATTACAATTTCTTGCATATAACTCAACGAGAACATTGCATTTGATAAAAAAAGATCGTGGCAAACTCATTGTTTTCTCATATGGTTCATAACCTATTTATTTACTCTCATGTTCGTCAATTGCATTAAGAACTATTATTTCTTTCTTTACATAACAAAATTTTCTAGTTGCGTTTCTGTACATCCTTTTTCTTATAAAATAGGTATGGAAATAATAGATCTAATGGAGCAGGCTATAGCAATTATTGTTGTTTCACTCACATTTTGTTAAGGATTTCAACATTTTTTTTTGTCTTTTTGACGCATTGTCATATGTAATTCATTTCATTTTACTTTTTCCTTCCAAAATTTGTATGTTGTTTTCTCCTTTGCCAAGATTGGATGCAAAGAATTAGAGAATCTTTGATAGGTTGCGCTTAAAATAAGTCACTTGAAAATATTATATCAATATTTCCAAAATAAGCTAATGGATTATGCTTTATTTCTCATAAACATTAATCAACTTGGTACAATAATGTTGCACCTATCAAGGATGCTTCATCATTAAGCACCACACAATTTTTTCGCAATGTTTTGTTGATGTGTCTAATTTTCACTTTTAAGTGAAATATATTCTGATTTGTTAAATGGCAAATGGAATGCAGAATGCAAAGTTCTACCACTTGCATTTAATTTTGTGTTCCATGTATATGTTGTCACGATTCCTTTTAACTAAGATGGGTCATATTCCAATATTTTGTTATACATGTAAATTAGAGATTAGAATATTGCTATTGCAATAAATGTTTTTCCAGTACCTGCACCACCTGTTACAAATACGTAAATTAGTTGATATGGATTTTATTTCTTTGTTATCAATATTTCTTTCACTATTTTTGGTTGCTCTTTGTTCAATAGTCTCATGATCTGATATAATTTTTTTTCTTCTAATATATGTGGTTGTTTTACTATTTGGGAAGGTCTCTTAACTATTTATTTTGCATTCTTGACCTTTTGCAAATACTCAAAATATGATTCGATATTGTACTCCCGATAACGTCTTTCGATATCTACTACTTGATATGTAGGTATATCTCTTTGAAACAATTCACTCTCTTTGTTCTAAATTACCTGTTGTTAGTGTCAGTATTTGCATACTGCCATTAGTGATCGAAATCCTCTTTTCATATCATATCAGGGTCCCATTCTGAAATTTTTGTGCAAAAATTTGGTCACTCAAGATTGAATTAGGGTTTCCTTTACTCCTTTTAGAAATTTACCCCTTGTTGGCTCATTTCAACCTTGCTTACTATCCATTGTCCAAAAAGTTAATGACATCATGCCATCACATCAGTCATGTCATCTTGAAATTTATTCCTTCAAGGTCCCATTAGGTCTTTTAGGGTTTTTCAAGGTTTCATTAGGTCATTAGGGTTTCCAAGGTTCCAATAAAACTCCATTCCATTGCACAAGACTGACAAGTAAAGAGTGATCAAATAACATCTCTTCACCATGTGAAGATGATTTGTAAAGAGAAATGCTTATTTCATCATGTAATTTTTAGTTCAAATGTAATATTTTTAATTTTCATTTTGTAATTTTATGTCATTTAAATGTAATAAGTACAAGGTTCCCAAGTTGTTAAGTCAGTGTTCCGGAGATGCCAAACCATCAAAATATTATTTTGTCAAAGGAAATAGTCAAGTAAAAGGGTAAAGTTTCAAAGGGTTAAGTGAATGCCAAAGGGAGTTGTCTTTTCCCAAGGGTGTCTAAATCATCATTTTCCACAAGCACTAAACCCTGATTTCCTCTCCCACAGAGTTAGGGTTAGCTATAAAATTAGGGACATCTGAGAAGAGGAGCACCAAGGGAGGTCATTTCAACAAACTATGAGAGTGAAACAAATAATATCCCTTTTCAATTAAATAACGGTTTACAAGTATGTAACCATGGTTACTGAACTTCCAAATTTGATTTCAAGTAAGGAATTTATTCCAGTTTGTAAATTTTATTTCAAAAGAGATGTAATGAATTTTATTTCATTTATGTAATTTTATGTCTATTATATGTAATAAGTCACCATTTTAGCTGTCTACTCAATTCCATTACCAATAGCATCCAAACAAAAGTCAAAATGAAGATTGCCAAAGCATCATCCACCTGTCGAAGGAAAAAGTTAGAAAGTCAAAGAGCATTAGTGTGAAAATTTGAAAAGTGACATGAAACATTAGAAAATGGGTTTTGAAAGCACAAATCAAAACCCATTCAAGTATAAAATCCATCAAAGACATCAATTCTACATTCATTTGCACTCCTACACTCTCAAAGCCTCCTCAGCGAAAGAGAATTTTCGAATTTCAGGCTAAATTGGGAAAAAGAGGGCCAGAGGGCGCGTTCAGAACTGGTGTTGCATGTTTGCCATAAAACTCAGTGTATTTTCTAAGGGCGTTGCGCGCCTGTAAGGAAAGGGCGCGTTTGACCATTTTGCTGCGCCTTTGCCCGAAAACATCCAGAAATTGCCCAAAATGCACTACATTTCTCCAGGCATCAAAATTTGCCACCAAGTTGCTACAACAAGCAAGTAGGTTAGAATTACATTATTCCTTTCCTTCACAATTGATTTATATGGTGTTTCATTTTGTTTTGGAGTCATACTAAGTTCAAAACCCTAGTAACATAATTCCACTCCTAAATCTCATTTCCTAGCATCCCACTACCATTCCTACACTTCAAAACTACCCCCTGTCACCTCCCTCATATCACACATCCCCATTTCCATCTCCGCAATTTCCTCACATCATTCCATACTCTCTACAACTATATTCCATTTCATCATCTCCCTAGGGTTTGACTCCAATAACTCATGGCAGAAGAAGAGAACATAAGTTAGAGTGAGGAAGAAAGACAGGAGAGGAGGCTATCTAAGAAAGGAGGGAGAACCATTAGACATGAGCCAACGAATACCGAAGAACTCATGGCATCTCCCATCACTGTGACAAGCTTTAAACATATGGGCTATTTTGAGTTTTGTGATAAAGTGGAAAGGATTCAGCATCATCCTGTGTTGACTAGATTATTCATCACCAACATCCATGACAACCAGGTAACCCTTGCTGGTGTCACCTTCACTATATCTCCTGCTATCATATCAGAAGCCTCTGGGATCCCAAATGTTGGGGAAAAATGGTTTAAATAAGGAGAATTGGATCATTTTTATTATGAGCCATATCTTAAACCAAGGTACAAGAATGAGAGAGAGAGAGAATTTTTCCTTTCTCTTACCTCCTAGACAGATATGTTCCCATGATGAAAATCATCATGAAGTACTTCACATGTGAGGGTAGGTTTTCTAGGCTATATTCCTATCATATTCGGCTACTCATGCATTTCACAAGAGTCAAAATGCTCAATATGCCCTACTATCTTTACCGGGACATTGAAAAGATGTCATTCATTGCCCAAAGGAAAGATTATGATCATCAAATGCAAAGTATATTTCACCACTCCCTCATCAAGATGATAGTCCTACACCACCTTGATTAGCTTAACATTGCATGGGACACTTTCATATCCAATAAGATTTTCACAGTCCCACTTATTCAACATGGCTAAGAAGTACCTTCATCATCTCATCCATCCACCTCCATTCATCCACCTCAGCCCATACATCATCCATCTTCATCTGATGATTCATCCACACCATCACCTTCATCATCACCATCTCACACAATTGTTCATTCACCTGACAAAGATGAAGGTAGTGAGTAAGAACACATTGAGCATGGTGAAAGCAACAATCCTAAAGGGGCTGGTTTAGGTAACTTGACACATACCTATCAGAGAGGGCACAGGAAAGTGTTTGCCCCACAGATTGTGGGAGGGGCCTTGCCTTCTTCATCGGTAAAGCAGGTATGGAAGGGTAAGGAAAAGGTGACAAAGGCAGAGATTTAGTAGTAGCAGGAGGATCTCCATGAGAGAGAGCATGATTTTCAGTTAGTTGACCCAAATGAGCATGATGACAAGGAGAACACAACCATTGTCATCAAGGAGAAGAATGTACTCATATGAGGGCTCTAGGTCAACTTGCAAAGGGACAAATACATTATTTCATACTATGAGGAGGAGAACAGGCAATTTGAGCTAAAAAATGACCTCATGGAGATTCAACTCATCAAAGCAAAGAGAGAGGTTGAAAATGCTAAGGCCTTACTTGATGATGCATATGGACAATATGGTGAACAATTTGATGAACAAACGCCAAGAATAAGGCCAAGGAATAGAGGCCTAAAGAGAGCTTTGGAGCTAGAAAAGCAAAGGGAGGCAGAACTAGCCAATCAACTCACCCTAAATGAGCAATTTTCCAAAATGGTAAATGAGAACTGGGAACATTGGCTTGAGAGGGTGAAAACCCATCTTGAGAGCCTCTTAGACAAGGCCAAAAGGGATATTGATATTCAAAGAAGGATGGCAAAGTAATATGCCATGAGAAACAAAATTGCAAGAGCCAAACTCAAAAGAGCCCATGCAAAAATTGAAGCCTTGACCAAGCAAGAGGAGAAAAGGAGGTTAGATATTCTTGCCGAGGCATCACTCCATTCCTGAAACATATGATCAGCCATCAGACCACCAAATTTGACAATTTTTGAACAAATTTTGCAAGTTATGATTTTCTGTGTTTTTTAAAGCATTTTTAACACAGTCAAAGGGTCAAATGCGCAACACCTAGGGTGTTGCACTCTTTTTTGAGGCATATGATGAACAAAAGGCCAGAATATTTGGATTCAGAGTGATGAGGACATGCAACCTGTGCATTTTCTAAGCATTTGGAGGCAATATGGTCAGCCAAAAAGGTAAAAAACCACCAAAAAACCACCTTTCTACCTCTTTTTTGGCCTGGGTGTTGCGTGTTTACCAGTCTTGGGATATTGAGTTTTTGACAGGACAAATGAGATCCAAATTGAAAACTGGAGGCATATCTGGAAAATAAGATTTGAAGGGCTTTCCAACGAGCTATCTTGGAGCAAATTTGGACACCAGGAAGGCACCCAAAAGCAGCCCTGAACTTGGAGGGCGCATTTGACACTAAGAGGGTGCATTTGACAAAGAGAGGGCGTGTTTGACAGTCTTCTCCAATTTTCACTGTTTCTCTCCAAATTAATTTTCACCTATGGGAAATTGATGTTTTACTGATGTAATTGATAAGGATGATGTAATTATTATGTTTCTTACTATTATCTAGGGTAAATACATTAGTTAAATGGCCTACATGACTTGTAATGAATCAATTTGCTTAAGTTAGGGATGAGTCACTTTGACCACCCTATACTCTAGCTACCAGTTTAGTTTTTCTTGCAACTACTATTCCTCTCATGGATTCGACCCCTGAGGCTAGGATGAGTTGGTTTGAGGCCTATATTATGTATTTTCTTAGTCATTTTACAGGTTGGACTCTCTTGGATGTTGTAATAGCTTTTAGACTTTGGCATGGAATATATTGGATGAAGTTGCAGCTATTTTGGTGGGATTCTTGTGGCATGGTATTTTGATCTTGTTTCTTATTCAATTCCATATGTGCGAATGTTTTGTTCCTTTCATGATCTATTTCACTCTAATTGTGTTTGATTTTCAAGGTGTGATAAGCAAAATTCATCTTTGTATGCTCTGTTTTGAGAAAACCATCATATATTGTTTCATTTCTTCAGTTTAAAAATAATTCATGACCGTCATGCTCTTTTTAGCTTCTCACTAGTCTAAACCATCTCATCACTATGCTACGAAGTTTAAAGTACCTTGCCTACCTTGCCCCATCAGATGTTTGCAATTCAGATTCACTTTGCCCTGACCTAGTTCATTCTCTGACCTAATTCACTCATCCTTGTGACTGCCCAACCAAAATCAAATCAAACAATCCTTTGCACTTTACATCTAACCTAAAACCCTAATTTATCCAACCCTCTTCGCTGTGATCCTTTGGAGAGAGCCCTCTCTGTATTGGTAGGGCTAGCTACCAAGTCAAAAGATTGGTCTGTGGTTACCTCAACTGGACTCTTCCTCAGCCTTGGAGATCCGAGGGAGTGATAACATACTGCCGCCATTTTCGGGGAATGAAAGATTCATTTTCCCTGGGTGTATGACAAAGTTTAGATCTAATTATTGATGGTGAACAACAGTTGGACACATAGGAAGGCTGTACCATTCACCTGGCGACTCCATTGACTAAAATATCCAAAAATTCAACACTTCATGGCGACTCCACTGCATTAAGATCAGTAGCTTGAAGAAAATTCAAGATGGGATCCGTTGCAAGAAGGTATGCTCCATTGAAAAGAGATCACATTCTAGGTTTCCTAAATAAAATGCCTAAGGTAAATTGGCAAAGCAATTTGCCTATGTTCAAAGATGTGAAAGGTTATGATGTTTCTCTTCATCTGATGAGATTTCACATGCATGTGCATAGATTAAAGATTGATTGTCCTGAAGACTGTTTGACGAAGATAGTCATGGCTACTCTGGAAGGTGAAGCCCAATCTCAGTATGTAAGTTTTCTGCCTGCTTGTACTTATTGTTTAAAGAAATTTTTATATCATGTTCTTTGAAATTTATAAAGAATCTTGCCCATCCTTAATATTGGTTCAGAACTACTACAAACATGTTGATAGTTTTATTGAAAATCTTGAGAATGATTATGGAGATGATGAATTCATGGATGATGAGATCATGGAAGCCTTGTATGAAAATCCATTTCAGCAGCACAAAGAAAGCTTAGAGGATACTTGTCAAGATGCTCAGGAAAGTTTGCAGCATACTGAAGATCTTTGTACAATTGAAAATGATGGAAGACAAGGTCTTATTTCAGATCTACTTGCAGCAGGAGATGGTATGAAGGAAAATCAAATTCCAATTTTAGATTGTGATAAGGTCAAGCTAGCCATTCTAGATCTAGATTCAGTTTGTGATGATAAAGAGTATGTTGTTTCGGATCCCATGAAGGAGAGCTCTATTGTTGAAATCACCTTGAATGAAGAAAACGAAGTTATCAACCCAAGTGTTCTCACCCCATCAGAACAAAGTCTTCAAAAGGAGGTAATCCAATCCCTTTATGAAAACGAGACGAGATCTTTGCTCAAGTAAGTGAAAAATCTTCTTTGGATGACTTTGTGGTAAATGATAGAAATTTTAGTTTTGAGTTTCAAGGACAACCTGAAGAAGCTAGTCACTTTGATACAGTAGCTTCCTCTTTGCTTGAAGATGAAGGAATTGTGCATCTTGATAGTCAAAAGGAATCACATGAAATGAATCAACAGTCTAATGAAAATTTATATACTCATTTGCTTGAAATTAATGAAGATATTCAACATCCTTGTGAATCTTTAGGAGGTAAAGAAGACAATTACCGTTTTAGCAAAAGAAAACAAAAAGTACTTTCTCCTCTGTTTGAAGATGAGATAGATAAACTCCTGAAAAGTCATGTTACAGCCCAAGCTAATGCAAATGATAGGGTTGTCATGTTTGATAATCTTGAAAAATATTTTCTGTTTAAGAATGACTTAGACTATTAGACTATGAATTTGAGGAGTATGAGCTTGAGAGAGACAATATGCCAGAAATCGAGTCAGAATTTCTCATGCTCGAGGAATTTACAACCAACACTCAGATAGCAGAAGGTTATACTTCCCTATGCCTTCCTATCAATCAAAAACCAACTGTTCTTTCAGATCAGAATCAAGGGAGTACTTGTATTTTTGCTGTTGGATCTCAAGACAAGGTAATGGTTTGGGCTTTTCAAGATCCCTTCAACAGTCTTTTGAAAGCATTGGAGAGGATGAATGTTGTCTGGTTTGTTAGCATAAGACTTGGTTTTAGTTGTTATTGTGAGTTGCCTACATGTACGTCATTCTGCCTGCTCGGGGAAAGTGAGAGAAGAATTTCAGTAAGTAGCCATCTGCTAGATTGGTTACATTGGAAGGCTTACTTCACATGATTGTACATATTTCTTCAGTAGGCACGTGGTTGTCATCAAGATTTTAAGCCCTCAAATCTCAATGGTTTGCTACCATTAATAAGCTCTGCAAGTACTTCTTTTAGTTAAGTAAGTCTTTAGTCATTTTTTTTGTCAATTTCAAGTCAGTTTCGAGTCATTTTGTGTCATTTGAGTTGTCAGTGTTTAGTCATGCATTTTAGTTAAGTTTTTGACCGTATTGGCGCACATGGTTAGGCACTTGGTCTACGGTGTTCTTGACACCTCCAAGGAGCTGCCATCCCCAATAAGGCCGATGTTAGTGTCAGTATTTGCATACTGCCATCAGTGATCGAAAATCCTCTTTTCATATCATATTAGGGTCCCATTCTGAAAATTTTGTCATTCCCCTAGGTCGTCATGCAAAAATCTGGTCACTGAAGGTTGAATTAGGGTTTCCTTTACTCCTTTTAGAAATTTACCCCTTGCTGGCTCATTTCAACCTTGCTGAGTATCCATTGTCCACAAAGTTAATGACATCATGCCATCACATCAGTCATGTCATCTTAAAATTCAGTCCTTCATGGTCTCATTAGGTGTTTTAGGGTTTTTCAAGGTTTCATTAGGTCATTAGGGTTTCCAAGGTTCTAATAAAACTCCATTCCTTTGCATAAGACCGCAGGTAAAGGGTGATAAAATAACATCTCTTCACCATGTGAAGATGATTTGTAAAGAGAAATGCTTATTTCATCATGTAATTTTTAGTTCAAATGTAATATTTTTAATTTTCATTTTGTAATTTTATGTCATTTAAATGTAATAAGTACAAGGTTCCCAAGCTGTTAACTGAGTGTTCTTAAGATTTCAGACCATCAAAAGATCAATTTGTCAAAGGAAATAGTCAAGCGAAAGGGTAAAGTTTCAAAGGGTTAAGTGAATGCCAAAGGGAGTTGTCTTTTCCCAAGGGTGTCCAAGTCATCATTTTCCACAAGCACTAAACCCTAATTTCCTCTCCCACAGAGCTAGGGTTGGCTATAAAATCAGGGACATCTGAGAAGAGGAGCACCAAGGGAGGTCATTTCAGCAAAGTATGAGAGTGAAACAAATAATATCCCTTTTCAGTTAAATAAGGGTTTACAAGTATGTAACCATGGTTATTGAACTTCCAAATTTGATTTCAAGTAAGGAATTTATTCCAGTTTGTAAATTTTATTTCAAAAGAGATGTAATAATTTTTATTTAATTTATGTAATTTTATGTCTATTATATGTAATAAGTCACCATTTTAGCTATCTACTCAATTCCATTACCAATAGCATCCAAACAAAAGTCAAAATGAAGATTGCCAAAGCATCATCCACCTGTCAAAGGAAAAAGTTAGAAAGTCAAAGAGCATTAGTGTGAAAATTTGAAAAGTGACATGAAACATTAGAAAATGGGTTTTCAAAGCATAAATCAAAACCCATTCAAGTATAAAATCCCTCAAAGACATCAATTCAACATTCATTTGCACTCCTACACTCTCAAAGCCTCCTCAACAAAAGATAATTTTTGAATTTCAGGCGAAATTGGGCAAAACAGGGCCAGAGGGCGCGTTCAGAACTGGTGCTGCATGTTTGCCATAAAACTCAGTGTATTTTCTAAGGGCACTGCGTGCCTGTATGGAGAGGGTGGGTTTGACCATTTTGCTGCGCCTTTGCCCGAGAACATCCAGAAATTGCCCAAAATGTACTACATTGCTCCAAGCATCAAAATTTGCCAACAAGGTGCTCCAACAAGAAAGTAGGTTAGAATTACATTATTCCTCTCCTTCACAATTGATTTATATGGTGTTTCATTTTGTTTTGGAGTCATACTAAGTTCAAAACCCTAGTAACATAATTCCACTCCTAAATCTCATTTCCTAGCATCCCACTACCATTCCTACACTTCAAAACTACCCCCTGTCACCTCCCTCATATCACACATCCCCATTTCCATCTCCTCAATTTCCTCACATCATTCCATACTCTCTACAGCTATATTCCATTTCATCATCTCCCTAGGGTTTGACTCCAATAACTCAAGGCAGAAGAAGAGAACAGAAGTTAGAGTGAGGAAGAAAGACAGGGGAGGAGACTATCTACGAAAGGAGGGAGAATCATTAAGCATTAGCGAACCAATACCAGAGAACTCATGGCATCTCCCATCACTGTGACAAGCTTTAAACATATGGGTTTTTTTGAGTTTTGTGAGAAAGTGGAAAGGATCCAACATCATCCTGTGTTGACCAGATTATTCATCACCAACCTCCATGACAACCAAGTAACCCTTGCTGGTGTCACCTTCACTATATCTCCTGCTATCATATCAGAAGCCTCTGGGATCCCAAATGTTGGGGAAAAATGGTTTAAACAAGGAGAATTGGATCATTTTTATTATGAGCCATATCTTAAACCAAGGTACAAGAATGAGAGAAAGAGGATTTTTCCTTTCTCTTACCTCCTAGACAGATATGTTCCCATGATGAAAATCATCATGAAGTACTTCACATGTGAGGGTAGGTTTTCTAGGCTCTATTCCTATCATATTCAGCTACTCATGCATTTCACAAGAGTCAAAATGCTCAATATGCCCTACTATCTTTATGAGGACATTGAAAATATGTCATTCATTGCCCAAAAGAAATATTGTGATCATCAAATGCAAAGTATATTTCACCACTCCCTCATCAAGATGATAGTCCTACACCACCTTGATCAACTTAACATTGCATGGGACACTTTCATATCCAATGAGATTTTCACAGTCCCACCTATTCAGCATGGCCAAGAAGTACCTTCATCATCTCATCCATCCACCTCCATTCATCCACCTCAGCCCATACATCATCCATCTTCATCTGATGAGTCAGCCACACCATCACCTTCATCATCACCATCTCATGAGATTATTCATTCACATGGCAGAGATGAAGGCAGTGAGCAAGAATACATTGATCATGGTGAAAGCAACAAGTCTAAAGGGGTTGCTTTAGGTACCTTGACACATACCTATCAGAGAAGGCACAGGCAAGTCTTTACCCCACAAATTGTGGGAGGGACCTTGCCTTCTTCATCAGCAAATCAAGTACAGAAGGGTAAGGAAAAGGTGACAAAGGCAGAGATTCAGCAGGAGGAGGAGGACCTCCATGAGACATAGCATGATTTTCAGTTAGTTGACCCAAATGAGCATGACGATAGTGAGAATACAACCATCGTCATCGAGGAGAAGAATGCACTCATAGGAGGGCTTTAGGTCAACTTGTAAAGGGATAAATATAGTATTTCATACTATGAGTAGGAGAATAGGCAATTTAAGGTAAACAATGAGCTCATGGAGATTCAGCTAATCAATGAAAAGAGAAAGGCTGAAAGGCTAAGGCCTTACTTGATGAGGCATATGGACAATATGGTGAACAAATTGATGAATAGGTGCCAAGAAGAAGGCCAAGGACTAGAGGCCTAAAGAGAGCTTTGGACCTTAAAAAGCAAAAGGAGGCAGAACTAGCCAATCAGCTCACCTTAAATGAGCAATTTGCCAAAATGGTAAATGAGAACCGGGAACATTGGCTCGAGAGGGTGAACACCCATCTTGAGAGCCTCTTAGACTATGCCAAAAGGGATATTGATATTCAGAGAAGGATGGAAAAGTATTATGCCATGAGAAACAAAATTGCAAGAGCCAAATTCAAAAGAGCCCATGCAAAAATTGAAGCCTTGACCAAGCAAGAGGAGAAAAGGAGGCTAGATATTCTTACCGAGGCATCACTCCATGTGATATGCTCTTAACCTACAAGATGATACCAGAATACCAAATATGCGAAGAAATATACCGAGAACATAGAACAATGAGAAATAACAACAAGTATTTTATTATTCAGAAAGCAATGTTCACTTGCCTCTTCGAGGGGACAACCTCCAATAGGGCTGAGCTCAATTACAAAATAAGACATGATGCTCCTCGAAGGGAGTCTCTATCCTTTATATAGGATTCATACATGCAATACCATGGGGCAATACCATGGTTCTTATTAATACCATCTATCTAATACCATGACCCATTTGCAACTAACTATGGTCCCTTCATTAAATGCAGGTTAACCACTTACAATTATTAATATGGGCTTTATTGACTCTACAACTATGATTCAATCCTATTACATAAATAAGGGGTTTAGGAGAAAAGGAGGCTAGATATTCTTGTCGAGGCATCACTGCATGCCTCAAACATATGATTAGCCATAAGCCCACCAATTTTGACATTTTTTTAACAAATTTTGCAAGTTATGATTTTCTGTGTTTTTTAAAGCATTTTTAACACAATCAAAGGTTCGAACGCGCAACACCTAGGGTGTTTCTCTCTTTTTGAGGCATTTGATGAACAAAAGGCCAACATATTTGTATTCAGAGTGATGAGGACATGCACCCTGTGAATTTGGAGGCAAACTGGTCAACCAAAAAGGTCAAAAACCACTAAAAAACCACCTTTCTGCCTCTTTTTTGGCCTGGGCACTACACGTTTACCGATCTTGGGAGATTGAGTTTTTGACAGGGCAAATGAGCTCCAAATTGAAAACTGAAGGCATATCTAGAAATTAAACTTGAAGGGATTTCCAACAAGCTATCTTGGAGCAAATTTGGACACCGGGAAGGCACCCAAAAGTAGCCCTGAAATTGGAGGGTGCATTTGACACTGAGAGGGTGCGTTTGACAAAGAGAGGGTGCGTTTGACAATCTTCTCCAATTTTCACTGTTTCTCCCCAAATTACTTTTCACTTATGGGAAATTGACGTTTTACTAATGTAATTGTTAAGGATGATGTAATTATTATGTTTCTTACTATTATCTAGGGTAAATACATTAGTTAAATGGCCTACATGACTTGTAATGAATTAGTTTGCTTAAGTTAGGGATGAGTCACTTTGACCACCCTATACTCTAGCTATCAGTTCAGTTTTTCTTGCAACTGCTCCTCCTCTCATGGATTCGACCCCTGAGGCTAGGATGAGTTGGTTTGAGGCCTATATTATGTATTTTCTTAGTCATTTTACAGGTTGGACTCTCTTGGATGTTGTAATAGCTTTCAGACTTTGGCATGGAATATATTGGATGAAGTTGCAACTATTTTGGTGGGATTCCTGTGGCATGGTATTTTGATCTTGTTTCTTCTTCAGTTTCATATGTGTGAATGTTTTGTTCCTTTCATGATCCATTTCACTCTAATTGTGTTTGATTTTCAAGGTGTGATAAGTAGAATTCATCTTTGTATGCTCTGTTTTGGGAAAATCATCATATATTGTTTCATTTCTTCAGTTTAAAAAGAATTCATGACCCTCATGCTATTTTTAGCATCTCACTAGTCTAAACCATCTCATCACTATACTACGAAGTTTAAAGTACCTTGCCTACCTTGCCCCATCAGATGTCTGCAATTCAGATTCACTTTGCCTTGACCTAGTTCATTCTCTGACCTAATTCACTCATCCTTGTGACTACCCAACCAAAATCAAATCAAACAACCCTCTGCACTTTACATCTAGCCTAAAACCCTAATCTATCCAGCCCTCTTGGCTGTGATCCTTTAGAGAGAGCCCTCTCCGGCTTGGTAGGGCTAGCTACCAAGTCAAAATATTGGTATATGGTTACCTCAGCTGGACTCTTCCTCAGCCTTGGAGATCCGGAGGAGTGATAGCACCTGCTATGTTATCAGTATCAACCCATGATGTTATATTTTGTTCGTGAACTTTTGTTCATTTCATTCTATGACTTCTTTAAATAATAGATATGCATTTTTCCAAGCCGAATGTTATTCTTTAAAAGTGTTCTTGTCAATACGATATGGGACATACAACATCAATCGCTTTTTGTAATAGTTATCAGGGTCAATATGCTTATTGTAATTCACATATATTTTAACATATGGTTTCTCAGCGCCTCCTCCCTTCTTGTATTGTGGTGTATAGCATGATGGAAATTCTACGACACATATATGCTCAATGTTTTCTAGTCATTGTACATACATTCAATAATTGATAAACATGTTATGTTTTATGAATCATCTGATTGACGTTCCAGCTCTTTTGGCCTTCTTAGTACAAATTCTCGATCGTATGTCGTTGAAGTATTAATAAATATACATTTACTTAAGCCAGTATTCAATGTTAGTGAAAATACTATATATACAACTCGTTGTGCATATGTTTATTGCAAGTTTAATAAAAATTTTCCAAGTCTTGCAATTGTTTCTATGACATCACCATCGATTCTTTGAGAATCATTCCATATATGTTTAAACATCAACGTCATTATTTAATCTACTTTTGTCATGTATGAACTACAATAAGTACTTGTAGCATATGAGTGAAGCACAAATTGAGCATCAATATTTGCACCCCATATTAATGGAATATATCAAACAAAGTTATTAGTCCATGTGTCTGTTGGATCCCTTTTCAATAGAATTGTTCTTTGCTTTATAGTACATTGAATTGCATGGATGTAGTCACTTTCACTTATACCTAATTTCTCAAGAAAACTATAAAATGTATATGTTTCATAATGTTCCATGTTTTCTAGTGCATCAAATATAATCCTTGCATTTTCTTTTGTGCTTGCACTATCAAATTCCTTAGGCTCAAGTATTTGTGTTTTTTGCGTTAGTGGAATTGAAAAATTGAACCTGCAATGCATCTGCTTTTTTTTTCCTACAAGTTTTTGTGTAACGATGATGTTGGATATTTTTCAAATTTGTAGGAAGTATACTTGAATCACAACACAAGTAATTTCCATTGAAAGTTTCAATTTCAATGTCTGTACTTGTTCCATAGATGGGAGCATTTTTTTGTCCATAATAACAATCCATGTTCATGTTGCCTTTCTTGATTTTGGAATTCTATTACAAAGAAATAGTCAATGACCTCACCAAAGTACTTGGATTTATTTAAAATTGATTGGCGTAGAGCATTCATTCTACTTCCATAATATTGCACACAAGTAAGAGGGTCATTTCTAATATACATATCAATATCATCTTTTTCTACTTCGTTTCAATTGAGAATTTTTTACTTTGATTTATTTGTTGCAAAACCTTTACCAAAGGCTTCCAAAGATGCTTGGCACTGCTAAACAAAGAAAGTCAACATCCAAGTTGTCAAATCATTGCATATAAGTACTTCTGCAATTGCAAAAAATAGTTTGGCAATGTTCATATTCATTTAAGATCCATATACCCAATGTTTGATTTCATAATATATTTCAAATTTGTTTTTGTCGTTACATTTTAGTTGTTAGGTTTTTCCCTTTTTACTGTCATTTCCTTATTGAAATCCAAATACAAATAAAGACTTGCCTAAGGATAATTCACATTGCTTTGGTAAATAGATTCATTACCTGATACACAAAATCATGATCTTGATGCAAAACTTCCCATCGAGCAATATCGTTGTATGTAAATGTTTTTGTAACATTGTATGGTCACTTTTTCATGTAGAAGAATGTCAAAAAACTCATCTCTTCCTAATATTTATCTCTGAATATACCCAAAGGCTTATAGTGTTCGCTAGGAGCAATGCTTATTTGACTATTATGCATATCATAATACTATACGAATCGCTAAATCCATGTAGTAGTGTTTTTGTTACTGGTTCTTCAACATAATAATCATTATCATCATTGCTTTTTATATTTGTCTTAGATGCATATGCAACTTTGCTCTGATTAAAGATTCATTTCCAGTTTTTATTTATTTTGACATTCTACAGTTTGTAAAGCGAAGTTTTACACAATTGTTTCAAAACCTTCATCATTTTATGAGTGTGAATTCTCCCAACAACATATATGCTTTTAAGCACTAAAGGTTTTTAATTGCCCCAACCACTATGCTAGATTCATTTATGTCATGAGGAAGTGTGGATTGAATTCGATATGTGTCAATAGGTACATTGATTAGTCCACCAATAAATTACAATTGTGGTTTTCTAAAAGGTTTCCCAAGTTCTTGCATTTGAAAAAATGACAATCTTGTTGCTATTAGTCTTTCTGTCAATTCATATAGTTCTTTCACTATGGATATTTGTTTATTTCGCCTAATCTGCTTTGACACTGTAAATTTGAGTCTTGTCATTTTCTAGTTTTTATTTTCATTTTCTGCATACATACCTACTTTTGGAAACGTTGGTTGATTATATTTCTATGACATCTTCTTTAAAAACAAGTTTGCTTATGTATCACACAATCATAATTTGGCACATCTTGTATTTTTTTAAAATATTGTTGCTTGACTATTGTTTTGAATATATAATCGAGCATTTGTAAAGATTCCTTATGTTTATTAGAAGACATCGCATTATGTATTGATCTTTGATCATTTCAATGCTTGTTTAATTATATTTGTTTGAACAACATCCTTATTCTTATATGCTTTTTTGAGTTGATGCAATGATAGACATGATTTATTGTTTCTATTGATAAGTTTTGTATTAAGTTAAATGATATCCTCATATGTGTTCGTGTTTTTAAAGCTATCTGCATTTTCCCCATCATGTTTTATATAGGGTTCTTCTATATATTGTTCTTCGTTAACTGCTTCAATATTATGTAAAATGTTTTTCTCTTTTCCTAAAGATTCCTCATGTTTATTGGAAGACATCATATTATGTCTTGATCTTGATCGCTTCCATGCTTTTTTAATTATATTTGTTTGGACAACATCCTTCTTTCTTATATGTTTTTTGAGTTATGTTATGATAAGAATTATGAGGGATTTTATGTTTTTTAAGGTGATTTAAAATAGTTTATCAAAATTAGTTAAGTTTATAATTATTTTCATAATTGATGTTATTACTTTTTTATTTTATTTCCTTAACTTCCAAAATATTGTTAAATTTTGGTTTGGATTCTATTTTGGTTAACATATATGTGGTGCTTGGTGTAATTGGATATTCCAAATGAACTACATTAAAAAAAAAGTACACATATCACATCCATCATGAAAGTAAGAACTGGATCCTTCTCTTGACTAAAGTGGAATATCTCAAAAGTACTATGTCCTACTGTCATAGCATGATATAGGAATATTGCATTGCTAACCCTTAGAATTGTGTATTTGTATGCAACCATTATGCACGTGTTTGAAGGTTTCAGAGGATGACTACCCATCTATTTTCATAATTTGAAGGACACAATGCTACCTTGAACACCTAAGTTAATAGTGTCATCCTTGGATAATGTAGTTCCAATGTGTGTGGAAATTATGAAATATTTTAATACAATGCCTATAATTATGTGAATCATGCCTTGTTCATCCCCTTCATTCACCTGTTTGAGGAAATAAATTATGATATTATAATGCTTTAATATGTATATCAACCACAAAAAGTAACTAGGTTGGAGAAAGTAAGCTATTTGGGCTCAAATATCATAAACATGGTTAGTTTTCACCCACAAGAGCGACTACAAAGGTGATGAGCCTCATCATTGGGTAACTATATGGACCTTAATACATGTCCAAGCTTATTTACATCAACTCTTCTCATAATTCCTTACATATTTTGATTATATTTTGCTTAATGAGATGAGTAAAAGTGAGATGTTATGCTTAGTGGACTAATGTGCATTGATTGCAGGTTTTTTAGAGCAAATCATGGCAATTTTGGCTAATTCATGGCAGAAAATAGAATGAGACAAGGAGGAGAGATTGTAGGAGATAGATCCTCCTCATTTACTCCTCACTCATTCGGATATTCCTCCATCAAATCACACTAGCTCGGAGTTGCAAGTAGTCGAGTCATGAAGATCGAAAGGCAGTCGAGCAAGTGACAGTTAGAGAGCCAGTTCATTTTGAGTTTGGGATCCGAACCCCCCTAGATTTAAGGAAGTCGTTGGAGACTTCATTTGTACAAATAAAGAAGCCTAGAGCCTCATTAGGATTCAAATTTTTGATGTAAAAGCACTAGGCATTTTCGAGTTCAAGACTAGTGGAAGACATTGTTATGTAATTTTATGATATGATAATGAGAATGAGCATTTCCTTGATCCAACACTAAGTTGACTCATAGGGCTAAAGCTCTTGGGTTAGGGCCCAACCCTAGCAACAAAGGCTCCTCTTCTTGTATTTGTATGCTTTGTTGATTTCATAGATTAAATGTTGAATTGTCTTTAACATTATTTAATTGTAAGTAGTTTTGGATTTCATTAGTTTGCTTCCATTTGTGCATTGCTTTAGCAACAACTTAGGAAGATAAAGGAATATCGAAAAAGTTGTTAGTAGGTGGATTTGGCCTCACTCCTCCCTTCAGGGACCATGAATTGAGGAAAGAACTCTTGTGCAGCCCCAAAAAGACAGAATTCTGATTTCTCATGGAATTTAGGGTTTTCTGTTATTTAGGCCAGCATTTTACTAGTTTTCAAGAATATGATTTAATTGTCATTTATGATGTCTTCAGCCTTACATTAGATCTCACAAAGGTTTCACATTATTCTACTAGTTTTCCCATGCATGAAATAGGCAACTAGATAATGATTTTGCTTTTCTTAAGTTAATTGAAAATCTTTCTTGTTTAACATGATTCATGGATAAATGTCACTGATTGATGCAGTGTAGGAGTTTTAGTAGTGTAGAGAGATTTCATGACCAACAACCCCATCCTAACATCATCCATCCCTGATTATCACTTTTTTCCACTAAGTCCCTCGCCAAATTCATTATTCCATAAGAACAATTCTCCAAGTTTGTTGAGCAAATCCAACCATCTCACAAACTTTGTTTTGAGTTCTGAAGGAGTCCTAGCCACTCCCTTGCCTCATTTATCCTACTATTCACCTTCCCTAAGCCTTACACCATCTTCCACATCCCTCCTCTTGCTCTCGGCCGGATCTTGTAGGAATACACGGGATCCTATAGGAGCATTGGGACATCCTGTAGGAATACACGGGATCCTATAGGAGCATTAGGATATCCTGTAGGAGGCATTAGGACATCCCGTAGGTCGACCTGTATTGGCCTGTTTTGAGGCCGAATTGTGGAAGAAGCATTTAGGAAGATAGGAGAAGACCCCTACTTGCCTGCCAAGCCATTTGACCATTCACCATCATCCCTAATCCATCTGCCACATCACCAAGAGAAGTTAACATTCACATTTTCACACAAAAAAGGCAAAAAGGAAAAAGAGTCATTGTGTTCATTTACATGCACAACAGTAGAATGCTTGGATGTTTCAAATTTCATGCCTAGGATAGTAGGGTTACACATATGTTAACTTAGCATTCCTTTGAAGCAAAGCCTCTTAACAATTATTTAGATGAATAGTATGTTTAAGCATTTGATTTCAGTCTTTTCCTTACTACAGTAGACAATATTTCATTTAGTGTAATTTTTTTTCATTGTTAATCAAGCTTCTTTTGAATCAATAGAAGGCTGGTTTGAGAAACCATAGTGGTCTATCGCCAACTTAGCAGTGAAAAAGAGCGGACCCATCGCATATACTTTTGTATACAACACTGTAACCTCCAAGTTTGTACGAACCTCGGGTTAATAAAGTAAAGTTGGTAGCCCGAGGAGTTGTACCATTCTTGCTGCAACACTGGTGCTCATCACTTTTTGGCGTCGTTTCCAGGGAGGTGTCTGAGTAAGATGTGATTTATACTTTCTTTCTTTCATTTCTTATCTCTGACATTATGCTATTAGCTTCATTTTTGCAAAAGTAAGTGTAAGTTAGTTTGTTTTCTTTTCCATTGTACAAGTGAGATTTCATTCAAGCAGTTAGTTTTCATTTAGTTTTTTATTTCAATTCTGCAATTAGTCTTAAATCTTGAAGAAAAAACACAAAACTAATCAAACACACTTCTTTCATGCCTTGTAGGAATAGAGACAACTTAGGAAAATTTCTACCAAATACCCCCACCACTTCAAACAGCCAACCCTCCCTCTTCTTTGGTGGCTGAGAATTGGAGGACCCCTTGGGCGAACAACAAGAGATTTTTGAAGAGCCTACAGGGGGAGAAGAAGAAGGAGAACCCATTCAAACTGATCTAATGGCTGAAAATAGAAATGCCAGAGGAGATAGAGAAAAAATTGAGGGTGTCTTTCCCATAAGAGAAATTACCGGGGATACCAAGATGAAAAACATAAGTCCCTCTGCTCTTCCTCATTTCCATGGCATGACCTCAGAAGATCCAGACACTTTCGTGTTTGAGTTTGTTGTCATATGCAGAACTTATGATTACACCACTAATGAGCAGAAGTTGAAACTATTCCCATCCACTCTCAAGGATGCAGCTCTGCGTTGGTTCATGGGTTTACCTAGGGATAACATCACAACCTGGGCTCAGATGCAACAAGCCTTCAACAACAAGTACCGAGATTACTGTAGGTCCAAAGACACTAAAGAAGAAATTTTTAGGATGACCTTGGGGCATGATGAATCCCTAGAGGATTATGAAGAAAGATTCCAACTTAGCTACAAAAGGGCCAGGTGCACACTTGACCCTCAATCATTCAAGCTAGTCCTACTCCAAGGGGTAAGGGAAGATCTTCTGGATACCTTAAACCTACTAGTAGAAGGGGACATCTACCAGCTACCTTATGAATATATCAAGACTATCTTTAGGCATCATTCTAGGGTGGCTAGGAAAAAGGGTAGGGGTAGTCAACCAATGGCCAGCCCATCCTCTTCCAACACATCCATCAAAGGTGAAATTGGAAATATGTTGGAAGATTTCAAGAGTGAAATGTTGCAAACCCTTGCCCTATAGATGGACACTATGCACATCAAGAGAAAGCAAGAAGAGGCAGAGAGAGCATTAGCCATCTACTGCCCTAGATGCATAAGGAGGCGCCCTAGGAATGAATTCCCATTAAACCTGATTGAAATCTACTTGGCCTCTGAAGAAAACCACTCCATAGACAAGTTCCCTTCTCTACCTGGACTAAAAGCTGTGTATCAGGGAACTGAAGGGGTGACTGAATAGCTCTGCTACATAAATCAGAGGAGACCTCATGGGCCTCGGCCATACCAACAAGGCATGCAAGGGTCATCCCATGCATATTACAACCTTAACCAGAACACATCCATTCCCTCTTGGGGGTCCCCTGCTCATCCCTCTTGGTTTACACCTCCTCCTTGCTCTTTTGCACCTCAGTACCATTCCAAGTTGAGCAACTAGTCATTTCAGCCATATGCTCTGCCACAACCCCAATGGAATGCACCATCTCAGGGGTGGAGGCCCCCATACAACAATGCTCCAGCTTTATTACCTTCACCTCCTACTCAACCACAACTTTTACAAACTGCTCAACCTAAACAACCTCAGATGCTTGCCCAGCCAAATCTGAACCTAAAAAGAAGACAGGCATAACAAGTGTACAGTGGAGAGACATCCTACCCTGCTTTTGCTGTGGAGATTCAGGAAATCAACCTGAGATTTGGAAGAGTACTCCCAGACAACCAACCTCCACCTCCACCTAGGGAGAGTGAGGAGGAAGAGAGGAAAGCATGCATAGATTGAATCCACCACCCTTTCCTGAGAGATTAACTCATCCAGTCCAGCTTACCCCAGAAGAGAATGAACTTCTGGGTGAATTGAAAAATCTATGTGTCAAAATTCCACTTCTCCAAGCCATCAAGGATGTACCTATTTACAACAAGTTGATAAAGATAAGTGTTTCAAACATCTACGGAGGCGAAAAAGAGACACCCCTACCATTAATGTCATTGGACAACTGTCCGACTTAATGCTGGGGCAAGTGATTTTCCCAAAGTATTTGGACACTGGATGACCTGTAGTATATGTGCACATCAATGGAACCATTGTCCCACACACTTTGATTGATCTTGCGGCTACCATTAATGTAATGACTAAGGACACCATGCACAAGCTCAATCTCTAGGGTTCATTAGAAAGACCACAACAGTCTTGCAACTTGCAGGCCGTTCCATTGTAACCCCTAAGGGGATTGTTGAGGATGTGATGGTCTCCATTGACTCTTGGAAGTACCCTGCAAACTTCTTACTTCTCCAGCCTAAGGCCAAGCTTACTGGTTATCCTCTCATACTTGGGAGGCCTTGGTTAGCCACTTCCAATGGCTACGTCAGCTGCAGGGCTGGAGATATGACTATAAAAATGGGCCTCTGTCCAAGCAGTTAGTCTTGTACCCTCTTGTTCAACCATCTCTAGAACATGACTTACCTTTATGGTTAGAAGAGGAGGAAGAAGATGAAATCTACTCAACCCAACTCTATGCCTTAGAAATAGCCATGGGAGGAGGACAATCGGATGAAGATGATTTGATTGAACACATACTCCAAAGTCCAACTCCCAACACCTTGCCATTAGAGGAAGTAGTAAAGGAAACCATTAGATTGATCTATGCTTAGCTGAATCAAACCCTACCTGTGTCAAAACAATAGAATTCAGCCCTGAAAGAACTTTGAAAATCAACCCCGATCTTTCTATACACCAAGAAGAAAGGTTGTGCAACATGCGAAGGGAACATTTAGATGCCTTTGCTTGGAGTTACAAGGAAATGAAGGGAGTGCAACCCTCAGTGTGTACTCACCACATTTATATCTAATAAGGCTGAAAACCAGTCCGACAACCCCAAACGAGAATGAATCCAACTCTCAAGGATATAGTCAAAGAAGAACTGCAAAAGCTACTGGATGCAAGATTCATTTACCCTATCTCGGACAGTGAGTGGGTTTCTCCTTTGGTGTTGGTTCCAAAGAAAAATGGGAAGTGGAGGATTTGTGTCGATTACAAAGAGTTAAACAAAGCAACAAAGAAGGACCATTTCCCTCTACCTTTCATTGACCAAGTGCTAGATGGCCTGGCAGGGAAGAAGTTTTTCTCTTTCCTAGATGGGTTCAACGGGTACAATCAAATCCAGATTAGCCCAGAAGACCAGGATAAAACCACCTTCACCTATCCTTGGGGTACTTTCGCTTATAGGGTCCTTCCTTTTGGCCTATGCAATGCCCCTGCCACTTTCTAGAGAGCAGTCTTGAGTATCTTTGTCGAGCTAGTCCATGATGTAGTAGAAATTTATATGGATGATTTTACACCCTATGGGTGTGATTTCTAGGAGGCTCTGTCCAACTTGGGTAAGGTGCTAAACAAATGCATTGAAATGAACTTGTCCCTTAGTCCCAAAAAATGTGAGTTCTTGATGACTGCAAGGATTGTTCTAGGTCACTCAATATCCCAGAAAGCACTGCAGGTGGACCAAAATAAGATAGCCATCATCCAAAGGGTCCCACCTTTGCAAAAATAGAGGGATGTCAGAAGTTTTCTAGGTTTAGATGGATACTATCAGAGATTTATAAAAGACTTTAGCAAGTTAGCTTCTCCTTTATTTGGGTTATTGGCTAAAGACTCAGAATTTTTATGGTAAAAAAGTTGTCAAGAGGCCCTAGACACCGTGAAGGACAAGTTGACCAATACACCTATTCTTCGAGGCCCAAATTGGGCCCTTGCTTTCCATATACATGTTGATGCCTCTCACAAAGCCATAGGAGCAGCTCTAGGCCAAATAGATGACAGGTTACCTTATGCCGTTTACTTCATCAATAAGAATTTGTCAAAGGCCGAACTGAACTACACAGTGACTGAAAAGGAGCTCCTAGCTGTTGTGCATTCGTTGAACACATTAGGGAATTACATTACAGGTTACCAAACATTTGTACATACTGACCATGCTGCAATTAAATACTTGATGAATAAACCTAATGTGAAGGCCCATATTATTAGATGGTTAGTTTTATTACAACAATTTTATCTAACTATTATTGATAAGCTTGGCAAGGAGAATATTGTTGCAGATTTTTTTTATCCAGATTAACTTTTCCTGCAGGGGAGGAAGGAATGGTTAATGATCAGTTATCAGATGAACACTTATTCACCATTTTAGTTCTCTCTCCATGTTTTTCTCACATAGAAAATTACTTGGTGTCTGCACAGTTTCCACCAAACTTGTCCTCGAAAGAGGAAAGAAAGATTGTGAGGAAGAGCACCCCATTCACTTCGATTGGGGACAACCTCTTCAAACTAGGCCTAGATCAAATTCTGAGAAGATGTGTTAGGGAGGAGGAAGTCTTTGACATCCTTTTGACCTATCATGATGGGCCTTGTGAAGGTCACTTTGCAATTAAGAGGACAACATTCAAGGTGCTACAAGTTGGTTATTACTGGCCCACTCTTCCCCAGGATGTGAGGAGGTATACTAGTCAGTGTGATCGGTGCCAAAGGATGGGAAAACCTACCCCAAGGGATGAAATGCCTCTGCAACCTCAAGTGACTTTCAAGCCATTTAACAAGTGGGACATGGATTTCATTGGACCCATTGACCCTCCATCTAGGAAAAGACAATACATCATTGTGTGCACTGACTATTTGAACAAGTGGGTTGAAGCCAAGGCCATTAAGGCAGCAAAAAAGGAGAAAGCGGTTGAGTTCTTAAGGGAAAATGTGTTTTATAAGTTTGGGTATCGTAGAGAACTGGTCACTAATCAAGGTAGCCATTTTACGTCTCACATGATTGAAAATTTATTAAGCCAGCAGAAGATCAAGCATAGAACATCCACTCCTTACCATCCACAAGCTAATGGTCAAGTGGAGGTAACCAACAAAGCGTTGTAGGGCATTCTGACCAAAGTGATTAGCAACAACAGAAAAGACTGGGCATATATATTAGTTTAGGCCACTTGGGCCCACAATACCACCTGGAAGACCACCACTAGATTCACTCCTTATGAGTTGGTCCATGGGAAGAAGGCCCTGTTTTCCATTGAATTTGAGTACAACACATTAAGAATGACAACACAACTAGATATAGATCTCACCAGGGCACAACAAGAGAGATTTCTCCAGCTGAATGGGTTAGATGAGTTTAGAATGCAGGCCCTCCTGTACATAGAGGTGACTCAAGTTCAAAGGAAGATCTGGCATGACAAGAACATAAACGACGAACAATTTCAAGAAGGTGATTAGGCTTTCTTGTATGATTCCAGATACAAGAATTTTAGAGGCAAGTTAAGGACTAGATTCTTAGGGCCTTATGTCATAGAAAAATGTCATGATAATGGTTCAGTGTAGATATGAACCATTGATGCAGAGGCTACTCCTTTACTTGTCAATGGGCACGGATTGAAGGTCTACAAGAAGCCCTTGTCAAAGCAATAATTCATCAATTGCATCAGCAAGACAATGATGGTATTGGAGCAATTCCCAGGTTCTAAAAAAAAAGAGACTTAGGTGAAAACCTCCATGAGGTACCTGAGTCCCATTATTGGGTTGAAAACCTCTTGAGGCGACCCAATGGTGTCAAAAAAAGAAAAAATAAATATATAAAAAGATCTCTGGGTGAAAACCTCTTTTGAGGCACCCAAAGCAAGCAGCTAGGATGAAAACCTCTTGGAGGCATACTAGTTGTTTAATATATATATATATATATATATATATATAAAGAGAGAGAAAATAAAAACTTTGAAGATTTTGTTTGCAGGTCAACAGGAGGAGGATCGGAGCAATAAGAGAGGATCAAAAGGACCTATACAGTTCATGTTTTCAGTCCTCCATTCCATATTCTACATCATCCCATCACTCCCTCCATTTATTAACTTATTTAGCTCAATTTGCACGGGTTCTGTGTTTTCTACAGGATTCCCTGTAAACCTACAAGATTCCCTGAAAATCTACAGGATGATCCTGTAGGAATTACAGTGGCTTGGGAATCCCAAGGAAAGTGACCCTGGAGCAAGGGGATGACCTGCTTGTGTCCAAAAAAATAAATGTTTACTTGACCACCTCATCACCATGCCTCTCTCCATGATGATTATCCCTGCATTCATCCAATAAGTCATTTTCAAAAAAGATTACAGTTTTCAAAAAAAAAAGAAAAAGAAAAAAAGAGAGGATAAGAATAGAGGACAAGGGGACAATATCTGAAGGTTATACCTCTCACTTACAAATCACTAGACCCCTTCTCTACCCATGACAATAATCCTCATGCTCTAGAAGTGAAGGAATGAATAAAATTTAGGAGAGAGGTAGCGACAAGACATCCTGTAGGTTTCCTGTAGCAGTCTGTCCCACAAAAAGAAATTTCATAGGTTGTATTCATCTTCAGCATGGAGATCTAATGTCAAGGAAGCTCATCTAGAGCTCAGCAAAAACAACAGGATCATCAACACCATCCTCCAATACCTGCACATCAAAGGAGGTCAATATATATAAAAAAATATGCAAAAAATACACAACAAGGACATCATTCTCCAACAAGCAGCATCAAGGCATCTTACCATAGGTATTTCATCTCGCTTAAGCTCTCTCATTAGCATAATATGATAAAAATGTAGATTTGTGAAAGAGTTGGTTTTATAAGCAAAGGTGGCCAGTTAACTTGGCCACCTTCGGTCAGTCAATGAGGAGAATACAATTAGTTCACTACACACATGGCAACAGTCAAATCAGGAGAAAGAGGAGATGAGGCCAAAAGTGGTTAAGTTACGGATGACTAAAGTGGGAGATGATTACGAGGTAAGGAGGAATGATGAAGTGGTAGTGGGACCAACAGTCCAAAAGTGGGTGCTCATACTTCGATTGCCAGCACACCATCCCACACAATCACCCATATGAGGAAATAAAACATTGATTCCCATGCATAGGAGGCATTCACAATCTCAAGGATACATCGAAGCAAGGTTGCTCTCGGCCCTTGAAGCAGTGTCTATAGGAAAGACAATGAGTAGTTTTTCAGCGCAGGAGCACCTACAGGATCCTACAGGAGAACCTACAGGATACAGAGTAGTCATCTATAGGATTGGCAGTGGGGCATTTAGAGAGGAAAAATCAAAGGTTGGCTTCATCAAGCAGTAACCAGGAGGTAGGAGCTATACCTTCCCACATTTTCCAAGTTAAAAAATATAGAAAAACCTTCCATTTGGTTAAGGAGATTGCAGTCTAGGGGAATTATATACAACATTGTCATTTAAAATCTCTCACCCATTAGAATTTGGAATTACACCCATACAAGCCTCCACATTCATCAGAGAAAAATGACAGGGGGATTTAATAAGAGGGAACCCACAAACACAATGAGAATTCATCAGCACCCTCCTATAGTAGAGATCTTCACAAGGCACAATTGGATGGGTTTCTTTGAAAAAATGAGGGGATACGATGATGAGGTGGCCAGAGACTTTTCTCTCTCACTCATACCACTAACTAGGACCCATGCCACTACTGTGGTGAAAGGCCTCTCAGTAGAAATCACCCCTAAAGTCATAGGAAAAATCACCACACTTCCTTTAGGGTTGCCTTGGAGAAAGGAAGATAAGGGTAACAACCAACTTGCAAAGAAGAAATTCTTTTTGGAAGGAGAGGAGGCCATGGAGGACAAAAATGGGTTCAGGAGAGAAAGTTTTTTGTACCCTTGGAATGAAATTAGCTACCACCTCATTAAGTATATATCATGTGAAGGAAGATACAATGTGGTATATGGATACCATTTCAGGCTTCTCCAAGAACTGAGATTTGGAGCATACACACCTCCTCAAAACAAACTAAGCATACCCTACTTTCTTCTTCAATCAGTGATAGATATGAGCATCAAGGTGCAGGAAGGAAAACATCAACAACTAGCCCATCATGGGTTAATCAAACTTATCCTAGAAGATTCCCTCCAAAACCTAAGACTCCTTATTACATGGAAAACTTTCAAAGACATGCAGACAGAGGGAGAAATAAAAGCTCTTGAATATGACAAAAGCCCCACTGTTAGTGAGAGGGATGAAGAGGAAATAGAGAGGGATGAAGAGGAAACAAAGGAGGAAGAAGAGGAAGAAAATGAGGAGGAAAGTGATGAAGAGACAAAAGAAGATGCAAAAGAGGAAACTAATGAATAGAGTGAAGAACTGGAGGGAGAAGAAGAAGAAGAGAAAGACAAGGATGAGAAGGAGAATGGAAAAGAGGAAACAAAATGCAAGGAAGAACAAAGGTCTACAATTCAAGGCAAAGAAGGGGAGGAATCACCAAGGGTATCTCCAAAACTCACTGAGAAAGAGGCAACAACTGCCCTCACTGCCCTAAGTACACCTATCAAGCAAAAAGGGAAGAGGAAGAAACAAACCCCATTGTACTTTAGGACAAGAAAAATTACAAGGATTAGGCAAGGAAAACCTCAAACACCCACCAAAGTTCCTATTGTCATTGAAGACTCCCCAAAGCACCAAAAAAAGATAGCTCCTCTTGTCAAAAATCAAGGAGAAGGATCATGAGGACAAGCCTCTCCCAAATCTCCCATCACTTATATGAGGAGGCATGTCACCAGGTTTGACTCATCCAAAGGAAAAGGTCTCCTACATGAGACATAGAAGGACCTACAAGAAGCAGAGGCCATTGTAGGAATTTACAGGGTAAGTTCCACAGAAAGAATACCAAAAGGACACCGCTCACAACCAGATCTCAAATCAATACACCAGTATTTTTGACGTGGTTAAAACCCTCAGAGTGCAAGGAGGGAAACAGTCCACAACCTGTCCCAACGTGGGTACTACAGGCAATTTATTAATCAAAGAATGAAAATTTACATAAGCTTCTCTCATGCACGGATTACCCGAACAATGACCCTCCATGCGCTTTAAATAGAACTCATGGACCAATCGGGTGTCAAGCCACGGATCAAGTGTCGGTAATACCGAGGTGAGAGTGAACCGTCGGATCACTACATATCGTGACCGTCGGATTGTAAGTTACAAAATGTACAACGGTAAAGAAACACACTTTACCTAACTCTAACCTAACTCTATACTAGACCAAGTTGAACTTAACTATATCCTATGTGTCGGAATATCCTAACATCCCCCCTTAAGAACAACTTGGGATAGGATTGAAGGATTTACAAATATGACACAATAGGAGAAGGAAGGAGGCACTAGAGCCTATCCCCCCTTAGTGACAACTTCCTGAACTCCAAGCATATATCGAAGTTTAGTGAACTTCGCCTCTGTGAGAGCCTTTGTGAAGATGTCTGCAACCTGATCATCTGTTGGACAATATTGCACTTCAAGAACATGGTCATGAATGAGCTTTCTGATGAAGTGCATGTGTAGTTCAATGTGTTTGCTGCGCTGATGCTGGACTGGATCTTTGCATAGCTGAATGGCACTTTGATTATCACACCAAAGTGTGGTTGGATGTTGCTGCTCAAAGCCAAACTCTGATAGGATCTGACGAAGCCACAAGGCTTCCTTACTAGCTTCCACGGCACCACGATACTCTGCTTCTGCTGACGAAAGAGAAATGGCAGCCTGTTTCTTACAAGCCCATGTAATAGGTCCTGAACCAAGAGTGAAGACATAACCGACAGTAGACTTCCGATCATCAGGGTCACCAGCCCAATCAGAATCAGTGAAACCAACTAACAGAGGAGCTGCTTTGGCACTGTAATGAATCCCAAACTGTACTGTACCTCGAACATAACGAAGTATTCTTTTAGCTGCTTTCCAATGACTTTCACGGGGGTTTTGCATAAAACGAGCAACAAGGCCAACAACAAAGGAAAGATCAGGACGAGTATGGGTTAAATACAAGAGTTTTCCGACAAGTTGACGGTATAAGGTAGCATCAACTTCAGGAGAAGTACAAGAGACTGAAAGTTTGACTCCAGACTGAAAGGGAGAAGGGGCTGGCTTACAGTCTTCCATGTGAAAATGACGAAGAATATCACAAGCATACTTGGACTGGGAAAGGAAATACCCTCTTGGGATTGCAAGACTTGAAGACCGAGAAAATAGTGTAAGTGTCCTAAGTCTGTCATTTCAAATTTCTTTTTAAGGCTGGACTTCACATGGTTTATAAGGTTGGGATCACTACCAGTAAGAATAAGATCATCAACATAAAGAACAAGGATGATAAGAGAGTTGCCCACTTTCTTGGTGTAGACAGTATTGTCAGAATGACACCTAGAAAAGCCAGATTCTAAAAGAAAGCTATCCATTTTGGCATACCAAGCCCGAGGAGCTTGCTTGAGGCCATAAAGGGATTTCTTAAGTCGACAAACAAGGCTGGAGTCTGTTTGTATGAAGCCAATGGGTTGTTCCATATAGATTTCTTCCTGCAAGTCCCCATGCAAGAAGGCAGATTTAACATCCATTTGATGGACTTCCCATTTTAAAGAGGCAGCAAGGGAAAGAACAAGGCGGATAGAGTTCATTTTGGCAACAGGGGAGAAGGTTTCAGTGTAGTCAATGCCTTCAACCTGTGAAAAGCCCTTAGCAACGAGACGAGCTTTATGTTTATCAACTTTCCCATCTGGTCCATACTTGGTTCTGTAAACCCATTTACATCTAACAAGTTTGCGTCCCTTTGGTAGAGGAACAAGATCCCATGTATCATTTGTCATCAATGAATGATATTCTTCATTCATAGCTGCTTCCCAATGTGGATGGCCTGAAGCTTCTGCAAAAGTGTCAGGATCATGATTTACTGGAGCTTGAGCCAGTAAAGAAGAGGCTCTTTCAAACTGAGAACGTGTACGTCGCTGATCTGTAGGATCACCGGCAAGATCACCTGCTGCATCCCGAGTAGCACGGACCCATCTTGGAAGTTGAGGATCCTGAGAAGGTGGGGGAGGATTATCATCCTCGCTTTCATCATCTGAAGAAGAAATGTTTTCAAAAGTAGAAGAGAGAGGAAGAGGTGGCACATCCGCCGGACTAGGCTCGCAGGCCGATTTATTTTCATCAAATTTTACATCTCTTCTAATGATAACATTTTTGGACTTAAATGGAATAAGTCTATAACCTTTTACATCTTCAGAATATCCAACAAAAGTACATTTCTCACTCTTAGGTTCTAAAGCTTTATGCTTTTCATCTGGAATATGGGCCCATGCTTCACTTCCAAACACACGAAAGTGACTTACATCTGGTTTAATGGAACTCCAAGCTTCTTCTGGAGTGATATTCTCTAGAACCTTAGTAGGAGTGCGATTGATTATATAATTTGCACAATTAATTGCTTCGGCCCAAAAACTAAGACTGAGTCCTTTAGATTGCAGCATACAATTAGCCATTTCCTTTAAGGTGCGATTTTTCCTTTCAGCTACACCATTTTGTTGTGGAGTGTATGGAACAGTATGTTGCATTTGAATTCCATTTTCGGTGCAAAAGTTGATGAATGTGTTTTTAACATATTCTCCACCATTATCAGTTCTTAGCTTAAGAATTTGATGTCCAGATTGTTTTTCAACAAATGCTTTGAAGGCCAAAAAAGTGTTAAATACTTCGCTCTTGAGTTTTAAGAAGTATACCCAAGTGCGTCTGGAGAAATCATCAATGAAAGTTAAGAAGTACTTGCAGCCAGAGAATGAAGCAACAGGAAGAGGACCACATAAATCACTGTGCACAAGCTGTAAAGGGGCTGAGGCGTGCCAAGAGGCACGTTTGTCAAAACTGTCCCGATGATGTTTTCCGAGTACACATCCGGAACAAACACCATCTCTGCAAGATACCATAGGAAGACCTGTCACCATATTTTCTTTACATAGATGCTGAAGGGAGCGATAGTTTAAGTGACCAAATCGCTCATGCCAAAGTTTGCTCACTTCATCATTATGAGCAACAAATACTGAGGGAAGATTTGATGACCCAAAGTTGTGAAACTTATACAACCTTTTGGAATCATCAGCAAGACCAGTAGCTAGAATCTGTTTAGGATCTTTTAGATCCTTGATTACAACATCATGAGGTGAAAATTCAACAATTTTACCTTCACCTGAATGAGTTATCTGATAGACAGATAGAAGGTTGCAGGATAAGGTTGGAACACATAATACATCATTAAACTGACCATTGTCTAGATGAACAGTTCCAGTCCCTACAACATTAAGAGATCTATCATCACCAATATATATATTTTTGGTGTTACAATCATTTAAAGAAGAAAACATGGCTTGGTTTTTGGCCATGTGACAAGAGGCTCCAGAATCAATGAGCCACTCATGAGAATGAGAAGAAGAAGAAGATACATTTAATGCATAACCAGACTGAGATGATTGATAATGACATGCAGAAAGTGCCATTCCGGAAGTTGAAGTTGAAGTAGGCTCCACATGGATGTTATGTTTCTTCATTGCGGCTTCCAAGGCTTCCATCTTCTTAAAGCATTTAGATTCTAAGTGGCCATCTCGATTACAAAAGTTACAATGTCTATCAGTCTTCTTCCATTTGTTTTTATTGGTCTTATCATTTTGCTGAAATGATCTTTCATTTTGAGGCTGAGATGGTTTAGGACCATTCTTTTGAGGATATGACTTCTTAGGATTCTTTGAATTTGGTTGCTGCTGGGCGGCTAACGCTTTCGTGGAAGAGTTTCCAAGATTAAGAAGACCAAGGTGTAAGAGTTTTTCTTGTTCTCTTATTAAGGAATCACAAAAGGAGTCAAAGGAAGGGGCCTTGTATTCTTGTCCTTGACAAATGAAAGCTTCCCTTGTAGAATGGAAAGTGGAAACAAATACAGAGTAGGCTGGTCCCAACTTAGTAAGGATGGAATAAATAAGGTTACCATCTTCTTTCTTAACTTTAACACCTTCCAAGAGATATCTAAGGGTCTTGAATTTGGACAAGAAATCTTCAATGCAAGAAAAATTATTAGGATCCAAAGTAAGCAGCTCATTTTCAAGTTGATGGGCTCTAATTTCATTTTTAATCCCAAAAACTTTAGCAAGTTTTTCTAATGCTTCATGAGGAGTCTCAAGTCCTGCAATGTGGAATCTAAGATCAGGAGAAATAGACATCCCTATCAAACCACGTGCTTGATCTTGTCTATTTTCCCATTTTGCCGCCTTGTCTTCATCTTTTGGTTTCTTCTCTTGGTTTGTGGCTATTCTGAAGAGACCTTTACTTCTAAGTAAATCTTCCATGTATTCTACCCATTGGAAGTAGTTAGTGCTGTCAAGAATGACTTGGCATGGACTTTCCATTTTTTAAAAAAACTGAAGCTGAAGATGCTGAAAGTAAGTGTACCAACGGATAGATCTCGAAAAAATAGGCGGTTTTAAAAAAAACGGCTCTGAAAAAGGCTTCCGGATGAAGAAGTTATGGCTTTTTGAAAAAAAATTGTTGACGTTGCAGGCAAAGTGCGCGAATGAAAAAAAATAAAAAATCCACCCCCACAAAATGGAGACTTGAACCCAAGACCTCTACTCTCTTAAAATAGCTTTGAACCAATTGATCTATACAAAAAATTTGAGAGAGAGAGAGAGAGAGAGAGAGAGAGAGAGGGGGGGGGGGGTGGCTTGGTTTGCGTGCTTGCCTTGAGAAAGCTCTTTTTCCCTACAAAACACAAAACACAAAACCCAACACGAATATGCAAAGAAAAACGAACCTTGCGGCTCGAAGTTAGCTTTAGCCAAAAAACTAGAAATTTTAAAAAAAATCTCAAGGTTAGCTTTAGCCGAAAAACTAAATATTTTTCTCAATGTTTCTGATTTTCCGAGATCACACTAAGGTGCAGGGAAAAGAGCATACGCATGAGAAAAATCCTTCCTTTCTGTTTCTGATTTGCCCAGATCGCACAGAGTCGCAGGGCAAAGAGCATACGCAGAAATGAAAGGTATAGATCCGGTTAAAAAAAAAGGCTAAATAAACTGAGACCGAAATAAGCAGAGAAAAATTAACAGTAAACTGCAAAAAAAAAAACACTGTATACCTCCCGATCTGAAAAATGATGCAGCTAGGGCTACCAGAAACCTTTTCGCGTGAAACGAAAGGGGTTCCTCACTGGAACAGATGCTCCGAACACAACAGAGCAGTCCTCTCGGCCCGAAAGCAGTCAGAAACAACAGATCTAGGAAACGACAGCCGCATGCAATTCTACCGGCTTCAGATTTGGATCACCAACGGACGCGGCCCTCAAATAGCTCTGATACCATGTAGGAATTTACAGGGTAAGTTCCACAGAAAGAATACCAAAAGGACACCGCTCACAACCAGATCTCAAATCAATACACCAGTATTTTTGACGTGGTTAAAACCCTCAGAGTGCAAGGAGGGAAACAGTCCACGGCCTGTCCCAACGTGGGTACTACAGGCAATTTATTAATCAAAGAATGAAAATTTACATAAGCTTCTCTCATGCACGGATTACCCGAACAATGACCCTCCATGCGCTTTAAATAGAACTCATGGACCAATCGGGTGTCAAGCCACGGATCAAGTGTCGGTAATACCGAGGTGAGAGTGAACCGTCGGATCACTACATATCATGACCGTCGGATTGTAAGTTACAAAATGTACAACGGTAAAGAAACACACTTTACCTAACTCTAACCTAACTCTATACTAGACCAAGTTGAACTTAACTATATCCTATGTGTCGGAATATCCTAACAGCCATCCTACAGGAAACTCTGCTAAACCTACATGAAACTAAGAAAATGGACCAAGAAGGGATCATTTAGCAAGAAACAAAGAAGGAAGATCCAAAACTGAGGGAACCTAGTCCTCAACCCAACCTTGACACTTACTACAGGTTCATTGAAGGGGTTAGGGTCATTGCACATAAATTATCCATCCCTTATTCTTTGAGCTTGAAAAAGAAAGGGCAAGAACACATAGGTGGATGCAAATTGCCAAATCTAAAGGACTGGAGGATATAGGCCACATGGAGGAGAAAGTAAAGGAGATGTGTAGAGAACTGAGCAGCATAAGGGACAGAGAGGAAATGATGAAAGTTCAGTTGGAAGCAAAGAATGCATGGCTAAGGCGACAATTACAAGAGAGAGAAAGTCAATTGGCATCCATGGCTAGTGTATCCTTAGAGGCAATTCTGTGCAGGATGCCAGCAAAGTATTATGCATTGTATCTTAAGGAACAATGGATACAATTCCAAATTAAGACTTTAGCACAGAGAGGCACTATGCCCTTCCAAGATTATATACAATTCATTGATCTCTGTGATCAAAGCACCTTGGAGGATAGAGATAAAATGTATGAATTTTACCTACACAACTTGGCCTTGACAGATCTAAATGTGTGGGACCCAAATTCAAAACTAGGGGATTCACAATTGATGGCTTTGGCATCATGGATGAATCATGAGGAGGCAAGAGCTGTAGATATGAAGAAAGTAATGGCAAGAGAAGAGATAAAACCCCTCATGATAAGAGCTGAGCAATCAAATCCAATGGCTTCCATCAATACCCACAACCTGATTGCAAATGACCCTAAGCTTGCACCTAGGTACCTTGCTGCCCAAGAGAAAGCAGTCACACACTTTGAGAACATGTTTAGATTGTTAGGGGATGCCAACATGCAAGCTGGCCAAAGGAGATGGAACACTTTGCCCTACAACCTGAAAATCAAAGAGTGCCATTCTCCTCAGAGAATGAGAGAGGCACTAAACATAACACCCATGTACAAGCAAGCTCTCTAAAGACTCAAAGTCAATTGGAATAGCTTCAAACTCAATCCACCACTGCTCTTAGGAATGTTGGAAGGAAGGAAGGAAGAGGAAGAAAGAAAGCAGTGGGAGGAGATAGAGAGGAATGCAGGATTCTATTCACTTTAGGGAAGCCATTAGAGCAATGAAGGATATGGATATAGATTGACTTTCTTAGAGGATGAGCAACACTTTCAATAGGGGGCGATGATGAGCCTCATCATTAGGTAACTATATGGACCTTAATACACCTCCAAGCTTATTTAAATCAACTATTCTCATAATTCCTTACATATTTTGATTATATTTTGCTTAATGAGATGAGTAAAAGTGAGATGTTATGCCTAGTGGACTAATGTGCATTGATTGCAGGTTTTTGAGAGCGAATCATGGCAATTTTGGCTAAGTTAGGGCATTAACTCAAATGAGGGAAGGAGGAGAGATTTTAGGAGATAGATCCTCCTCATTTACTCTTCACTCATTCAAATATTCCTCCATCAAATCACACTAGCTCGGAGTTGCAAGCATCTGAGTCATGAAGATCAAAAGGCAGCCAAGCAAGTGAGAGCCAATTCATCTTGAATTTGGGAGCCGAGCCTCCCTAGATTTAAGGAAGTCGTTGGAGACTTCAGTTGTATAAATAAAGAGGCCTAGAGCCTCATTAGGATTTGAATTTTTGATGTAAAAGCACTAGGAATTTTTGAGTTCAAGACTTGTGGAATACATTGTTATGTAATTTTCTAATATGATAATAAGAATGAGCATTTCCTTGATCCAGCACTGAGTTGACTCAGAGGGCTGAAGCTCTTGGGTTAGGGCCCAACCCTAGCAGCAAAGGCTCCTCTTCTTGTATTTGTATGCTTAGTTGATTTCATAGATTAAATGTTGAATTGTCTTTAGCATTATTTCATTGTAAGTAGTTGTGGATTTGATTAGTTTGCTTCCGTTTGTGCATTGTTTTAGCAACAACTTAGGAAGATAAAGGAATATCAAAAAAGTTGTTAGTAGGTGGATTTGGACTCACTCCTCCCTTCAGAGACCATGGTTTGAGAAAATAACTCCTATGCAGCCCAAAAATACAAAATTCTGATTTCTCATGGAATTTAGGGTTTTCTGTTATTTAGGCCAACAATTTACTAGTTTTCAAGAATAATATTTAATTGTCATTTCTGATGTCTTCAACATTGCATTAGATCTCACAAAGGTTTCACATTATTCTACTAGTTTTCCCATGCATGAAATAGGCAAATAGATAATGAAATTTTGTTTTTCTTTAGTTTTGAACAGTGCAGAGATATTTCATGACCAACAACCCCATCCTAACCTCATCCATCCCTGGTTATCACTTTTTTCCACTAAGTCCCTCACCAAATTCATCATTCCATAAGAACACTTCTCCAAGTTTGAGAGCAAATCCAACCATCTCACAAACTCTGTTTTGAGCTCTAAAGGAGTCCTAGCCACTCCCTTGCCTCATTTCTCCCACCATTCACCTTCCTTAAGCCTTACACCACCTTCCACATCCCTCCTCTTGCTCTCGGCCGAATCTTGTAGGAATACAGGGGATCCTGTAGGAGCATTAGGACATCCTGTAGGAGGCATTATGATATCCTGTAGGTCGACCTGTAGTGGCCTGTTTTGAGGCGGAATTGTGGAATTAGCATCTAGGAAGATAGGAGAATACCCCTACTTGCCTCCCAAGCCATCTGACCATTCACCATCATCCCTATTCCATCTGTCACATCACTAAGAGAAGTTATCATTCATATTTTCACACAAAAAAGGCAAAAAGGAAAAAGAGTCATTGTGTTCATTTACATGCACAACAGTAGAATGTTTGGATGTTTCAAATTGCATGCCTAGGACAGTAGGGTTACACACATGCTAACTTAGCATTCCTTTGAAGCAAAGCCTCATAGAAGTTAGTTAGATTAATGGTGCGTTTAAGCATTTGATTTCAGTCTTTTCCTTACTATAGTAGACAAGATTTCATTTAGTGTAAATTTCCCTTTTTCTCATTGGTAATCAAGCTTCTTCTGAATCAATAGAAGGCTGGTTTGAGAAACCATATTGGTCTATCACCAGCTTAGCAGTGACAAAGAGCGGATCCATCGCATTTACTTGTGTATACAACACTGTCACCTCCAAGTTTGTACGAACCCCAGGTTGACAAAGTAAAGTTGGTAGCCCAGGAGTTGCAACATTCTTGCTGCAATACTGGTGCTCATCAAAAGTTAATGGAACCATTATGGTTATTATGTTGGGCCAAGTGACCTCAAGTGGCCTCACACTCTTCCACATAAAAACTATGAATTGTGTCGTGCCTTTGAGTGACGTATATATGATTCCAAGGTTAAAGATGTCAAATGATTCCTTTAAGCATTCTTAATCCTTTTTTGTAATAGGAATATCATCTCTTAAGCTAAGTTCTTGATTTGTCTTCGAATAATTTTGAGTAGTAATTACTTTGAGTCTTCATTTCTTAGAGAGTTTTTTTTTTTTAATATCTATATCTTTTTGAAATTGAGCTCCTTGTTTTGCAACCTTCCAAATATTTTTTCATATCAGACTTGCATAAATGGAACACTAATTTTTATAAACATGAGATGCAATATTCATTCATATGATAGACATAAATACAATTTCTTGTGACCCTTGGTGTCATCCTCTAAGAGGTCTCTTGGACTCCCTATGGTTGTTCATGTTCACTTGTGGCTTTTTTCCTTCCTCAAAAGCGAACTAATTCAAACATAATCCCCAAAGGTTACTTTTCCAACATTCCCCCCTTAATCCAAAGGGTTGTAAGTGAGTCCAAGATGAGAGATAAAATATGAAGGTGGATAGTAGTGATGGTTGGATATGCTCTGTGAATCTGGTGGTTTAAACCATATGGGGTAGCAAAAGCCCAAGTCTTCTATTGGTGGTGGTTTAATGTTGACCACTAACTCTGGAACTTGGCTCAAAGTTGTTCCTGGAACAATTTCGAATCTGGCTAGAAGCTTTTTTATGCCACTTCTGCATGTGTTTGAAGGTTTCAGAGGATGATTACTTGTCTTTTCTCATAATAAGGCCATAATTCTACCTTGAACACCTAAGTTAATAACAACATCCTAGACTAATTTAGTTCCATTGTATATGGAAATTGTGAAATATTTTTCTACAATGCATACAATTATGTGAACTTGAATCATGCTTTTTCATCCTCTTCATTCACCTATTTGAGAAAGGACATTATGATATTATAATGCTTTAATATGTATTGACCACAAGAATTTAAATTGGTTGGGGAAAGTAGGCTACTAGGGTTCAAATCTCATAAATGTGTTTGGTTTGCACCCGCAAGAACCATTGCAAAGGAAGTAGAAACATCATGGTTACTGAGTTGGGCTAAGTGGCCTCACACTCTTCCATATAAAAACTACAAATGGCGTCCCACCTTCAAGTGATGGATGTAGTTTTCTAGGATTAAGGATGTAAGATGATTCATATAGCCATTCTGAATCCTTTTTTGTAATAGGCATCTCATCTCCTAAGCTAAGCTCTTGATTCATCTTATAATAATTTTGAGTAGTAATTTCTCTGAGAGTTTTTTGTTTTTGTTTCGTTTTTTTTTTTAAATATATAAGTATTTTTTAAATTGGCCTTCTTGCTTTGCAATCTTCTAATTTTTTTTTCCTGTTAGACTTGCGTAAATGGAACATTAATTTTGATAAACGTGAGATGCAAAATTCATTGATATGATACACATAAACACAATTTCTTCTGACACTTGGTGTCATCCTTCAAGAGGTTTGTTGGACTCCCTATGGTTGTTCATGTTCACTTGCAGCTTTTTTCCTTCCTCGCAAGTGAATTAATCCAAACATAATCCATAAGGATTATGTTTCCAACATTCCCCCCTTAATAAAAAAGGGTGTATGTGAGTCTAGGATGAGAGTTGGAAGATGAAGGTGGATAGGAACCATGGGTAGATGTGCTCTTTGAATCTAGTAGTTTAAATCAAATGGGGTAACAAAAACCCAAGTATTCTACTGGTGGTGGTTTAATGCTAACCACCAACTATGGAACTTGGCTTAAAGTAGTTCCTGGAACAATTTCCAAGACCGTCTTTATGCTTGTTGTTGATGACTTCTTCCCAAGGTCTGATGATGGGCTTGAGAAGTATAAGCAAAGCTTTTGCATCTTCATTTGAAACTACTTCTAAAGTGGCATCAATGGTCCAATCATATGTTGGTTGTTGAAAATAATCTTTCTTATATTTGAATAAATAATTTTATTGAACAAAAACTAGTTCAAAATGTTGATTTCTTTATTGTAGCTCATCTCGTTGGAGTTGTGATTTGAGTTGTAGAAACTTGATTTTGTCTTGTTCATCTTGTAAATAGATTAGAATATCTATGAGAATGTCTTTTCCTATATTGATTATATCATCAATAATAGAGACAATTGGAGTATTTAATAACTCTATCACTTCATCTATTCTTAACAAATAAATGGTGTCAGATTTGACTGAAAATGCACTTGTTCACAATGCAATTTAATTAATAAACTTACAAAAAAGGCTATTTCCAAGTTACCATTATATTTGATAAATGTTTGTTAATGCTTTCAATCCTTTGCTATCAAAATGGGTAGATGCTGGAAACCAAATTTCACCTAGTGAGAAAGGTGTAAGTGACAACTGTGTATGCTAAAGAGGTTAAAATCCATGAGATATAGGTCAATAATGACACATTAGTAGTATGTGAAATATATTGCTAGTGTTATCTACTCTAGTTATGAAAATTTTGAAAGTGATTCTTCCACCAAATCCAAGAAGAGCCAAGGCTAAAAAATTAAAGAGTTTTGTATTGTCGTAATGCCATTTTTACCTCCCCATATACCCTTTTTGAACTCCCTACCCCATATCCTCACAACCTCTTGGTGTAACAATGGATGAACATGTTCAAACTATATATATAAATATATATTTAAAAGTTATAAGGTAAATGTTTAATAATGCCAAAATTCCTTCATTCTAGTGCATTTGAAGCTTAATTGTTATTTATAAATGTTGCTAATGATAGGTACGTAGGTCCTACACATTCTAGAGGTCCTTGCAACCAAAGGAAAGGAGCGTGTACATTGTTTCTATGTGAACACTGCCACCTGGGCCTGTAACAAAGGGACATCTCTATACTCTGTCGAAGTCATTGATGGAGTTAGGTGAAAGTAGTACGCTTTGTTGAAGTTTTAGTTTTGCATTTGATCGAGATTTGGGGGCTCTGACCTCCGAGTCTCTCTACAATAGATCCCCATTTCACCTAGGATTAGACAACAAGTGAAACCATGCTTATCTCCCTATGGATGGTTACAATTTGTATTTATTTTGTTAGGCAACTGCTCTGGGTAGTTTCAACACGTCCTTGTATTGTAATCATTATAAAAATATAGTTATGGCTCTCGTCCAGGCTAGCGATTCTACTGTATCAAAATGTTGCTACTCTAGATTTTTGGATTGCTTGATAAGGTTACTGGACTTTGATCTATGTCTATGCTATGTAAGTGATCAAGAGCTCAAAATTTGCCAAAATATCAAAGTGTCAGAATCTTAATAAGCTTAGCTTTAGATCGAAGAGCTCGTCATTCTAAATTCAATGGTGTGAACGACACTCAAATCCGATCTCGTATGCAGCAGTTAGAGCAAGTCAAATTTCAGGTTTCACTTCGATAGGTGGCAGGATTAGATGACATGGAAAAGGTCTTAGCGAATGGGGAAGCGCCAAGTGGTAGGTTGCCACTGGGTCTTACATATTGCTTATTAGGGAAAAAATAGGGTCGTGGCTTAAGAAATCGGCCCTTGTAGCAGTCAGGTTTGGGATTCGATATAGCGTAATCGCAAGCGAGTGATGTTAAAGAATCAACCCGCGAGCAGGGAAGGGTTGCGATGGATCACAATCACAATCGCCACCCACAAACGAAAATCAACCCCTAGGTACCCGAGTTTTGATGTGATAAACACAATTTCAAATCATAGGAAAACAAATTATCGCATATACAATGTTCCAGGTTATCCGCCGATTGTGATGAGCGATAAGTCTCAGATGCAACGCGACTTTAGATTCCAGTTTATAAATCGGACGGGTCCGCTGCTATCACAACGTATGGAATTTGATATCCGCCAAGGGAAAGTGTCAATTGCAATAGGACTTCTAGATGCGATATGTTATATGTTGTGTTTCATAACCCCAACAGATCCGTGTATCACATAGTGCCTATTGTTTGGGCTTGGGGTTTTTTGCCGATTGCAAGTTGCGATAGAGTTGTGGAACCGTTGCCTTAACCGCTCGAATGACCACTTTGTATGTGACCACTCGGCCCTCAACCATGAGAAAGGCGGGAAAGATGGCGGGACCACCAATTTCAGCGGAACTGCTAGTTTTAACTGTAGATAATGAATTTAACTGGCAGTAAGCCAAATTTAGAGGATAAAATTGTGGAAAGACTGAAAAAGTCATAACTAAGGCAATTTTCGACCAAATGGGATGCAAAAAGAGGCTAGATAGCCATTTTTGGGCATTCTAGACTGGTTGGAATAGGTTTCAGGATCAAAGGAGCACTTCTGGATAAGATTTTTGAAAAGTGAAGCTTATGGGTGCTCTAATCAACCAGAGTGTTGATTCAGTTTATAGAGGAGTATGAAGATGGAGATGACCTTGCAGGGGTCTTCCAGCCTCCATGTACTTTCTGCAGTATCCATTACAACAGTGTTGTAGCTTTATTTCTTCTTTTCTCTATATGTGTTTGGAGAAAGAGACTTGTTTAAGTACTTCAAGTGGATTGTAGTATTGATTATGCCCTTGGAAGTTGGAGTATGAGGTCTTGAGTTGAGAGTCCTTAGCTTGTTGATTGTTTCATGAGTAACTGTAGGTTGTCATGTGTTTGGAGTGACGGTTCTTTGCAGAAGAATGTTTCCTTGAAGGGGAAGCTAGCCACTCTTTTTGTTAGCACACTTATGTACTCTTATTATTGAAAGATTTTAAGCATAATGAGAAGGGATCATGCCTTTCGAGATGATCCAAGGAGATGTAGCCCAGGAGTGGTGAACTCCTTTAACAATGGCTAGTGTATTACTATTTGATGCATGCTTCCATTCAATGTTTTGGTTTCATGTTTAAGTTTTATTCATGAAACTAACTTAAGTAAACACACATAAAATTCATGTTTTTACTTGCTATTTTGGAGTACAAACCTCGGGCACATTTTTTACATTCTGAATGGGGAATTAGCACGACATTACTAATCTGCTTCATTTCAGATCAGGCTGGTATCAAAGCATAGGTTTGCTTTGTGCAAGGAGGAATTGACTGTTGTTTGCAATTGAATGTGTTTTGAATCTCATTGAGGAGAAGGTTTTGGAAAAGAGAGCAAGATTGTTACAATCTCTACCACCAAGTTCTACCTCAAATTGCAGTAGAAGCTTTAAGCAAAGCATGTCCCAAGGAGGAGAGCCTGCAAGAATGTAAGAGGATGTGAAGGCTTTTAGAAAGGCTTTCTTAAACATGGCAGAAATGGTGAAAGTCCTCTATGCAGAGAGGAATACCAAATTGCAAGGTGAAAGCTATAGAACTCCAAGAGGAGAATGTTCTCCAAGGGAAGAAGGTAACAAGAATCATAATAAACCACCATCTTCTCCACAATATTCATGTTTTTATATAGCTCTTATGCAAGATGGTAGTGTAGAAAGTCCTTCAGAGAAGATAGATGGAAAAGTTTGTAACTTTTGTCCACATGTTGTGGAAGATGAGGTTCTATCAGCACCCAAATTCAAGGAGCTGAAAGAAGAGAGACAAAGAGTCCAAGAGGACACATCCAGAATCAAAAGGGAGTTTGAAAACATCTTCATATGTTAATAAAAAGATGAGACAAATGGTAATAATTTACATGCTTCTTCCTTATGCAAAAGAGTTGACGTAAATTCATTAGCAGCCTTTGAAAAATATGGTAAAGGCATTGGATCCAAGCTCTTGACCAAGATGGGTTACAATGGAGGAGGCCTTGGAGTAATCCAGCAAGGCATTAAAATCTAATTGAGGCCAAGAAGAGGCCTAAATATGAAGGCTTAGGCTATGTTGCAAAAGAAGAAAGGTCTTCTAGCGACAACTCATGGGTATCGTGTTCCTTTTGCTATAAGAAAGGACATAAGGAGGCAAGATGTTGGGAGTTGCATCCAGAATTGGTTCCCGCTTGGTTCCTCAAGCGTAAGGAGGACTCGAAGTGCAAAGCATCTCCAAAGAGAGATGAAGATGTTGAAGAAGAAGGGAAGCTAAATTCTTCTTGCCACGCAAGTTCCTCATGCAAGCAACGTAAGCCAAAGGACATCAAATAGAGGTATATCCGTTCTATTAATTCGAATGTTGTTCATAATGGAAAACAACACGCAAATTTGAATAATGTGTCGAGGAAAATGTTTCCATGCACCTTTTTCCTTTCAACTAACAATAGTGTAGATAAGTGCGATAAAAGGAAATCAATCATCGAGAAGATGTTTATGACTACTAGAATTGAGACTGAAAAGAGAAAATATCATCCAAAGTTAAAGGAAAGTGATATAAGAGGAGCTTAAAAGAACTTCTATAGTCACTGCAATATCAGTGGTCATTGGGTCAACAAGTGTTGGAAATTGTTTCTACAACTTCATCCAGTTAAGGGAAAGCAAATCATGCAAGCACCAGAAGAGGAAGCAACAAAAGAAAAAGTGGCGCAAGATGTGACCATCCCTGAAGCAGATTAAGAAGAAGAGAAAGTTCAAATAGAGTGTTTATTTACTTGGTTGGGCAAGAAATGGGCATATTATTTGTCTAGCTGAAGTTTGTAGATTTCTATGTTGCACTAGTTGCATATCCCCATAGTTGGGTAACTTGTAAAAGTGACGTTCATAAATAAATAACTTATATGCAACAATGTTTTATTTAAGCATTACAATGCTAGTTTGGCTTGTTGATAGTCAATTTGAATGGAAAAATTTGGGAGTCAAGTTTATTCCATTTTGTAAAATGCTTTCTCAAACCATCGATTTTAAAATTGTTGTATGAGTAGTCGCATCACATTTTGTATGTTCCAAATGTGTTTAGCACTCAAGTTATACAAGTATTCACTATGTGAGACTTGTTATGGTTCATTTGACAAAGTTTTTTAGGATCTTATCCTCGATAAGGATTTTGCAGAAGAGCACCTTGGAATTCTTCTTGGAAAGGATGTTGTTGTGCATGGGCATAGTGACCTGTACAAGTCGAGAAGAACATCGAACTTGAATTCTTTGTTCAAGTTATATTCGAAGTTCAGCTTGAGAAAAAGCCAAGACAAGTACAAGTTAGGGCATTGTAAACATCAATTAGATCAAGTTTGGCAAAATGAAGGAACCGTACCTTCAAATGTTGAACAATTGAAAGTAAACTTTTGGAGACCAAAAGTTTTTCAGTGGGATCAGGAGCTCAAAATTTTCCAAAATATCAAAGGGTCAAAATCTTGATAAGTTTAGATTTAGATCGAAGAGCTCGTCATTTTGAATTCAATGGTGCGAATGACACTCAAATACGAGCTCGTATGCAGGAGTTAGAGCAAATCAAAGTTAAGGTTTGACATGGACATGTGGCAGGATTGGATGACATGGCAAAGATACCAGCGAATGGGGAAGCACCAAGTGGCAAGTTGCCATTGGGTCCCACATATCACATATCGGGGAAAAAATAGGTTGGCGACTTAAGAAATCACCCCCTGGAGCAATCATGGTTGTGATTCAATATATCGCAATCACAAGCGGGTCGTGTTAAGGAATCGATCCCCGAGCAGGGAAGGGTTGTGATGTGATGGATCACAATCGTAAATCGCAACCCATAGACGAAAATTGGTCCCTAGGTACCCGGGTTGCGATGTGATAAACGCAATCACAAATCGCAGGAAAACAAAGTCCCGCATTTACAAAGGTCCAAGTTATCCACCGATTACGATGAACGATAAGTCTCAGATGCGATGCGAATTTAGATTCCAGTTTATAACCTCGACGGGTCCCTTGTTATCGTAGTGTATGAACTTTGATATTCGTCGAGGGAATGTGCTGATTGTGAGAGGATTTCCAGATGCGATATGTTATATGTTGTGTTTCATAATTGTGGCAGATCTATGTGTTGCAGAGTGCATGTTGTTTGGGCTTGGGGTTTTCTGCTGATTGCGAGTTGCGACAGAGCTACGCAACTGTCACCTTAACCATCGAACTGACCACTTTGTATGTGACCACTCGAACCTTAATTGTGAGATAGGCGAGAAAGATGGCGAGACCGCCGATTTTGGTGGAACTAGCAGTTTTAAACGCGGATAATGAATTTAACTAGCAGTAAGCCATATTTAGAGGATAAAATTGTGGAAAGACTGACAAAAGTCATAACTAAGGCAATTTCCAAACAATGGGATGCAAAAAGAGGTTAGGTAGCCATTTTTGGGCATTCTGAACTGACTGGAACAAGTTTCAGGATCAAAGGAGCACTTCTGGATAGGCTTTTTGAAAAGTGAAGCCTATGGGTGCTCTAGTCAACCAGATTGTTGATTTAGTTTATCGAGGAGTATGAAGATGGAGATGACCTTGCATGGATCTTCCAACCTCCATTTACTTTTTTCAGTAGCTATTACAACAGTGTTGTAACTTTATTTCTTCTTTTCTCTATATGTGTTTGGATAAAGAGATTTTTTTAAGTACTTCAAGTGGATTGTAGTACTGTTTATGCTCTTGGAAGTTGGAGTATGGGGTCTTGAATTGAAAGTCCATAGCTTGCTGATTTTTTCATGAGTAACTGTAGGTTGTCATGTGTTAAAGGTGAGAGTTCTTTACAGAAGAACGTTTCCTTGAAGGGGAAACTAGCCACTCTTTTTGTCAGCACACTTATGTACTCTTATTACTGAATAATTTTGAGCATAATGAGAAGGGATTATGCCTTTAGAATTGATCCAAGGAGATGTAGCCCAGGAGGGGTGAACTCCTTTAACAATGGCTAGTGTTTTACTATTTGATGCATACTTCCATTTAATGTTTTGGTTTCATGTTTAATTTTTCTTCATGAAACTAACTTAAGTAAATACACATAAAAATTCATGTTTTTAATTGCTATTTTGGAGTACAAACCTCATGCACATTTTTTATATTCTGAATGGCGAATTAGCACAACATTATTAATTTTCTCCATTTCAGATCAGTAAGACTGAGTATTTTTAATATTAAAGTTGTGCTAGGTTCACTATATCACTGTCTTCATCTATAATAAGCCTTGTGATTTAACCTTTTCCAAAAGGCAATGAATTGGTTGGTTGGGGTTGTGTTGCCAACTCAGCCCATTGCCCTCTTCTCTTGTTTATTTTCTACTTTAGGGTATATATTTGCTTGTGTATTATTATACTTGTCGCAGGCAGTATATATTGTATTTAGTTTTTAGTTTGACTTGCTATTAATTTGTTTTGACTAAAAAATTTGCAACATTCTCCAAAGTTTAACATTAGAAATTGAATTTTGTTATTTTTTAATAAATATTTAATTTATTTATTTTAAATTTCATTATTTCATTGGTTCACCCTCTTATTGTGTAATGATTGTACTTCAATAACTATGTGTACAATTCAATCTTTGATTGTGTACCGTCATGTCTAATTATAATTAAATTTAATTAATTTAAAATATCATATTACAAAAATACATAGAAAAATTGTCTTCCCATAATTAAAATACCTCTTAGAAGACACTAAAAATAAATAAAAATTCAACAACTTGATTAAAAATAAATAAAAATTCAACAACCTGATTAAAAATAAAAAATCATAATCCAAAATTTGATTAGCATAAAAATCATAACATAACATATAATTTTAAATACAATATCTAAAATTTTAAAACATAATAATTAATTTTAATTAATTTATAATGTCATATTATATCAACGCACAGAACAATTGTCCCATCATAATCCAAATGCCAGGTACTCAATGGCGTCCTTTGTGGTTGCATTATTCCATTTTGTGGATTTGTGGAAATAATATATACATTTTCGAGAGCTTAGATTGATTTAGTTTTCATGTTAAGAGCACATGCACAAGTCTTATTAAACATTGAGCTTTGGATGTGAATGGATATATTAGGTTCCGTGTGTAATATTTGGATTGAATAGCCAACACACTATCTTCATTATATTGAGTTAATGAACAACTGAAGCGGGTCTTGAAATCTCTTTTTCCTTTAGAGCATGATTGTATTGACACAAAGTAACTAGGACTGTGTGAGGATTTAAAGTTGGATTCATTTTCCTTTTGGCTTGGTTAAGCAAGTTTTGTAGGAGAAATAATTTAATTAAGTATATAGTCCTCAGAAATAATTTAATTAAGTTTATAGTCCTCTTTTTATGGTGTGATGAGACCCATAGCCCTATCTCCCAATACAACTGAGATAAAATTCAAAATATTTACTCATCTTAGTAGGGAACTAGGAATAGGATCTCTACTTTTCTCTTGCTTTAAAAGCGTGAACATCATTAGGGTTTATAATGCCCTTGTCCTCTGGACAACTGAGATAGACTCCACAAAGTTTCTCAACCTAGTTAGGAGCTAGAGTTTATAAATTTATGTGACTAGTAGTTAGGTTTTATTTTCCAACAAATTCCATTGGGATTACGAGATTAGAATAGAGTTCAATGCACTGATATTTTTTTTGAAAGTTTGAAAGTGTTGAGAGAATAGCTTATGTAGCAAGACAAAGATTGGGTTTTTGCAAATACTTGAGGTCTCCTTCTAGCACATATTATTTTGTCCCTCTAAGCTTACAATACCCCAAATTGAGATAATGTTGGAACAACCTAGCATATATAACATTCAACAAGCTACTTGCATGATCAACTCGTAGAATCTCTTGTCATTGTCTATGCTTATAAATGCCACTTATACACTATCTAGTTTCTGTTGTGGCAAGCCACAACCACCTTTTGAGTAGAGGAAACCAACACTTCCAATTCTTGAACAAGTTATTCACTCAAGTAATGAGGAAGTCTTAACAAATGATTTCTTGGGATTCATCACACCTATCTAATGGAACAAATGAAAAAGTTCAAGTTGTGATAGAGGTTGGTGTTTGTCATAGACTTGTCAAACTTTTGGGACTTCTTTCTCCTTTATTTTTATTCCCACTCTTCAAACAATGAACAACAACTTATTATCAACAATGATGTGCTCCCTTACCTTTTAAAACTCCTATTTCACAACCATAAGCAAAGTACCAGCAAGGAAACATGCTAGACAATTTCAAACATTACAACAAACAACAATGACCAGCCACAAGTTATAATTGATGCACATATTATTCTGATGGTACAATTGCTGTTAAATGAAAAATTTGATGTCAAGAAAGACGTAGAATGGAAAATATTTAATGCTACTTTAGATGGTTTTCATGAACAAATCAAGTATTTCATGAATCAAGGATGAATTAAGCTCCTTTTTGCTCACTTTACCAACACTCAAACACAAAAACATTTGAGTGAGCAAAATGAATCTTTGGTTTATACAATTCCCGAAATCGCTCGAGAGTTGTGTTAGAGTAAGTATTTGCATACTGCCATCAGTGATCAAAACTCCTCTTTTATAATATTAGAGTCCCATTCTGAATTTTTTATCATTCCACATAAGTCCTCATTCAAAAATTTACCCACTAATGGTAGCCCTATGTCAAAAGCCATACTCTCTCTCAAAAATCAATATTTTCTGGCCAACCTTCATGTGTCTTATTGAGCATACATTGATCATAAAGGCTCATTTCATCATGTTTTGTGTCAGTCAAGTCCACATGGAGTCTAGTCATTCAAGGTCCCATTAGGTCACTAGATTTCATTCTCCAAAGTCCAATAAAACACCATTTCACTACATAAGGCCAACAAAAAGTATGAGAGCGAGAAAAAAAATATCCTTTTGTCATTTAAAGAGGATTGGTAAACATGTGACTATTTTTGCCCAAGTTCTAAATTTTATTCCAAGTATCAGTTCTATTTCAGATTGTAATTTTATTTCAAAAAATGGAGATGTAATATTTTTTCCAATTTATGTAATTTTATGTTCATTATATGTAATAAGTTACTATTCCTGAGCTGTCAACTAAGAAAAATATGTGCCAACTCCATCCAAAGCAAAATCAAATGTGAAGAGTGCCAACACTCTAGCATCATCCACCTGCACAGAAGAAAGTCAGAAAGGAAATTAGCAACCATTTGAAAAGGAGAAGAGAAACATTAGAAAGTGGGTTTTTAAAGCTAATGATCAATTTCACTCATGTATAAAGGCCTTCCTAGCATCTAACCCAACTCCATTTTCCACCTGTCATTGCCTGAGCAAGACCCAAAGTACAATTCCTCACGATTTTGGGCGAAATTAGAAAAATAGAGGCAGGCGCTGCGCACGGGCTTAAGGCATTGCGCACGGGCTTAAGGCGTTGCGCACGGGCTTAAGGCACTGCGCACGCACTAAGGGCACTGCGCACGCACTAAGGGCACTGGACACCGGTCAAATTTTGCCAACAAGCTCTCAAAATGAAAACAAAGGTTCCTAACCTTTAGTACATGGTTTCTAAGCATCTTATCAAGTAAGTAAAACCTTGTTCATCCCTCCTTACACATCTCAAAGTCATCATTCATGCCATGAAGTTTATTTCCTAAAGTTGGGAATTCTAGAGCCTTGCAAACCCTAGATTTTTCCTACACCCCTAAAAAAAAAACTATTCCTAAGATCCTACTCCCATTCCCACATCACAATAAAATCCATCCCTACCCCTGAGTTTCTAAATCCATATCCCAAGTGTATTCTCCCTTAAACCCTAAGTCATAGGCAACAAAATCCCTAGGCAGCCATACTACATACCTGTAATTAACTATCAAATGTTAAATCCCATACAAATTTCAATCCCCTATCACCTCCCTAGGTTCCCTGATCCCTTCCCCCATTCCCTATTTTTTTCCTACCCCATTCCCACTCCCATTTCCTAATCCCTAGGGTTTCAAGAAAAAAAGAACAAAAACACATCATGGAGGAGGAAGATAGAGATTTTACAGAGGAGGAAGATACAGAAGAAAGAAGGCCACACAAAGGAGGAAGAATATTGAGGTTTGAGCCTACCAACACTAGAGAACTAATGGCCTCACCCATGACAATCACTTGTTTCAAGCATATGGGATGCTTTGATTTTTGTGAAATGATACAAAGAGTTCAAAGCCACCCTGTTTTGACTAGAGTTTTCATTTCAAATCTTAAGGACAATCAAGTGACCCTTGCTGGTGTAACCTTCACCATATATTATTTGTTTAGGAGCATTGAAAAAATGGCATACACAGTTCAGGGAAAAAATTATGATCCGCAAATGAACAACCTCTTTCATCACTCTCTGATCAAGATCATTGTCCCCCATCACCTTAATCAGCTGAACATCTAATGGGACACTTTCATTGCCAATGATATTTTCACTACTCCACAAGCTCCACATGATGAAGATACGCCTTCTTCATCTCATCCCACTCATCATCATGCTGAAGACATACCCCCTCCATCTCAGCCCACTACATCTATCCCTCCATCATCTCAGCCTATTTCACCATCATCATCACCATTGTATGATCATACAGGGTCACCTAGCAGAGTTGAGGTCATCAAACCTAAGAGGATAGATTTGGGCACATTGTCATGTACTTATCAGAGAGGTCATAGGCAGGTGTTTGCCCCACAGATTGTGGGAGGGGCCCTGCCTTCTTCATCAGCAAAGCAGGTACAAAAGGGCAAGAAAAAGATCACAGAGACAGTTGTTCATGAGGAAATCAGGCCAGAGGATGAGGACTTACATGAGATAGAAACATAATTTGACCTTGTTGACTTGGATCAGCATGATGATCATGAAAACACAAGCTTGATCATCAAAGGAAAAGAGGCCCAAATCAAACAATTACAAACTCAATTGGATAGAGCTAAATATGTCATTTCATTTCTTGAGCAGGAAAACCAACAATTGAAGACAAAACAACTAATCATGGAGGTGGACCTTCTCAAAGCCAAAAGAGAAGAGACCAAGGCTAAGGCCTTACTTGATGAAGCATATGGAAAATATGGTGATCCTGATGAGTTGGAAGAACAAGTGTCAAGAAAAAGGCCAAGAACCAAAGGCCTAAAGAGAGCATTGGAACTAGAGAAACAGAAAGAAGTTGAACTAGCCAATGAGCTTACCTTAAATGAGCAATTTTCCATAATGATCAATGAAAATAGGGAGCATTGGCTTGAGAGGGTTAAAAACCATCTTGAAAATCTCCTAGACAAGGCTAAAAGAGACAATGACATACAGAGGAGGATGGCAAAGTATTATTGCCGAAGAAGCCAAATAGCAAGGTCAAAACTCAAGGAATTGAAGTCAAAGCCTGAAACCCTAAATGTGCAAGAGGAGAAAGGAAAATTGGATATCCTTGTTGAGGCCTCTTTCCATGCTTAACATACTTCATCAGCAGCTCATACACCAATTTTGACAAGATTCTGGGCACTTTTTGGAATTTTTGGGTTTTTTGTGCAACTTGGAAATTTTTGGCACAATTGGACTGTCCTAGGCGTTGTGCATCTTCTAGAGGCCTCAAAATGAAAAACCAAGACCACCATTGGATTTAGAAGGCAATTAACATACAATTTTTACTATTGGTATACCAAAATTGGACAATCTGACAGGGATAAATGGCCAAAAACACCTCAAAAATCACCTTTCTGCCCTCTTTTTCAGCTAGTCGTTACGCACAGAAGCAGTCTTGGGAGATTGACTTTTTGGAGGGTCAAATATTATCATTTTTTGGAACCAAGTGCATTTCTAGAAAGTAGACAGGATAAGATTTCCAATGAGTTATCCTGAGCTCAATTTGGACATCAGCAACCCCTTTAAAACTCAACTGGAAGATGGCGTTGCGCACAGGCTTAAGGCGTTGCGCATAGAGCACTTGCACTATTCATAGGGCAAAATTCCCTGATTTCTTCACCATTTTGCTCTAGTTTCAATTTTCACCTTTGGAAATCAATTTTCACTTATGTAATTGATGAAGTAAATGTGATTATCATGTTTTTACTGTTACCTAGGGTAAATACATTAGGTAAATGGACTCAATGAGGTGTAATGAATCAGTTCACTTAAGTTAGGGATGAGTCACTTTGACCATCGTACACTCTAGATATCAGTTCGGTTTTTGGTGGAACTACTCCTCCTCTCATGGATTCGACCCCTGAGGTTGGGAGGAGTTTGTTTGAGGCCTATATCATGTACTTTTTCAGTCATTCTAGAGGTTGGACTCAATTGGATGTTGTACTAGTGATCAGAGACACTATTGTATCAGATTTTGACCAGTTTTAATAGATGAGTTGCATCTATTTTTTTGGGATACACGTGGTATGAATTTTTAGCATTTTTTCTTCTTTGTTACCATTTGTATGAATGTTTTGTAAGTTCATAAACCATTTCATGTCTGTTACATGGTATTTTTCAAGCTGATAGGCATAATACATGTTTGCTCATGCTCTGTTTTGTGAAAGTTATCATAATTTGTCCATTTTTATTTAGTTTAGGAAGAATACATCTCCTATGCTCTTCCTAACTCCTCATCTATCTTAAACCATTTCAGCAAATCACCCTTTAAGTGTTAAGTATCCTACCTACCTGCCCCTTTGAATGCCTGTAATCATATCTGATTTGCCTTGACCTAGCCTCTTTGACCTAATATCCTCATCCAACAATAACCCCACCAAATCAAATCAAACAACCCTTTGCACTTTATACCTAGCCTAAAACCCTAATCCATCCAACCCTTTAGGCTGTGATTCTTTGGAGAGAGCCCTCTCCGGCTTGGTAGGCTAGCTACCAAGTCAAAAGATTGGTCTATGGTTACCTCAGCTGGACTCTTCCTTAGCCTTGGAGATCCGGAGGAGTGATAACATACTGGAACCATTGTCGGGGAGCGAAAGCTCTATCTTCCCTAGAAAAGAATGATAATGATTTAGATCTAATTGCTGATGGTGAACAATAGTTGGACACATAGGAAGGATGTATCATTCACCTGGGGACTCCATTGACTGAAAGATCCAGAAAATCAACACTTCATGGCGACTCCATTGACTAAAAGATCCAGAAAATCAACACTTCATAGCGACTCCACTTTTCAAGAACCGTGCAAGAACTAGTAGTTTGAAAACCTTCTTGGTGACTTCATTGTTGTCAAGATGAGTTCTAATGCAAGAAGAAGTCCCAGGTATGCTCCTATGGATCGATCTTAGATCCCTGGATTTCCAAATCCTATGCCTCATGTTGACTGATGTACAAAAATTCCTATATTTAAAATGAACAAGAAGATGATGCTACTTTTCATTTAGTAAGGTTTTGTGTACATGTATATAGACTAAGAGTTGAGTTTCCTGAGGGCTGTCTCATGAAGTTGTTTATGGATACCCTTGAAGATAAAGCTAGGGTATGGTATGAAGGGTTACCAAAAGGAAGCTTATGTTCTCTAAAAGATTTCCATAATGTGTTCTCCAACCATTATGTGAAGTCTTATCTTTCTTTACAAAGCTATAGTGATTATAGTGAAGGTTTCATTGCATATCTTGAAAGTATTTATGATATCAAATGTATGGATGATGAAGAAATAATTGAAGCCTTCTTTGATTTTTCCTTTCAACAACAATCTGAAGAAGCCAATCACTTTGATACACAAGATCATAGTCAACATACAATAGCTTCCTCTTTGCTTGAAGATGAAGAAATTTTGCATCTTGATAGTCAAAAGGAATCACATGAAATGAATCAACAGTCTGATGAAAATTTATATACTCCTTTGCTTGAAATTAATGAAGATATTCAACATCCTTGTCAAACTTTAGGAGGGAAAGAAGACAATTGTTGTTTTGTCCAAAGAAAACAAAGAGTACTTCCTCCTTTGACTGAAGAAGAAATAAATCATATTCTTAACTTTCAAATCCATATTCCATCCATTAAGAATGATGATGTTATTGTACAGTCTTGCCAGTTTCCAAGTGATTATGAAGAGGAGAACAATGATAAAGAATAAATTGTTTTAGAGCCCCTTGCAGATACAAATCTTCCTCAAGGTTCAAAAAATGAAAGGTATGTTGATGAAAAGGAGTTTGCCCTAGATCCCATAGATATGGACACTTATGTTGTTGAAAATATTATGGATGATCCTTTTGCTAATTTGTTACATCCATATGGAAATAATGTTTTTTTTATCCCTTTATTGATTTACAAAAGGTAATGCTTCATAATTTTCAAGATCCCTTAGACAGTCTTTTGCAAGCATTGGAGAAGATGAATGTTGTTTTGTTTATCAACATAAGTCTTGGTTTCAGTTTTCATTGTGAGTTGCCTACATGTACATCATTCTGTCTGCTTACAAAGGATGTGAGCAGAATTGTAGTGAATGGTCATCTCCTTTTTTGGCCTCATTGGGAATTTCGCATCACTTGAGTGAGCAGGTTATGGATCAATTAGAATAGATAAGGTGTGATGAATAAGCTCAACATTATGAGCATCTTTTTTAGTGTCAATTTCCAGTAGAGTTTGTAGTTGAAGGTGTACAGTTTAACTTTTTGCAAGTGTGAAGTAGAGAATCACTGGAGTTTGGAGCTTGAAGTGAAGGCCATGGAGCTTCACTAATTTATTCCATTTTCAATGTTCATTCGTCAGTTAAGTAAATTTGTGTTATTCGAGTTGTCAGAATTCAGTCATGCATTTTAGTTTAAGTTTTTGACCGTATTGGTCCACATGGTTAGGAAATTGGTCTACAGTGTTCTTAACACCTCCATGGAGCTGCCATCCCCAAATAAGGCCGATGTTAGAGTCAGTATTTGCATACTGCCATTAGTGATCAAAACTCCTCTTTTATATCATATTAGGGTCCCATTCTGAAATTTTTGTCATTCCACCTAGGTCCTCATTCAAAAATTTACTCACTGATGGTAGCCCTATGTCAAAAGCCCTACTCTCTCTCAAAAATCAATATTTGCTGGCCCACCTTCATGTGTCTTACTAAGCATACATTGACCATAAAGGCTCATTTCATCATGTTTTGTGTTAGTCATGTCCACATGGAGTCTGCTCATTCAAGGTCCCATTAGGTCACTAGGTTTCATTCTCCAAAGTCCAATAAAACACTATTTCACTGCATAAGGCTAGCAAAAAGTATGAGAGTGAGAAAAATAATATCCTTTTGTCATTTAAACATGATTGGTAAACATGTGGCTATGTTTGCCCAAGTTCTAATTTTTATTCCAAGTATCAGTTCTATTTCAGATTGTAATTTTATTTCAAAAAATAGAGATGCAATATTTTTTCCAATTTATGTAATTTTATGTTCATTATATGTAATAAGTTACTATTCCTGAGCTGTCAAATAAGAAAAATATGTGCCAAATCTATCCAAAACAAAATCAAATGTGAAGAGTGCCAACACTCTAGCATCATCCCCCTGCAAAGAAGAAAGTCAGAAAGGAAATTAGCAATCATTTCAAAAGGAGAAGAGAAACATTAGAAAGTGGGTGTTTAAAGCTAATGATCAATTTCACTCATGTATAAAGGCCTTCTTAGCATCTAACCGAACTCCATTTGTCTCCTATCATTGCTTGAGCAAACCCCAAAGCACCATTCCTCATGATTTTGGGCGAAATTAGCAAAACAGAGGCAGGCGCTGCGCACGGGCTGTAGGCACTGCGCACAGGCTGAAGGCGCTATGCATGGGCTTAAGGCGCTGTGCACGGGTTGAAGGCACTGCGCACGCACTAACATTTAGTACATGGTTTCTAAGCCTCTTATCAAGTAAGTACAACCTTGTTCATCCCTCCTTACACCTCTCAAAGTCATCATTCATGCCATGAATTTTATTGCCTAAAATTGGGAATTCTAGAGCCTTGCAAACCCTAGATTTTTCCTACACCCCTAAAAAAAACTATTCCTAAGATCCTACTCCCCTTCCCACATCACAATAAACTCCATCCCTACCCATCAGTTAATAAATCCATATCCCAAGTGCATTCTCCCTTAAACCCTAAGTCCTAGGTAACAAAATCCCTAGGAAACCATACTACATACCTGTAATTAAATATCAAATCCTAAATCCCATACACATTTCAATCCCTATCACCTCCCTAAGTTCCCTAATTCCTTCCCCAATTCCCCAAATTTTTCCTACCCCATTCGCACTCCCATTTCCTAATCCCTAGGGTTTCAAGACAATGAGAACAAAAATACATCATGGAGAAGGAAGACAGAGATTTTACAGAGGAGGAAGATACAAAAGAAAGAAGGCCACAAAAAGGAGGAAGAATATTGAGGTTTGAGCCTACCAACACTAGAGAACTAATGGCCTCACCCATGACAGTCCCTTGTTTCAAGCATATGGGATGCTTTGATTTTTGTGAAATGAAACAAAGAGTTCAAAGCCACCCTGTTTTGACTAGAGTTTTCATTTCAAATCTTATGGACAATCAAGTGACCCTTGCTGGTGTAACCTTCACTATATATTATTTGTTCAGGGGCATTGAAAAATGGCATACGCAGTTCAGGGAAAAAAGTATGATATGCAAATGAATAGCCTCTTTCATCACTCTCTGATCAAGATCATTGTCCTCCATCACCTTAATCAGCTGAACATCTCATGGGACACTTTCATTGCCAATGATATTTTCACTACTCCACAAGCTCCACATGCTGAAGATATGCCTTCTTCATCTCATCCCACTGATCATCATGCTGAAGACATACCCCCTCCATCTCAGCCCACTACATCTATCCCTCCATCATCTCAGCCTATTTCACCATCATCATCACCATTGTATGATCATACAGGGTCACTTAACAGAGTTGAGGTCATCAAACCTAAGAGGACAAATTTGGGCACATTGTCATGTACTTATCAGAGAGGTCATAAGCATGTGTTTGCCCCACATATTTTGGAAGGGACCCTGCCTTCTTCATCAGCAAAGCAGGTACAAAAGGGCAAGCAAAAGATCATAGAGATAGTTGTTCATGAGGAAATCAGGCCAGAGGATGAGGACTTACATGAGATAGAAACAAAATTTGACCTTGTTGACTTGGATCAACATGATGATCATAAAAACACAAGCTTGATCATCAAAGGAAAAGAGGCCCAAATCAAACAATTACAAACTCAATTGGATAGAGCTAAATATGTCATTTCATTTCTTGAGCTGGAAAACCAACAATTGAAGACAAAACAACTAATCACGGAGGTGGACCTTCTCAAAGCCAAAAGAGAAGAAACTAAGGCTAAGGCCTTATTTGATGAAGAATATGGAAAATATGGTGATCCTAATGAGTTGGAAGAACACGTGTCAAGAAAAAGGCCAAGAACCAAAGGCCTAAAGAGAGCATTGGAACTAGAGAAACAGAAAGAAGATGAACTAGCCAATGAGCTTATCATTTTTTGGAACCAAGTGCATTTCTAGATAGTAGACAAGATAAGATTTCCAATGAGCTATCCCGAGCTCAATTTGGACATCAGCAACCCCTTCAAAACTCAGCTGGAAGATGGCGCTGTGCATAGGCTTAAGGCGTTGCGCATAGGGCAAAACTCCCTGATTTTTTCACTATTTTGCTCCAGTTTGGATTTTCACCTTTGGAAATCAATTTTCACTTATGTAATTGATGAAATAAATGTAATTATCATGTTTTTACTATTACTTAGGTTAAATAAATTAGGTAAATTTACTCAATGAGGTGTAATGAATTAGTTCACTTAAGTTAGGGATGAGTCACTTTGACCACCCTACACTCTAACTACAGTTCAGTGTTTGGTAGAACTACTCCTCCTCTCATGGATTCGACCCTTGAGGCTAGGAGGAGTTTGTTTTAGGCCTATATCATGTACTTTTTTAGTCATTCTAGAGGTTGGACTCAGTTGGATGTTTTACTAGTGATCAAAGACACTATTGTATCAGATTTTGGGATACATGTGGAATGAATGTTTAACATTATTTCTTTTTTGTTATCATTTGTATGAATGTTTTGTAAGTTCATAAACCATTTCATGTCTGTTATATGGTAATTTTCAAGTTGATAGGCATAATACATGTTTGCTCATCCTTTGTTTTGGGAAAGTTATCATAATTTGTCCATTTTTCTTCATTTTAGGAAGAATACATCTCCTGTGCTCTTCCTAACTCCTCATCAATCTTAAACCTTCTCACCAAATCACCTTTTAAGTGTTAAGCCTCCTGCCTACCTTGCCCCTTTGAGTGTCTGCAATCATATCTACCTTGACCTAGCCTCTTTGACCTAATATCCTCATCCAGCAATAATCCCACCAAATCAAATCAAACAACCCTTTTCACTTTATACCTAGCCTAAAACCCTAATTCATCCAACCATTTTGGCTGTGATTCTTTGGAGAGAGCCCTCTTCGGCTTGGTAGGGCTAGCTACCATGTCAAAAGATTGGTCTGTGGTTATCTCAGCTGGACACTTCCTCAACCTTGGAGATTCGAAGGAGTGATAACAAGTTGTTGATTTTATCGCGAAAAAGGTAACCTCGATGTCAATAGAAATACGATGATTCATTGTTGAGGGAAGAGTATTGTCGCATTTCCACATGGTCGATGTTGGGCTTAACTCAAAGGCGTGCCCTTAAATTGGATGATCAAAACATTGAATGATTATTCATAAAATATTGGTTACATGGAACAAATGACAATAAGTTATTCCATCGATCACAACACTTAATTCCAGCTCCAAAAACAATTAAGAATTTAAGGGTTTATGACTAAATTGGCACCCCCCCCCACAAAAATAAAATAAAATGTTGAAACCCATTATGGGTGACGAACCAAATGAAAACATTATAACATTTAGCACATTACAATGAAATGGAATGGAGTTTATATTCAAGAGTTAAGAGTACCCAAAAAGTAAACCAAGTTCACCACAGGTGATAGTATCAAAAACTATTATACTTTGTTGTTGATTCCATCTTTGCTAATCACAATCACACAACAAAAAAATGCAATTGCAACTAGTTATTTGCTCCTCATTAGCATATTTAGGGAGGCACAATGGAAATTATTCAATGGATCGCTAAGCACAATAATGTCATGTGAGGACAAATCCCAAGGGTTAGCTCAAGTAGTCTAAAGCCAGATGTGAATTCCTTTGATATTGCTGCCAGTTGTTGTTGATCACGGCTTCGACTCTCTTTGATTCCCTTGGGGCGAGGCCCCGTAATTAGGGTTGACAGTTTACCCGGTTTACCATTCACAAATTGTGGGGAAGGACTTCGGGGTTTCCCATGCTTTCATTCCAAGGAAAAAAAAGGAGGAAAAGGGTCATGTGAGGACAAATCAATTAGGAAATTTAATCCCCATTGAGTGTTAAGAAGTCGCATACGATCTTCACCAAAAATCATGCAAGCGAACACATAGAGGAGTTGAGAAAATCAAGGCTTTCAAATGGATTCGAGATGCCAACATATCCAATGTTGATTATGTAGGGTGAGAATGGTTATGAAGAAGCACAAAGACATGCATTAGAGTTTGCTAGACACTGAACCCATGAGCCAATGCAATCCTATTGAATGCAAACAATTAGACGCAAAGAGAAAACAATTAAAGGGCCACAAAGCTATTAGATGTCTAGAATCCATGAGATTTTTCACATTGTTTTCATATAACCACAGAGAAGGACCACAAAAAATCAATTGTCACACTAGTGCAGGCGATCTTGAATGCCTAGAGGATAAGTTTTTGTGCACGCTATAATCGATCTGGCAAGGGGCCATTTCTACCTTATGTGGATGGCACAAAGGAACATTATGTGAGGTAAGAATCACAAAAATGTTGGGAAAATAGTATTTGAGGGATGTTGTGCTCTAATATCACTATTACCACTATTATATTGATGTATATGGAACACTGATTTTTATCAACACAAGATGCAATATTCACTCATTTCATACACATTAATACAATTTCTTATGACATTTGGTTTTATCTTCAAGGAGGCTTCTTAGACTCCCTATGGTTGTTCATGTTCACTAGTGGCTTTTTGCCTTCCTCACAAGTGAATTAATCCAAATCTACATAATCCCCAAAGATTAAATTTCTAACATTTTCGTTGGAAATAGCTTTATATTCAATAGTTCAACTTTGAAATCAAAATATACATATGATTGCCCATTGCGGCTCAAAAATAAATAATTTTAGGAACACCCTATAGTTATCTCTTTCTCAATCCTCTTACTAATTATTACAATCTTCTTGTGAAACTTAAAGGTATCCTTCAAAAACACAAAATTTTCATCCTTTTTTTAGCTCCAAGGTTCCATCAAAGATAATAAAAAAACATAGAGAGAATAAAAAAACCAAGGACTTTAGAAACCCCTGAATCAATGCAAATAATTTAGGCCCCTCTTCTAAACTCTTGCTCAAAGTTACCCCTCTTGACATAAAAGTATTTGTTTAGATAACTAATTCACAATTACAATGAACCCTCTATAAACATGAGCAAATGATAGTTCGTCAAACTTCCCTTGACCTCCATAACTTAGTTTATGAGTGGTTATAACCCCAAATTATCTACTCTACACTTCTTTTTTTCCTCATCCACCATTAACTTAGAATCTCCAAAGACTTGTAATTTCTTTGCACATTTTTTAGTTGTTGTCTTTAGAAGGAGCCACATTACATCTAATTCAACTTAATTATATCTACCTTGCCCATCCACTAACTTCATTTGAAAATTATGTGATTACTCAAGAAAAGAAATATCATCAACTCCACTTTAACATTTCATGTAAAACACCTTGTAGCATAAGGCTGTGTGCACGACTTTAGTGTTAAATAATTAAGCAAAATTATTAAAAAAACTTACCTAAAGCATCCAATGTTAGTAGTAAAGGTTTGAACAAATTTTGACTATAAGTAAAATTTTTGGGCGGTTGGAGGTTCTAGTGGGTTTTGTTTTTGTTTTTGATTGTTTGTTTATTTGTTTGTTTGTTTTGTTTTGTTTGTTTGTTTGTTTTTTTGTTTTTTTTCGTCAATGCACTTATGTCGATAATTCCCACTAGTGCACCCCTTATATAACATGCACCAGTGCACCATGTATTAGTATGCAGTACTAGGGTTCCAAAATATCTATACTAAACACTAGTGCATGTGAAAAATTCTTGAAGCTCTTGCATGTATCTTAGATATTAAACACACGAAGACATTTCTATCAATAAGACACATAGGTGCACCCTAGTTTGGTATACACCGAGGCTTTAAAAATATATATTGTGTACCAATGTGTATTGCATATATTATTAAGCCCCAATATGTACTCTATATATTGAAAGCATCGATGCATATTACTTATGTGAAAGCAGTAATGCATATATCATCTTGCATGTGGTAAGTTCTTCTAACAATAATGACAACAAAAATGGAAACAACAATGATATCATTGAAGGAAGAGATGTTTTTGATGTTGTTATGAACATAAATGCTTTTATTATAGTTATTCACATTGATGTGTAATACTCATTTAAATGCACATGGGCATAAGTAGGTAGGGAACCCAACTATTGAGTTCAAATGAATACAATGCAAAGATATGTTTGAGAGTTGAATTTCTCCACATTGTAGGTATGCAAATGCTACTTCTTGTTTTTATTTCTTATAAAATTTCAATTTATCATTGGAAAAGCAAATTCTTTAATAATAAATATTTGTTTTTATATTTTAATTATTATGTTTAGATACTATCATTGCATTAATGTGTTGTAACATTTAAACAAATATAACAACTAATGACATCTCCATTCATTGTAACAATGTAAACCATCCACATCTTTAATTATTAATGTAACATATTATGACACTAGACAATGCAACAAAATAAGCAAATTATTTTATTATATATGAAAAAGATGATCACAAACCTTGCGTCCCTTTCAAATGTAATCATGCTTGGTTATGTGGGGAAGATTACAAACATTTAATCACTAGTACTTGAAAATTGTATGATGCTTCATCTTGAGACTTTGCTATGCAATTATTTTCTAGCAATCTTAGACATATAAAGAAATTAACAGTTGATTAGATGAGGCTAAAGAAACAGGAGAATATTAAGGTATGAAAGGAGGTGGAAGTGAGTATTACTAATCTATTGGGATCCAATGTCTCTCATGTCCTATCTAATGATGAATACTTATCTTTTAAAATTTTAGAAGATGATTAACAGTTCTAGCATTTCTCCTTCAAATGCCAAACTCAATCTCCCACATCCATTCCATACCTCAATCAATTCTTGTCTAAATCCATAAACTTCCATATATTCACCCAAATATACATCGTTGAAATCCACTTTGTCTTTGGTTTCTAATGATAACACTAATTTAACTTTAGATTACAATGCTTAATCTAATCAAGATTTAATTTCTAAGGGTATTTATAACTTGTCTTTTACATCTAATGACATCTCCGTCCTTAACAACCTTTCAAACCATACCCCTTGTTGAGAAATATAGGGCAGTATTTAGATTAGGATTCTTTAGACGATTTCTCTTAACTTGAAAAGTTCTTATGATATTATTTAGTTATTTTTTATTATATTAGAGTTCTTTCCATCATCAAAACAGAGGCAAACAAGAAGATCACAAAGTAGGACACCAGAGATAGGCACAGAGTCAGGGCCAAAACCCCTAACAAGGGGACAACCCAATCAAATGCTTCATGAGTAGATTCAAATCAAGTGAGACAACCAAGACCAAGACAATGACCTCCTCCATTCCATCTAGTCAGCCTCTTCAATATTCAATCAACATCAACGAAATTCAAGGTCAAAGTCTTCATGATAGAGATATCATCCTTCCTTTTACTTTAGAAATTTCAGCTTGCAATATTTTCGACCTGCAACTTTCCTCAACTTCTCATGAGTGACAATGGATAGAAACTTGTTCCCCTTTTATCGACAATGGTTTTTTATGAAACCAGCTCAAGAAAAGATAGAAAAGATAGATCAACGCCTCAGAATTCAGCCTCTTCGAGGGGGCAACCTCCTTTACATTACATAAATGAAAATTCTTGGATGATTCAAATGACAAAACCTCCTTTCTATATATAGGAGTCTAAGGAGTCATAATATAACCCAGCCGACCTAACAATAATAATATAAAGCCACAAAAATAACAATAGAGGGATTCTATGGGGCACAGTAATAACAATATGGGGGCAATAGGGGCACAACAATATTAATAAGGGGTATAACTAAAATAGTAATGGTTTAATCACTAGTATTATAGGGACCCAACATGCCCCTCTCCTTCAAAAAAGTGTTGTCCTCAACGCTTGAGTAGTTCTGGATACTTCTGCATAAAATTCTCATCCTCCCATGTGGAATCTTCAGCGATAAGTTCTTCCACTTGATAAGATACTCCGAAATTGATCGATTTCGTAGCTGTCGAGTTCTTGTTTCTGTGACTGCTTCTGGTTCCAATATAATTTTTCCTTCCTCGTCAAGTTCTGGCAATATTGTTTAAACTGGGAGCTTGTCGCCTATAACCTTCTTTAAACATGAAACATGGAAAACTAGGTGCAATCGAGAAGCTGCAGGAAGCTCCAATTTGTATGCCATAGTACCAATCTTTTGCAACACCTTGTACGGACCATGATACTTTGGTGATAATTTATTATCCTTATTAGCTTGCTTGAGGGACATTTGCTTATATGGTTGTAGCCGTAGGAATACCCAATCACCTACATCAAAACTTCTTTCACTGCGATGTTGATCTGCCTGTTGTTTCATTCTATTATGTGCCAACACGAGGTTATCCTTTAAGAGTTGGAGTACTTGTTGTTGATGTTCGATGTGATGTTCCACTACCTGAACCTTAGAATTTTCTCTTAAATATGATGTGATGGATGGTGGTTGATACCCATAAAGTGCCATAAATGGGGTCATTTTTGTTGCTGTATGGAAGGAAGTGTTATACCACCATTCAGCCAGAGGCAACCATTTGACCCATTGTGTCTGTTTATCAGATACAAAGCAACGAAGATATCCTTCCAAACATTTGTTTACTATCTCAGTTTTCCCATCAGATTGAGGATGATAAGATGAGCTATGAGCTAACTGAGTACCAAGACAAGAAAATAATTCTGTCCAAAAATTTCCAGTGAAAATGGGATCTCTGTCACTTACAATAATCTTTGGGTTTCCATGTAGCTTTTGAATTGTTTCCATAAATGCAGTAGAAACTGTACTGGCTTTAAATGGATGTGATAATGCACAAAAGTGTGCATACTTGGTAAGTCTGTCAACTACCACCATGATGACACTCTTTCCCTCAGACTTGGGTAAACCTGTGATAAAATCCATTGAAACCTCCTCCCAACGTTGGCTTGGAATGGATAAAGGTTGTAATAGACCCGGTGTCTTAATTGTTTCAACTTTATTTTGTTGGCAAACCAAACATTCCGCCACAAACTTTTGAATATCTGATTTAAGGCCATCCCAAAAAAATTCCTTCTTAACCCTGTGGTAAGTTTTTAAAAATCCTGAGTGCCCTCCTAAGGGAGAAGTGTGCAATTCCATAAGAATCTTTTGTTTTAGCTGGGAATTCTTACAGAGGTATAAGCGATCTTTGTACCATAACGAATCATTTTTCCAGCTAAATGTATCAGATGTACTGGAATCTTGTTGTAACTTTCGAATAAGTGCCCAGACGTACTGGAATCTTGTTGTAACTTTCGAATAAGTGCCCACACTTCTTCTTCATTCTTCCATTCCTCCCTTGCTTCGTTTATCCAATCTGGTTGGATAATAGAAATGGCACACAACAATGCTTCCACATCCTCATCCTTTCTTGAGAGTGCATCTGCCACCACATTTTGCTTCCCTTTTTTGTAGATGATTTCAAAGTCATAACCCAACATCTTTGTGACCCACTTTTGTTGCTCTTCAGAGGATAATCTTTGTTCTAAAAAGTATTTAAGGCTATCATGATCCGTTTTTACCTTGAAGTGTCTTCCCATTAGGTAGGGTCGCCATTTCTTAAGTGCATGGAGTATTGCCAACATTTCCTTCTCATAAATAGCTTTGCTTAAAAACTTTCCTTTGATTGGACGACTTTCAAAAGCAATGGGTCTTTCATCTTGCATTAGAACAACACCAATTCCATTTCCTGAAGCATCACATTCCACAATAAAGGTTTTTGTGAAGTCCGGTGTAGCTAAGACCGGTGCTTGGCACATTGCCTCTTTAAGATGTTCAAAGGCCTTTGTTGCTTCCGGAGTCCATGAAAATGCATCTTTCTTCAATAATGTTGTTAGAGGTGCTGCTATTCTCCCATAATTCTTAACAAACTTGCGATAATACCCTGTCAACCCGAGAAATCCTCGCAGATGCTTTATGGATGTGGGGATTTTCCATTCCTTAATGGCTTTAATTTTGCTAGGGTCTACCTTAACTCCTTCATGAGATACAATATGACCCAGATATTCCACCTCCTGGACTCCAAAGAAACATTTGGATCTTTTTGCATATAATTGTTTCTCCTCCAATAGTTGTAGCACCCTGTCAACATGTTCAACATGATCCTTCCAAGACTTGCTGTAGATTAGTATATCATCAAAAAATACTAACACAAATTTTCTAAGGAATGGTTTGAAAATTGAATTCATCAAACCTTGAAATGTTGAAGGTGCATTGGTAAGGCCAAAAGGCATGACCAAAAATTCATAATGACCCTCATGAGTTCTAAATGCTGTTTTCGGAATGTCTTCAGTCTTCATTCTGATTTGATGATATCCTGAACGAAGATCCAACTTGGTGAAGTAAATTGATCCATGCAATTCATCCAGTAATTCATCAATGACAGGAATGGGGAACTTATCTTTAATAGTGAGCTTGTTGAGCTCCCTATAATCCGGACACATGCGCCATGATCCATCCTTCTTGTGCACCAATACTACTGGAGCAGAGAAAGAACTTTGACTCGGTTGAATTATACCAGCCTCTAGCATTTCTGCAACCATACGTTCAATTTCACTCTTTTGGACATAGGGATATCTGTACGGCCTGATGTTTGGAGGAACACTTCCTGGAATCAGATGAATAGCATGATCATGATCACGCATAGGTGGGAGACCTTTGGGAGTCTCAAATACCTTGGAATGATTGTCCAGGACTTTTTGGAGATCTGGAGAAATAGATGATTCCGATGTGGAAACATCTAGCGAACATAATTGTGCAATTACACCTCTTTGCTCCTTTTTTAGAAGCTTTGTCATACCATTAGAGCTGATTATCTTTCCTGGTTTCCCTGCAATACCCCTTAATTCAACTTCCTTTCCTTCCGTAGAAAATTTGATGAAAAGTTCTTGAAAATTAAAAGCTATTGTACCCAAGGATTGTAGCCATTGGACTCCTAGTACAACATCAGCACCTCCCATTGGAATGGAAAGCATTGGGCTAGTCAATACATATTCTCCCATGGATAGCTTGATATTATGGCACTTTCCAGAGCAATTTATTGTTCCTCCATTTGCAATCATCACTTGACACTCTGGTGCTGGATATAGGAAGCAATTCAATTCTTTTGCTACCTTACAATGAATAAAATTGTGGGTGCTTCCTGAATCAATCAACACTATTACCTTTTTCTTCTTGATTTGTCCTTCTATCTTGATGGTTTGAGGAGTGGTAATTCCCGCCAATGCATTACAAGATATGGTCGGATTCATTTGTTCTTCATCTAGGCTTTGTTCCTGGAGTATATCCTCTTCTTTTGACCTTTCTTGCTCCTTTTCTTCTTCCTCTTCACAATCTATGTAGAATAATTTCTTCTCAGCACACTTATGACCTTTAGTGTATTTGCTATCACAACTGTAACAAAGCCCTTTTGCTCTTTTTTCTTCCAATTGTTGTGGTGTCAACCTTATAGGTTGTGGAAGACTAGGGGCAACAACACTTCCGTCTTTATAGTTGTGAGTGGTATGCTTCCTAGTTGCCATAATTTTGCTTTCCATTTTTCTTGCTAACCTGAATGCCTTCTCTAATGAATCAGGTTCCCAAAGGCGAACATCATGTTGGATATTATCCTTTAAAGACCCTATGAACACATCAATCCTATGCTCCTCTGGAATATCTTTTACCCTTATGTTCAATTTTTGGAACTCCTCAATGTGCTCCATTATTGAACCCTTTTGTTTGAGACTTATCAATTGGCTAAAAAAAGTGTTGCTTTTTGTATCCTCATAATGTGCTATCAATTCTTCCGTAAAAATTGCCCAAGTGATAAATTGTTTACGAGAGCAAAGCCATTGATACCATACAAACTGATTTGGTTCCAAATATAAAGTTGCCATACGTACCTTTTGTGTGTTTTGCACATTATTGAGATCGAAGAATTGCTCCATCTGTAATATCCATGTGGCGGGATCCTTGCCATCAAACTTCCTCATATCGATTTTTGGAATATGGTGAGTCTTCGATCCAACATTAGAGTCTATGGAATCATGATTAAAATTTCTTTTGTTCTCATCATGAGTTTCCTTTAGTACCCTTTCACCATTAGTGGCCATTTCTTGTAGCAACTTATTCATATTTATCTTCAATTCTTCCATCTTATCATCCATGCCATCAATTTTAGCGTCCATGCCATTCACCTTAGCTTCCATGCCATCCATCTTAGCTTCTACGCCTTTCTTTAAACAATCCATCTTAGCTTCTACACCTTTCTTTAAACCATCCATCTTAGCTTCTACATCTTTCCTTAAACCATCCATCTTAGATTCTGTTGCTTTTTGTGCAAGTGACACGTGTTGCACTTGTTCTTGTAATTTTGATATATCATATAGCATTTCTTCTTCTTCTTCATGAGTCATGCTAGAGCTTTCAGGTTCCTTACTAGGTGTTTGCATTTTCTTTCCTCGGGGCATCAGTTACCGATAATAATGCTCTACTAGCCCTTTGAATTCCTTCAAAATAAATTTTCAAACCACTCTTAAGCAAAAAATTTAAAAGAATCTACACACCTTTTTTTCACTTTGTAGGAGCTCGATATTGCCTCTGATGTATCTCTGTATTTTCAGATCATCCAGTTCTGAAATTGCAACCTGTGGTAGCCCTCTGTGTCCTCTTTCCAATGCCACCAGTCTGATCCAATTTGGATTCTCCAAGGAAGAGTTATGCGAAATCTCCCACAGTGACCTGATTATAGACTAGTTCAGTAGAGCGAACTTGTACAACATGCCACGAGTCACTGTTTCGTCTTTTGGCTCTGAAAAATATATACAAGAAACTACAGTCCGTCCTCTTTCTGTACCTTCTTACGAAATTTCAATCCAATGCTCAGGGAAAAAGTTATGATGATTTCCCTAGGTCACCTGTTTGGAATGTAATTCAGGAGTCTGCAAAAAGACCAACTTCCTCAGATCATATCTCCGCAATATAGTAGAAAAAGCTCTGAAATTCGGACCCGAGATTCAACGCGATGTCTTCTCAAATGGGTTTTTTTTTTAGCTTCTGAAACGTCACAGACAAAAAGTTATAGCGAAAATGCCACGATGACCTGTTTGGAGCAGCGAAACCCTAGAATCCAAAGCTCTGATACCAAATGTTATGAAACCAGCTCAAGAAAAGATAGAAAAGATAGATCAACGCCTTAGAATTCAGCCTCTTCGAGGGGGAAACCTCCTTTACATTACATAAATGAACAATTCTTGGATGATTCAAATGACAAAACCTCCTTTCTATATATAGGAGTCTAAGGAGTCACAATATAACCCAGTCGACCTAACAATAATAATATAAAGCCACAAAAATAACAATAGAGGGATTCTATGGGGCACAGTAATAACAATATGGGGGCAATAGGGGCACAACAATATTAATAAGGGGTATAACTACAATAGTAATGGGGTAATCACTAGTATTATAGGGACCCAACATGGTCTCTCTTTCCTTTGTTAGGAATTTTATTCTTCAGATCGTATAGATTGTAGATTCAATGCGTGAGTGATTATTGTGCCATAAGGTCAAAGTGATTCTTCTATATATAGTGGTTGTACCTCCTTCATGAGGTCGGCTAGACAAATATTGAGGCCGAATTGATATATGGAGGTTTTACATGATTGTTTACATAAAAAAGGAACTTATTTCTTTGACACAAAGAGCCCAAGAAGTGTCTAATATATCATGATTATGACCTTCACTCATGATATAAACCCTATAGCACACAATGGGTGCTTTGACCTATTGACTATTGACCGAAGCATGAAACCCATGCTTTATTAATTCAATCCTTTTAATAAAAAAATAATTTTCTTTTCTTTTGACAAATACAATTATGAAGATTGACAGTAGTTACATTCTTCAACACTCCCTCTTAACAAGGGAGGTATTCATAATTACATATATACATAGGTTTATGGAAGATCTCAAAATGATATTCTCTACGAAGAGTCACAACACACAGTCTGGTTACAGATTAGATACTTGACCAAGTGTTGTAGTGAAAACACAACACCCCCATTTTCTTCTATCATAATAGACATGAGGACCCTTTTTGCATTGTATGTAGTCTTTGAGTGTGATTACTTCATTTCAAGTCAAATTTGCCTTTTATTTACACTTGTTTTATTTTTATAGTTTGCCTAAGTTTGATTAAGTTTGTTTGTTAATAAACTTTGTAAATAAGTTTTTGTTTTAAACTTCTTAAAATAAGCAATAAAATAGCCCTCGTGACCAAGTTCGTGTTACAACATGTGGCAATGACTCTTTAATAAACAAATAGCATAACTTTAGGCTATCAGAGTATTCTTTTGAAATCCTTTATAATCAAAGTTCAATGAATATAAAGTGATAAATAATGCAAATAAGACACAACACATATAATAAAACACTATCAAAGTAATATCCATATCAGAGTTTTTTTTATGTGTCACCTCTTAAAAGTTTTGATATCATATAACCTTCGATCTCAAATATGCCAATCTCTTCGATCTCCAACCTCTGATAATAATATTTCTCTGATCGCCGATATGTAGGTTTTAACACTATACATAAATTACCTGTATACGAATTCTAAAACACAGAAAATAAACAATGCGAGATCATAACACATAAAACACATATACACAGAGATTTTCCCCTGGATCCCAAAACGGGGACTACCAGCTTGATTTTTCATTATGTTCTTTTCAGTGTTACAATACATATTTATACATGCCGAAGCATCCAATACCATCGAACGAAAGCCATCATGTCCAATACCATCGACCGAAAACCATCACGTCCAATATCATGGACCGAAACACCATCATGTCCAAAAAAAACATGTGTGAAAATCATGCACAAAACCATAGATGGGTCCACCCAATCTAACATAGGGTCCAAAACCAAAATTTTTTGGGGCGCTGCCCCGGACCCCATAAAGTGGGGTTACGGGTGCCCTTCAAACCCCCTGTTAACTACGTGGAAAGAATATAACACAACCCAACACGATATCCCAATGTGCCTCCCCCTCCAACCTCCAATATGTTTTAATCTCATATGTCGGACCCGATTTGATTTAAGCTTTCGATTAATTATAAAATCCCATTGGCTCTCATATCAAAACTTTTGAAATGACAAATATCTAAAACTACGATATGACTTAATCTTCCGACCCTTGATTTAGTTTTAGATCTGATGGGCTTTATCACAATGATTTAATATAATATCGCATTCGCTCCTCATCGAAACTTTCCATACATCGCACGTTTTACAAAGCGTATTATGTTAAAACTCTGATACTCCAACCTACGATATCCATTTGCATTCGCCACTTGTCACACTTTGGTTTGGTCTTTGCTATAATTCGGTTGGTGATACCAACCTTAAGACATGATCCAACCCCAATATAAGTCCGGGGTAGGCTTATCAGCCCAACTCGTAAAGGATAGCTTATAACCCAAGATAAGGAAGCCAATTCTACGAGATAAGAAGGTCTCGGAGGGGCTTGCACTTCCTAGTGCAAGGAAGCTTTTCAAAATAAAGATTCCATTTTATTGGGCATATGAATTCTTATCACGGAGAGAGAATAGACTGCGTAAGAGCCTATAAGTCATTATATATCACATCTATAGATGTGATATTAATCCATATAATCTATAAGGCTTATAATCAATAGTCTCGGGCTATTTATCATTGGATTTTCATTAGGAATAGTTTAGATTCAAATTATTCGTAAAACATTGATTGCTTTGTTGTATTTGGATTATAGGGCCGATTTTGGAAGAACTTTATCTTTCGATTTTAATTGAACAGTTGAATCACTACAGTGCTAAAGAAAGACAAAGGTTGTTGAAAAGGGCTATTCAAAGAATCTATTGGAAATTACCCTTCCACTCATTCAAGACTGTTCGAATCCCATCCAAATGAATATTTCGAGATATTCTAATTTAAGCTTGTGATTCAATAAAATACCAAACCTCCAGATTCATTTACTCCAGATTCATTTACCTTTTATTTCTCATTTGTTGAGAAACTGAAGGGATTTGTTAACTTTGAAACTATGTATAAATACATGTCTCTTCAATAAGATTGGGGAGGTCGTGATCACACACAAGGGGATCTGTAATAATTCGATTTGCGCTTTCGCACTATTGTAGAGCGCAAAGAGTTTTATTGTAGAGATTGTAGAGGTGTCATGGCTCTATTATAAAGGGACTTTGCACTATTACAAGCAGTTTCATTGAGGGTCAGAGTTACTCTCGGAACTGTGGTAATATAATTTTGACATGGTTTTAATTAATTCTTATTCTTGTGTATTATTACTGGAATGTAGGATTATTGTCTCACTGTTAAAGTTTCATTATTGGTTATGATCTTTATTCTAAACAATATTATGTTTCTTTGATATTATGCACTATTGTTTTGTCATTGACATTTTGCTATTGAATCTTTGTTAAAGCTATCTTTGCAAGGTAGAATGAGATCGAAATCAATCTTAATTCGTTGAGTATTCCTGTGGTGACTGATAACTATTTGTTATTCATTTGCAGGCTTATTTTTCTTTCACTTGTATTAGTTAATGTGAACTACTTCCTTTAGTCCATTCTTCCTACCTCTTCCTGCATGCCACTTCTCTCCTTGGCCTTCCTTGGCCTTTTAATTAAGCTAATAAAGGTAGAGAAAGGGTAACTGGACCTATTTTAACCAGTTAGAACCACCATTTCAATGGAAAATGAGCCGCTTTAAGTTCCCGATCGGATGGTCTCCCTTAAAATGTTGAAGGGTCATTTTTGTCGATCAATGTTTTTGGCGCTAGAAGGAGGGCTTGTTTTAAATTGTTTGCTAAAGTTTATTGCAAATTTAAAACTTTGAATTATGGGTTCCTCCAAAAAACCTTCTTGGAGATGCTTTAGTGTATCACAATCAAACACTACTATAGTCAAGGGATTTAAAACATTGTCAAAGGTAAAGTTAAATGGTAAGTCTTCAACCTTCAATCACATTTTTCAATTCATTTCAAGTTCTCAAAAATTTAATATTGATGAGGTTGATGTTGGCAGGATTTTCACATATACTTTGACAGGTCAAGCAAAAGGTTGACAATAGTTGCATTCTTCAACACTCCCTCTTAACAAGGGAGGTATTCATAATTACATATATACATAGGTTCATGGAAGATCTCAAAATGATATGCTCTACGAAGAGTCACAACACACAGTCTGCTTACAGATTAGATACTTGACCAAGTGTTGTAGTGAAAACACAACACCCCATTTTATTCTATCATAATAGACATGAGGACCCTTTTTGCATTGTATGTAGGCTTTGAGTGTGATGACTTCATTTCAAGTCTAATTTGCCTTTTATTTACACTTGTTTTATTTTTATAGTTTGCCTAATTTTGATTAAGTTTGTTTGTTAATAAACTTTGTAAATAAGTTTTTGTTTTAAACATTTTATAATAACGAATAAAATAGCCCTCGAGACCAAGTTCACGTTACAACATGTGGCAATAACTATTTAATAAACAAATAGTGGAACTTTAGGCTATCAGGGTATTCCTTTGAAATCCTTTATAATCAAAGTTCAGTGAATATAAAGTGAAAACTAATGCAAATAAGACACAACATGTATAATAAAACACTATCGAAGCAATATCCATATCCGAGTTTTTTTTATGTGTCACCTCTTAAAAGTTCTGATATCATATAACCTCCGATCTCTGATATGCCAATCTCTTCGATATCCAACCTTTGATAATAATATCTCTCCGATCGCTGATATCCCAATGTGCCTCCCTCTCCGACCTCCGATATGTTTTAATCTCCAATATGTCGGACCCGATTTGATTTAAGTTTTGGATTAATTATAAAATCATATCCGGTCTCATATCAAAACTTTTGAAATGACACATGTCTAAAATCGACAATATGACTTAATCTTCCGATCCTCGATTTAGTTGCAGATCTGATGGGATTTATCACAATGATTTAATATAATATCGCATTCGCTCTTCATCGAAACATTCCATACATCGCACGTTTTACAGAGCATGTTATGTTAAAAATCTGATACTTCAGCCTACGATATCCATCTGCGTTCGACACTTGTCACACTTTGGGTTGGTCGTTGCTATAAAGTTTTGAATAAGTCACTGTTAATGGTCTCAGGCTATTTATCATTGGATTTTCATTAGGAATAGTTTAGATTCAAATTATTTGTAAAACGTTGATGATTTGTTGTATTTGGATTGCAAGGCTGATTTTGGAAGAAATTTATCTTCTGATTTTAATTGAACAGTTGAATCACTACAGTGCTAAAGAAAGATAGAGGTTGTTGCAAAAGGCTATTCAGAGAATTTGTTGGAAACTACCCTTCCACTCATTCTAAGACTCTTCAAATCCGATCCAAATGAAGATTTCGAGATCTTCTAAGTTAAGCTTGTGATTCAATAAAATACAAAACCTCCAGATTCATTTACTTTTTATTTCTCGTTTGTTGAGAAACCGAAGGGATTTGTTAGCTTTGAAACTATGTATAAATACATGTCTCTTCAATAAGATTGGGGAGGTCGTGATCACACACAGGGGGATCTGTAATAATTCGATTTGTGCTTTCGCACTATTGTGGAGTGCAAAGAGATTTATTGTAGAGATTGTAGAGGAGTTATGACTCTGTTATAAAGGGACTTTGCACTATTGCAAGTAGTTTCATTAAGGGTCAGAGTTATTCTCGAAAATGTGGTAATAAAATTTTGACCTGGTTTTAATTAATTCTTATTCTTATGTACTACTACCGGAATGTAGGATTATTGTCTCACTGTTAAAGTTTCATTATTGGTTCTAATATTTATTCTAAACAATATTATGTTTCTTTGATATTATGCACTATTGTTGTGTCATTGACATTTTTCTATTGAATCTTTGTTAAAGCTATCTTTGCAGGGTAGAATGAGATCGAAATCAATCTTAATTCATTGAAGTATTCCTGTGGTGACTGATAACTATTTATTATTCATTTGCAGGCTTATTTTGCTTTCGCTTGTATTAGTTAATGTCAACTACTTCCTTTAGTTAACAATTAATCACATGATGAATTATATCAGTTTTTCCCCCATTTTAATTAGCTTTCTCTTGGGTTGGGAAAGGGCTATCCCATTCCAATTCGAGATAGGTTTTTCTGTTTTAGATTATCCTTGCAGATAGATGTTTAATCTGCATTTGGTTTAACTTTGCATTTCTATAAGTCATCTTCTTAAAGAGGCCAAGCATATTTCTGGTTTGGTTGAGTCATAGACTAGCTTAAGGATTTTCTTCCTTGACCGAGCTCAGAAGGAAGGCTAATCCGATTGCTCTTTCTTTGTTGGCAACTAAAATATTTACTGTCTGTTCTTCCTACCTCTTCCCGCCCACCACTTCTCTCCTTGGCCTTCCTTGGCATTTTCATTAAGATAATAGAGGTAGAGAAGGGGTAGCTGGACCTATTTTAACTAGTCAGAACCACCATTTCAACGGAAAAGGAGTTGCTTTAAGTTCCCGACCAGATGGTCCCCCTTAAAATGTTGAAGGGTCATTTTTTCCGATCAACATTTTTGGCGCTAGAAGGACGGCCTGTTCTGTTTTAAATTGTTTGCTAAAGTTTATTGCAAAATTTAAAATTCTGAATTATGGGTTCCTCCAAAAAACCTCCTTGGAGATGCTTTAGTGTATCACAATCAAACACTATAATAGTTAAGGGATTTAAAAAATTTCAAAGGTAAAGTTCAATGGTAAGTCTTCAACCTTCAATCACATTTTTCAATTCATTTCAAATTCTCAAAAATTTAATATTGATGAGGTTGATGTTGGCAGGATTTTCACATATACTTTGACAAGTCAAGCAAAATACTAGTGTCTTTCACTTCCAATTGCCTCAATACATAAATGGGATGAGTTTGCCACGATGTTCCTTTAGGCTTTTCAATGATACAACTATAAAAAAGTGCGCAAACAACTACTTGAATTGCGTAGGACAAAAGGTGAGCACTTGGATCAATTTTTAGTTAAATTTAAATTGACATTAATATTCTTTAAATCCAATGATTTACCTCTTTAACATCAATTAACGAGTTGGTTTACGTATTTAATTTCTCTTTCTTGTAATTCTAATGAAGAATCACATACCAAGGAAGACACTAATAAATTTATTTAAGACAATGAAAATATTGAACTTGGTTCTTCTTCATCTTCAAAAACTGTTTTAATTGATTCCCAATCCTCAAATGAATTTGTTTTTGAAAGTGAAAAAGATAAGAGTTCAAACATTTCCTCTCAGAGTCATAATGATTTCAATGATTATAAATCAACTTCGATTTCTCAATCCTACAATGATAATGTACCTTATTGCAGTTTTAATCTTGAGGATAATAATGATTTTAAATTCATAATCATTTGTAAAAAGGAAATCTCTGTAAACAAACTTCCACTATGTTGTAACATAATTTGTAACATTGATGTATATTACAAATTACCTTTCTCTCATTCTTTTCAATTTTCTTTTTGATTTTTGTGCACACACTATACTAGCATCTTGAGCAACAAAGTTCCACACTCTCGTCAAATGCATTAATTAGTACATGCAATAATCAATTTCAAAATTTCAATCATCTATTTCAATTTCTTCTTAGGTTGAGGTTCTATCTTATGATTGGACATATGATTTCAAATTTCCAAATGCATTCTACATGAGTGAAAACACTCGAGAGTACATCTATACATTTTGACCAGCCATGCATTCCTTTTAGCAATATTCGTCATTTCTATCCACTCGGTTCTTTTGAAAATAAGATTTCTGATTTTTCTTTTTCTTTACAACAACCTTTCATTTGAAAAGATTTAACATTTAATACTGGTTTGCTGTTTCCTCTTTCTTTGAATTCTTTTCCAACATCCGAATCATATCCCTATCTTGATGATCCTATAGACAAATTTTTGTAAGAGTTTCAAGGAAAGTATTTTGTAAATAATTTTATCATTATTTTTTCAATTTTAAAAGTACGTAGTGTGTTTCAATTTTTTTTTAATATTTCAGCAACAATTTTATTCTTTTCTGACATTTTCTATTTGCATGCATGCAACAGATAAGGCACTTAAATGGTTGCACTGGAAGTTTGATCTTACCTAGTCATAATATACTTTTTAGATTAGGATTATGAATAGATTATATTTATTTTTGTTAATGTTATGAAACCAGCTCAAGAAAAGATAGAAAAGATAGATCAACGCCTTAGAATTCAGCCTCTTCGAGGGGACAACCGCCTTTACATTACATAAATGAACAATTCTTGGATGATTCAAATGACAAAACCTCCTTTCTATATATAGGAGTCTAAGGAGTCACAATATAACCTAGCCGACCTGACAATAATAAGATAAAGCCACAAAAATAATAATAGAGGGATTCTATGGGGCATAGTAATAAAAATATGGGGGCAATAGGGTCACAACAATATTAATAAGGGGTACAACTACAATGGCAATGGAGTAATCACTAGTATTATAGGGACCTAACATGCCCCTCTCCTTCAAAAAAGTGTTGTCCTCAACGCTTGAGTAGCTCTGGAAGATTCTGTATAAAATTCTCATCCTCCCATGTGGAATATTCAGTGGATAAGTTCTTCCACTTGATGAGAAACTCCGAAATTGATCGATTTCGTAGCTGTCGAGTTCTTGTTTCTATGACTGCTTCCGATTCTAATATAATTTTTCCTTCCTCGTCAAGTTCTGGCAATATTGTTTGAACTGGGAGCTTGTCACCTGTAACCTTCTTTAAACATGAAACATGGAAAACTAGGTGCACTCGAGATGCTGCAGGAAGCTCCAATTTGTATGCCATAGTACCAATCTTTGTAACACCTTGTACCGACCATAATACTTTGTTGATAATTTATTATCCTTCTTAGCTTGCTTGAGGGACATTTGTTTATATGGTTGTAGCCGTAGGAATACCCAATCACCTACATCAAAACTTCTTTCGCTGCGATGTTGATCTGCCTGTTGTTTCATTCTATTCTGTGCCAACATGAGGTTATCCTTTAAGAGTTGGAGGACTTGTTGTTGATGTTCGATGTGATGTTCCACTGCTTGAACCTTAGAATTTTCTCTTAAATATGATGTGATGGATGGTGGCTGATATCCATAAATTGCCATAAATGGGGTCATTTTTGTTGCTGTATGGAAGGAAGTGTTATACCACCATTCAGCCAGAGGCAACCATTTGACCCATTGTGTCTGTTTATTAGATACAAAGCAACGAAGATATCCCTCCAAACATTTGTTTACTATCGCAGTTTGCCCATCAGATTGAGGATGATAAGATGAGCTATGAGCTAATTGAGTACCAAGATAAGAAAATAATTTTGTCCAAAAATTTCCAGTGAAAATGGGATCTCTGTCACTTACAATAATCTTTGGGTTTCCATGTAGCTTTTGATTTGTTTCCATAAATGCAGTAGAAACTGTACTGGCTTTAAATGGATGTGATAATGCACAAAAGTATGCATACTTGGTAAGTCTGTCAACTACCACCATGATGACACTCTTTCCCTCAGACTTGGGTAAACCTGTGATAAAATCCATTGAAACCTCCTCCCAACGTTGGCTTGGAATGGATAAAGGTTGTAATAAACCCGGGGTCTTAATTGTTTCAACTTTATTTTGTCGGCAAACCAAACATTCTGCCACAAACTTTTGAATATCCGATTTAAGGCCATCCCAAAAAAATTCCTTCTTAACCCTGTGGTAAGTTTTTAAAAATCCTGAGTTCCCTCCTAAGGGAGAAGTGTGCAATTCCATAAGAATATTTTGTTTGAGTTGCGAATTATTACAGAGGTATAAGTGATCTTTGTACCATAACGAATCATTTTTCTAGCTAAATGTATCAGATGTACTAGAATCTTGTTGTAACTTTCGAATAAGTGCCCACACTTCTTCATCATTATTCCATTCCTCCCTTGCTTTGTTTATCTAATCTGGTTGGATAATAGAAATGGCGCACAACAATGCTTCCACATCCTCATCCTTTCTTGAGAGTGCATCTGCCACCACATTTTGGTTCCCTTTTTTGTAGATGATTTCAAAGTCATAACCCAACATCTTTGTGACCCACTTTTGTTGCTCTTCAAAGGATAATCTTTGTTCTAAAAAGTATTTAAGGCTATCATGATCTGTTTTTACCTTAAAATTGTCTTCCCATTAGGTAGGGTCGCCATTTATTAAGTGCATGTAGTATTGCCAACGTTTCCTTCTCATAAATAGCTTTGTGTAAAAACTTTCCCTTGATTGGACGACTTTCAAAAGCAATGGGTCTTTCATCTTGCATTAAAACGGCACCAATTCCATTTCCTGAAGCATCGCATTCCACAATAAAGGTTTTTGTGAAGTCTGGTGTAGCTAAGACCGATGCTTGGCACATTTCCTCTTTAAGATGTTTGAAGGCATTTGTTGCTTTTGGAGTCCATGAAAATGCATCTTTCTTCAATAATGTTGTTAGAGGTGCTGCTATTCTCCCATAATTCTTAACAAACTTGTGATAATACCCTGTCAACCCAAGAAATCCTCGCAGATGCTTTATGGATGTGGGGATTTTCCATTCCTTAATGGCTTTAATTTTGCTAGGGTCTACCTTAACTCCTTCATGAGATACAATATGACCCAGATATTCCACCTCTTGTACTCCAAAGAAACATTTGGATCTTTTTGCACATAATTGTTTCTCCTCCAATAGTTGTAGCACCCTGTCAACATGTTCAACATGATCCTTCCAAGACCTGCTGTAGATTAGTATATCATCAAAAAATACTAACACAAATTTTCTAAGGAAGGGTTTGAAAATGGAATTCATCAAACCTTGAAATGTAAAAGGTGAATTGGTAAGGCCAAAAGGCATGACTAAACATTCATAATGACCCTCATGAGTTCTAAATGATGTTTTTGAAATGTCTTCAGTCTTCATTTTGATTTGATGATATCCTGAATGAAGATCCAACTTGGTGAAGTAAATTGATCCATGCAATTCATCCAGTAATTCGTCAATGACAGGAATGGGAAACTTATCTTTAATAGTGAGCTTGTTGAGCTCCCTATAATCCGGACACATGAGCCATGATCCATCCTTATTGTGCACCAATACTACTGGAGCAGAGAAAGAACTTTGACTAGGTTGAATTATACCAGCCTCTAGCATTTCTGCAACCATACGTTCAATTTCCCTCTTTTGGGCATAGGGATATTTGTACGGCCTGATGTTTGGAGGAACACTTCCTGGAATCAAATGAATAGCATGATCACGATCACAAATAGGTGGGAGACCTTTGGGAGTCTCAAATACCTTGGAATGATTGTCTAGGACTTTTTGGAGATCTGGAGAAATAGATGATTCCGATGTGGAAACATCTATCAAACATAATTGTGCAATTACACCTCTTTGTTCCTTTTTTAGAAGCTTTGTCATACCGTTAGAGCTGATTATCTTTCCTAGTTTCCATGCAATACCCCTTAATTCAACTTCATTTCCTTCCGCAGAAAATTTCATGAAAATTTCTTGAAAATTAAAAGCTATTGTACCCAAGGCTTGTAGCCATTGGACTCCTAGTACAACATCAACACCTCCCATTGGAATGGAAAGCATTGGGCTAGTCAATACATATTCTCCCATGGATAGCTTGATATTATGGCACTTTCCAGAGCAATTTATTGTTCCTCCATTTGCAATCATCACTTGACACTTTGGTGCTGGATATGGGAAGCAATTCAATTCTTTTGTTACCTTACAATGAATAAAATTGTGGGTGCTTCCTAAATCAATCAACACTATTACCTTTTTCTTCTTGATTTGTCCTTCTATCTTGATGGTTTGAGGAGTGGTAATTCCAGCCAATGCATTACAAGATATGGTTGGATTCATTTCTTCTTTATCTAGGCTTTGTTCCTGGAGTATATCCTCTTCTTTTGACCTTTCTTGCTCCTTTTTTTCTTCCTTTCTTCCTTTTCACAATCTATGTAGAATAATTTCTTTTCAGCACACTTATGACCTTTAGTGTATTTGCTATCACAACTGTAACAAAGCCCTTTTGATCTTTTTTCTTCCAATTGTTGTGGTGTCAACCTTATATGTTGTGGAAGGCTAGGGGTAACAACATTTCCATCTTTATAGTTGTGACTGGTATGCTTCCTGGTTGCCATAATTTTGCTTTCCATTTTTCTTGCTAACCTGAATGCCTTCTCTAATGAATTAGGTTCCCAAAGGCGAACATCATGTTGGATATTATCCTTAAATTCCCTATGAACACATCAATCCTATGCTCCTCTGGAATATTTTTTACCCTTATGTTCAATTTTTGGAACTCCTCAATGTGCTCCATTATTGAACCCCTTTGTTTGAGACTTATCAATTGGCTAAAAAAAGTGTTGCTTTTTGTATCATCATAATGTGCTGTCAATTCTTCCGTAAAAATTGCCCAAGTGATAATTTGTTTACGAGAGCAAAGCCATTGATACCATACAAACTGATTTGGTTCCAAATATAAAGTTGCAATATGTACCTTTTGTGCGTTTTGCACATTATTGAGATCAAAAAATTGCTCCATCTGTAATATCCATGTTGCAGGATCCATGCCATCAAACTTCCTCATATCGATTTTTGGAATATGGTGGGTCTTCGATCCAACATTAGAGTCTATGGAATCATGATTAACATTTCTTTTGTTCTCATCATGAGTTTCCTTTACTACCCTTTCACCATTAGTGACCATTTCTTGTAGCAACTTATTCATATTTATCTTCAATTCTTCCATCTTATCATCCATGCCATCAATTTTAGTGTCCATGCCATTCATCTTAGCTTCCATGCCATCCATCTTAGCTTCTACGCCTTTCTTTAAACAATCCATCTTAGCTTCTACACCTTTCTTTAAACCATCCATCTTAGCTTCTACATCTTTCCTTAAACCATCCATCTTAGATTCTGTTGCTTTTTGTGCAAGTGACATTTGTTGCACTTGTTCTTGTAATTTTGATATATCATGTAGCATTTCTTCCTCTTCTTCATGAGTCATGCTAGAGCTTTCAAGTTGCTTACTAGGTGTTTGCATTTTCTTTCCTCAGGGCATCAGTTACTGATAATAATGCTCTACTAACCCTTTGAATTCCTTCAAAATAAATTTTCAAACCAATCTTAAGCTTAAATTTAAAAGAATCTACACACCTTTTTTCACTTTGTAGGAGCTCGATATTGCCTTTGATGTATATCTATACTTTCAAATCATCCAGTTTTGAAATTGTGACCTGCAGTAGCCCTATGTGTCCTCTTTCCAATGCCACCAGTCTGATCCAAATTGGATTCTCCAAGGAAGAGTTATGCGAGATCTCCCACAGTGACCTGATTATATACTAGTTCAATAGAGCGAACTTGTACGACGTGCCACAAGTCACTGTTTCGACCTTTGGCTCTGAAAAATATATGCAAGAAACTACATTCCATCCTCTTTTTGTACCTTCTTATGAAATTTCAATCCGATGCTCAAAGAGAAAGTTATGACGATTTTGCCCAGGTTACCTGTTTGGAATGTAATTCAGGAGTCTATAAAAAGACCAACTTCCTTAGATCATATCTCCACAAATATAGCGCGAAAAGCTCTGAAATTCGGACCTGAGGTTTAGCACGATTTCTTTTCAAATGGGGGTTTTTTTTTTTTTTTTTAGCTTCTGAAACATTGTAGGAAAAAGTTATAGTGAAAATGCCACGATGACCTATTTGGAGTAGCGAAACCCTAAAATCCAAAGCTCTAATACCAATGTTATGAAACTAGCTCAAGAAAAGATAGATCAACGCCTTAGAATTCAGCCTCTTCGAGGGGGAAACCTCCTTTACATTACATAAATGAACAATTCTTGGATGATTCAAATGACAAAACCTCCTTTCTATATATAGGAGTCTAAGGAGTCACAATATAACCCAGCCGACCTAACAATAATAATATAAAGCCACAAAAATAAAAATAGAGGGATTCTGTGGGGCACAGTAATAAAAATATGGGGACAATAGGGGCACAACAATATTAATAAGGGTTACAACTACAATAGAAATGGGGTAATCACTAGTATTATAGGGACGTAACAATTAATATTTTGTAGATTATATAGAAAGATGATTTTAAACATTGTTAAGAAATACATGGAAGAAGATGAAGACTAATGAGGTAAACTTATTATCAAATTCTTCCAGGTATGCATTTGCATTTTTATTATCATCTATTAGCATTTTTATTTCAGTTTGTTCTTTTCTGCTTTAGTTTTATTTCTTTCATATATTTTTGTTGTTATTTTTGTAGGTTTTGGTTTGATCCAGCTTTTGCGAATAAAATAATTGTGATAAAAGGAGCATTTTTCAAGACCCACTCAGGGAGATTTTCTTAACTTAAAATTTTTCTTATCATTTTTGTGATATGTTTTAAAGCAATATTTGAGTAAGAAAATAAATCCCTGTTAAGCTCTCAAATGCAATTTTTAATCACAACTCTTCATTAGTTTGTTTATAACAAAATCATGAATAAGAAACTCATTAAATGAGACAACATTTTTCTTGACAAATACATAACAAGACCTTAATTCCTTATGTCAAGATTTTGCTTTTATCTTGTTTGAGTTATGCCTATTTCATGATTTTGCTTGCAATGGTTTACTTTTATTTTAGTTTGGTTTGCATTTCTCTTCGCTCTTGCTTTTGGATCTAATTTCACAACATCATCCTCTTTTTCAAAATCCCTTTGAGTGTGCTTCTGGTGATATTACCAACCTTTTAGTTGGGAAGTACCTACACGCCACCTTTGGTCTAATACATGGGAAATTTTTTACTCTCATTTAATGAAATTCATTGGCAAAAGGAAGAACATCACGATAATTATCAAATTTCTTTCTTTCAGATTCAGATTTGAAACTCTTATTATATTCTCTTTCTTTATCATTATGATAATCTCTAACTTTATAACATAAGAGATAATCTTGTTTTACAACAACCTTTATCATAAACAGCTCCTAAAGTAGCAAAGGAAAAAGAAACGATTTAGTATTTTATCACTCTTCTATGTCATCCCAATCTCTTAAGGAGAGGATTTATCCCCCCATCTATGTTAAAATCATCAGAGTGTCAAATAAACTATATGTAATATCTGGAAGATAGGGGGTCTCCTTACAGAGCTAACCTACCATGATCATGAGCATTGATCGTAGTGACATTATCATATCTAGTTACCATGCCAAGATAATGGCTTACAACAACTTGTTGTAAGACAAGAGGTCTCATCACGAGTCGACTTGTTCATTACTATCAATACTTGTGAATGGCATTGTCGAAATCTGGTCACCAAGCCAGGACAATGGATTTCAGAGTAACTTAATAGAAAAATAAAAAAAATAGAAATATATTTCCTCTGAAATATCAAGCAATAGATGGGATACTGACTTTTCCTTGGGTTAAAAGGTAACCCTGTTGAGGCTATGGATGCTTGTTGGCAACAATGGCTCTTCCTGTGTTAATAAGAGTTCATCTTTTTACTAAACTCAATTAAAAGCTTTTGTTCTTTAGTTAAATTTTTTATCAATCAATCACTGTTGTAGGCATGATTTTTCTTTTATCATCAATACTGGAGGTGTACAAGATGATTTACAAAGATTTCATTGAAAAATATGAATTTTAGCATTTTGTTTCATTTAACTTTATTCGTTTTTCTTTGGGATTTCATCATTATTTTTAGAGATCGCGGCTTCTCCCTAATGTGTCGCCATTGTTGTAGTGATAACAATACTCCCCCATTTTATTCCAGCATAATAGACATGGGGACCCTTTTTGCATTGTATGTGGGCTTTGATTGTGATTACTTCATTTCAAGTATAATTTGCCTTTTATTTACACTTGTTTTATTTTTATGGTTTGCCTAAGTTTGATTAAGTTTGTTTGTTAATAAACTTTGTAAATAAGTTTTTGTTTTAAACATATTAGTTTAATGAATAAAATAGCCCCCGAGACTTAGCTCGTGTTACAACATGTGGCAATGGCTCTTTAATAAACAAATAGCGGAACTTTAGGATATCAGAGCATTATTTTGAAAACCTTTATAACCAAAGTTCGATGAATATAAAGTGAAAACTAACACAAATATAACACAATGCGTATAATAAAACATTATCAGAGAAATACCCATATCAGATTTTTTTGTTATGTGTCACCTCTTAAAAGTTCTGATATCATATAACCTTTGATCTCCGATATGCCAATCCCTCCGATCTCCGATATGCCAATCCCTCCGATCTCCGATATGCCAATCCCTTCGATCTTCGATCTTAGATAATCATACCTCTCTGATAGTTGAAATCCCAATGTGCCTCCCCCTCCGACCTCTGATATGTCGGACCAGATTTGATTTAATTTTTGGATTAATTATAAAAATCGCATCCGCTCTCATATCAAAACTTTTGAAATTACACATATCTAAAATCATCGATATGACTTAACCTTCCGATTGTCAATTTGGTTGCGGATCCGATGGGCTTTAGCACAATGATTTAATATAATATCGCATACACTCCTCATCGAAAATTTCCATATATCGCAAGTTTTGCAGAGTGTGTTATGTTAAAATTCCAATACTCCAACCTCTAATATCCATCCGTGTTCGCTGCTTGTCACACTTTGGTTTGATCGTTGCTATAAAGTTTTGAATAGTCACTGTTAATGTTCCTAGGCTATTTGTCATTGGTTTTTCATTAGGATTAGTTTAGATTCAAATTATTTATAAAAAATGATTACTTTGTTGTATTTGGATTGCAGGGCCGATCTGGAATAACTTTCTCTTTCGATTTTAATTGAATAGTTGAACCACTACAACGCTAAAGAAAGACAAAGGTTGTTGAAAAAGGTTATTTAGAGAATTTGTTGGAAATTACTCTTCTGCTCATTCGAAGACTGTCCGAATCCGATCCAAATAAAGCTTCTAAGATCTTCTAAGTTAAGCTTGTGATTCAACAAAATACAAAACCTTGAAATTCATTTAGTTTTTATTTTTCGTTTGTTGAGAAATCGAAGGGATCTACTAACTTTGAAACTCTGTATAAATACCTGTCTCTTCAATAAGATTGGGGAGGTCGCGATCAAACACAGGGGGATCTGTAATAATTCGATTTGTGATTTCACACTATTGTAGAGCGCCGAGAGTTTTATTGTAGATATTGTAGAGAATTTATGTCTCTTTTATAAAGGGACTTTACACTATTGCAAGTAGTTTCATTAAGGGTCAAAGCTATTCTCAGAACTATGGTAGTAAAATTTTGACATGGTTTTAATTAATTCTTATTCTTGTGTACTATTACCAGAATGCATGATTATTGTCTCACTGTTAAAGTTTCATTATTGGTTCTGATCTTTATTCTAAACAATATTATGTTTCTTTGATATTATGCACTATTGTTGTGTCATTGACATTTTGTTGTTGAAGCTTTGTTAAAGCTATCTTTGCAGGGTAGAATGAGATCGAAATCAATCTTAATTCGTTGAAGTATTCCTGTGGTGACTGATAACTATTTATTATTCATTTGCAGGCTTATTTTTCTTTCACTTGTATTAGTTAATGTGAACTACTTCCTTTAATTAATACAAAATCACATGATGAATTATATCAGTTCTTCCCCTGTTTTAATTAGCTTGCTCTTAGATTGGGAAAGGGCTATCCCATTCCAATTCGAGATAGGTTTTTTTGTTTTAGATTAGTCTTGTAGATAGATGTTTAATCTGCATTTAGTTTAACTTTTCATTTCTAGAAGTCCTCTTCTTAAAGAGGCCAAGCATATTTCTGGTTTGCTGAGCCATAGATCAGCTTAAGGATTTGCTTCCTTGCCCGAGCTCAGTAGGAAGGCTAATCTAATTTCTCTTTCTTTGTTGGCAACTAAAATATTTACTTTAAGCTAATAAAGATAGAGAAAGGGTAACTGGACCTAGTTTAACCAGTCGAAACCACCATTTCAACGGAAAAGGAGCTGCTTTAAGTTCATGACCGAGTGGTCTCCCTTAAAATGTTGAAGTGTCATTTTTGCCAATCAACACCAAGGTATATAATCCAGGTGGGAACAAGGCGTGTTCCAAGATTTAGCCACTCTATGTACCATCAAAATTTAGCTCTAACACCAACCCATGGATCTAGGTGCGTATCCAAGGTTAGAGCTCTAAGACCAACACCACCCTCCCTACTTCGGGATCTAGAAATAACACAGGCCAGCCAAATGTTCTCCCAAGCATCTTGTCGCCCCAAGGTGCTTCATCTCTCCTTATCAACTAAACTAGATATATCCACTAATCCAAACATGATTCAAATGTTCAACCTTCTTATGGAGAGATCTTGCATAATCACAACCCTAATCAATAATAAACTTTCTATCTATCTATATATATATATATAAAGTTTAATCAATAATAAACTTTCTCTCTATATATATATACACACACATAAATGTTTAGTACAATCTTTTGGGGCCTTTAGTTATTCTGATGCTACTTAGGTTATTACAAATATCCAAATTCATTGCTATGGAAGCTTCCTTCTTCAATTTTTCCAGCAGCAACAAATTCAGTCTCATCACTTCTTAGCACAACCAAGTCTCTGTTTGTGACTTCATAGATCAACCATCTGTTAGTGCTTTAGCTATTATTTGATCTCATTCTTTCTTCAAGGTCTATAGTTGTCACAATATGCCTTCCCTTTGAACTAGAGAGATATACAATTTCTTTCATCTAGTCTCCCTCTAAACTCATATCATTAGAGAAATTTCAATCTTTCAAAACTTCATAAACATCATTCTTTCTTGTGGCAACAAGATCATTTATTCATATTTTATATCAGCATCCCCTTTGTTCATCATGATTATTATCAAGTCATGTTCAATTATGAACATCTTCAACATCTTGAAGATTATGTACATGCAAATCTCCAAGAGCAAGTATAACCAAATAGAAGCATGAAATTGACTTCAAAATCATATTATTATAATGGAAGCACCAAAATAATCATACTTTTATCAGTTCATAATGAACATGGATTACATCTTTTACTTACTATGGTTTTTGTCACAATGCTTAGATTCCATCACCAAGACTTAAAGTCTTAGATATCATCAACATAAGCAAGTTTGTAATCCATTCATATTATACATCTAGGGTTTCAATGACATGCTCTTAGAATTTCAAGTCAAACCCTACTAGGGTTTCTGTTAGAAACCCTATATTTCATTAATGGATATCAATAATCAAGTTATCATTCTAAATACAATGAGAGCACTTTATACTGTCATGCTCCAAAAATATACTAGGGTTTTTGATGTAAACCCTAGATACAAACATCAAGACATGACTGTTAGATATACAATAATTTATATAAAGCTAGGGATTTGATCATACGAAAGAACAGACACCTAGGGTTTCATTCCAAGGATCTTACTTTAACTTTTGGAAGGATTTTGTTCATAAGCCCTAATTCACCAAACCCTAAAAATCTAGGGTTTCATTATAAGTTTTGAATATCAATGGAAAACACACTAGGGTTTTACTTATAGCACAATCAAGAATTTAAACATCATGAGTTATATTATCAAACCCTAAGTGGGCTAGGGTTTCAATGTAAACATACCCTAAGCAACAAGAGACTGGGGGTTTTATAGTGAACTCTAAATGTTAGGGTTTCACCAAAATGAGTAAACAACAAGAGATAATGTGATAAGGGTAGATTCAATCTAAAGATTAATCACCCAAGCAATAATCCTTATGATTCAAAATCCTAAATATGAAAGAGTTAGTAATATAGAACAAATTTTAAAATGACTGCACCTTGTAATATGAGGAAAATTTACTATAAATATTTATACATACCTTGAGTTACTCCTTTTACAAACCTGGTAAATTTTCCTTAATGAAGAGCTCCCTTTGAAATATGACAACTTCTTCATAGTTCATCTCCTTATTTGTCAACTTGTGCTTTAAGGATTTTATTTACCAAGTCGCCATTCTTAATATATACCTGCAATATTTATTGATAAGTACTACCAAGAATACACTAGGGTTTTCCAAATCTAAATCCCACTGAAAATGGCAACAAGAAAACACTGATTTAGTTTTCCCTTGAATTAAATTAGGAGAAAATTGTAATTCCACATCACAAGACAACAAGAATGAGTTAACTAGGTTTATTTCACTTAGTTGGCTAAGTTAATTCGAGTCGAGGGCTTAACTTGAGTCATGTAGAGTGGTTCCTAAACTTTAGGAGCCTAGGTTGAGTTTAATTTGAACTGTAATAATTTAATTCAGTTAAACTAAGTTAAATTCAGTTAAACACTTCCAACTGTTGGAAGAACTAGTAGGAGGTCTAGCAGTGGGGTTCAAATTCAATGTTCAACTAGTTAACCAATAAATCAACCACAATTAACTCATGCATGCATGAAATTCGAGTTACCTAGTTGAGATTAGAGATCAAGGGCAGTGTACTATCAATGGTATGATTTTTCGAGTTGTATAGGTGGTGCATGCAGTCAGAGAAGGCTCTACAGGGATTGCACAATTCTAATTGGGAATTTCCCTATTTAATAGGGGGATAATTCCTAGGGAAATAACACAACGAAATAGGAGCTTCACAAGCAACAAAATTGGCTAAGTATTGGCTAGAGTCAACTTGTGAGGCAATGAGATCGATTATAATTGTGTAGAGATTGTTCAGGCTTGAACAATCATTGTATTTCTTCTCTCTTTTCTAACTAATGCAATACAGATAGGAAGGGGTTTTCAGAAGTTGCTTTCCCTTTAGATAAATATCTCAGCATATGTGATTGAATCTTGTTTTATATTCATGTTGTGATTTCTTGATCAACAATTGTTTCCATTGATGAGTAGAGTAGATTCAAGTCTTTTGTTTTAGCAAATTACATAACCAGTTTGAATCTATAAGGAAGTTCTACATGGTATCAGAGAAAGAATCATAATAGAAGAGAAGATAATTTGAAGTTTGTGTAGGAGGTTCGAATTACAAGATCAGTGTTGCAGGTTTTCTCCAGGACTAAGAAGATGACTTCCACCAGACTCAGGCTCGAGTATGCTCTGGAAGGAACCACAAATTTTGTGGCATGGAAGATCCATATGGAGGCGATATTAGATGATAACAAGCTACTAGATTACATCAAGACATATGTAGTTAAACCCCCAACAACTGATGCCCAAGATCTCGCTTAGTGGAAGAAGGATGTAGCTAAAGTGAGGAGGATCATATTGGAGGGAGTTCAAGATCATATTGTCTTGAATCTCCACAGGAAAGAAACTCCATTCGCGATGTGGAAAACACTGACCAAATTGTTTGAGAACAACAATGACCACAGGAAGCTGGCACTAAAGGACAAGCTTCGTAGCATCAAAATGCAGAAGGCTGAATCAATTCTGCAGTACCTAAGAAAATTCACACAGTGTTGTGATGAACTTGGCGGGGTTGGTATTACTATTCTAGAAGAAGATATGGTAGCTCTAGCTTTGTTGGGTCTTCCCAAGAGCTGGCACAATTATCAGGATTTTGTGAATGGTAGAGACAAACTACCAAGCTGGGAGCAGTTATGGTCTGATCTCGTGCAAGAAGAGATCAGGTGGAGCAACATAGATGGAACTTCATCCAAGGTTGAGGATGAGGAGAATTGTGCCTTGGATGGAAAGGAAAAGAAAGGGAAAGGGAAGAAATCCCAATCCAAAGGATATTTTGGTCAGGTAGGCAAGAAGAAAGACTTGTCGAATATTAAATTTTTTCACTGTCATGATCTGGGACACTATGCCACGAAGTGTCCACACAAGGGCGCTGACATGAAGCCCTCAAGAGGAGCAACTGGTGAAGCCCTAGCTTCACAATTCGAGTTGGATTTCACACTCATTGCATGCATGGTGACATCAGTGATGGGTAGTGTGTGGTATCTGGATAGTGGAGCCTCATTCCATATGACATGCAACAAATAATTTTTCTGTGACTTGGAGGAGAAGGACCTCCAAATGCACATCGAGATGGGAGAAGATGGAATGTATAACATGATCGATATCAGTACAATTACTTTTCAGAGGGAGGCTGGTTCTCCTCTCACATTGAAAGATGCCATGTATGTTCTAGGTATGAGGAAGAAATTAGTTTTAGTTGCTATGTTGGAAGACTGTGGCTACGATGTGATATTTAGCAAAGGAAAGGATTTCCTTAGACATATCGCCACGAGAAAAGTTAAGCGGATTGGGTGTTCAGGTGAAGAACCTCTACAAATTGAATGTAGAAACTATGCTTCTTTGAACACGAAAGCATAGAAGGTGCAGAGCTGAGACATTAGTGAATTATGGCATAGGAGACTTGGCCATTTGCACCATGGAGCTTTTAAGATCATGCAACAGATTTCTACAGGAATTCCTAAGGGTGAACTAGAGTAATGAGATAGATGCAAAGGGTGTACACTAGTGAAGTACACCAAAACCACCTTTCATGATAAGGACATTAGAGTGCAAGCAACCCTTGAAAGAGTTCACTCAGATGTGTGTGGACCTTTCTGGATAGCCTCCATGCCCAATCACACGTATTATGTTATATTTGTAGATGGATTCTCATGTAAGTGCTGGATTTTCTTCATGCAGAAGAAAGATCAGACATTTTCCAAATTTTGTGAATTTAAAGCACTTGTTGAGAAAGACACTAGCATGAAAGTGAAGGCTCTCAGGAGCGATCACGGTGGTGAATATGCATCAGTTCAAGAAATTTTGTGCAATAGAAGGCATTCGATAGGAGTTAATAACACCCCATAACCCACAATAGAATGTGGTGGATGAGAGGAAGAACACAAGTATTATGGAAGTTGCACGGGCGATGTTTCATGATCGAGGCCTACCATTGCACTTGTGGGCTAAAGCTTGCAACATAACATTATATGTGAAGAACAGGAGTCCTCATCGGATTCTCGGGATGAGTACACAAGAAGAAGTTTTTTCAAGGAAGAAAATAGATGTGTCACACTTCAGGATCTTTGGTTCATCAGTTTATTGTCATGTTTCCAAGGATGCAAGGAAAACGCTAGAGCCGACAGCTAAGTTGGGCATATTTGTGGGGTACACTGATACACCTCATAACTATTGGGTGTACTTGCCATCTCACAGGATGACAGTTGTTCGTAGAGATGTGAATTTCGATGAAGAGAAGGCCATGATATTTGCCCTCTAGAGGGAGCTTCAGTTGCATGCATATGAGGATATTTTGTCTCCAAAGGAAGAACATTAGGATGTTATGGAGCAGCCACAAGCAGAGGAGCAAAGAGTGGAAGCACCCACTCCTGTAGAGACATCCAAAGATGGAAGGAAGCACACTAGGGAAGCTACTAGATTAGTTCATGATGCTAGAGAGAATGTGGGAGCACCCACATCACAACGTAGGTAGAGAAGGTCACTAGATTGATAACCTGGGTACATGGCTCTAACGAATGAGCTAGTTGATATAGAACCATCCTCATTCGAGGAAGCAGTGCAAAATCCAGTATGGATTGATGCCATGGTAGAGGAATATGATTCCATAGTCAGAAACAATATTTAGGAAGCTATCCCAAGACCAAAGAACAAGTTAGTGGTAGGATCAAGGTGGATCTACAAGGTGACGTAAGAAACAGATGGAAGCATCGAGAAACACAAGGCCAAATTTGTGGCTAATGGGTTCTCTGAGGTGGAGGGAATTTATTACGAGGAGATCTTTGCTCCAGTAGCAAGGTATTCTTCTATCAAATCAATTATAGCACTTGCAATGTAGATGGGATGGAACATCCATCAGATGGATGTGAAGAAAACATTCATTAATGGAGTGATTAAGGAGGAGGTGTACATTGAACATCTGGAAGGATTTGAGATCTTCAACAGAGAGTTGCATGTGTGCAGACTCAAGTGAGCATTGTATGGATAGAAACAAGCACCCCATGCTTGATACACCAAGATCAACAACTATTCACCAGGTTGGGGTTCATCAAAAGTGAAGCATATGCAAACCTTTACCATATTTTTGTTGAAGGTACATGATTGATTATAGTATTACATGTCAATGCTTTAAGATGAGAAGTTGGTCAAGTATTGCAAAGAGGATATTGAAAGAGAATTTGAGATGAATGACATGGGATTCATGCATTATTTCCTCAGTTTGGAAGTATGGAAAGGAGATGGGGAATTGTTTGTCTCTTAGGGAAAGTATGCCAATGAGATATTGAAGAAGTTCCACATTGAGAGCAACAAACCCATGGATACTCCTCTAGTAGGCAGGTGGAGGAAAGAGGATGCCACTTCAGGTGAGGAGGTGAAGGCCACTAGTTATAAGAAACTTGTGGGCTCACTTATGTATCTGGTGAACACACGACCATACATGTGTTATGCAGTTAACTAGCTTAGTCAACCAATGGTTAATCCAACCAAACTGTATTGGAAGGCAACCAAACATGTGTTGAGATACCTTAGAGGAACTACTCAGTATGGTCTTTGGTACAAACAGACAAAGGGAGTGAAGCTTTAAGGTTTCACAGATGCAGATTAGGCAGGTAGTCCATCAGATCAGAAGAGAACTTCAAGAGGAGTCTTCAGTATTGGGTCAACAACTGTTTCTTGGTACAATAGGAAGTAGAAATCAGTTGCACTCAGTTCAGCAGAAGCATAGTACATGGCTGCTAGTCAAGCAACTTGTGAATCTATCTAGATGAGGAAGATTCTTGTTGGGTTATTTGGTTAGATGATGGATCCCACTATGATTTACTGTGACAATCAAAGTTGTATCAAACTCTCTGAAAATCCAATTTTTCATGATCGATCCAAGCATATCGACATCCGGTATCACCATCTATGAGATTATGTGCAAAGATGAATCATGTTGTTGGAATACATTCCTACAGAGGAACATGATGCAGATATTTTGACAAAGGCATTGTCAAGAGGAAAATTCAAGTTCCATAGAGACAGGATTAGGGTATCTAATAATCCCTTTCTTATTGAGAGGGAGTGTTAAAAATGGAAACAAGAAAATCTTGATTTAGGTTTCCCTTGAATTAAGTTAGGAAAAAATTGTAATTCCACATCATAAGAAAACAAGAATGAGTTAACTAAGTTAATTTCACTTAGTTGGGTCAGTTAATTCGAGTTGAGGGCTTAAATTGAGTCATGTAGAGTGGTTCATATATTTTAGGAGCCTAGGTTGAGTTTAATTTGAGTTTTAATAATTTAATTCAAATAAACTGAGTTAAAGTCAGTTAAACTAGTTCCAACTATCAGAGGAACTAGTAGGAGGTCTAACAGTGGGGTGCAACTTTAGTGGTAAACCAGTTAACTGATAAATCAACCATAATTAACTCATGCATGCATGAAATTTGATTTATCTAGTTGAGATTGGAGTTCAAGGGAAGTGTACTACCAGTTTTATAATTTTTCGAGTTGTACAGGTGGTGCATGCAGTCAGAGAAGGGCCTACAGGGATTGCACAATTCTAATTGGGAATTTCCTTAATTTATAGTGTGATAATTCCCAAGGAAACAACACAATGAAATAGGAGCTTGGCATGCAACAAAATTGGCTAGGTATTGCCCAGAGTTATCTTGTGAGGCAGTGAGATAGATTATACTTGTGCAGAGATTGTTCATACTTAAACAAGCATTGTATTTATTCTCTATTTCCTGACTAATGCAATACAAATAGGAAGGGGTTTTGAGGAGTTTCTTTCCTTTTAGATAAATATCTGAGCATATGTGATTGAATCTTATCTCATGTTTATGTTGTGATTTCTTGATCGATTAATTGTTTCCATTGATGAGTAGAGTAGGCTCAAGTCTTTTGTTTTAGAAAATTACATAAGTAGTTTGAATCTACAAGGAATGTCTACAAATACAAGAATATATTACCTTTAGTGAATTTTAAGGGATTCCAACTAGTTCTAGAGGTATTATGTCAAAATCTAAATATCATATAATTATATTTTCATAAAGAATTGTCATATTCCTATAGACCTTAGATATCATGATTTAGAGATTCATAGAGGGAACAAGCAAATAAGACAAGGGTTTCTTTATATGTACTATCTAGGGTCTACAATATCTAAATATCAATAAATATCCAACCCTATAATCATATACGTATCCAAACTCTAAAAACATGCCATATATACCTCAAAATTGCATACCTTTGTTTTGATGTTCCATTTGTTGTTGTTTCTAGCAAACTAAAAACATATTACTAAATGATAAAGGCATAAATAAAAAAACAACACTTACTTGACTTTGATGAGGACTACAAATTGGTCCAAAATGTTAGATGCTTTCTTTTGATTGTAGTAGAGACTTTCAAGGTGTTATGTTTTAGACTACTTCCTTCTCAGAGATACTTGCTCAACAAGACCTTCCATTCTCCAATGATAGATTGTGTACCTAATTCTTTCTTTACTCTCCTTTTCAAAAGACAACTCTACTGCTCATTCTTGACCTTTCGTTGGAGTAATATATATAGAAGCTGCTAAACAAGGTTCTCTTTTTGCTGTTGTAGACAAAGATATATATGTTCCTTGAGTTTGATCAAAGACAAATTATGTTTATTTCAAAATAGACTTAATTATATCAGGCATTTGTGATCCTTCCAAGTTGGTTATTGAGGCACAAATGTCAGAATTTCATCCTGTTTCTGTAGGGGTCTTGGCTCCTATAGTTTTGGTGATTGTAGCTTTGTAGCAGTCTTTTCAAGTAGGTCTCCATAGCTATTAAATAATTTGACCCTTGTTCCTTTCTTTGTTGTTTTCAAGGACTTCTTTTATACTTCAAACTTTATACTTGGTCATCTTGATAGAACTTGTGGTAATCTTCAGATGTACAATAACTTGTAAAAATGGTGATTTTAGAAGCCTTAAACAAAACTCATAATTTTGCTCCATCTCATAAGGAGCTCGATCTTGACTAAGCTCACAAATATGCTATTCGGTTCCCCATCACTGATGTACCACAAAAACCCATAAAAATCTAGACTGTAATATTCAAACTTTTCCACAGGGACACATCACAGAGATTTAGATTGTTCTTTGAACTTCTATTATTGCTAGAGTGAGGGAATACAAATTAGTCCTTGTCCTTTTGTACTTTGACCTTCTTTACTCTTTGTATTCCTTTTCAATTGAAAAGATGGATGACTTATGTGATGTGTAATCAAGTGCTTAGAATTTAGATTTTCTTCTTTCTAGGAGCTTGGTCCTAGATGACCAAACTTCTTTGCCATGACATAGCCCTTGTGATCTCCTTCCTACCCTTATGGAAATGAACCATGCTTTGATACCATGTTGAGAAATATAGGGCAACATTTAGATTATGGTTCTTTAAATGATTTCTCTTAACTTGACAAGTTCTTGTGATATTATTTAGTTCTTATTTATTACATTAGATTTCTTTCCATCATCAATACAAATTCCAAACAAGAAGATCACAAAGTAGGACACCAGAGATAGGCACACAACCAGGATCAAAACCCCTAACAAGGGGAAAACCCAGTCAAACTCTTCCTTAGTAGATTCTAATAAAAGTGAGACAACCAAGACCAAGACAATAACCTCCTCCATTCCATCAAGTTAGTCTCTTCAATCTTCAATCAACATCAACAAAATTCAAGGTTAAAGTCTTCATGATAAAGATCTAGTTCTTCCCTCTACTTCAGAAATTTCAACCTATAATATTTTTGTCCTGTAACATTCCTCAACTTCACATGAGTGACAATAGATAGAAACTTATTCCCCTTTTCTCGAAAATGGTCACTCTTTCCTTAGTTAGGATTCTTGTTCTTCGAATAATCTAAATTATAGATTTAGTGAGTGAGTGATCATCGTGCCACAAGGTCGAAGTGCTTCTTCTATATATAGTGGTTGTACCTCCTTCATGAGGCCAACTAGACACATATTGAGGTCGACTTGATATACTGGAGGGTGACTTGATGTATGGAGGTTTTACATGATTGTTTACATAAAAAATGAACTTATTTATTTGACACAAAGAGCCCAAGAAGGGTCTCATGACTATGACCTTAGCTTAGGATATAAACCCTAGAACACACAATCAATGCTTTCACCTATTGACTATTAACCCATGCATGAAACACATACTTTAATAAGTCAATCCTTTTAATATCTTCTTTTCTTTTCTTTTGAAAAACACAATTATGAAGACCAACGCTAATTACATTCTTCAACACCCCCTCCATAACAACATTGGCTTTAATTCTATCAACTCTCCCCCCTTTCCATCCCAAAATACCTCGTTGTACTCATCCATTTCTTAGTAGTTTATTGTGATGAATATTCAATTGACATATATCCTCCTTCCATCCATATTCTATAGCAAGGCTTCAATTTTTCCCCTGCACCCCCCATCAAATTCCTATTGAAGACATTTTATGCTCTATTTAATCCACAACATATCATCTTGTCACACATGAAGCTAAAGAGATTTGACAAAAGTGTGGTAGAATGATTCATTTTTTCAAACCTCCTAAATTGAACCTATAAGAAGAAGAATTTCAATCCATTCATTTCCTTAAAGATAACCCCAACATCATCATTTTAAAAATGGATAAGGGCAATGTTACAAACATAATAAATACCTCTAACTATGAATCTAAACCTCATGAACTTATTTTGTCTTCCTCGTATAAACCTCTTCCTAAAAACCCAATCAATGTCATTACTATCTTCGTCACCAAATCCATTGAATCCTTGGACCCTAACATTTAGAAATGTCCTATTCTTCATATCCCTCAAACCCTAAGATCCATGGGTAACCTAAAATTCATAAAAAAATTACATCCATCTTAGACCATAGTTAGTGTTGTGAGAGCTCCCACTCATTCCTTAGTATTATTTATTACTAATAAATTTTAGTATCCAACAATCTCCCTCATTAATAAAGATTTCTCTAATTTTACCTAAAAAATGCCGACTTATTCACCTTGAGAACAAACATATTGTTTAGTTTTGATGTTGTTTCCTTATTCACCAAAATCCATGTTTTAGAATCTCTTGACATTATCTCCAAATTAGTTGGCCCAAATATGCTTAACATGACCGAAATCTTCCGCAACTTGATTTTCTTTACCTTTAAAGGGATATGATGAGAACATACAAAAGGTTCAAAAAAGAAATCTTATCCCTCGTGGTTGCCAATATTTTATGGAACATTTGAAAACTTTGTCCTTAAACAACTTTCATTTGAAGCCCACATGTTGGTTCTGATTTGTTGATGATACCTTTATCATTTGGCCTCATGGTTGTAGATTTTTACTTGTAGATTCAACAAATTATGTGATATGCTAAAACACAAGAATCTACTCTACTCTTTAACAGGAACCAAAATTGATCGATGAAAACAATAAGCAGAAAAGAAAGAATATCAATTGCACATAACACAATAGTTCTCTAGGGAAAGAAACTGCTCAAAACCCTGACTATCTATATTGCATTAAACAAAAGATATGAGAAGAAAATACAATGCTTGTTCAACCCGAACAATTTTGGCACAAGTACAATCTATCTCTCCACTTAACAAGCCAGCTCAAGCCATCACTTAGCCAAATATGCTACCTACCAAGCCCCTACTTCCTTGCGCAATTCCTGAGGGAATTAGCCCATATTTAATTGGGAAATCCACTCTCCATAATAGCGCAATGCATCCGTAGGCCCTTAATTGATTGCATGCACCATTTGTACAACTCGAAAATTTATACAACTGATAGTACACTGTCCTTGAACTCTAATCTCAAATGGGACTTCCTCTGAAATGACATGCATGCATTATTTATGAGTGAATCTTCAGGTAACTAGTGTGGCAATGAGGATGCACAGGTGCCCGACCCCACTACTAGACCTCCTACTAGTTCCTCCAACAGTTAGAACTAGTTCAACTGACTATAACCCAGTTAGATTAATTTAATTAATTACAGCTCAAAAGAACTCAACCCAGGCCCCTAAAATTTAGGGATCACTCTACATGACTCTAGATAGTCTTCGAACTCGAATTTCCTAATCCAGCTAAGTCAAATTAACTTAGTTAACTATTATAAGTTGCTATGAGAATAGAATTTCGATTTAATTCAAGGACAAATTAATTAGAATTTCTTGTTGCTATTTTTAACACTCCCTCTCAATAAGATATGGATTATCTACCACGATCTTGCCTCTGTGAAACTCGAATTTGGATCTTCACAATGCCTTTGTCAAAATATCTTCATCCCGCTCCTCTGTGGGAATGTACTCCAACAACATAATTCTCCTTTGCACACAATCTCGAAGATGATGATACCAGATATCAATATTCTTGGACCGATCATGAAAAATTGGATTCTCAGAGAGTTTGATACAACTATGATTATCAAAGTAAATCACAGTTGGATCCATCTACTGACCAAACAAACCAACAAGAATATTCCTCATCCAAATAGTCTCACAAGTTGCTTGACTATCAACCATGTACTCTGCTTCTGCTGAACTAAGTGCAACTGATCTCTATTTCCTGTTGTACCAAGAAACAACTGCTAACCCAATACTGAAGATCCCACTTGATGTGATTTTCCTGTCGGATGGTCTCCCTGCCCAATCTGCACTTTTGAAGCCTTGAAGCTTCACTCCCTCTGTCCATATCTACCATAAACCATACTAAGTAGTGCCTCTAAAGTATCTCAACACATGTTTGGCTGCCTTCCAATACAACTTGGTTGACTTAACCATCGCTTGACTAAGTTGGTTAACTACATAACACATTTCTGGTCGTGTGTTCACCAAACACATGAGTGAACCCATAAGCTGCCTATAAATAGTAGCCTCCAATAATTCACCAAAAGTAGCATCCTCCTTCCTCTAATTACCTGCTAGAGTAGTCTCCATGGGTTTACTGCTCTCCATGTGGAATCTTTTGAGTATCTCGTTGGCATACTTGCCTTGAGAGACAAAAAGTTCCTTATCACCTTGCCATACTTCCATACCCAAAAAGTAGTGCATGAGCCCCAAGTCCTTCATTTCGAACTATTTGCAAGACTTGATCAACTTATCATCACATGTCATAATCAAATTGTCGACATATAAAACAATAATCAGCAATTTACCTTCAACCACAATATGGTAAAGGTTCACATATACTTCACTTTTGGTGAAGCTCAACCCGGTGAAATAGCTATGGATCTTGGTGTACCAAGCATGGGGTGCTTGTTTTAGTCCATACAGTTCTCGCTTGAGTCGGCACACATGCGACTCTCTGTTGAAGGTCTCAAATCCTTCAGGCTGCTCAATATACACCTCTTCCTCAATCATGAAATTGAGGAATGTTACCTTACATCAATATGATGTATCTTCCATCCCATTTGCACTGACAATGCTAGAATGGATTTGATTGATGAGTACCTTGCAATAGGAGAAAATGTCTCATCATAATCAATCCCCTCCACCTGAGAAAAACCTCCGGCCATAAAATTGGCCTTGTGTTTCTCCACACTACCATCCACTACTTGCTTTACCTTGTAAAGCCATATGGAACTCACCATTGACTTGTCTTCCAGTCTTGGGACCACATCCCAAACATTGTTCCTGATAATGGAGTCATATTCCTCAACCATGGCATCAACCAAAATTGGTTTTTGCACTGATTCCTCAAAAGAGGATGGTCTAGTCTCTACACATCCACTTATTAGAGCCATGTAGCAAGTGTACCTCTTTAGTGACCTCCTCTGCCTACACTGTGATGTGGGTACTCCAAAATTCTCTCTATCATCATGCAATAACCTTTTGTCCTCTCTGGTATGCTTTCTCCCATCTCTGGAAGACTCTGCAAGGGTGGGTGTCTCCACTCCCTGATCCTATACATGTGGTTGCTCCACATCACCCTGAGGTTCCTCCTTTGGAGCTAAAATCTCCTCAACCTCATGTAGCTAAAGTTCCCTCTCAAGGGAACATCTCATGGCCTTCTCTTCATCTAATTTTACATCTCTGCAAACCATTGTCATCTTGTTCGTTGGCAGGTACACCCGATAGTTGTGTGGTGTATTAGTGTACCCCACAAATATACCCAACTCTGCTGTTGGCTCAAGCTTTTTTCGTGCATATTTGGTTACATGGAAGTAGACTGATGAACCAAAAATCCTAAAGTGTCCCACATCTGGTTTCTTCCCTGAAAAACTCCCTTCTGGTGTACTCATCCCAAGAATTTGATGATGGCTTCTATTCTGCAAATAAAAAATTGTGTTGCATGCCTCAACCCACAACTGTAATGGTAGGCCCTGATCATGCAACATCGCCCATGCGACTTCCATGATACTCCTGTTCTTCCTTTCAGCCACCCCATTCTTCTATGGGTTATGATGTGCTATCAACTCCCGTTGAATGCCTTTTGATGTACAAAATTTTTTGAACTCATTCGACACATACTCTCAACCGTTATCACTATTGAGAACTTTAATTTTCCTGCTAGTATCTTTCTCAACCAGTGCTTTAAATTCACTAAACTTTGCAAAATTTTGATCTTTCTTCTGCATGAAGAAGATCCAACATTACAAGAAAAATCATCAACAAATATAACATAATACATGTGCTTGGTCGTGGAAGCCGTCAAGAACGATCCACACACATCTGAGTGAACTCGATCGAGGATCGCCTGTGCTTGACTGTCTTTGTCATGAAAGGAAGCTTTGGTGTACTTTCCCAATGTACACCCTTTGCATGTGTCTACCTTCTCTAGTGTACCCTTGGGAAGATTGGTAGAAATTTACTGCATGATATTCAAAGCGCCATGTTGCAAGTGACCCAATCTCTTGCGCCACAACCCAATGATGTCTCAGCTCTGCACCTTCTTTGATTTTGTGCTCAAGGAAGCACAGTCTTCTACTTCCAACTTGTAGAGGTTCTTTACTCAAACCCCTATCCTCTTCACCTGTACTATGGCTATGTGACGAAGGAACTACTTTCTCTTACTAAATATCACAACATAGCCTCTATCCTCCAACATGGCAACAAATACCAAGTTCTTCTTCAAACCAGGAACATACATAACATCTCACAAAGTGGGGAGAACCTGACTCCGTTTGAAAGGTACTATAATGATCCTGGTAGTGTTATACCTCCCATCATCACCCATCTCGATATGCATATGGATATCCTTCTCCTCCAAGTTACTAAATATCTCTTTGTTACCTGTCATGTGGAAGAAGCTCCACTGTCCAGGTACCATACACTACCCATCATCGATGACACCATACAAGCGATAAGGGTAAAGTCTAGCTCAAATTGTGAGGCAAGAGCCTCACTTGACGCTCCTCCTAAGGGATTCTTATTGGCCTTCTTGAGTGTACACTTTGTGGAAAAATTTCCTAGATTGTGATAGTGAAAGCACTTGACTTTTGACATGTCCTTCTTCTTTCGGCCCTTAAAAGAATCTGATTTGGAATGGGAAGAGTTCCCCTTCCCTTTCTTTGCCTTACCTGCTAAGGCACAATTCTCCTCATCATAATTCTTTGATGAGGATCGGTCTCTAGTGTTCCACCAAATATCTTCTTGTACCAAGTCAGACCACAAACGCTCCCAATCTGGTAGCTTATCCCTCCCATTAACTGAGTCTTGGTAGCTATGTCAGCTCTTGGGAATTCCTAGAAGTGCTAGGCTCACAAGATCGTCTTCAGAAACAGTAATCCCGACACCTTCAAGCTCATCCCTACAATGGGTGAACTTGGTCAAGTACTTCGGAATTGAGTTGCCCTTCTCCATCTTGATCTTTTTGAATTTGTCCTTCAATGCCAACTTCCTGTGGTTACTGCTATTTTGAAACAAGTCCATCAATGCCCTCCACATTGTGTATGGAGTGTCCTTACCATGGATATTCAAGACAATGTGATCTCCAACTCCTTCCGGGATAATCCTTTCGCCTTTGCCACACACTTTCTCCTTTCAGCTAGATCTTTAGCATAAGATGTTGGAGGCTTAGAAATGCCATGATCTATGAATTCCTTGAGGCCATTGTCTTCCAACAATTCCTCCATCCTATCCTTCCAAGCTATGTAATTTGAGTTGCCCTCTAGGTCATACTCAAGTCTCAAACCATAGAATGACATATTTTAACTCTAAAGTATGAACATACAAATTCAAATTCACCTACACAACAAAATAGAATTATCCTCTTCTATACCATCTTCATCTTTGATACCATGTAGATTTTTACTTGTAGATTCAACAACTTATGTGATATTCTAAAACACAAGACAATAATCTACTATAGTATTTAGCAGAAACCAAAATTAATCGATGAAAACAATAAGCCGAAAAGGAAGAATATCAATCACACATAACATAATATTTCTATAAGGAAAACAACTGCTCAAAACCATAACTATATATACTTCATTAACCAGAAGATCTGGGAAGAAAATACAATGATTGTTCAACCTGAACAATTCTTGCACAAGTACAATCTATCTCTCTGCTTCACAAGCCAATTCAAGCCAACCCTTAGCCAAATCTACTACCTGCCAAACCCATACTTCATTGTGCAGTTCATGAGGGAATTATCCCATATTTAATTGAGAAATCCACTCTCCATAACTGCACAATCTATCCATAGACCCTCAACTGATTGCATGCACCATTTGTACAACTCGGAAAATTTTACAACTGATAGTACACCGTCCCTAAACTCTAATATCAACTGGGTCCTCCTCTGAACTGACATGCACACGTTATTTATGAGTGAATATTTAATTAACTAGTGTGGCAATGAGGATGCACTGGTTCCCGTCTCCATTACTAGACCTCCTACTAGTTCCTCCAACAGTTAGAACTAGTTTAACAAACTATAACTCGGTTAGAATGAGTTAATTAATTACAACTCAAAAGAACTCAACTTGGGGCCCTATAATTTAGGGATCACTCTACATGAATCTAGATAGACTTCCATCCCTCTTTAACTACTCTATTTTACCATTTTAACAACATTTCACCTTACATCTAATTTATTATGGAAATCCAAAAGGAAAAGTTTATCACTTTTTTAAATGGTCTCTTTTATTAGCTTCCCAATGCTACCCTTACCCACCAAGTTTATAGGAAAAATACATATAAATCAATGCCTTCATGCCCACTCTCACCATCAACCAATCCAAAAATCTAACACTCTAAAAATCTAGTTACTCAAGCCACCTAAATCTCAACTCCTCATTTGCTTGAGTAAAAATATGCCTGCCTTACAAAGGCCCTTGTGAACAATGGTTACTCCGCTCTCAAATCAATAGAAATTTTTGGTTAATTTTCCATTTTAAATATAAAAACTCACCTTTCTCTTCCCCAACTTGAGCCATTATTTCTCTTCTCTACATTGAAGGTACTACCAATCACATGTCTAATATTTTGGCTAAAAGGAATATTAAGACTCTTTTAAAACCCCATAAAACCCTTAAACACGTATTTATAATTACTATGGATGGATTTGACCCTATGATTTGTCAATGAGTTTATCAAATTCCCTACTCTTGCAACAAATCATATATAGGCAAAATTAGGAGATCTTTCAAAGTTCATGTTAAAGAGCACATAGTGTACACACTCCATAACTACATCTCCAGTAAGCTATTGATGAACACTTCGATAGTTCTAAACACCTTATTTTATCTGACCAAGCCAAAATTCTTGCCTCAACACCTTATCGCCCCTCTTGTGTCATTAAGGAAGCTTTTAAAATTAAAAGACATCCAAATAATTTTAACCATGGAGATGGATACAAACTTAGCGAATCATGGTAGCTTACTAAAAATACTCTTAGTCATTAAGCCACATCTCTCTCTCTCTATTTTATATTTTTTATCTATCCCTAACTATAGATGCTATGCCCATTATTCCTTTGGTTTCTCTTTTTTCTTGTTGTTTTTTATTTCTTTGGAATATAAAAACTTTTTACCCTTAAATTTACCCCCTTTTACCTCTCCTTTTTAATTTCAATTTTCGTTCCAAAATTAAAAGCTTTTCTTAATTCTCATTTTTCACATCCACATTAAATAGTTTCTATTAAATTATAATGATTCCTAAATTATTTTATTCTTCATTCATTATTATTTCATAATAGCTTCATTTGTTCTCCTTTTTCACAATGATCATCCTTTGATCTTTATCCTATATTTCTTAACCTATTGGAACCCAATTTTTTTTGCTAAATTTTACTGAGTGTAAGACTGTGTAGGAGGATGGAGGGGCACGAAAGGTATGGATTTCATGTAGCATAGGGCTGGCACAGGATGTTAGTTGCGATGCATACAAACATCATGTAGGGAGAAGATAGTGACGCCTGAGGACAAAAGGCACATATGAGGAAGTATTGAAAGTTAGGGTTGTGTAGCAGGGTGGATCCAACAAAGGATGTCATGGTAGGAATGGCAAAGTGGAGTAGTTCGACGAGAAGATATTTTGAAGGGCCATTGTTACTCATGGGATAGCTCAGGGATGGGATCAAGAAATATTCCAACAGTTGATAGGAAAATTGAAGTGGCCAAGTATAAGGCTGAGACGATTCAGAGGACTTCCAGGTAATGATAAAAGCGATGTTAGAGATAGATAGTGAGTTGGACGTTAGGAATTGGACAAGCAAATGAAGGAGAAAGTGGAACTATCTAGCCTGATTCTAGTTTTTGATGTTCGTGTCTATATGTTAGGAACCATAAAAACGTATGCTAAAGCATGTAGTTGTTGGACAACGTTATTGTAATAATTATCCTTATATTTCTATCTGAGTTCGACACTATGAGTCTTGTTCATGGTCTATTCCTGTTTGTGTATGGTATGTATCTAGAAGGTCGGTGAACCTATTGGTCTCATAATTATAACTCAAAACATAACACCCCTTTTCTCTTTTGATAATATAAATTAATGGTTGTTTGGATTGTCCCCTATTTTCTTTATTGATGTTTGAATGGATAATGATGAATTTTTCGTATGGGATTTCTGTATCTCAATTGATTTAATACAATATTAAATGCTTGTAAATGTACGTAATGGTTTAGATGGTTTTAAGGTGGTAAACATTGCTAGAGAGTGTTTCTATTTGTAAAGTAATTGATCTTTGGGTATATCGATATAACCGTTAATGGCTAAACCTATAACCCACCATGACCTCCCGTGTGCTGTCGCCTTTAAATTGTGTGTTGTCTGGTGAGTTGAGGGACTTAACACACTACGTGATGCATAGCACTAGGTCGATGGCAAAGTGCGTGTCAGTTGTGAGTCCAACCTCATAAGTCATAGGACAATCTTGTGAGATTACGGAAACCTAGTTCTGATAGTCACCCATTAACATCTCAGGTGAGACTTCACCCACTTCATGTGTGTTGTTGAAAGGGCCATTCCTGGGTGGTTTTTTGTTGGCCAACGTGTAACAAATCATGGTTTGGTCAGAATCCCACGTGCCAACAAATGGTTCCCTTGTTGGGACTAGGATGGTTGTGTGATGGGATTGTCTGGTAGGAATGAGGAAGCCATGGAATCCCACTGAGAAGGAGATTACCAGTTGGCTTAAATAGAAAGAGAACAAGTTCACAACGGAGGAAATCAAAGATAGGAAGCAGAACACAAAGAAATGTTTGCAAAAGTACATGTATACTAATTTTCATGAAGTTTTCTTTGCATGAATATCCTAACAGAGTGGATCCATCGGTTAAAAGAAATAACCTAACATATTTACATGATGAACCAAGGAAGTGGATGCCAGAGGAAGTATGTCAACTCCAAGCGGTAAGAAATAAAATCTCTTGTGTTATTGACTTTTGGTTAGAAAGTGTGTTGGAAGGATATATTATTGAGTTTGTAGTGGAAGTGACGATGTCCTACCCTACAATTGAGTGGAAATTTCCGAAGGGACCAAGAGGCTGATTCATAAGATGTATATCGTTATTGATAATATTGTTATTATACGACCACAAAGTTTTTCCTTTGAAATCTGGTAACATGAGTAACTAGGTTGCCCACGCAAAAGGGGAAGTGGGGGAGACCCAAGAGATTGTTTGTGGGAAAGGAGGGGAGAAGAGGAAGAAGGACTGCAATGGAAGCTAGCATTAGGATTAGATCTGCGCATAGGAAGGAGAGAGAAAGTTTTGAGGATGACACTTTGAGGAGTGGAAGGAGGTTTCGATGGGGTGACAAAGGAGGAGGTCGGTCAAGGTCGATGCCTACGAGAGAAGAAGCCCAAAGGGAGGGGCTAGGAGAGTCCATTAAAGGAAAATGAGTAGTGTTAGTGACCAGAGCTATGAAGGGACAATGTTTGGTCAATTTAATGTTATTAAATTGCAAGCATGAATTATTGACCCGAGTTGGTAAACTTATGAAGTGCAAGTGCACTATATATGCTAGAATCCTTTCTTTTAATTTGCAAGATGATGGTTATATTTGTTTTGGGGATTTTCATTGTTATCTAGGTTCCTATTTGTAAGCATTAGATTTCTACAAATTAATGAGTGGAAGTGAAGCGATTGTTAAACTAATCTACCAGGTCATATCTATATTGAGTATTGTTCCTATGACTAATTTTCAGTAAATTATGTTAGAACAAAAGAGATCTGTGAGTCAATCCTTTCTAAAACATCTTATGTTAATCATTCTAAAATTATGAACCTATCCTAAACACCTTGCTGCAATAAAACATAGTATTGAGATTCAAATGATTCTAAGAGCAAGAAAATAATCCTTTAAAAGTTGTCTGCAAAGTATAAACAAATTCTGATTCTAAAAGCATGAAGGTAATCTTTTAATGTTGACTACAGAGTATATACAAGTTCTGATTCTAGAAGCATGAAAACAATATTCTAACACTAACTGTCATTAAGTGAAAAACATTGAAGAAACTAAACCATTAAACAACTGTGAAGAAATTTGAGTGCAAACGAAATAACGAGATTTAACTGAGTTATAACGAAATGATAAAATAGTGAAGTACGGAAACAAAGCTAGAACGAAATGACAATGAGATAACGGAAAGTGATAAAATGAAATAAACTTAACCTCGATTGTCTGTAGGGACCCTCCGCATACAATAGGTGTAAATCACACTCAAATACGCATCGAATAACAAAAATGCAACTTTAATTCAATTTGAGAACAAAGGTCTGTTTCACACAATTTCTTTAGAGATTAACTATTACTTCCTTGTTATCCTTTGAGACTTCTACGCCTATAGGTATTTTAATCAATACTTATTCAAATTCGAAACTTAAGCAGTAAAAGCGTTATCTCGACGATTTTCTATTTGGAAAGAAAATAGGATAAATGTGATGCATTCAGACTTCTACTGCTATGTGTTTGACCCATGCCTTTGACTGTGCCACTGTGTGATTCCTTCGGTGAATTGGCTCGAGCGAATAGGAGGATATCCATGAGGGGAGTGATCCTCAACTTCCCATGTGCTTCCTTGCTTCGTTGGTGCACCAGAACCCCACAAACCATGGAGATAGCTATAGCTGCAGAATCATGTTAATTATGTTGCTAATGCAATCTTTAACATAATAATAAGGTACATTAACGCATATGAAAAATAAGACATATGAGAGTTTTTACCTTATCAAAATCTATGGTTTTACTGCTTTTATTGAGTTGATAGCGATGATGAAAAGAGGAAAATGGAGGAAAAAGGGTGTCAAAACAAAACAATTATGGAACTCTACATTCCCCTATGCTGAAGATTTTGTATGTTCTCATACAAAAAAAAAATTGATATATGTGTTTAACTACTGCATTTGCTTGGACACTTCTGCCAGTACATCTAACTTCATCCTTTTCACTTTCTTACCAGTTATTGCCATCCTTGGTTTTCTCATGAGGATTTTGTATACCAAGTTTATAACCTGTCTCTGTAAAGCCCTGTTTTTCTTCTTCAGTTTCTTTTTCTTCTTAAACCATAGACTTATATGTAAAAGGAGGTTGTCACTCTTAGCTATTTGGATTTCATTATGTGTTTTCAAGGCCTGATTTTCATTTTTAATGTACCTATTTAATGTCTCCAGTTCGAAGCTTTCCTGTTTTAATACATTTATTACTATAGGTTCTTGTGTTTCATTAAACTGGTCTTCTTCTTCCTCTTGAATTGGAATTGATGTTCTTGCTGCATCCATTTTCTCCAGGGATTTAATATAATCATAAATCTCTTGCTGTACAGGATCAATTTCTGGCGTTCTTTGACCTAGACTTTGAGGAGGTGAGGTGAAAGTTGGTGATGAAACCCTTGGTGATGAAACTATTGGTGATGAAACTCTTGGAGATGAAACTCTTGGAGATATTTTCGGATAAATTCCTGAATCTTCTTCTGCTTCTGAGTTTTCTTCTATCTCTTCATCGACATGATCTATTCTTTTTGAGGGTAATTCTTTTGCTGAATTGAGTTTGGTACTCCTTCTTAGACCTGTGACAGGGGTCTTTTGAGTTTTCTTCCTTTCTATTTTAGGCTTCTTTATTTGAGGTGAAATATCTGTCTCTTTACTAGCTTTATTTCTTCTAACATCTCTTTTGTTTATTTTCTCTAAAATTTCCGCAAGAGGGAGGTCATCCTTTGACAGTTCCTGAGACTGCTGTGGTTCTTGTTCCAGTGTTCTATCAATTTTTCTTTTCCTTCCTCTCTTAGTTCTGCTGCTACTTGGTTGCTCATGAGTATCTTCTTGAAAGTGATTCCTTACTAAAAATCCTTCCCAATTATCACCTATGTTTTGGAGATGAAATTCAACAAGTATTTTGACTAGACCATGGTGATACATTGTATTATCTATGGACTGAATTCTCCTTTGAACATTCCCTGACATATTTCTTAGACTATTCATTAAGAAATATGAATATTTATCTCATTTTCGTCAAGAAAATTCATTGGCAGCTGAATATGATAAAAAAACATACATCCAAACCTTCCCTCGTAGGTAACAAATTTTTGGATTATTAAAAGTAAATTCCTCCACTTACTTTTCAATGCCATGCTTGGGATGCACTTTTTGAAAATGGTGGTGTCCATGCTTGGTTTCTTCAGGAAAACCTTCCAGTCTTCTCTTTCAATACCTCTATTTTTGAACCATTTTTCTCCAATCCGTGGCAGTCTAGTAGCTTCAGCTATAAACGACTCTGTCACTATGAATTTGATGTCTCCTATCTCCACTTCGACTCCATCAAAATCCCTGGTGAAGGATTTGGTCACTTCTTTATGGAAGCCATCGAATTTCTCTATAAATTCTAGCCACTACGCCCTCTACAACAATTCTTTTGTCTGTGGATACCCCTCCAAAAATTTCTTCCCTATTGGCTTTGTTCTGACTATCACTCCCATGGCTGAGAAGCTTTGTTTCAAAAATTGTTTTGTTTGACAGGGTAGGACGGCTTGATAGGGTTTTTAGAGTGGAAAGGCTGAGGGTGTGAGTGATGGAATAATGAGAGCGTAGGTAGTGAGGGTATAAGGGAATGTGGAAGAATATAACCATTAAGAGCATTTATGTTTATGATTTGAGCAATCAGATCAATGGATCAGGATGTGAGTTGGGATATGAGTTATGATGACAGGGAGTGAATGGCAGACTATACTCGATTTGACATGATACTATCAACTCTTGGCAATAATGTTTTTGATTTTTGGTATGACATGTCTATATAATTCATATATGTAATTTTTGATCCTTATTATTAAATTAAAGAGTTGCATAACTTTGAATTGTTTGCTTGCTAACCTTTGGTTGCCCTTTTTATGCTGTCTTCGGGTGATTTGCAGTGGAGGGAGTCAATCAGTCCTTCAATTGTATCATCAGAAGTTTCTGCCAAATTGGCTGCATAAATTTGTCAGAGCTGCAGTAGCCATTTTATTTTTTTTATAAAGAAAGGGATGCAAGAAAAATGAAATTCTAGAAAATGGGATACAAAGAAATTTTAAGGTGTCAAGAATTCTTGGTTTTCACCTTGAATTTTCCGCATAAACATGCCAACAATCATTGGTTTTCATGTTTATACATTTTTTTTTTTTTTTAGATATTTCATATGAGAAAGAAAGTTGTTGAATTGAGGCTTTTGTGATCCATATTAAGTTTATGAGAGATTTTTCGGCGTAAATCACATAATAGTTCATTTGTAGACGCGTTTCGAACCAACCAGTGTGGTTCATCGTCATTTTTAAGATGGAGAAGAAGGAGAATTATTCTTGACCAACTTCAAATCATAGTTGTTTTGGAAAATCTTTACAAATTCCTCCTTTTTCATTGGTTTATGATAGATCCTGAGTCGATGTCCATTCACTAAGAGAGGAACTTTTTCTTCATCAATAGTCTTAAGTCTGACTGCTCCATTATCAAAAAAAATTTCAATATCATAAGGCCCAAGCTAGTGAGTTTGAAACTTTCCTTGGAAATTTTCGAACTTTGAATCAAAAAGTAATGCCCAGTCTCCTCACTGAAATATTCTTTCTTTGATGTATTTATCATGCCATCTAGATCTCTATTGTTGTACTAAACTAGTCTTTTGGATAACATCTTGGCTTATTTCATCAAGCTCATTGAGTTGTCCCATTATTTTCTTTTGTGCTTCTGATAGGTAAGTCCCAACTTGACTGCTATCTTATAGGTCTAAATCTAGAACTCAATTGGAAATAGGACTTGCTTCCCATAAACAAGTTCATAGGGAGTATGTCCTGTAGTGCTTCTCCATGTGGTATGGTAGGCCCATAAAGCTCCTGGAAGCTTTTCTGCCCAATCCCTTTTGTTCAAGTGAACTGTCTTGGTGAGGTTTGCTTCAATCACTTTGTTGGTAGTCTCTACTTGTCCGTTTGCTTGTGGATGGTATGGAGTAGATTTCCAATGCTTGATTTTATATTCTTCCACTATCTTTTGTAGTACTCTGGATGTAAATTGTGTTCCTTGATCTGTTGCATTTTCTCTCGGGACACCAAAACGAGTAAAAATATCCTAAAAAAGAAATGAAACTACAACATTTTCGGTAGCAAAATAAAGTGCTTTAGCTTCTACCCATTTAGTAACATAATCAATGCATACAAGAATATATATTTTTTGTTTTTAAGATGGATTAATCTGTCCAACAAAATCCAAAGCCCATTTTTCAAAAGGTTCAATGAGTACCTGAGGTTGTAGTGACATTTCATTTGAAGGAACATGTTTCCCCATTCTTTGAAAACTATCACATCTCTTAACATATTCCTTGGCATCCTTAAAAAGGGAAGGCCAATAATATCCTAAGAGAAGGATTTTATAAGCAGTTCTTTTGTTAGCAAAATGACCTCCACATGGTTCATCATGGCATGATTTAAGTATCTCATGTATTTCATCTTCTCTTACACACCTTCGGATTATGAGATTTGGTCCTGTCTTGTATAATTCTTCATTTATCCATGAATAAGATGCACTTGTTTGGATTATTCTTCTCTTTTCTCTAGGAAACAAATAGGAGGATAACTTCCCCGTAACTAAGTAGTTAACAATATCTTCAAACCAAGGTGATTTAATAGATACTGCAAAAGGATACTCATTAGGAAATTTATCCTTTACAGGTGTATCATTGTTATCATTTTGAATTCTAGATAAAAAGTCAACAATTGTGTTTTGTTTTCTAGTTCGTTCCAGAATGGTGATATTAAATTCTTGCAACAGTAATAACCATCTTGTTACTCTACCATTAGTAACTAGGTTTTTCATTAAATATCTAATGGTAGAATGGCACGTATGAATGAAAGTTTCATAGCCAGTCATGTAATGTCTGAATTTATTTATGGCATGAATGACAACGAAAAACTCCTTTTCAGTTATAGTATAATTTAGCTCCGCAGGAGTTAAATTTTTACTGGTATAATAAATGGCATAAGGAGTGAGATATTTTTGTCCTAACACAACTCCTAGAGCTACGTCTGAAGCACCAGTTGATATACGAAAATACAATTTCCAATTAGGTCCTTTTAAGATAGGTTCTTCAGAGATCTTCTTTTTCAAATTTTCAAAGGCCTTTTCACAATTAGAGTTCCAACTGAATTCACAGTATTTGGTGAGTAATTTGAAGAATAGAAATGAAATCTTTGTGAATTTTTCTATGAATCTTCTATAATATCCAACAAAACCAAGAAAACTCCTAACATCTCGTTGGCAACTTGGGACTGATAATTTGGAAATAATTTCTACCTTAGATGAGTCTACCTTAATTCCATTTCCTGAAATATGGTGACCTAAAACAATTCCCTCATTAAACATCATAAAACATTTCTCATGACTTAATGAAAGATTTGGTTCTTTGCATCTTGTGAGAACTTTTTCTAAATTTCAAGTGCTTCTTCAAAAGAATTTCCATATACTGTGAAATCATCCATATACACTTCCACACAATCATGAATAAGATCAGAGAAAATTCCTAGTACTACTCTTTGGAATGTTATTGGGGCATTGCATAATCCAAAAGGAAGTACTCGGTAAGCATAAGTCCCCCATGGACAGGTGAATATGGTTTTGTCTTGATCTTCAGGTGCTACCTAAATTTGATTATACCCACTAAAACCATCCAAGAATGAGAAATATTTTTTTCCCACTAATGTATCTAAAACTTGATCTATGAAAGGAAGTGGAAAATTATCTTTCAAAGTAGCTTTATTCAATTCCCTGTAATCAATGCATACTCTCCATTTTCCATTTTTTTAGGAACAACTACTAGGAGTGAAACCCATTGAGTGTCTAATATTGGATAAATGAAATTTACATTTAACAATTTTTACAATTCTTCTTTAACAATTTCCTTTAAGTTTGGATTCATTCTTCTTTGTGGTTGTTGAACTGGTCTAGCATTTTCTTCGATATAAATATGATGCATGCAAGTTTTAGGATTAATTCCCTTCATATCAGTGTATTCCCATGCATATGTAGAAGAGTGTTTTTGCAATATTTCTACCAGTTTCTTTTTCTGTAATTCTTCCAGGTTTTCATTGATGTTCAAATTTTTTCCTGGAAGAATTTTTATTGAAGAGTTTCCAAAATTTTCCATAGAATGTAAAGACATTTTTCTAGATGATAGATATTCAATATTACATTGTTCTTGAAAATCTTGACTATTGTCACAATATAAAGAGGGTTCATTATTTTCTATTGAATTTAAAATTTGGTTCTCTTCATTTATTTGTGCAATAGTGAAAACTGGTTGTATATCATTATCATTATCATCATCTATCCATTCTTCATTTTCTACTTCTATCATTATTTTTGCAGGTGGGTACAATGTAAATTTCTTTGTCAAACTTCCATCTGAGATAAATATGTCTCCTGATCTACAACTAATAAAAGCATCGACTGTAGCTAACCATGGCCTTCCTAAAATTAATGGATGTCCTCCTAAATTATCACTGGGTGTTAAAATCATGAAATCAACAAGATATTCCCAAGAATATAAGGATACATATATATCCTCTAACACACCATCAAGTTTAATTATAGACCTATCTGCTAATTGTAACAATGTTGGTGTGTATTGAAGATTAGGAAGCTTCAATTTATCCAAAGTTTGTTTGCTCATTATGTTTATGGCTGCTCCTAGATCAATCCGTGTGTTTGGTATTTCAGTTCCACTGATGTGTGTTTTCACAATGGGGCTTCCTGGATCTAAATATTTTTGAATTGTTGTCTTCCCCGTCATGATATCTGCAATTCTCTCGACTAGTTGAATTCTTTTTATTTCTTATCTTTTTCTTCCTAATCCTTGAGTACTCAATTCCTTAATTGTTTTTGCAAAAATCGGTATTTGTTTTATTGCTTGTAATAAAGGAATTTTTATATTGACATTTTTCAATTCATGTAACATATCATAATCAAGCAATATGATCTGTTTCTCTACTGCTCTATCAATTTTCAACTTTTCCGGAAAAGGTGGCCTTGAGATAGATACTGAAGGTTGTTCTATAATAGGAGTATTATTAGAATGTATAGGATTTATTATTATTATTTTTTTGTTTTTCCCGTTGAGGAAGGGAAATCTCTCCTTCAAAGTCATTATTATCTTTTTGGGAATTCTTTTATGTCTCGTGAATAACAAAAGATGGTTTCTTCCTTTCTAATACTCTACCAAACCTTAATTGAACATTATTCAAATCTAATGGAGTTATCATATAAGTTTGAGGATTCTGTCCTTCTAAGTTGTAAACAGGTTGTGAAGTTTTATTGTTTGGATTTGGGAGTGGTTGAATGGGTAATTGATTTGGTCTTTGTGGAAATGGAAAAGAAAGTTGTGGATTTGCATTTTGAGCTTGAGTTTGAGGTAATTGGTTGGGTTGAGGGAAGTATTGTGGTGGAAAATTTGGATAAGGTGGTGGATATTGTTGATATTGAGAATATCTTCCATAAGGATTTTTCCATCCTTGATTCCAAGATTGTGGTTGAGCCCAAGGTTGCCATGGCATAGGTGGATTCCAATTATTTTGTGAAGATTATGCAAATCGTTGAGGATTAAAGCCCTGAGTTTGATTTTTTTGAGGATTTTTCCATGGTCTTTTGGCAATAAAGTAAAGAGGGTCTTCTTCATTTGGTATTCCTTCTTCACTAAACACATCCTTAAGACATGGTATAGAGGTACATTCTTTTGTATCGTGATTTTTCGCACATATAACACAGGTTTCTATGCTTTTTAAATCTAAAGGACATTCTCTCGAAGCATGTTTCTTTGTACATCTAGGACAAAAGAAGGATAATGCAACATTTTCATCTTTCTGCTTGTTCTGTATTTTAAGGGTGTCAATTTTTTCACTGAGACTCCCTAAAATATATGTCTTAAAATTATCAAGCAAACTACCTAATTCGACCCTACTTACTCTCTTGACTGCAGATTTATTTACTCTTGATAAAAGAGGATCCCTTGGACTTTTCCCTGTTCTTGCTTTACCTCTTGAAATATGTAAACATAGATCACAAATATCTGCAAATGGTAACTAAGAAATATCACCTTTTCCCATTAGATTGAGAAGATTAATCCACTAATCTTTAATGGATTTTAGTAAGAGAGCTTTCAAAGTTTCCTCATCCAGATTATTCATTTTTTCCCTTTTGATATTATAAACAAATATTTCGACAAAATATTCAAGATTTTCATCTTCTTTTTGTGCCATCTCAAAGACTACATATTTAATGATATGAGGCATACAATAATCCTTGTATTTCTCCAAGAATGCTTCTTTCATTTTCCCCATGTTCTTATAGAATTCATTCCTAAACTCATAAACCATTTTAATGATGAATCCTTTAAGGTAGCAAGGAACACTTTTAGTTTTTGAGCATCATGCAGATAATAATATGATCTACATAATACTTAAAATTCAAAGAGAAATGTCTCTGGGTCTTCACTTCTTATTCCATGAATATTAGGGAGGATAGAAGGCGATATGTTTTTCATTGTTAATGTTGTATCCTCATCAAGGATAAGGAATCCAAAAGGTTCTGGATCTACTCTTCCTATACCTCTACCACCACCTCTTCCACGTCCTCTATTTCCGCTTCCACCTCCTCCAATCCTATGTTGTTCACCATTGACATTGTGTACTTCTCATTCTCCCTCTTCAACCATGATAGATTCCTCAGAATAAATATCTGGTTCTACAACAGGATTGTCTAGCTTTTCTTCTAGTTCATCTGGTTCCTCTATCAATGGTTTGAAGTAGGTTTCTTCTTCCCCTTCTTCAATAGGAACTCCCAACTCTTGAGCTAGAAGTTGTTCTCGAGTTGAAGATAGGAAAATTATTACTGTTGTTGGGGATGTAGGATCTACTTCGATTACAACTTCCGTTGATGAAGTTGGTGAATATTTAGGTTGGATTTCAGATCTCAAGACTTCAGGAAGTCTATTTTGGCCTGCTATGGATGGAATTCGAGTTTGTGTGGGTGGTGTGCCACTACGTGGTCATGGTGGAGTGAATGATATTGTGGGAATTATAATTCTTCCTCGACCTATAAACCTACCTCTAGAGTCTATTTCCCTATGCATAACATGTTTTTATTTGTTTTTTTTAAGACTTCTATTTACACTTCCCCAGCAATGACGCCAAAATGTTTGGTCAATTTAATGTTCTTAAATTGCAAGCATAAATTATCGACCGGAGTTGGTAAACTTATGAAGTGCAAGTGCACTATATATGCTAGAAGCCTTTCTTTTAATTTGCAAGATGATGGTTATATTTGTTTTGGGGATTTTCGTTGTTATCTAGGTTTCTATTTGTAAGCATTAGATTTCTACAAATTAATGACTGGAAGTGAAGCAATTGTTAAACTAATCTACTAGGTCATATCTATATTGAGTGTCGTTCCTATGACTAGTTTTTAATAAATTATGTTAGAACAAAAGAGATCTATGAGTCAATCCTTTCTAAAACATCTTATGTTAATCATTCTAAAATTATGAACCTATCCTAAACACCTTGCTGCAATAAAACAAAGTATTGAGATTCAAATGATTCTAAGAGCAAGAAAATGATCATTTAAAAGCTGTCTGCAAAGTATATACAAATTTTGATTCTAAAAAGAATGAAGGTAATCTTTTAATGCTGACTATAGATTATATACAATTTCTAATTCTGGAAGCATGAAAACAATCTATTAACATTGATTGTCATTAAGTGAAAAACATTGAAGAAACTAAACCATTAAATGACTGTGAAGAAATTTGAGTGCAAACAAAATAACAAGATTTAACTGAGTTATAACGAAATGATAAAATAGTGAAGTAAGGAAACTAAGCTAGAACGAAATGACAATGCGATAAAGGAAAGCGATAAAATGAAATAAACTTAACCTCGACTGTCTGCAGGGGTCCTCCACATATAGTAGGTGTAAATCACGCTCAAATACGCATCGAATAACATAAATGTAACTTTAATTCAATATGAGAACAAAGGTCTGTTTCACACAATTTCTTCAGAGATTAACTATTACTTCCTTGTTATCCTTTACTAAAGACACATATTTATATATTAAATGGGCGCTCAACAGTTTGATACTTATACGTCTACAAGTCTTTTAACCAATCCTTATTCAAATTCGAAACTTAAATAGTAAAAGTGTTATCTCGATGATTTTCTATTTAAAAAGCAAATCAGAGAAACATGATGCATTCAGACTTCTACTGCTACGTGTTTGACTCGTGCCTTTGACCATGCCATTGTATGATTCCTTCAGTGAATTGGCTTGAGTGAATAGGAGGAGATCCAAGAGGGGATCGATCCTCAACTGCCCATGTCTTTCCTTGCTTCTTTGGTGCACCAAAACCCCGCAAACCATGGAGATAGCTGAAGATTTGTAAAATAGTTGAAGAATCATGTTAATTTTGTTGCTAATGCAATATTTAACATAATAATAAGGTACATTAATGAATATGAAAAATAAGACATATGAGAGTTTTTACCTTATCAAAACCTATGGTTTTAATGCTTTTTTTGAGTTGATAGCGATGATGAAAAGAGGAAAATGGAGGAAAAAGGGTGTTAAAACAAAACAATTATGGAACTATACAAATGAAATTGGGGATGCCATAGATAGAGGAAGGAGAAAGAGAACAATTGAGCCCATGTAGTACCGATTCTTTGAAACTGGAACCGCAGGATCAGACCATGTTTGGTGTTGAGCCCACAACCCTGCGCACATGTAAGAATCACGAGGTATATACTTAATGCACTGATATGAATAACGTAGATGGTAATTAATCAAGGAAGAGGATATAATAGTAGTAGTGGGATTGGTTAGACTGTAGGAGGATCGATACAAGGTGCTTGAACTCAGAGTGGTGCGTAGTTGGGTTTGCAGTTTTTTGGTAGTACAACAAGTACAGGTGGAAGTACTTAGTCAGGAAGTAATGCACAAAATACAATGATAGGTGTAGACTTGCAGATGCTCATGTTTCATGGTGTTGGGATCGAGGACGTCCAAACAAAATTTGTTCATGTACGAGACTGTCTTGATAGCCAAACATGTCCAAGATGAGGGGATGGAGATTTTTTCAATTGGAAGCAACTTTCAGAGACTGCATAGTAACATGGTATATGAAGTTTAAAAGAGCGAATACAACTATACAAAATAGGACTTTGGTGGAGATCAAGCAAGCATTGATTAGGGAGTTTCGTAAGCCAAAGTCAGAGTCCCAATGCATTAGAAAACTGAAGGAAATCAAGCACAATCCAAGTGAGTTGGTATGGGACATTGACCAATGATTCAAAGTTCTGAAGGACATGAGGATGCTCAAAATATTGGATACCCATCATAAGGAATGATTCATTGTGCGACTGCTTCCACATATCCTGATACCACTGACGCAACAATGGATAGGTACACAGTCAAAGGCCCTAGATCTTGTGTTGAAACTAGAAGCTTCACTAGTAAGAGGTGGAGAGGGTAATGACATAGTGCAAGTGTAGTCATAGTCGGCTGCGTTAACTTTACAACTTCAAGATTTGACAAAGGGAAAGGAAAAGTAGGAGGAAGTATGGTGCACCATCTTTCGAATAGAGTGTCACCATAGAAATGAGTGCAAATTGCTGATGGAATACATGGTGACTGATGCAATGAATCTGCTTGCGTAGGGTAAAGGGATATGGTGTGATATCTTTTGAGTATGGGGCCATATACTAGCTAATTTATCCATGATGCGAAAGTATGAGGCCATAACCCGCACTCTATTTTGCGAATTCTATAAATCTGTATGGCATGACATTCATCATTTCCATTCTTTGGAGTTAATGCATGAGCATATGTTTGACTCGTTGCGGGTGCAAGGGCCCAAAGGGATAGAGGCCACATTGACTGAATTCAATTAACTGGGGTATAACCAAGGTGAAAAATGTAACCAAGAAGGAGGAGGATGAGAAGCAACAACTCAGGGATTTGGAGGACTAGGTAGAGGTAGAGGAAGAGGAAGAGGATGCAAGTAAAATCGACATCTTCTACAAGGGCTTATTAGGAATGACTTTGGACACAATAGCACACTATAGTATAGAGGAGAAAAATTGAAGAAACAAATCTTTCCTATGTGAATAATAATGCTATTCATACATAACAAAGAGAATTAAATAGAATAAATAATAGTCATGAGTATATAACATTCCATTTGCAACTGAAATATGAAAAAATTGATTATAGAAACTTAACTTAATTCGAAATCAACCGAGATAATTACAATAATAAACAAAAAGGAACAATAGAATAACTAATAAATAAACAAAGATAACTGCAGACATCATACCTTAAGAATCCTTACAAAGTATAACTGATAACCCTCAAGTCATAAGTATTATAATCATGAATTGATCACAATCACATAAATTCTGAAAAACTGAAGCCAAAAAAATGCTAAACCATCAACAACCATTTCATATGTATTTCTTAGTTTAAATACGCATATAAAAAACATGATAAGGGTCTGAATTCACTACATCACTGATCCAAACAATGGATCGATCCACAATCAAAAGAGGAAAACTGTTATTTTAAATGTTTTTCCTCAAAAACAAAAATATGAAAGTGTTTTTTTACTTTAAAACATAGCCTTTTTTCTAAAAGAAAATAAAACTGTCTTAGAAGATGACTATCATGAAATGAAAATAGCAAAATCTCAATAGTTGAATGTTAATTATGCAAAGGTTGCGTAGCAGCTGTGCAACAACTGATGCTTTTTGTTTTAAAAACTGATACATGACTGATAGATGAAGGCTTGAGATAGCTGCCACATTTTCTCTATGTCAACCCCTTAAAATCTTGATAGGTGGCTTCCTTCCAATATGTGTGCAAGAGTGTGGGCATGGTCTGCGTAGTATTTGCGCAGCGACTGCGTAACGAATTCTCAAAACTACTTGTTGAATTCCCTCCAGCCTTAACAAAATGCCACTGTGCTAATAAATGCCGCTCCAAAACACCAAATATATACTACTGTTCTGAATAGAACAATGTCAACAACTTTTGAAATTAAAACAAAATTTTAAACTTGAAGTGAGCACTGATAACCTCCTCTTCCTTTTCCTAGAAGTCTTGCTGCAGGAGGTTGGTGTCTTTGAATCTTGAGGTGTGGGATCATTTTTCTCAGTGAGTAATGGCAGGGTAGGTTTTATTTCAAGTGAAGCCTTAGATGTTATGAAACCAGCTCACAAAAAGATAGAAAAGAAAGATCAACGCCTTAGAAATCAACCTCTTTGAGGGGGAAACCTCCTTTACATTACACAAATGAACAATTCTTGGATAATACAAATGACAAAACCTCCTTTCTATATATAGGAGTCTAAGGGGTCACAATATAATCAAAGCCGACATAACAATAATAATATAAGGGCACAACAATAACAATAGTGGGCTTCTATGGGGCACAATAATAATAATAAGGGGACAATAAGGGCACAATAATAACAATAAGGGCTATAATGACAATAGTAATGGGGGAATCACTAGTATTATAGGGACCTAACATGCCCCTCTCCTTAAAAAAAGTGTTGTCCTCAATGCTTGAGTAGTTTTGGATGCTTTTGTATAAAATTCTCATCCTCCCATGTGGAATCTTCAGTGGGTAAGTTCTTCCACTTGACAAGATACTCCGAAATTGATCGATTTCGTAGCTGTCGAGTTCTTGTTTTTATGACTGCTTCAGGTTCTATTGTGATTTTTCCTTCCTCGTCAAGTTCTGGCAATATTGTTTGAACTGGGAGCTTGTCACCAATAACCTTCTTTAAGCAGGAGACATGGAAAGCTGGGTGCACTCAGGAACCTGCAGGAAGCTCCAATTTGTATGCCATAGTACCAATATTTTGCAACACCTTGTACGAACCATAATACTATGGTGATAATTAATTATCCTTCTTAGCTTGCTTGAGGGACATCTTTTTATATGGTTGTAGCCATAGAAATACCCAGTCACATATATCAAAACTTCTTTCGCTGCGATGTTGATCTGCCTGTTGTTTCATTCTATTCTGTGCCAAAGTTAGGTTATCCTTTAAGAGTGTAGAACTTGTTGATGCTCGATGTGATATTCCACTGCTTTAACCTTATAATTTTATCTTAAATATGATGTGATGGACGATGCGTGATATCCATAAAGTGCCATAAATAGGGTCATTTTTGGTGCAGTATGGAAGGAAGTGTTATACCACCATTCATCCAAAGGCAACTATTTGACCCATTGTGTCTGTTTATCAGATACAAAGAAACAAAGATATCCTTCCAAACATTTGTTTACTATCTCAGTTTTCCCATCAGATTGAGGATGATAAGATGAGTGATGAGCTAACTGAGTACCAAGCCAATAAAATAATTCTGTCTAAAAATTTCCAGTGAAAATGGGATCTCTGTCACTTACAACAATCTTTGGGTTTCCATGTAGCTTTTGAATTGTTTCCATAAATGCAGTAGAAACTGTACTGGATTTAAATGGATGAGATAATGCACAAAAGTGTGCATACTTGGTAAGTCTGTCAATTACCACCATGACGACACTCTTTCCTTCACTATCTCAGTTTGCCCATCAGATTGAGGATGACAAGATGAGCTATGAGCTAACTGAGTACCAAGACAATAAAATAATTATGCCTAAAAATTTCCAGTGAAAATGGGATCTCTGTCACTTACATTAATCTTTGTGTTTCCATGTAGCTTTTGAATTGTTTCCATAAATGCAATAGAAACTGTACTGGCTTTAAATGGATGAGATAATGCACAAAAGTCTGCATACTTGGTGTTTGGTCAATTTAGTGTGTTCTAAATTGCTATTTAAAATGTCAATCTGGGATTCGTAAACTGACGAAGTGAAGTGTACTATATGTACAAGATAACCATTTCCTTAGTCTTTTGTCGTTTTTGAGTTTGTTTTTGGATTTATCTTTCCCTAATGTGTGATGGCGAAAATGAAAGATAAGTATGGATGGTAATGGTGATTTCTACAGTGATTTTCCCAAACTTAAAAGTGTTCAAAAAGAAAGCTTTAAAACAACTGTAATGAAATCAATGCTTAAGAGGAAGTAAATGTATCAAACAGTGAACTAATGACAATGGCCCAGTATCCTTGCTGCTGAATGAAAAAGAAAGTAAAAACTGAACTTAAAGCAACTCAAAAACTAAAAGCAAAGCAACTAATTCACACTACTTCAACTCTTCTGTTCCTTTACCCTTCAGCTTAATCTACCTTGTGGGAAGCAATCATGAACAAATTAAGCAATATGATATCTAAATGGCAAGAAATTAAATTGGATAAAGGAAACTAATCACACTACTTCAACTCTTCTGATCCTTTACCCTTCAGCTCAATCTACCTTGTGGGAAGCAATCATGAACAAGTTTAAGCAATATGATATCTAAATGGCAAGAAATTAAATTGCATAAAGGAAACTAATCACACTACTTCAACTCTTCTGATCCTTTACCCTTCAGCTCAATCTACCTTATGGGAAGCAATCATGAATAAGTTAAGCAATATGATAACTAAATCACACTACAATAAATAATATTCTGATTCCTTACTAATAGAGTCACTTGACTATAGAAAGAAACCATAAACAAATGAGTAGTATGATATCTAAGTAGCAGAAAAATAAATAAGCAAAACACAATTTGAAAAAGGACAGTGCTGGAATTAAAATTCAGAAAATGAAAATTAGCAGGAAGGACAAGATGATCTCATATGTCAGTAGTTATCAAAAAGATGAAAATTCGCCCGGGCTGCCTAAGAAAACCTGTAGAAAAGCATTGATCAGCTGATAGCTATAAGAAAACAGAAGTGAAAATGTAAACAGCAGTAAAAAAACATCAAAACAACATGTTATATACAAGCTAATGATTATGAAAACAGAAACATAATAAAATCAAATGAAAACTATACAGGGCTTTAGTGCGCAGGGGCCCTTTTCCACCTCAGCCAGTCAACGAACAGTCACAAGAACAAGCTCAGGAAAGTAGTCTTCTCATGTATTAAAGAAGCAGCAAAATATATAAAACAGAGTACAGTGGGGTGATAATAACAACAATTTAGAAATTACATCTCCAAAAGCTTCTACACAGCATTTTTCAACGCGTTATTTATAATGGAAAAGTGCTGTAACTAACTAACTAAATCCTATGCTGTCAACTGCATTGCCAGAGACACATAGATCTCCTCAGCTCGAGATCTAGCATAACATTCATCATGTTCATTAAATCTTCAGAGTGGTAGCTGTTGGATTCAAGTTACGGGGTTGATCTCCAGGTGTGCCGATGTTTCCGTGAGCTGAGGACTGTGCCACGTAAACTTTCATGTGCTCAAAACAGAGACGTGCCACCGCTAAATTCCTTGGTTGGCTTTGCCTTTGACCCTTGTTGACCGTGACCTTTTATGGATGATTTGGCTGATCTGAAGGGACACGTTCCATGTACCTGTCACCTGTAGCTTGCCCATGTGGCTCGTTTCTTCATAGGACACCTGTAGCATAGCCTTTAACAAAATGGCTGCGGAATCCTGTGCTGGCTGCGGAAACCTGTGCTGGCTGCGGAAGCTGACAAGTTTTCGCAGCTGCCTGAACAAAAATCTAAACCAAACAACAGTCATAAGCATAGTTAGAAAACCATGCCAAAAGCTCTTTTTAGACTATAATGCAATGATTTAATAGCTTGGTGGATGAAGTAAGTGGAAAAAGAAGGCTGAGATGGTGTATAGGAAGGTGCAGGTTTGAGGCTCAACATACCCCCACTGTGAAGGTGTTGCATGTCCTCATGCAACCAAAATTTAGTTATTTCCCTCTAATCCATATGTTCTGAGGCTTATGCTAGGACATCTAGCCCTCTTTTCTTCTTCTTTGATGCTAACATCATCCTGGGTTTCCTGACTAGACATTTGAACTTGAGATTAATCAATGCTCTGCTTAACTTTTTGCACTTTTTCTTCAGTTTCCTGTTTTTCTTTTGCCACAGTCCTAAATGGAGCATAGTGTTATCATGGACAATCTTATCTACCTTGCTCTGCTCTTTGAGTGCTTTATTTTCCTGTTTGATATGCCTATTTAGGACTTCTAATTCAAATATCTCCTGTTTCAAAGACTGAACTTGTGCATCTAGTGGCAGAGTGGTACTCGGTCCTGCAACTGACTGTTCTAAGGATTCTAGGTAGTTATATACCTCTTGCTGATTTGGATCTACCTCAGGTGTCTTTCTTGGACTAAGCTCAAAATCTGGTGGAGCAGGAGGACTGCTATCTCATCATGTGGAGAACTTGGTTCAATGCTTAGCTGAGCTGGAGATTCCTCAAGTGTCTCTTCACCTAAATCAATAAAGTGAGGCTGTTTTTCTTGGGTTTTATTCACCTTTCCTTTTAACCTAGTGCTCCTCCTTAAGTATGGACTAGTACTCTTTTCTTGTGCACTCTGTTTTCATTTTTGCTTTTTCTTGGCTATAGCAGCAGCCTGAAGATGTACTAATCTTTCTGACAGTGGTTGATAATCCTCCTCTATGGATTGCTCAGGGGATGGATAGACTTCTTGGATGGTTCTTTTGCGTTTTTCTTTCTTCTGTTTCTTATTTTTAGCTCTATCTTCTTCTTCTTTTTGGACAGTTTCTTGAGTTTCTATAGTAGGGGAGTCTTGGACTGTTATGTTCTTTTCTTTCCTCCTACTTTTCCTTGGAATCTTTGGTGGACTACTTCCAGAGGCCTCAGATGGCTCTTGGAAGTAGTTTCTTGTCAAGAATCTCTCCCAAGTATCTTTAGTTTTCTTCAACTGGTCCTCAATAAGAATTTTTATGAGTCCATGATGGTAGAGATGAGGTTCAATGTTGCCTATGTGTTTTTGAACTGTAAAACTCATCTTTTTTAAACTCAATAGCAGAAAATGAGGCAAATTAAGAGTATGGCCCTCTAGGAAATTCATCATCAGTCTAGCATGATACATATACATAGAACCAAAACGACCTTCACACGTGATAAATTTATGGATAACTAACAGTAGACTAGACCATTCCTCTTTTAGTGCATGAACATGGATGCCTCTTGTAAATACGGTGGTATCCATACCTTGGTTTTGTAGCATGATTCTCCATATCTGATCATCCACACTTCTATTTTTAAACCACCTTTCACCTTCTTGAGGTAGGCCTGTGGTAGCTGCTACTGTGGCCTCAGTCACTGTAAACTTTAAGTCTCCAATCTCCACTGTTTGTACATCAAAAGACCGTGCAAAAGCTTTGGTCACCTCCTTGTTATGGCCTTTAAACTTTTGGATAAATCGTAGCCATCTGGCTTTCTTCAGCAATTCCTTAGTTTGAGGATAACCTTCCAAGTATTTCGGTCCTTCCGGCTCTGCTCTCAGTAATTTTCCCATCCTCTGTTTTAAATTCCAACTGAGAGTTCTTCTGCATGTGAGGGTTCAGAAAAAAATGGCTCGGTTACAGGATTTAGGATAGACTGTAGTGGCTACAATCGGGGTTTAGAACAAACTGTAGTGGCTGCAGCCGGGGTTTAGGATAACTGTAGTGACTGCAGACGGGGTTTAGAACAAACTGTAGTGGCTGCAGTCGGAAATGGAGAACAAACTGTAGTGGCTGCAGTCAGAAATGGAGAACAAATTGTAGTGGCTGCAGTCAGAAATGGAGAACAGGGAATGGAAGTACCTGAATTACTGGAGGAACAAAGGGTGAGCAGCAGTAAACAATTTCAATATAAAATGCGGATGCATGCGAGGAGTATGGTATTAGTGGAGTGGTAAACGAATGGAGTAACGTCGGGATGTTTTTTTTTTGAATCGGATGACTGTGTGTGAAATTTTTACACGTCTCAACAGACGGCTGCGGAAATTAAAGCTAAGAAGAACCGTAACACAATAGGTCATGTCTCAAGAGTACGGGTAATAAATGGAAGTGCAGTCAGTCTTGAGTTTAAACTCGGAATAATCATGAGACCGTTGGAGAAATGAATGCAAGGTATGTGGAGTGATATCGTGGAATATGAGTGGTAGTGGAGCTATCGTATCAAATCATTGCACATAGTAGAACTTGTTATGGTTTGATAACTATGCGTAATTATGACTTGAATTGTTATTTGATAAAGATTTTTGATCATACCTTTGGAAATTTTGTCATTTCTTGCTCAAGGCTTCTAACCAATTGCTCTTCCTTGATGTCTTGGAGATGTCCCATGTCTTTAGCTCAATTACACCTGCATTTCATGATTATTGCACTAACAGTTGACTGTAAGTTTGAAAACAGAGTGATGCTGGCTGCGGAAATCGTTTCTGGCTACGGAAACTGAGACAACGCCCCCTTAACTAAACAAAGATAGTTAGAGAAGAACTAACTGAATGAAAATAGTCCTGAAAGGGACTTTTATTGATGAAATGAAATGGAATGAGTGGAATGAAATGAAAATGAAGTGGAGTGAAGTGAAATGGAAATGAGAATGAGATGGAGGTGAAGTGAAATGGAAAATGAGATGGAGTGAAGATGGAAAGAGAAGGAGAGGAGATTTTTTTTTTTTTTTTTGGAAAATATAGAGTGTCAGGTGTCCCTGATTTTCACTCTACATTTTCTGTATAAGACCGCCAATCTATGATTGGTTTTCAGGCTTATACGATTTTTTTTTTTTTTTTTTTTTTTTTCACTGAAAGAAACAAAGGCTAGGCTGATGGGGGAGAAGGATTCTTCTCCACCAGCCTTATTGTAGAATTATCTTGGAACATTTTGACAAATTCCTCTTTTGAGAGTGGCTTATGATAAATTTTCAATCGGTGGCCATTCACAATGAGAGGAGTTTGAAATTCATCAATGGTCTTGATTCTTACCGCTCCATTGTTAAAGACTTTGTCAATCTCATATGGCCCAAGCCAATGAATATGAAATTTTCCTTTGAAGTCTTTAAACTTGGAATCAAACAGTAACGCCCAATCTCCCTCTTGAAACTTTCTCTCTTTGATGTATCTGTCATGCCACTTAGCTCTTTGATGTTGAACTAGATCAGTCCTTAAAATTGCATCTTGTCTGATCTCATCTAGCTCATTCAGCTGCTCCATTCTGTGCTTTTGGATTTCTGATAGATTCATCCCCAACTGGACTGCCATCTTGAAAGTCTTGACTTGAAACTCAATGGGGAGCAGGACCTCTTTCCCATAAACAAGTTCATAGGGAGAATGTCCTGTTGTATTCCTCCATGTAGTTCTGTAGGCCCATAAGGCTTCAGGAAGCCTTTCTGCCTAATCTCTTTTGTGTAGATGAACAGTTTTGGTGATGATGTTCTCAAGAACTTTGTTTGTAGATTCCACTTGGCCATTTGCTTGCGGATGGTAAGGAGTAGATTTTCTGTGCTTGATTTTGTATTCTTCCATCAGCTTCTCCATCAAATTAGATGTAAATTGACTTCCCTGATCTGTCACAATTTCTCTTGGGACACCAAAACGAGTAAAAATATCCTCAAAAAGAAATTGAACAACTGAATTTTCAGTGGCAAAAGGCAATGCTTTGGCTTCTACCCATTTAGTGACATAATCAGTGCATACCAATATATACTTCTTTTGTCTAGATGGTGGATTAATGGGTCCAATGAAATCTAAAGCCCATTTTTCAAAGGGTTCGATGAGTACCTGTGGTTGTAATGGCATTTCATTTGAAAGAGTCGGTCTCCCAACTCTTTGGCAGCTGTCACACCTTTTGACATATTGTTTTACATCTTTGAAAAGGGAAGGCCAATAATATCCTAAAGAAAGGATTTTATAGGCCGTCCTTTTGTCAGCAAAGTGTCCACCGCATGGTTCATCATGACATGCCTTGAGGATGTCAGGCATTTCATCTTCCCGAACACATCTTCTGATCACACAATCTAGCCCTGTTTTAAACAATTCATTAGAAATCCATGAATAAATTGAACTCTCCTGAATAATTTTTCTTTTTTCACCAGGAAATAGATGTGGAGGTAGCTTCCCTGTAACCAAATAGTTAGCAATATCTACATACCAAGGAGTCTTAGTAGTTACTGCAAACAAATATTCATCTGGAAACTTATCCTCTACAGGAGAATCTTCGTTAGTATTTTGGATTCTAGACAAGAAATCAGCTACTGTATTTTGTTTCCCTGGTCTATCCAACACAGTAATATTGAATTCTTGTAAAAGTAAGAGCCATCTTGTAACTCTGCCATTAGTAATAGGTTTATTCATGAGATATCTAATTGCAGAATGATCAGTATGGACAAAAGTTTCATAGCCAGTTATATAGTGTCTAAACTTATTGATTGCATGAACAACAGCTAAGAAATCTTTCTCAGTCACAGTATAGTTTAACTCAGTGGGAGTCAAATTTTTACTGGTGTAGTAAATGGCATAAGGAACTAAATCCTTTTGTCCCAACACAACTCCTAGAGCTGTATCTGAAGCATCTATGGAAATATGGAAAGGAAGTTTCCAATTCGGACCTCTCAAAATGGGTGCTTAAGATATTCTTGTTTTCAAAGTTTCAAATGTAGATTGACAATCAGGATCCCATTTGAATTCACAATCTTTTGTAAGTAATTTGAAGAGTGGAGATGCTATTTTGGTGAAGTTTTCAATAAATCTTCTATAGTATCCAGTAAATCCAAGAAAACTTCTAACATCTTTTTGACAATTTGGAATAGGCAACTTGGAGATGACTTCAAATTTTGATCTATCAACTTTAATCCCATCTCTTGAAATATGATGTCCTAAAACAATCCCTTCAGTAAACATCATTAAGCATTTTTCATGAATTAATGATAGGTTTGTTTCTTTACATCTTATAAGGACTTTTTCCAAATTCTTTAATGCCTCTTCAAACGAATTACCATAAACTGTAAGATCATCCATATAAACCTCTACACAATCATGGATTAGATCGGAAAAGATTCCTAGTACTGCCCTTTGAAATGTTGTGGGTGCATTACATAATCCAAAAGGAAGTACTCGGTAAGCAAAATTTCCCCATGGACAGGTAAATGTGGTCTTGTCCTGATCTTCAGGTGCTACCTGAATTTGATTGTAACCACTAAAACCATCCAAAAATGAAAAATACTTTTTGCCTGCTAAAGTATCTAATACCTGATTGATAAAGGGTAAAGGAAAGTGATCCTTCAAAGTTGCTTTGTTCAATTCTCTGTAATCAATGCATACCCTCCATTTACCATTCTTTTTAGGTACTATAACCAAAGGAGAAACCCATCGGCTATCTGAAATTGGATAAATGAAGTTTACGTTAAGTAACTTTTGGAGCTCTTCTTTCACTATCTCCCTAGGGTTTGGATTCATCCTTCTCTGAGGTTGTCTGATTGGTCTACTGTTTTCCTCAATGCAGATGTGATGAATGCAAGTCTTAGGGTCAATACCTTTCATATCGGTATACTCCCATACAAATGCAGTAGAATGTTTTTGCAAGATTTTGGTTAGTTCTTCCTGTTGTGATCTTTCCAAATTTTTGTTGATATTCAATGTTTTTCCTGGAAAGATCTCAATGGCGGAAGTACCAAATTCTTCCATAGAGAAAAGAGACATTTGTCTAGATGATAGATACTCAATGTCAGAATCTAACTGAAATTGTGTGTGGTCATATTCTAAAGATGTTTCAAAATTTTCTAATGTGTTCAGAATTTGACTATCTTCACTAACTTCAGAAATGGTAAAGACAGGTTGTATAATATCTTCATCATCAATCCATTCATTATCTCCTATTTCTGTAATTGCTTTTGCTGGAGGATACGGATTGAATTTCTTTGTCGAATTACCATCAGAAATATACATATCCCCAGACCTACAACTGATGAAAGCATCGACTGTGGCTAGCCAAGGTCTTCCTAAGATGAGAGGATGTCCTCCTAAATTACTCTTGGGAGTTAAAATCATGAAATCCACTGGATATTCCCAAGAGTCTAAGGAGACTGAAATGTCTTCTAATACACCATCTGGTTTAATAATTGATCGATCTGCAAGTTGCAGTAAAGTAGGTGTAAAGAGAAGGTTAGGAAGTTTCAGCTGTTCCATAGTCTGTCTACTCATAATGTTGATAGCAGCCCCTAAATCAATCAAAGTATTTGGAATTTCAACCCCATTGATATGTGTTTTGACAATTGGACTACCGGGATCTACATACTTCTGCATAGTAATTTTTTCCATCATGATGTCTGCAATTTTCCCTACCAGGTGGATTCTTCTTGTGTCTCTAGGTTTCCTTCCTGGTCTTTTAAGACTCAACTCCTTTATTGTTTTTGCTAGAATAGGAATCTCTCTAATGGCTTGTAACAAGGGAATATTGATACAAACATTCTTCAATTCATCTAGAAAATCATAGTCAGGCAACAAGATTTGTTTTTCCACCCCTTTGTCAATTTGTAATCTTTCAGGAAAGGGAGGTGTGGATGAAGATGCAGGTTGCTCAACTATAGGAGTTGTGGGGGTTAGCTCTTTTTCTTTTTCTTTCTGAGTGTTTGGGTTTTGAAGAGATGCTTCAGAACCCTTATTGGCTTCAAGAGATTCTTCCTCAGAAATGCTTTGATTTTGGGCATCTATAGAAGGTTTATCTAGAATTCTACCAGATCTGAGTTGTACATCATTGAGAGGAACAATCATATAGGCAGGAAATTGTTGACCTTCTATCATGTAAGCATTTTGAGGGTTTTTATTATTGGGGTTTGGCAATGGCTGAGAAGGAATTTGATTTGAATTCTGTTGGAATGGAAGCAAGAGTTGAGAATTTGGGTTTTGTTGAGAGGGTTGTTGTTGTTGAAATGACAATGGTATTTGTGGGTTTTGATTTGGAAGTTGTGGAGCTTGTTGGTTTTGAAAAGATGGAGGATATTGATAAAATTGAGCAAATCTCCGATAAGGATTTTGCATACCTTGTCCCCATGATTGAAAAGGATTTTGAGGTTGGGACCAAGGTTGTTGCCAAGGATTCCAATTTGGTGGGTGTTGAAAGTTCATAGAGTTGTTAAACCCTTGATTTTGTTGCCCCTGCCAAGGTCTCCTTGCAACAAAACAGAGAGACTCAATTACGTTTGGATCTTCTTGAAAGACAGCTTTGAGCCCAGGAATTGAAGGAAAATCCTTGGTCTCATGATTCTCTGAACAAATCGCACATGTTTCTACAACTTTTGCATCCAAGGGACATTCCCTGAGAGCATGTTTTTTTCTACATTTTGGGCAAAAGATGGCTAAAGCTTCAGCTTCTGCTTTCTGCTTATTGTGGATCTTAAGAGTGTCTAGTTGCTCACTAAGACTCCCTAAGATATCATTTTTGAATTCATCAAGCATATTTCCAATCTCAGCCCTACTTACTGATCCAGTTGCAGATTTGTTTGCTCTGATGAGAGAAGGATCTCTAGGCCCTTTTCCAGTTTTAGATTTTCCTCTTGAGAGATGGACAACAGTTCTGCTATGTCATGAAGTGGAAGTTGAGATATGTCTCCTTTTCCCATCATGTTCAAAATATTTATCCATTCATCTCTAATGGCTTTTAATAGAAGGGCTTTCAAGGTCTCCTCATCTAAGTTACTCATTTTTTCTCTTTTCAAATTATATTGGAATCTTTCAAGTAAATCCTCCAAGTTTTCATCTTCTCTTTGTACCATTTTAAATACTTCATCCTTGTGGTTGGTAGACATACAATAATCCTTGTATCTATCCAAAAATGTTTGTTTCATATCATTCCAAGTCCTAATGGATTGAGTAAGTAATCCCATGAACCATTTCAAAGAAGCTCCTTTCAATGTTGAAGGAAACAGTTTGAGTTTTTGAGAGTCTTTCAGATAATCATAGGTTTGACATACGACCTCAAACTCAAATAGAAATGTTTCAGGATCTTCATTTCTTAACCCATGAAAGTTTGGGAGGATAGATGGTGAAATATTTTTCATTGATGCTCGAGAATCCTCATCGACTATAGGAAATCCAAATGAGTTATCTCCATCCCTATTTCCCCCATTGTTACCTCTACCTCCTCCATTATTTCCTCCTCCCCCTCCTCTACCTCTACCTCTACCAAATCCGTTAACTCCCTCTTCTGTCATGGTAGTTTTCTCAGAGATTTCAGAGTCCTCTGGTTCCTCTACTAATGGCGAACAAGGAGGAATTTCTCCCTCTTCTTCCTCAGGTGATTCTACTTCTTCAATTTCAATGTGTCTCCCTGTAGAAGAAAAGAAAGGATCTTTTCCTAGTTCAGATTCGATGGATGGTGAGGAAGAGTCTCCTAACTCAACTACTGTCTCTTGAATTCCAGGAATCCTAGGGCTAGGAGTGTAGGTTGGAGATGATGGAGGTGTCTCTTGTCTATTCCTTGAGGTAGAAGGAGTTGTAAAAATCGAACTCTTGGCTCTAGCTAAAAACCTTCCCCTAGAAGCTCTTGCTCTATGCATGTCATTTTTTTTTTCTTCAAGTCGGGCTAATAATTCTCTTTCTGATGTTCCAGGTCACTCTAGGTGCAAGAAGGGAGCATACTCAAGAAACTATTAAACCAATAAATTTCTCTTTTCTGGTCCTGCAGATCACACTAAGTGCAAGAGGAGAGCATACTTTGAGAGGTTATCAATTTTCCTTCCTTGAAATTTTCTTGTTTTTTTTAAGAAATTGGCTACCTAATTCCACTTCCCCGGCAACGGCGCCAAAATGTTTGGTCAATTTAGTGTGTTCTAAATTGTTATTTAAAATCTCAATTCGAGATTCATAAACTGACGAAGTGAAGTGTACTATATGTACAAGATAACCATTTCCTTAGTCTTTTGTCATTTTTGAGTTTTTTAGTTTGTTTTTGGATTTATCTTTCCCTAATGTGTGATGGCAAACATGAAAGATAAGTATGGATGGTAATGGTGATTTCTACAGTGATTTTCCCAAACTTAAAAGTGTTCAAAAAGAAAGCTTTAAAACAACTGTAATGAAATCAATTCTTAAGAGGAAGTAAATGTATCAAACAGTGAACTAATGATAATGGCCCAGTATCCTTGCTGCTGAATGAAAAAGAAAGTAAAAACTGAACTTAAAGCAACTCAAAAACTAAAAGCAAAGCAACTAATTCACACTACTTCAACTCTTCTGATCCTTTACCCTTCAGCTCAATCTACCTTGTGGGAAGCAATCATGAACAAGTTAAGCAATATGATATCTAAATGGCAAGAAATTAAATTGCATAAAGGAAACTAATCACACTACTTCAACTCTTCTGATCCTTTACCCTTTAGCTCAATCTACCTTGTGGGAAGCAATCATGAACAAGTTTAAGCAATATGATATCTAAATGGCAAGAAATTAAATTTGCATAAAGGAAACTAATCACACTACTTCAACTCTTCTGATCCTTTACCCTTCAGCTCAATCTACCTTATGGGAAGCAATCATGAATAAGTTAAGCAATATGATAACTAAATCACACTACAATAAATAATATTCTGATTCCTTACTAATAGAGTCACTTGACTATAGAAAGAAACCATAAACAAATGAGTAGTATGATATCTAAGTAGCAGAAAAATAAATAAGCAAAACACAATTTGAAAAAGGACAGTGCTGGAATTAAACTTCAGAAAATGAAAATTAGCAGGAAGGACAAGATGATCTCATATGTCAGTAGTTATCAAAAAGATGAAAATTCGCCCGGGCTGCCTAAGAAAACCTGTAGAAAAGCATTGATCAGCTGACAGCTATAAAAAAACAGAAGTGAAAATGTAAACAACAGTAAAAAAACATCAAAACAACATGTTATATACAAGCTAATGATTATGAAAACAGAAACATAATAAAATCAAATGAAAACTATA